>JAWZYU010000010.1:69486786-70086786 GCA_038380435.1 Ryuthela nishihirai
GGGTCAAATTTAAACCATTTAAGTAAATTTATGAACATTACAGATGAGGTAGAGCTTGAAGTAGTACAGAATATTTTGAGTTTGGTCTCAATTGTGATAAAAAAATGAAGTAATTAATAAAAAAATTTATTATAATTTTAGTCTTTTAGTCATAGTTTAGTAGTTAAAATTAATAATCACTATTTAGTTGTTTTTTTTTTGCAGGGAATCTCATTAATTAATCTTTTTAACGTTTACAAACACCGTTTCTAAAAAAATTTTCAATTTCTTTAATTGTTCTTTTCAAAACCTCTGGTCCTGAGATTAAAATGGGTAATTAACTCTCACAGACTACTTTTGTAAAAAAAAAATGGTAGAAGTAACTATACTAAAAAATTACATTTTTTAGCGAGTACTACGAAGAGCAAAATTGTCTAGTTATGCACCTGAAAATGCTTGGTCAAAAAATTGGAAGAAATAAGCCAGATTCAATATACAGATCAGTCCGCTCTTGATTTACGTGGACTTGATTAACACGTTTTTTGTAATAATGCAGCGATTATTCACATTTCTTTTTTATTTATTTATATAACTGAAATAAGGTGGTTTCACTTCAGATATTTTAAAAGAAAATCTCTCAAATCTCATTCCTTTACATTTATGATCAGAACCGAAAAGCTACTAGCTTTATCTGCAGGTTAAAACATAATAAAACGACAATGCCATACTGGGACTCGAACCTGGACCCTTGCAGTTGCAATGTCACCGAAAATCAACGTGATACCAATGCACCACTGAAGAGCGAGCGTTTTTTAAGGCTTCTCAGCCACCTTAAGGTAGTTACTGCAATGTTTATATTAATGCTACATATAAATAGTGTATATTGAAAAATGAAATAACAGTGGAAGAAATAGAATTATGTATGTGTTTTGAGACAATCCCTGATATTTGCTTTATTTTTTAATGGGAAAATTATGTTTCAGTTACGCGTTTTTGATTTACGCTGCCATTTTTTTGGAACGCAATCCCGACGCAAATCGGGAGGCTGCTGTTTTGGTTATTTATTTTAATGAGCCGCAAATTCTTTTGCGATGAGCCATGGTTGAGGATGGACTGGACCAAAAATAAGGTAAAATTGGTATCAGTAATATTTTCGCAAGATGTCATGATTAGGTTATGTGGAATAGCGAGCCAATTGCACAGAAGTTGTCTGGTTTCAGACTTTGTCGAAAATAGGATTGCATATCTAATGCATTATGTGCTCTTATATAAAAAATTGAGGACAATAAATATGCCTTTAGAATTTTGTTGATATTCTTATTTTTTTTTTGTTTTAACAATTAATTTTTGATACATGTATACTGTATATATATATTTGTTTTTTGACTGTTTAATTATGTCAAAATTGAGAAAAAAAATTTGCATATTGAAGATAAAATTATCCTAGAAAATACTAATTGCTAACTCTGAAAAAAAATATTAAAAATTAGATTACCCATTAAAAATAGTACTGAAAATGCATTAGATGTATTACATCCACTACCAGAAAATTTTTTGGCGTGCAAAATTATAAAAGTATACTATTAAGTAACTATCAAGTATAACGTGCAAAATTTTAAAAATTCCATGTGTCAGACAAATATATGAATGTAATAAAATGGCTGGATTACGTTTCGATTTTATTTAGAGTTTTTTAGTGTTTATACCTTGTACGAAAAACGAGAACAAGCCTGAATGAGCTTCTAAGTTATCTCCGTCCTTTGCGTAAGGAAATACTTTCTCACCTTTTTTAAAAAATATAAAAAGCTTAAAATCTGATTGTAAAATGCTTTCTCGAGTGAAAGTATCTCTGTTCCGTCTAGAAAGCTGAGCCACGCATTTTTCGAATCAGGATAGTTGTTGTTTAGAATACATTGACAACTCCTTCTAAACATACTAGAGCACAGTTACCTCATAGCAAACCATTGCACAAAACACTAAAATTAGGCCACTTGAAATACGTATTCAAGTAAGGCACGTTATATGGCACACACTGTAACTGTAAAGCAGAAATTTGTAATCTATAGACAGTTGGTGGTGTATGCCATTCAAATACTAATGAATTGTGCTTAGAATTCCGGATAAAGGTGAATTTGTCCTTGAGTTTATAACGCCAGAATGGAATCTGCTTTACTTTGATAAAAATACAACCATTTGATACTAAGTTGAATAGAAGTTGCTTTTCATCTGTGGTTGATATATACAAGGAATTCGATCCTTTCGTTACTTTTGCGAGACTGTGAAAAATGTCTTTTCTGATTATTTTTTATAATTAAATTGCTTCTGGCTTGTTGATATGGACAGAAAAATAATTTGAATGTTCCATTATACAATTACATTTGCACACCCTGGAAGTGCACTTTTTTTTTTTGCTTAGGTCAAGTCATAGATAAATATTAATTTAAAACCGCAATGAAAAATTAGTATAAGAAATGGCAAATTACACTTTCGTTAATTGTAACTGCTTATACTTTCTCACAAAAAATTCTTTTAAGAGAGTTCACTTACCGCGATGATCTGAAAAGAAACCTTTCGTTATAAATAATCCAGAGATCTCACAGCAGAGAGACAGCACACCTTATTAGAAAGTAATCAGACCTCCGGGATCGGAACTGTGGCGACTTTGCTACCCACACTAATCCTCCAAAAGTTTTAAAATTAAATGGTTATTAAAACTTGACGATAAATAAAATTAATTGTTTGAATGAAACACTCTTGACCTGTTATATCTAATTCGTTTTATTCACCGTAAAGTTAATTGGAAGGTTAAAACGCCACTCACAGTGCAAAGTCGCTTCGTCTTCTTGATGCCGGTTAATGCAAGCGTTGCATTATTTGTTGCCAATTTAACGCTAAAATTTTTTCGACTGTTTGTATTTATTTATTATTATTCCAAACTGTAGTCCAAAATCACAGATATAGTTAAAGGAAAATGCTGGTAACGCACTTTCTGGTTCCCCTTTACTATACCTATGTCCAAAACGAAAAAAATTAATTTTTTTTGCAGTAAAATTACATCTTTAACTGTACAAAGCATTCATTAAAGAACATTAACAAATCCCGAAAGAGCATGAATTAGAACATAACACACTAAATTCATGCATCATCTTAATTTAACGTCTTTAAGAATTGTGCATTTCGAATGAATGATTAAATGAATATCAAAGCGATTCCTAAAAATGTAAAAAAGAAAGAAAAAAAAAAACACTTCATGAATTCATATCCACTAAATGATAATCGATTACAAATACTAAAATTTTATTTTCACATTATAATCAAAAGCATCTATTATGGTTAATGGGCTTGGCTACTTATCAACGGGACCTGGGTTCGAGACCCGGTGTAAGGCATGGTTAAGTTGCCTTTTTGCTGAGGTCCCACCATCCTCACACACATTCTACTGTGGCGTATTAAACTAACAGGCTTCTTTTAGACTTCTGTGGCAAGCAGCTGCTTGAGGGGATTTTTTTATGCATGAAAATGTTGTGTTAAAAGTAAAACGTCGTTCACAATTCTTTATATTCTTGTTGCCACTTTAACGTATTGAAAATTCAAGTTGTTTGCCATTTATTATTCTAAGCAAACTGAGAAATTAACAAATATGATACATGGCCAACGCTATTGAGATGGCTACGTTTTCCACACAATACCCTGTTATCCACACTAAGGAAACCACAATGATTCTATCACACTACTCAGAAGTACGTGTTTGAACGTTTGAAGTCTGCTCACCGATATCGCAGAGCGTGTTAAATATTGCAACCTCGCTATCCTTTACGTGTCAAAACCTTCTCGGTGCACACCACAGTTGAAGGCGTGGTCTTCGTCCTTCACCAGTCACGCTCTGAAAGTAGTCAACAATACCTCGTCCCTGTGCAACGATGCAATCCTGAACGTCCACTTGATTCAGGCCGAAAGCTGTTAATTGACTTTTATCTCTACGAGTACTTTGTTAGTTCTTCGGCCAAATCGATCTCAGAAGAATTCGATTGTTTCGCTTTCTTTAATGATCACTGCTCTAGTTATTTCCTTATCAGCTTTCTCTTCTTATAAACAAGAATTACTGTGAAGAGAATATTTCGTGTGAGGAACTTCCTCGAGAAGGCGAATAGTATAAGTATGGTCGGTTACTAAACTGCGCAAAAGCCAGATAGTTAAAGTATACTTTCCGCTAAAAATTAAAAAAAATGCTTGAATCATAAACAAAATGATAAAGGAATTAATTACGATTTTAGCTGCATAATTTTGCATTTTGATGGAAAAAAAGTCCCAATCACGCAGAATGATAACATGGTGTGTTTTGCTCAGACCCAGCAGGTTTTTTCTACGAGATCTGCATTAAATTTTCGTCAGCTTTCAGGAAAAGTTACTGTAAATGTTTATTTCTTCTAAACATTTGACCTCTCCACATGCGAGTTTCTATCACTTTGTACCTAAAATGCTACTGGCTCGATAGATATGAAAGTTGCCCATAAAATGCATATAGGCTGTGGGAGATGCTGGCATGTTGCCTTCCCTTTCGTAGAAAAATAATTAAAAATTAGGAAAGCGAAACAGTCAGAGAATAATATTTAGGAACCTAACTATTATCTCTCATTATCTTCAAAACAGTTTGACACACAGCTGTTCACAGATTTGGAATGATCTAAAGGGGAAATAATTCCAGAAGAATGTTGAAATTCTAATGGGAAAAAGACTAGGAAAATCAGAGCATTAGACATAAGCAGCAAGTGTATAAGGGAGGAGTTTCTTTAGAACAATAATCCAAATTTAAGAAAGGTGTGTTTGAGTTTCGATATTATTGACATCTTCAAAATAACATCAGCAAAGAGTAGTTCAGATTAGATAAATAACCATTTAGAAATTCTCTACTTCATCTTCCCTAGTTAGTGGGTTGGGTTGTTTTATCTCTGAGAGGCACTTTTTTGCACACCATGGACTAAATGACCAGGTCACATGGATCCCGAAGAATAAGAGAAGGTCGGGGGAAGGGACCCACTGGAACAGCTATTGGGAGAGAAATGGTAGCCTCCCGTAAAGGCCATCCAGCGTGTTCTTTAACGTGCACAGGGTATGGGTCTCTCCCGTACACGGGGCCACGGCTTAACGTCCCATCCGACGGACGGCTGTCTTTCCAAGCCCATCGGTGTCCCCTACTGACCGTGGGCAGGGCGGGGAATTTTGCGGAGATAAATCTCAACGCTGACCCAGCTGGGACTCGAACCTGGGAACTGTAGATTACGAGCCTGGCACGCTACCAACTGAGCCATTCCCCCCTCCCCCTAGTCAGTAAACGAAGGGTTTATTACAACACAAATATTTTGTGGTTTATCCAACAAGATAGACAAATTTTTGATGCAGTTCCGCATTCGACAAGTTAATGTCCGAAAAAATAAACAAACTCTGGGGTGGAGATAGAAATGCCAAAGATGGGAAGGACCACCACATTCCAGCTGCTTCGTTTTCTCTTCCTGACTACACCCAGGACAACAGCCTTAAGAGAGTCTAACATCGAAACTACTACTTCCTAGCCATTTCGATACTGATGCAAAAGGCAGCCACGTACCCGGCGTTATTGTTAGGCGGTAATTCAAGTCCGCCTTTGACAATGTTAACGTCCGCTTGCTTAACAGGTGACATGCATTTTGCGCCTCGCCCACGCTACGTGGAAATATGTTCGCAAGTTACACCCAGGGAGAGATCGATGTGTTTGGGGAGCTTAGCATGCCCTCGAGCCTCCTCCGAATAAAGCAATCGCATGATGGAGAGGTCATTTAATTAACGAGTCGTTTCTGTCTGTTTGCACGGCTCAACCCATTTGGCAAACAGAAAACACTTAGATAAATAAATGTACTTCGCAATGAAAGGAAACATTAAAAAAATTGCTTTTTTGTCTGTTAACAATATAAATATATATAAAATAGAAATGTTTACAATTCACACTATTTCGAGATGATTTAATGTTTTTTTGCTTAGCTTCCGGACACCGAGTGATTAGTGCACTTAGTGTTATTAATCTCTCCGAGAACTTAGAGATCCAGGTTCGAATTGCGTTGCCTTTCCAGTTGAAACTTGCTTGACTTATATTTTATTTCCAACGTGTATTTTATAGTGACTATCTTCTGCCATTCATTGAGAAGTTGTGTAGTAGAGGAAATTTTTTAAATTGTTGAATTGACCAGCCCCCCCCCCCCGCCAAAAAAAAAAAAAGCAATCGAGTCGCTGTTCGATTCCTTTTATTACTTTTTTATTGTTTCGTTACGTGTATAAATCAAATTACAAAAGAGTTCTTAATGTTTTTTTTTAAATATTATAAATACACCTATCCCTCGATTTACACTGAAGATAGGTTCCGCACAAAACCGTGTAAATCGAAATCAAAATCGTGTAAATCGAAATCCGTGTAATCGAAATCAAAACCGTGTAAATCGAAACTGAATTATGAACATTTTAGTGTTTTTTTCGTTTTACACGGTTTTGATTTCGATTTACACGGTTTTGTGCGGAACCTATCTTCAGTGTAAATCGAGTTGGATTGGATTGTTTTACCTCTGAGCGGCACTTTTTTGCACACCATGGGCTAAATGGCCAGGTCACATGGACCCCGAAGGCTCAGAGAAGGTTGGGGGAGGGGACAAACTGGAACAGCTGTTGGGAGACAGATGGTAGCCTCCCGTCAAGGCCATCCAGCGTGTTCTTTAACGTGCACAGGGTATTGCTCTCCCGCACACGGGGCCACGGCTTAACGTCCCATCCGACGGACGGCGGCCTTTCCAATCCCATCGGTGTCCCCTACTGACCGTGGGCAGGGCGGGGAATTTTGCGGAGATAAATCTCAACGCTGACCCAGCTGGGACTCGAACCTGGGAACTGCAGATTACGAGCCTGGCGCGCTACCGACTGAGCCACCCCCGCCCCATGTGAATCGAGGGATAGCTGTATTTGAAAACAATTAAATGCAGTATTTATCCCAAGAACTGGTATTAAGATGGAGAGTTGTATATTCAGAAAATTCTAATTTTCGGGGGAGGGAGATTGGCATACGTGAGTGTCGGATTTTCGGGGACTTTCAGGCACCCAACTGGTGGGGAGGGTTTATAACTCCCTAACTTCTCCTCTTGAGTACCGCATTGAAGGTGGGATATAAATTTAAGAAAGTTTTTTTTAGGTATATTAAATGGATTAGGTTGTTTTACCTCTGAGCGGCACATTTTTTTTGCACACCATGGTCTAAAGGTCCAGGCCACATGCACCCCGAAGGCTCAATAGAAGGATTTGGGGAGGGGACCCACTAGGACAGCTGTTGGGAGACAGATGGTAGCCTCCCGTCAAGGCCATCCAGTGTGTTCTTTAACGTGCACAGGGTATGGCTCTCCCGCACACGGGACCACTGCTTAACGTCCCATCCGACGGATGGCTGCCTTTTCAAGCCCATCGGTGTCCCCTACTGACCGTGGGAAGGGCGGAGAATTTTGCGGAAACTAAGAATACGAGCCTGGCACGCTACCGACTGAGCCACCCCCACCCCTGTTAATGGAAGATGAAAATTACTAAATTACAGTACTGCAATTAATTGATAACTAGGAGGGAGTGTAAACTGGGTTGGGTTGTTTTACCTCTGAGCGGCACTTTTTTGCACACCATGGGCTAAATGGCCAGGTCACAAGAACCCCGAAGGTTCATAGAAGGTTGGGGGAGGGGATCCACTGGAACAGCTGTTGGGAGACAGATGGTAGCCTCCCGTCAAGGCCATCCAGCGTGTTCTTTAACGTGCACAGGGTATGGCCTCCCACACACGGGGCCACGGCTTAATGTCCCATCCGTCGGACGGCGGCCTTTCCAAGCCCATCGGTGTCCCCTACTGACCGTGGGCAGGGCGGGGAATTTTGCGGAGATAAATCTCAACGCTGACCCAGCTGGGAATCGAACCTGGGAACTACAGATTACGATCCTGGCGCGCTACCGACTGAGCCACCCCCTCCCCGAGTGTAAACTGAATTCAAGGGAAAGTACTTATCAAGAAATCCCTGACTGAGTGAATCTGCTATCGATATTTATTATTATCGATATGTAATATTATGATTATCGATATTTCTCTGGTCATGAATTATTTTATGCAAAACAAATTCTCTGTGATCGATTGACTTCAACCTTTAGAAATATGCAAGACTTGTTAAGAATCTTAAAAACAAAAGTGGTTTAACAAGAATTATTAGTTTCAGGCTGGTTAAGAAGTTCAAGATTCATCAACTACTTATAGCTGAAGCAGACTTCTCCAACCAAGACCTTGAACAGTCTGAGAAAATTTCGACTTCTGCCAATCCAGTTTCAAGGACAGAATATCGATTAGACAACCGAACTCCAAAACTTCCCACTCGATATCCAAAGGCTCAAACTTTCAGGAAAAAAACACCAGCATTTATATTATAAATAATAAACGTCATCCAGCAAGGCCAGGCCCAACAATGATAAAAAGTTTTCCAGTAGCAACAGCTTTTCTTTCATTTAATTGCAGCAGCAGCAGTTCTGACCTCCACGGCAGAACATGCAGGCAGGGGGGTGGCGTCATTTGCCACACAGCTCCTCGCCATCTGCAACTCCTCCTTAGCTTGTGGGCAGGGTATGGGAGGAGCTGGAATTCGCCAAAACTTTAGGTTTTTTATAAGCATATCTTAACCACAATGACCTCATGCAAAGACGGAATGCAGTCCCTAGGAGTTAACTCAAGGAATTTAATTGTCACAATTTCACTGTTATTCGTCACATCAGTGACTTGCATAGAGCAGTTGGGTTGGGTTGTTTTACCACTGAGCGGCACTTTTTTGCACACCATGGGCTAAATGGCCAGGTCACAAGAACCTCGAAGGTTCATAGAAGGTTGGGGGAGGGGACCCACTGGAACAGCTGTTGGGAGACAGATGGTAGCCTCCCGTCAAGGCCATCCAGCGTGTTCTTTAACGTGCACAGGGTCTGGCTCTCCCGTACACGGGGCCACGGCTTAACGTCCCATCCGACGGACAGCGGCCTTTTCAAGCCCATCGGTGTCCCCTACTGACCGTGGGCAGGGCGGGGAATTTTGCGGAGATAAATCTTAACGCTGATTCAGCTGGGACTCGAACCTGGGAACTGCAGATTACGAGCCTGGCGCGCTACCGATTGAGCCACCCCGGCCCCTGAATAGAGCAGAAGGAACGTGTTGGCTGCAAAGAATATTGTCGTTTTTCAAGATGAAATACGACAATGCAGTAAGAGTTTTAACTTCAAGAGAAGAAAGTTAGGCTAAAGATTTTGTTGCTCTGTTTCGGATATATAAAATAATGAGGAATTGTGCAAAGTAGAGGTTCTCAAAGTGGGGTACGAGTTAAAATTTTTCGGGGTACGCCGTGAGAGCTGAGAAGTCGCTAGATATATGTTATATATATATATCTTATTTTATTCCCATTGTTATACTTTAACTATAGTTTTTTCTATCTATACAAGGGGTTCGTCAGTTACAGACACATTTCCAGGGGGTACGTGAAGCATAAAAGTTTGAGAACCACAAATGTAAAGTATTATAGGTATAGAAGACTTGTATCAAAAAACCTACTATTTATGAACTTAAGCCTTTTTTCGTAAAAACATGATTTAAACCATTGTCAGAGGTATTTGTTCCGTACCAGAGATTCATGTGTCTTTAAAATTATTTTTCTAAACTCCTTTACAATACCTGAAGTTGCTGTATCAGGCTCTCTAGTTTCCACTGTGTCAATTATTAAGCTTCATTAGTTTCTAGAAGGAATTTTTCTGCAATCCCTCTATAGGAGGACCTACATTAGGGTAATAAGACCTACCTTATTTTAACGGTACGGATCTTTTTTCGCGAAAGGTCCTGTTATCCCGGCAAATAGAAATAATATAAAAAATATTAAAAATAGAATGGCAAATTATCCTGCTTTCTAATGTTTATATCCCATTTTCCTTCGGACGGAAAAACAAACTTTAAATAACAGGTAATATTGGATATACCGTTTAAAACGCAATCCAAAGACAGAACCCCAACACCTTCTTTAGGAGAAATTTTGTAAAAATATTAGGTTTCAGTAGCCCCGGATAAGGCATGGATGTTCGTATTGTTTTTCTGCTGAGGTCCTGCCATCCTCTCAGATCTTCGACTGTGGCATATAAACTGACAGGCTCCTGTCAGACCTCTGTGGCAAGCAGCTGTTTGAGGGGGTATTTTTTTAGCCGTCCCATGGCCGAGTGGTTAGCGCGCTTGGCTACTGATCTAAGGGACCTGGGTTCGAGCCCCGGGTAAGGCATGGATGTATGTGTCGTTTTTCTGCTGAGGTCCTGCCATCCTGTCAGACCTTCTACTGTGGCATATAAACTGACAGACTTCTGTGGCAAGCAGCTGCTTCAGGGGGTATTTATTTTATTTTATGATGGGTGACCATCGTGGCGCACTCAGGATTTAATCTGGGGGGGGGGGGGGCAAGGGGCCTGCTGGCCCGGCTCGGGCAAACGAAGTAGCGCTCGGTCCGTCCGATTCGTTCGCCTTGTGTTCACAGGGGCCCTGATTCCCGAGAGCTATAGGGCATTCCCACCTTATGTGACCACTAATTCATAAGTAGTATAGAAATAGAAAACACGACACAACATAAATATAAAAAGATGAATTTTAATTAGGAAAAGATTTTTGGAAAATTTTCTAGTGTTTTTTTTTTCCTTTTTCTTTGGGGGGTGCCAGGGCACCTTGCCCCCCCCCCCCCCCCCCCTCTGGGTGCGCCACTGATGACCACCCATCTACGAACACAATAACAGCTCTCTTACAGGACTTCTTTGGTGAGCTCATTACCAGGGGATAGCTTAAAGGAAAAGCCCATCGCAATTACCAACGAAGCTTAGAGGAACTTAAACATAACACTGATTAGATTGTTATCAGCAAACTCTTCAAAATCTTGCAAGAAATACTTTATAAAGAGTAAATGCTTGTTTTACAGAAGGTGGTGGACGTTTTCATCATCTGCTGTAATTGTATTGAAACTTGTTTATTACATTTATATCCCCGGAAACTTCGAAAATATAAGGTAAACACTATTGGGATGCATTTTAAATGGTGCACCCAACGGTTAGTATGGTAGTATATATGGGGCGGGGGTGGCTCAGTCGGTAGCGCGCCAGGCTCGTAATCTGTAGTTCCCAGGTTCGAGTCCCAGCTGGGTCAGCGTTGAGATTTATCTCCGAAAAATTCCCCGCCCTGCCCACGGTCAGTAGGGGACACCGATGGGCTTGGAAAGGCCGCCGTCCGTCGGATGGGACGTTAAGCCGTGGCCCCGTGTGCGGGAGAGCCATACCCTGTGCACGTTAAAGAACACGCTGGATGGCCTTGACGGGAGCTACCATCTGTCTCCCAACAGCTGTTCCAGTGGGTCTCCTCCCCCAACCATCTCTGAGCCTTCGGGGTCCTTTTGACCTGGCCATTTAGCCCGTGGTGTGCAAAAAAGTGCTGTTCAGGGGTAAAACAATCCAATCCAATGGTAGTATATGGCAAACAACTTAGGAAAGTTTCAACTAGGACAGCGGTGGCCAATACAAGTTTAGCGATGAGCCACTAGAAAAAAAAATGCATTCTTAAAGAGCCGCAGGAAAAATTTTCTACTCAAAAAAAAAACGTACATTTCTAATAAATTAAAAAAAAAGCTTTAATTTTTAAGGAATCAAGAAAATATCTTGATTAAAAAACAAAAATTATATGTTTTAATGAGTGCTATGAAGTAGCAAAAATGTTTGCTTGTGCTTCTAAAAATATTTTATTGAAAATTTAGAGAAACGAGATGGATTCATCGTATTGATGAATTGTTTTATGAGTCACGGGAAAGACTCTCTGAGCAGATCGAAATTTTTCAATTTCATAATCACGTGCCCGATCATCATCAATTGGAGCATATTGTGACAATACCGTTTTATACATCTCTTTGAGAGACTTGCCAACATCAATTTACGCAATCGTGCCACTTTTGCTGTTTGTGGTCAGATTAATTGTATATTTCGGTAGGGCATATTTAAGTGGTCTGAAAGGTTTAGAAATGCCATCTGTATTCGTTTACAAATCAACCTGAATTTTCCACCTTCCCTTAAAGGGTGAAACAAAATCGTCGATGAGAGAAAAAAAATGGAGGTCATATTATAAAGCAGAATGCTCATTGTACACATCTGTATTTTTCCGCTGAACACAGATGCCGAGGTCGTACAGACCTAACATCAGATTCATCATCATCATCATCCTCAAGCAGCCAAGGGTTATGGAGGTCTTACCAGACCGTGCAATTTAGTTCTTCAAGCAAGGAAAGTTCATTTACAATGAGAACTCTTTTTCTAAGTTTCCAAATTTAGCATTGTCTAACGGTGGAAACTGAAAGTAATAGAAGACTCAGAAAATGGGAATAGTAATATTGTATGTAGTATATATGTATATAGTAATGTTGTATGTAGTATATATGTATATAGTAATATTGTATGCAGTATATATGTATATAGTAATATTGTATGTAGTATATATGTATATAGTAATATTGTATGTAGTATATATGTATATAGTAATATCGTATGTAGTATATATGTATATAGTAATATTGTATGTAGTATATATGTATATAGTAATATTGTATGTAGTATATATGTATATAGTAATATTGTATGTAGTATATATGTATATAGTAATATTGTATGTAGTGTATATGTATATAGTAATATTATATGTAGTATATATCCAAACCAGAAAGAATCTACCGTTTATCTCTTGTAGCAGATAATTCTGTTTTTCTCACCCACTCATCTTAGAGTAAACAAAAAGATTTGTGTCTATGCAAACCCCTTGGCACAACACTCTACCTGTTCCTACCTGTTATTGTTCCTACCCCCTTGGTACAACACTCTAGGTCGGAATTAAATCCGCCACAAGTGTCCGAAATCTCTGAGGATGCTGCGTCACCTACCTTATAAATGACGAGTGGAAAGCTATGAATAAAGCAATATGTTGTTGACGGGGAAAGTTATCAATAGACAAACGTTTGGAGCCCAACGTTTTGAGGGGGGGGGGGGATTGATTTTATAGGTGGAATGTTACAGTGAGATGAAGCCACAGACGAACTTGGGTGGGCCTAACTCTCCCCGTTTAGCAAGAGTTATCGAACAAACAAAGTAGTAGATCCGCCAGTTCCGCGGAAAATGACCTTTGACCCCAGAGCCGCAGAAAGTCCCTCTGATATCGCGCATGAAAGTCCCTCTGATATTTGGATTCTGTCAGAATCCAAATTGGCGGAAGATCAAACTGAAGATCCAACTGAATCTCCAAAATGGTGGAATCCAAATATGAATCCAAATCAGCCAATTTGGATTCAAATTGGCGGACGAATGCCAAAATCGCAAGACTTTTTGAAAAGGGGGCGTGGTCGAAAGCGCGATATCGGAGGAGTTTGTAGTGATGACGTCAGAATCCAAAATGGCATAAGAACGCCAAAATCGTGGGACTTTTTGAAAAGGGGGCGTGGTCGAAAGCTCGATATAGGAGGGCCATTCTGCATCTCAGGGATCAAAGGTCGTTTTCCGCGGAAGTGGCGGATCTACTACTCAGACAAATTCTAAAAATATAATAGATTAAAGTCTTCCTATAATTAGTTAAAACGACAGAGATATTTCAGCTAAAATGTTATCGTTGAAGTTTATAAAAAAAATTGCTTACAAATGTCTCTGGCAGGTCAATTGGATTGTTATTGTTTTCCCGCTCGTTCAAGTGAATAATTTTTTTTTCAGGCATGACGGCACAGAGACATTTATTTCCAGTATTCAGCTGTCACCTAGAGACGAGGGAGTCTTTCTTTTACAGTTCTCCTCGAATCAGGTCTATTATTGGGAGTTCACACTTCTGTAGAATGCCTAGCGCGAAGTCCATTGAAAACACTAACAAGTGTCCCATCATTCTTCGGAACAAAAAACTCGCTTCACCAAATAATCATTGTAATTTTTCTGGTGTCATATGAGGCCTAGGCCATAGTAAAGATGCCAAGTTACAAGCGATTGTTTATTTTTTCTATAGGAGAAAATAAAATAAATGGTTTGACGTTAAAATTTAGTGTCTATTATTTATTCTGTCGTCAAGGTCTTTGCAACATGTTGAAATTGTGCCATTGCGTACAGATTTGGATAGTTAATATAATGAGGTTGAGGCAGAGAAAGTGTGAGTGCGATGGAGAGGACAATCCATTGTATCGTGGGGAGGGAGGGGGCCGTGTGTGAAGGGCTTTCTGAAGAGGCACTGGAATTGTGTGTGCAGGTAACTCTGAGAATTCTAATCTGAAGATTGGTATTAATTATGCAACAAATCAAAACAACGGACTGTTTCAACTCCCAATAATCTGCAATAATGTAACTTTATATTTCAATAAGTATTTCAAAATGCTATTTTAGTGAAAAAAATGTTGAATTTATCGATCTAAATGAATTATATTGCAAAAAGTGTCCGGACACTTTCATGTTCAGTGAACGAATAGCCACATTCAAATTTTCCTAACTTTGAAAATAAGTTTTTTACGGAAAAAAATCACTAGACATAAATTGAAGATCTCGGTCAGAGCTCTTTAAATCTCTATTTTCAATAATTTAATCTAATATTTAAAGAGTTATGGAAGCTGAAACATTTAAGTGTAACTTTTGCTAGTTTTGAAAATTTGCTTCAAAAACTTAAATCACAACTGTTATAAAAAGTTGTTCGCAATATAAATGCGATATTTGGATTTTGTGTAAGGATTTTTGAAGTTTTCATCAATTTGGGGGAAAAATGTTTTGAAAGTGTGGCGTGTCATAACATCTGTTGTTAAATATTTTATAGCTTCCATAACTCTTTAAATATTAAATTCATATTACAGAAAAATAGAGATTTAGAGAGCTTTGACCGAGATCTTCAACTTGTGTCTAGTGTTTTTTTTTCCGTAAAAAGCTTATTTTCAAAGTTAGGTAGATTTGAATGGGGCTATTCGTTCACTTAACATTAAAGTGTCCGGACACTTTTTACAATATAGTGTAGAGCGTAACAGAGAAACAGACTAGTACGTTAAAAAACAACATCATTTTATTTTTAACTTTTGGTGTAAGGCAGTGTCTCGCAAACTGTGTGCCGCGAGAGATTTTCAAATTGACGCTTTTCCAAATTTTTTCATTTCAAATTCCAAAGATTTCATTTTGACTTGACTTGTGTTATCGACGTGCTTTAATAAAAATCTTTCAGATTTTATCAACTGGGATCTTGTAAGCATTTATCAAGCTTTTTCCAAATTTTGGTATTAATTTTTGATTATTTCAAGTCATAGAATGGACAAATATTTAAAACAAATACCGAGTTATGAATTAAAGAACGAGAGCTCTTCAAGTAAAACCAGGCTGATGACTTCAACAAAGCGCAAATATAATGACGATTATATAGAGTTTGATTTTTATTCTTTTTTAGGTGTGCCGCGGGGAAAAAAAATAGATTCAGTGTGCCGCAGAGTAAAAAAGTTTGCGAGACACTCGTGTAAGGTGAGGAAACTCTTCTTCTACTAAAATATGCGTGAATTTTATTATTTTTTTTGTGTTATGAACCTAAGGCCAACCAATTTTATGCAAAGCATTTACTGCCCTAAAAAATATTAGACGATTTCAGTGTTGTGTTAATGGGAATCTAACTTCGAAACTCTATAACTTCTAAAATATGTATTCAATGGAAATGACTGAAGATAAAGATCTTAATCAATTCTATTTAAATCTCGATTTTCAATAATATCCCTTTAGTATTCAGAGAATTATGGAAGCTGGAATATTTCCCAGTAGTATGCGTCGTAAGAAATTACTTCAGAAATTAATTGAAACTAAAATAATTAGTATTGTTTCAAACCATTCAATAAAATAAATATACATTGTTGAATTAATAAGCTGAAAAAAAATTGTTTTTGCCATGAGTGGGATTCAGAACCCACGTGTGCAGGAAGCATGCCTGTTATGCTAACCACCACACCACCAATGGCTAACCTTTTCTCAGCTTGTGTGACCTTATAAACTTTCCGGATTTTATTTATTTGATTCGCACAATGGCGCCATCTATCCGGGAAGTGGACAACTCTGTTGCCTCATACAAATGGAAAGAATATTTGTCACTCACGCTTATGGCGTTAAATCAATAAATCAGTAGTAAAGAATCACAGGATATGTCCTGTAGACGTGGAACTCATGAAATAATAAACTGAAAAAAAATTGGTTTTGCCATGAGTGGGATTCGAACCCACGTCTCCAGGAAACATGCCTGTTATGCTACCACTACCCTTTACTACTGATACATTGTTATGTTACGTTAAATATACATTGTTGAAGTTTATCTAATGATTATTTCAAATATTAGACAATTCTGAATGATTTCTATAAAACAAGATAATTTATTGTTGTTAAATATTAAAGCTTCCAGAACTCTCTAAATAGAGAAAGAATATTACTGAAACCAGAAATTTAAATAGATTTGATTACGATTTTTATCTTCAGTCACATTGAATCGAAATCCACCTTTGAAACAAACAAAAAAAGCTAATCGACTACTTCCGACTCATTATAATTTAAATTTTCGTGTAGTTGTAAAAAAAAAATATGTAAAAAAATAATCGAAACATATTCCTTCGATTATAATTAAGTTTTTTTAATCAGTCTCTAGCGATTAAAAAATAAAAACACCTTCAGGTTTCGATTATTTTTTTTTTCATTTGTTCTCTCAAAAATGAATTTTATAATGAATTTTTAATTCAGTTTTTTTTTCTCATCAATGAATCTCCCTTAACGTTTGTAATGATGCTACCCAAGAATTCTTAGCTCCAAACATAACATTAAGATTTTAATTTTGCCATCAAAAAATTAAAATTATTGTAAAACAGTGTAATATATCGCAAAACGAAGAATAAAAAATGGCTTAACAGCATGCATGTTTATTTACGTTTTTTTTTCACGTACAGTCGCTCAAAAAAATGTCCGAACACTATGGTTGATTACAGAATTCAGAAACGTGTCACGTGACACGAAGGTTTCCAGATCACTAATTTCTAAAAAAAAATCGTTGCCAGATATTTTTTCTGAATTCTGTAATCAACCGTAGTGTTCGGATACTTTTTTGAGCGAAGGTGGTTTTGAAGAAGAAAGTGGTTTCAATGGCTTAGCGTTGTGAACGTTCCAAGATATATGGACTTAGAAAGAAAAAATATTATTAACAATGGAAGTGTCCTGACAGCAAACATGGACTTCGACACGGGGGGAGTAAGCCGTCCCTTGCCTCCGAAAAAAAAATTGATCGGAAAAAAAAAATATTTTTTTAATAATATCAGGTCTACCAAATATTAATGCCGAATTTTTCCCCCCGAAAAAAATCTTGCGAACTCCCATGATCAAACTGAGCGTGTGTAAGTGATTGCTACAGTCGCTCAAAAAAGTATCCGAACACTATGGTTGATTACAGAATTCAGAAAAAATATCTGGCAGCGATTTTTTTTTGAAATTAGTGATCTGGCAACCTTCGTGTCACGTGACATACACTAATTTTCCCACTAATTTCTAAAAAAATCGTTGCCAGATATTTTTTCTGAAATCTGCAATCAACCATAGTGTTCGGATATTTTTTTGAGCGACTGTATCAATTGGCAGCGCGCCAGACTCATAATCTGCAGCTTCCAGCTTCGAGTCTCAACTGAAATTGCACTGAGAATTTACTCAGCTAACTCCCATTCTGACTTAGGTCAGAGAGGGGATACCAATGGGTTTGGAAAGGCCGCCGTCCGTCGGATGGAGGTTAAGCCCTTGTTCAGAAGAGTCATACCATGTAAACATTAAAGAACACACTGGATAGCCTTGACGAGGGACTTTCATTTATCTCCTACTAGCTGTCTATTGGGTTCTTTCCCCCCAAACCTGCTGTAAACCCTCGGGGTGCTTGTGACCTATCCATTTAGCCCATTGTGTGCAGAAAAGTGCCCCTCAGAGATAAAATAACCCAACCGTTTTGCTAACTGGCAATCGTAAATATAATCGATAGATATGCACGAGATCTTATGAGTTTACAAGACTGCTGTATTCCTGATAAAATTGGTATTGGATTGCTTTACCTCTGAGCGGCACTTTTTTGCCCACCATGGGCTAAATGGCCAGGTCACAAGGACCCCGATGACTCAGAGAAGGTTGGGGGAGGGGACCCACTGGAACAGTTGTTGGGAGACAGATGGTAGCCTCCCGTCAAGGCCATCCAGCGTGTTCTTTAACGTGCACAGGGTATGTCTCTCCCGCACACGGGGCCACAGCTTAACGTCCCATCCGACGGACGGCGGCCTTTTCAAGCCCATCGGTGTCCCCTACTGACCGTGGGCAGAGCAGGGAAATTTTGCGGAGATAAATCTCAACGCTGACCCAGCTAGGACTCGAACCTGGGAACTACAGATTACGAGCCTGGCGCGCTACCGACTGAGCCACCCCCGCCCCCAAAAATTGGTATTGACAAAGATTCAAAGAAGAATACAGTGCTGTTTTTTTTTATTATAGAGCAAAGTAACTTCCAAAATACAAATAAAAGAGAACCTGGGTCAGCTGTAAACGAAATCAGAGATTAAGCAGGCGTGACTAATAAAAAATCCATCAGGGAAATTGCATTGTAATATCTTTTGTGCTCTATACTGAAAAAAGAACTATTGATATGGGATAAGAATGCTGCACAAAGTTTACACAATGGATAATAAGAAGCAACAAATCATTATATTTATTTGTAAAAGTATGAACTGAATTTTATGCCTTTGAATCCCTTGTAAAACAAAGAATAATTGAGGTCGTAGGTTATGACTTCTTTGCATCGTATCCTAAATCAACAAAAGACAACAGCTACGAAATAAATATTTAAAACGAAACACCGAATTTTTGTTTCTAACATAGAGGCAAAAAAAAACAAAATTGATTTTAAACAACAAATTTTTTTAGGAATACAAGATAGAATATTGAACAAGCCTTCCAAACGACAATGAACAGCCTTTCCTTTAAATCAACAAGATGTTTCAATTCTTTTATGTGAACGGGGACGAGATTGGTGGAAAAGATTGCGCACAAAAGAATTGCAATGTCGAAAACTCGGGAGTTGAATTCTGAGCAGAAGATAAGACATAGTGAAAAGAAAATGTCCTCAAAAAAGAAAGTCCTAAAAACAAAAGAGAATAATCAGTCATCCAAAACATAGTGTTCAATGCCAAGATCTCAACTCCAATGTATGGGAAGAAAGATGATATATTCTGAATTACTTTCAGATGGCAATAGCTTTTGCTGTTAAAAATGCAAGTAGTACACATTGACTATAATGTGACCATATTTAGGTAGGTGATGCATGCAAGTAGTACAAATTGACTTTCTCCCAATTTTGCCATTAATAAAACAATTCAAAATGAATAAAATCATCTATAATAAGAAGAGCATAAGTCTGTCTGTATGTGTCTTAGGCAACCATAACTCAACGGGAAATCATGGTAAACGCTTCAAAATTTTGCGGAGAGTGATTTTGGTTGTTGTTCAAGTTGCAGGAACCAATTTCAAGTCGAAATTCCAAAGGGTTCCAAGGCCGGTGGTTGTTAGAAGCAAAAATATTTATTTCGACTTGATAAAAGGGGATCTTTCTTTTCTGTGGATTTTTCTGGGATGTAGGAAAATCCATACCAATGATCAATGATCCATCAGCAATTGCTTCGTTCAACATTTAAGTGGAACTCAATAAAAACTGTCGAAGTGTCAGCTGCGCAGTTACGGTTGAACTTGGTCTTCCCATTTACCATCAATTGCGCAGTTACCGTTACTGTGTTGGTCTCCCCAGTTACCATTAACTGTGCAGTTATGTTTACGATCTCGGTCTTCCCATTTACCATCAATTGCGCAGTTACGGTTACGATTAATTTTCTTCTTCCCAGTTACCATTAACTGCGAAGTTACGGTTACGACCTCGTTCTCCTAAGTTACGGTTACAGTCATCGTCTCCCTATTTACGGTTACAGTCTCAGTTTCCTCAGTTACGGTTACAGTCTCCGTCTCCCTATTTACGGTTACAGTCTCAGTTTTCTCAGTTGTGGTTACAGTCTTTGTATCCCCAGTTACCATTCACGCTACGCCACTTTATTATTACAAATTGAATATAAAAACCATTGTGCCAAAAAAAAGGTCTTTCTTTTGCGTATAAATATTTTAGAACAAAAATAAGTGAAACATTCGACGTAATAAATAAACGTCTTAAGATAGCATTATTACTCTTTTTTTGCTTCACAAGGAAAGAATGAAGTTAGCGAAGAAAAAAAATTACATTCGTGTTTCCGACAATCAGTCCTTGCGAGTCAGCAACACTCGAAGATAAATTCCGAATGTTACAGTCCACTAAATGGACACATGAGAATGGGTTGGGTTGTTTTACCTCTGAGCACTTTTTTGCACACCATGGGCTAAATGGCCAGGTCACATGGACCCCAAAGGCTCAGAGAAGGTTGGGGGAGGGGACCCACTGGAACAGCTGTTGGGAGACAGATGGTAGCCTCCCGTCCAGGCCATCCAGCGTGTTCTTTAACGTGCACAGGATATGGCTCTCCCGCACACGGGGGCACGGCTTAACGTCCCATCCGACGGACGGCGGCCTTTCCAAGCCCATCGGTGTCCCCTACTGACCGTGGGCAGGGCGGGGAATTTTGCGGAGATAAATCTCAACGCTGACCCATCTGGGACTCGAACCTGGGAACTACAGATTACGAGCCTGGCGCGCTACCGACTAAGCCACCCTCGGCCCTGCTGGATTGGTAAGAAGTGATTTCTAGAACAGTCAATTCAGACTGAACAATTTAAAATGTTAACTAACTGAAGTGTTAAAATTCAGGATACATATTTAGAGACTTCTTTTACAATGCGTTTCGAACTATTAATATGTCAATCGTCAAAACTACAAACCATCGTACCAAACATACTTGACACAAATTAATGCACGATCTGTTTTCGCAGTACCCATTTGCTCCTTAACCTGGAACACCGACAGAGTTCACGCTTTAAGAAGTTCACAACATTCCTAAACAAAACGTTGAAAGTTCTGGATCATTTGCTGACGACGAATTTTGCAAGGGCAATTGTTCCTACGGTTACGGTTAAACTGCTGTTGTCACTGAGGCAGTTTGCGTTTTTTACGCCTAGTTAAACCTTTAAATTGGGCCGATGCTATAAAGAAGGTGCGTGATATTTTTTACCCTTCGAATCATCGAATTCCAAAATACCACACTTGAAATTCAATCTGTAAATAAGAACATTTCTGGCGTTTCTTTTATTTGTTGTTTTCGCTGGTTAAGCAAAGATGTGTGTTAATTTCCTATTGAGTAGCGTTCGACTTCGTGGACGAGCCGTAAAAGGCAGACAGGTGAAACGTCTCGTTAGGCTCTTAAAAGTTGTTTTGTTCAGAAAGCAAAAAATAAAAGTCCACTGAATTTGCAACAAAGGCAATTCAGTAACTGCAAAACAGCCAATAGTCTATTATATGCTAGCGGAATTAGGTTGGGTTGTTGAGCGGCACTTTTTTGCACACCATGGGCTACATGGCCAGGTCACATGGACCCCGAAGGCTCAGAGAAGGTTGGGGGAGGGGACCCACTGGAACAGCTGTTGGGAGACAGATGGTAGCCTCCCGTCAAGGCCATCCAGCGTGTTCTTTAACGTGCACAGGGTATGGCTCTCCAGCACACGGGTTCACGGCTTAACGTCCCATCCGGCGGACGGAGGCCTTTCCAAGCCCATCGGTGTCCCCTACTGACCGTGGGCGGGGTGGGGAATTTTGCGGAGATAAATCTCAACGCTGACCCAGCTGGGACTCGAACCTGGGAACTACAGATTACGAGCCTGGCGCGCTACCGACTGAGCCACCCCCGCCCCACTAGCGGAATTAAATGATCCGTCAACACTGGAACGAATAGACACAAAGGTTTGGCAAAATTTGGAAATGAAGTTTTTCACTCATTGAAAACAACAATTTGGGCGTATGCTTTTGATATAAATCAATTGATGAAGAAAATTCCATGAAGAGAGTTAAAAGATATTCCTTGTCATTTCAAAAAAAAAAGATTCACAACTTTCTAATTCCTTGTCATTTCAAAAAAAAAAATTCACAACTTTCTAATTCCATGTTTAGTTCAAAATGTTCATGAAGGTGAAGACCAAACGTTTTTGATTTCATCTTGATGGAGAAATTTCTTGGAGTGCGATATTCCAAGAAATAAGGAAATGGGTCTCACATCTTCATATAGACAATTCTGACAGAATCCGATACTTTCATAAGAGACAGTTTGTCATTATGGAAGGAGCGACCAAACCAGTTCCAGTTTGTGGATATTAATTTTCTGTCTTCGACATAATAAAAAGACCACTATCTTCTTCAATTTTATATCTAAAGAAATTTTTCCTACGTGCAATATCATGCTATTCCTGCTTCCAATTGGATCAATGTGTTTAGTGAGATATCTTTAAATGTAAAGAAATAGGGTTGGAGTATAGAGCTGTGTGAGCTATGCCTAAAGTAACTGTGGAAAAACTAGTTAAACCCCGCCAAAAGTTTGGCGTGAAACATCAGTCCATTCATAACTTTTTCCCATCTACAACGTACTACTCCATTCATAACTTTTTCCCATCTACAACGTACTACTCCATTCATAAGATAGGTGATTGCAGCGCCCCCCAAAAATTCGTACACTTGCAGAGAGATTTACTCCCGTTCCACCCCATCTAGGATCAGGGGCGGGGGTGGCTCAGTCGGTAGCGCGTAATCTGTAGTTCCCAGGTTCGAGTCCCAGCTGGGTCAGCGTTGAGATTTATCTCCGCAAAATTTCCCCGCCCTACCCACAGTCAGTAGGGGACACCGATGGGCTTGGAAAAGGCCGCCGTCCGTCGGATGGGACGTTAAGCAGTGGCCCCGTGTGCGGGAGAGCCATACTTTGTGCACGTTAAAGAACACGCTGGATGGCCTTGACGGGAGGCTACCATCTGTCTCCCAACAGCTGTTCCAGTGGGTCCCCTCACCCAATCTTCTCTGAGCTTTCGGGGTCCATGTGACCTGGCCATTTAGCCCATGGTGTGCAAAAAAGTGCCGCTCAGAGGTAAAACAACCCAACCCCATCTAGGAACCTGATCTCTTAACCCAATACAGCTAGACTAAGCGTGACTACCACACGAAATTTGGGACCGTTCGGTAAAGTACCTGCGGAACCAAAGGAAACCTAAAACCTCTGCCACCAATGACGTCACACCGCTGACTTCAAGAAACGCATATCCGCTCGTTCGTTCCCGCATCCGTTCGGAATTACACTTATTATATAATAATAAGATTACATTGAAATGTTTGAGCTTGGAATACATCATTCGTTATAAAAGGTTATGTGGGAAATTTCTTCTCGAGATGCACTTGGTTTTGCACGAACGCATTCACATCTCGAGAATTCTCGTTATTTAGGCCAAATATAGGTGCTTCGTAGGTACACTGTTTCGTAAAGAATTACATGGGGCGTTATTTTATTATAAATAAAAAGTACAGTCGCTCAAAAAAATATCTGGCAACGATTTTTTTTTAGAAATTAGTGATCTGGCAACCTTCGTGTCACGTGAACACGTGATCACCAATTTCTAAAAAAATCGTTGCCAGATGTTTTTTCTGAATTCTGTAATCAACCATACTGTTCGGATACTCTTTTGAGCGACTGTACGTTATTTTATTGTATAGGTTTGTTTGCTTTATGGAACCTATCCTTCCATTTTCCACAAGATGTTGGCCTCGATTTACACGATGGCTTTCTCAATGTAATTCGAGAGATGGGTATACATTTCAATATTAATTGTATTAATTATTCATTTGTGAAATTAACCAGATTTAAAGTTAAAATGCGACTAATGAATTCACGAAACATCCTAAAATATTGAAAATGTTAGTTTTATCCATTTGGTTTTAAATAAGCCTTTTACAGCTTCCACCTCAGAACCTCCGGGTGCGAGGATTGAGTTTTGTTTTACCTCTGAGCGGCATTTTTTTGCACACAATGGGCTAAATAGGCAGGTCATAAGGACCCCGAAGGCTCAGAGAAGGTTGGGGGGAGGAATCCATTATACAGGTGTTAGTAAATAGATGGAAGCCTATGTTAAGGCCATCCAGCGTGTTCTTTAATAGGCTCTCCTGCACACGGAATTTTGGCTTAAAGCCTCATCCGATGTGTAATGGACTTTCCAAGCCCATCGGTGTTCCCTTTCTGATCAAGGGCGGGGGAGGTCTTAGCAGAGACATTTTTCAATGCTGGCCAAGGTGGGACTCGAACCTGGAACTACAAATCACGAGCTTGGCGCACTACCGACTGAGAAACTCCACCCCCCCCCCACCTCGAGGGGGTGAGGAGACAAAGTTTTGGGATTATTTCTTTAAATTTATTCTAACTGTTCTGCTTTCAGCTAGGGAGCGAATGAACTACAATAATTATGGTTAACTCTTAATGTTATTTGTTTCCTGTTGGAGCTGCAATCCAGGAAGAACTGGGAACAGGTTTCCGGATGTTAGGAAATAATTGAATTTCCGTTGTGGTTGCCGTTAATTTTAGTTACTGAGTGTTGTTGAGGTATGTTTTGCAGGTGTAGAGGAAATTCCAGAATAGCGGAAAAGCTTTTTCCAGTTTATCCATTATAACCTCTCCGCAAAGTTCTTGAAAATTCGTCACCCTTTGATCTGTGTTTCATGGCACTAACTATTACTAAGCAACGCTAGACAGAAAAGCATTTCTTACTTGAGGTACTCGCGGGAGACTTCGGTGACCGATTCTTGTTGTGATAGAAAGGGGTTCATAATTGCTTTTTTAAAGATGAAGAGAAAGTGGTATTTAAAAATTCATTTTCGAGTAGCTGCACAGGTATATAGAACTATTTGGTGATAACTTTTATTTATTTGCATCAAAAGAAAGTAAAAAAAGTAACTTGAATCAGATGATCTGAAAATATAGTCCACGGGGGTTTGCTCTCTTGGATTTGAAAATTATTGTATAAAGAAAAATAAAATTCTAAATTTAAAGCGATTAAAAAAAACGAAATAAGGAAAGATAAAATCCTAAATTTAAATCGATTAACAAAAAACAAAATAAAAAAAGATAAAATCCTAAATTTAAATCGATTCAAAAAACGAAATGAGAAAGATAAAATCCTAAATTTAAATCGATTAACAAAAAACGAAATAAAGAAAGATAAAATCCTAAATTTAAATCGATTTAAAAAAAAAAAACAAATTAAGAAGGATAAAATCCTAAATTTAAATCGATTTAAAAAAGAAATAAAGAAAGATAAAATCCTAAATTTAAATCGATTAAACAAAGAAAATAAAGAAAGATAAAATCCTAATTTAAATCGATTAAAAAAACGAAATAAAGAAAGATAAATTTAATCGATTAAAAAACGAAATAAAGAAAGACAAAATCCTAAATTTAAATCTATAAAAAAAAGAATAAAGAAGATAAAATTCTAAATTTAAATCGATTAAAAAAAACGAAATAAAGAAAGATGAAATCCTAAATTTTAATCGATTAAAAAACGAAATAAAGAAACATGATACAAAACGTCTAGTTGCAACATATTTAACTCTAATCGGCATTCTTGTCTTATTGTTTTAATTTCATTATAAGCAGTGAAGAAAGTTTAAAAATTTAAAATAGTCGATCAGTCACAAAATTATTGACCTTTCGGAGTCGTCCCACGATGAAAAAAAAAAGTTTAAACTCTCTTTTGTAAATAAAAGGAGAAGAAAAACTCCTTAGAAAGGAATAAAATGCTGCAATTCAAAGACTCATCGAAGATAATCCAACTTGTTATATTATAATTAATGCAGCCTGAGCTATTAGTGAACTTATGCACTTCGTTAGAACGCAATTTACACGAATAAGGCACCATTCTATTGGAGGAGTCTCATCTGTTCTAAGAATTTTTTAAGGAAAATATTATTGAAAAGTATATGCAGTATACACTATATTACCAAATGTATTGGGACACTTCATGTCATGTGAATGGAACGGTAAATTGAAATCTCTCTAACGTTGAAAATAAACACTTTTTTTTTGGCTGAAAAATGTTACTGAGGATAAACTAAAGATTCATTGAAATTTCTAAATCTCAATTTTCGACACTATTAGTTTAAATATAACGAATAAATACGAATGCATGTTTATCACTTGACTTGGAATGATCTATCTCAGAACTTTACGCCCATATAACTGAATATTTCGCGTTTCTGTAACAATTTTTTTTTTCGATTTGCGACAACTGATTTGCGACACATGATTTTGTTAGGACAGAGAAGAATCCTGGAAGCTAAGCTGACTAATCACTATTCGTATGCACATCACAAGGAAAATATTCACCTATTCGTTGCCATTTTCCCTTTTTCGAAGGAAAGATAATAAAGAACGCATCTAGACAAAAAGCAAAATTTCCATATACTCGTTTAGAATATTTCCCTGAACATTTTTCAAGCCTTCGGCTATAAAAGCTAATACCTACGGTGACCATTCGTCCTGCATTATAAAGGGCAGTTCTATATTTCAGGGCTCTGTCCTATATTTATACAAAATCAGAAACATGTTTTTTGTCGCATAATTTTTGGTCTGTCCTTTAAAAGTGCTGTACTTTTGTCCACAAATAAAAAATGATCTGTCTTGCCGCAAATTTTGATAAATTTTTGTTATTATAGTTGATGCGATTCAGAATTAATAACACATAACTCTATTATTCATCATTCTATTATTTATTCTATTGCGCTAAATTGTTAAACAATTCTTGTAATAGTGTGAACCATTGACAAAGTAGTAAAAGTTACTTATTGATATGTTTTTTTTTATCATTTTGAATTTTTTTATTTTTTGTCTTTTAAACAAAATCAATGTAGTCACATTTGTCTTATTTTAGAAATCTTTAGGATATTTACTCCTTTTCGAGGATAACGTTGCCAGATCCAACCTAAAATTAATAATATCATAACAGAATTTGATAGAAACTATATTTTTCAATAGGTATCCTACATTTTCTTCGACAAAAAATGGCCAACGTAGCAACACTTGCTTAAAACTGACATCCAGCGAAAAAGGCAAACCATAACCGCGATCTAAACCGTGACAAACCATACCGCGATCTCAGAAACATTTCTCTCGTTGTGTGGGAAAGAGTGGTTCTTCTTCCACTCAAAGTTGTGGGGGAACTACGAACCCAAAATGGAGTCTTTCAAGAGTAGGTGCGTCCAGGTAGGCAGATGGTGGTATGCAGGTGGAGGTGTCACGTTCGACGGATGGTGACCCTTCATCCTCCGGCATCGCCCTTGCTAAAGGTCACTGGCTCCATGCAGGACATTGGCACAGACGAAGAGTGGCTTTCTGTCATCGCCTCCTTTCCATATTTCCTAGGTAGTAACAAAACGTGCTTTCCAGTTGATTAACTAACTCTTTTTCATGCACGGGAAGATTGTGCATTCGAGAGCAAGCGAAAGAACTCTTGTGGGAGGCTTTGAAGTTTTAAAAGGAGCTTTGGTTTAGAAGAAGAAATCTGTAATAAACGATGCCAAGATGAATTGGTTTTTCGATGTTCCTGATCGGGGACGGATTTAAACAAAAATTTAATGTCATATGGAAGCATAAGCATCGGCAAGGGAGGGAGAGAAGTGCAGTTGCCTCTTCCCTGAGGAAACTAATTTATATTGAATAATATCAGGTGCAGCAAAACTTTTTACTTTTCCTTTAAGGGAACCACCTTGACGTGGTGGTGGGGCTTGAGGGGCCCATCGAGTTCGAAGGCTCTGCTGACCGGTTTGGGCCCCGGTTGGACAGGCTAAGACCTCAAACTTAGGGTAGTTGTTAGGGGCCCTGCTGACTGACTTAGTCCGTTAGGGCGGACAGGGCCCCGAAAATCGGGCCCGACTAAGAGTTCCCACCACAGAAGCCGAGGCAACTTGGATCTATATATCCTTGTTTGTGTCTAACCGGAGCTCAGATTAAATTAGGTTTTGACCGATGGATGAGCTTTACTCCTATAGTACTGCTCGCCATTAGGTAGTCGGGGATGAGCTGTATATATATGGTACTATCTTGCCCCTGACCGTAGGTAATGGTGAATATGGCATTTCCCTATACTGGTAGTGCTTCAGGTGGAACTAGTGGGTCTTGTCTCATAAGTATATTTTTCTTTCAGGGAATATAATTTTGTTTTTTTATCTTTTCGGAATCACGTTTATTTCTACTTATTAATATGAAAAGACACATTTTTTTTACAAGTACATTTTACAAATACGTCCATCCCTGGATCCTCGATTTACGAACGTAATTCGTTCCTGTAAAACTGCTCGTAATGCAAAAATTCGAAAATGGAACAATTTCACATTAATTTCAATGTAAAAATTTGCGACTGGTTCTTGGCAACAGAAATTCAATAATTTATTCCCCATATATGCTATAATATTAATATTACATAATTTTAGCTGTATTTTCTGATGAAAAAAATAATCCGAAATGAATTACTACATAAAGAACGAAATAGCAATTCTTTATTTGGATTTCTGATTATCATCCATTAAATACTGTGCGCCTAAAGAAATTAAAAATAAAAAAAAAAACAATCTTGTAAAATTCACACAACCACAAATATCTAGAAAATATCCATACTTGTCATTTTAGATATCTTTTGGATATTTTGTGGATATTGTGTTTGTGTGGAAACCCGTTGAAAGAAATTGACATCGTCCTTATGGCTGTTGAGGTGGGTGGGAGATCCATACTAGTCATTTTAGATATCTTTTGGATATTTTGTGGATATTTTGATTGTGTGGAAACCCGTTGAAAGAAATTGACATCGTCCTTATGGCTGTTGAGGTGGGTGGGAGATCCATACTTGTCATTTTAGATATCTTTTGGATATTTTGTGGATATTGTGTTTGTGTGGAAACTCGTTGAAAAAAATTGACATCGTCCTTATGGCTGTTGAGGTGGGTGGGAGATCCATACTTGTCATTTTAGATATCTTTTAGATATTTTGTGGATATTTTGGTTGTGTGGAAACCCACTGAAAGAAATTGACATCGTCCTTATGGGTGTTGAGGTAGGTGGGAGATGCATACTTGTCATTTTAGATATCTTTTGGATATTTTGTGGATATTGTGTTTGTGTGGAAACTCGTTGAAAGAAATTGACATCGTCCTTATGGCTGTTGAGGTGGGTGGGAGATCCATACTTGTCATTTTAGATATCTTCTGGATATTTTGTGAATATTTTGGTTGTGTGGAAACCCGCTGAAAGAAATTGACATCGTCCTTATGTGTGTTGAGGTGGGTGGGAGAATTGGTGGAATTGTTATAGTCATTGTCAACAGAGAAATTCTTTTAACTCTGAGCGGTACTTTTTTTGCACACAATAAACTAAATGGCTAGATCACAAGAACCTAGAAGGCTCAGAGAAGGTTGTGTGTGTGTGGGGGGGGGGAGAAACCCACTGGATGGCTGTTAGAAGACAGATGATAGCCTCCAGTCAAAGCCATCCAGCGTGTTCTTCAATGTGGTGCATAGATATTAATCTAATAACTTAAATTTATCCTATGATAATAATGAAACGCGTGGATTGGATCTACTATGAAAGAACTTTTCGCTGACGATTTAAAATACAATACAATCAAAATTGCGTAGATCTCCAAGTTTGAAAATCCCCTCTCATGATAGGAAAATATGGCAACGCCGCTGTAAAGCATTATGATGGGACGTATAGAGATCATCTATGCCACGCAGTGAGATTATTACAATAGCACGTGATTCATAGCGCTGTGATTGGCTAGATATTTCACAGCGTTTAAATCATTGCAGCGTTGCTAGATACTAAAATGTACGTTATACATGTTGTTTAAGGATTTTCTTTTTTACAATATTGAATTTCGTTATACTGGTCATTTTTTTTTGCATCGGGAAAATTTTTTATTTCGTTAAACATATATTTTTGTTATACTAGATTTCGCTAAAATGAAACATCTTAACGTAGAAATACATAGTAAATTGATCGAGGTTGGAAATAAATTTTGTTATAATGACATTTAATTGTGCTTGAAGACTGAATGGTATTCTAAATCGTCAAATTCAAATGACATATATTCCTGATTGTTCACGGTAGTTCCTGATTGACCTGTGATTGTTTATATTGAATACGAATCTACCGAAGAAGACAACCTTAGTTACGCGCTGTTAATAACACTATTTTTAGGAAAATAAATAATCTTTGATGATGATCGGATTGTTGTATTTCTGAGCGGCACTTTTTTACACACCATGGGCTAAATGACCAAGTTAGAAGGACCCCGAAAGCTCATAAAGGTCGCGTTGAGGCCATCCAGTATTTAACGTTCACATTGTATGGCTCTTCCGCACACGGGGCCACGTCTCAACGTCCCAACCGACGGACGTCGGCCTTTCCAAGCCCATCGGTGTCCCCTAATAACCGTGGGCAGGGTGGGGAATTTTGCGGAGATAAATTTCAACGCTAAATCAGGTGAGACTGGAACCTGGGAACTGCATATGATGAGCCTGGCGTTCTACCTCTGAGCCCCCCCCCCCCACGACTATGATCGAATTTATGTTATATTAGTTGCCTTTTAAATTAAAGTTTGCTGTTAAGGTTTTGCATTTTCAACAGGACAATGAAAAAAAAGTTATCTTTTTTATTGTAAAAAAAGGACGTTGTCTCCCTTTACCATATAGTCATTCTACATAGACAATTTGTCGATATTTTAAACAAAAAATTTTTCGAAAATAATAAGAACAATTTTCCACTTTAGGATAAGATCCATAATCTTTTTAGTTCAACACGCATATAGGACAGATTGCATTGTTAGAAACAGGTAAAAAAAAGAAAGAATTTGAAAGGTCGTGCAATATGTGAATATATGTGCAGATAATTACGTCTGCAATCCATTAATTTCCTTTTGTTTGAAATAACCTTATTAAAAAGAGATCAAGGAATTAAATTCGTTATGAAAAAAGCAATAATAACAATAGTATTAATGGATTACTGTGCTTATCGGAAAAAAAAAAATCCTTATTAGCGCACATTTGGCTACGGAAAAAAAATACGATGTATAATTATCTTCACAACAATTACCCAATTAGTCATACACTGAAAGTGGTGAGCCGGGAATGATCGCAGGAAACAAAAAAGTATTTACAAATCGAGAACTATATCAGCAGCTCTGAAACAATAAAATATAAAAGATAGCATCTGCTACCTTAAAACAATAGGCTAAGCGTGCAATTAACTTGGCATTAACCAGAAGGTAGGTTGTTTTTTTCCTTTCTGTTCTTACTCTGGTAAATTTTCAGTGGCGTGAGTGGCCAAGTTGTCAGCTTCCTTGTGTGACAAAGGTCTGCTCTCTGTTATTCAGGCAACCAGAGATAAAAAAACGAAGCCAGTTCGTTGACTGAGATCTGTTACAAGCGAACTCCTTCTGTAGCTCTTGGATTGCAGACGATCCTCCTAACTAAACAAACGACTTTGCGGTTGCGGGTACTGCTTATTGGTGTTGCCTACATTCCAACAACATGTCTGCCTTGAACAATGGCTTCTTTTCTTTAAGCTCATTGCTCTTTATATTCGTTGAATTTTTTGCCTTACAAGATCGGAAGGAAGTTTCTTTAAACTTTAACAAGCAAATGCAATGTTACCTAAAACATATATGGGGTGGAGGTGGTTCAGTTGGTAGCGCGCCAGGCTCCTGCAGTTCCCAGGTTCGAGTCCCAGCTGGACCAGCGTTGTGATTTATCTCCGTAAAACTTCCCGCACTGCCGTCGGTAAGTATGGAACAACCGATGAGCTTGGAAAGGGTGCCGTCTGTTGGATGGATCTTTTAACTTTACTCCGTGGGTAAGAGAGTCATACACTGTGCACGTTAAAGAACACGCTGGATGGCCTTGACGGGAGGCTACCATTTGTCTCATAACGGCCATCCAGTTGATCCCCTTCCCGCAACTTTCTCTGAGCCCTCTGGGTCCTTGTGACCTCTTTTGGGTTGGGTTGTTTTACCTCTGAGCGGCACTTTTTTGCACACCATGGGCTAAATGGCCAGGTCACATGGACCCCGAAGGCTCAGAGAAGGTTGGGGGAGGGGACCCATTGGAACAGCTGTTGGGAGACAGATGGTAGCATCCCGTCAAGGCCATCCAGCGTATTCTTTAACGTGCACAGTGTATGGCTCTCCCGGACACGGGGCCACGGCTTAACGTCCCATACGACGGACGGTGGCCTTTCCAAGCCCATCGGTGTCCCCTACTGACCATGGGCAGGGCGGGGAATTTTGCGGAGATAAATCTCAACGCTGACCCAGCTGGGACTCGAACCTGGGAACTACAGATTACGAGCCTGGCGCGCTACCGACTGAGCCCCCCCCCCCGCCCCCCTTGTAACCTCTATTGTGTGTTGTTGAGAAAATGCCGAAGAGAAAAATGAGTTGTCAAATTCGAAGCTCCATAACTTCGTAAGTAAGCTTTTTATAGAAAAACAAAATGTGCCTGAAGATAAATATATAAATCAAATCTGTTTAAATTTTGATTTTCAACAATAATCTTTCTGTATTTAAGAGAGCTAGAATACGAGTATATTGATCGGCTGTAGCTTGGGTCACGATATAATAATTCAAAGTAGCAGGCGAATTAGAAAGAGTGTGCGACACTCGTAAACGTCCGGAATGACGTCACCGGTGGTAGAAGTTTTCGGTTCCTCATAATCCCGCAGGTAATCAACCAATCTTTTCGGAATTTGGTGTGATAGTCCCACTAAGTTCTGGCTACGTCGGGTTTCGAGATCGGGGTCCTAACTGCTGTAGGTCCAGATTGAGCCAACCGCAAGTGCCCGAAATCTCTGGGGGCGCTGCTGTCGCCTACCTCATGAATGGAGAGTCGAAAGCTATGAATGTAGTAGAACAATATCGATGGGACATGTTTTCAATGAACAAACGTTCGTGGCCAATTTTTGGGAAAGGGCGTAATTATGTGGGTTCGTAACCCTGCCAGTACACAATTACGGTGAGATGAAACTGTAGATGAAATTTTGTGGCCCTAGCCCTGACCGTTCTAGGAGGAGATGTCGAAAAAAATAGACACACAAACTCTCTATTTTACATAAAGATGTAATATCTTTTTCGCTGCGTTTCGGTTACTAGCATTCTCAAAGAAGTGGGGTGAGGGTTTTGTAAAATTCTAAAAAAAAAAATGAATAATATTAAAAGATTTACTACACAATCTTCTAAAATCCACTTATTTTTTTGAATGGTAGGAAATGATAATACATATTTAAATTTTAATTAACTTCTGAGGTAAATCCTACGACTGACATTGCGTTTGTTAAATATACAAAGTGGCATAAAGTAATGCTCGGTTTAACCAACATCTCCTATAACAGAAGGCCGGCGGACCAAGTTATGACGTCATCATAGGTAATCCTGTAATGTCGATAACTCTTATAAGATTATTTCTACTATTATTATTGGTGTACTTTTATACCAATATTTTTATTTATAAATATATCTCATTTTGAAGAAAAATTATTTGGATTTATTAGCAATTATCTTAATGCTAATAAATTAGAATAATTTTTCTTCTAAATAAGGTATATGTATAAATAATCGTTGGTATAAAAGTACACCACTGATAATAATAGAAAGAAATATATAAGAATAACTACGTTACAAGACTACTTATGCTGACGTCATAATCTGGTCCACAGGCTTCTGTTGTGAGAGGTGTTGGTTTAACACGATTTTTCATCTACTTCTCTGCGATCGTTTATACTATTTGCATTTCCTTCTTTCACCTATAGGACTCTCGAGAAGTGACAGTTTAAAAATCTTTAACCCATAAGGGTGAATTCGTTTATGTGTACATTGTCATTGGTCCAATGGTGGTCCCAAGTGACGTGTGGGGGTCGGTATGGGTGATATCCACCTCCTCCCCCCACAAGGTTAAAAGAAGAACATGAGTCCACTGAGGTTCATTTTTGAGTTGGGTTGTTTTACCTCTGAGCGGCACTTTTTTGCACACCATGGGCTAAATGGCCAGGTCACATGGACCCCGAAGGCTAAAAAGGGTTGGGGGAGGATCTGTCTCCCAACAGCTGCTCCACTGGAACAGCTGTTGGGAGACAGATGGTAACTTGCCGTCAGGGCCATTCAGCGTGTTATTAACGAGCACAGCGTATGGCTCTCCCGCTCACGGAGCCACGGCTTAACGACCCATCCGACGGACGGCGGCCTTTCCAATCCCATCGGTGTCCCCTACTGACCGTGGGCAGGGCGGGAAGTTTGGCGGAGATAAATCTCAACGCTGACTCAGCTGGGAGTCGAACCTGGGAATTACAGATTACGAGTCTGGCGCGCTACCGACTGAGTGATTTTTGAGAGTTACTCAGAGTTACCCGCCCCACATTTTTGAGAGTTACTCAAATATTAATCACGATACAAATGGCGTTGCCAGTTCACAGTACACATATATTTTTTTAAATATTCAGCCTGTTTAACAGATTGATGTTGAACAGTTCGTGCAGTTTTCTGTGAGTAGAAGTAAAATTCACTTCGACACAACATAGAGGTATTCTCTTCTTACACTGAATTCTTAAATCCTTTTCCCATTACACTTAAACACAATGAAGCAGGTAAAGCCAACTAATAAACGGTTTCTCGTCAAGATGTGACTAAGTGTTTTCCATTGACGTCTTGTATACTATACACCGGAACTAATTATAGACCTACTGCCCGAAATAATGATTGTAGCATAGCTGAGTGAACAGGAACACAACGGGGGATAAAACGGCAAGTGAAATATAGGCCTATGCTACGGTTCTTTGAACAAGGGTTTTGCATTTTCTCTAATCTATCTTCATCTCTTTCTTCTAACCCCTAACCTGTTTTCACTGAATTCTCTGCGTGAGATATCATACGTTTATCACTGATAAAACAATACAGGGATGCAATACACGGTGACAGACAGACCGCTATCATTTCTGGTACAAGGCAAGTCAGTCACGGAGAGTGGGCTTTTTGAATCAGAGATTCGTGATCGAAGAATTGGTTTCATTTGCCCACTTGGCGGAAGTGATCACAATAGGAGGGATCACGTGTTAGGGATGAGATATATTCTTCGAACTTCCGAATGCCTTAGAGCTTTATTTGATTGTCAGAAAGGAGAAAACGAAAATAGTTTCCGACATATGGACTGACGTGAATGAAGAAGACAAATCGAGTATTCTTGAATAATGAATGCATTTTGACAGTTATAGACTGCGTAGAGGAATCTGACTCAGATGTGGGCGAGTTTTCGGGCTTAAGTCTTGTTATTTTAAGGCAGAATTGGTCAATTACGTTTTCAAGGAGGCTTTTTTTATCTTTCAAATTTTGAGGTTTCTAGGCCAGAGGTGAATATGAAAAAAAAATGAAACAATTGCATTTACATATTTTGTTTTATATTTTGCGCGAATTCAATCGTTTTTCATATTTCGTTTGAGTATGGCCGAGTGGTTAGCGCGCTAGGCTACTGATCTAAGGGACCTGGGTTCGAGCCCCGGATAAGGCATGGATGTATGTGTCGTTTTTCTGTTGAGGTCGGGGCGGGGATGGCTCAGTCGGTAGCGCGCCAGGCTCGTAATCTGTAGTTCCCTGGTTCGAGTCCCAGCTGGGTCAGCGTTGAGATTTATCTCCGCAAAATTCCCAGCCCTGTCCACGGTCAGTAGGGGACATCATGGGCTTGGAAAAGCTCCCGTCCGTCGGATGGGACGTTAAGCCCCGTGTATGGGTGAGCCATATTCTGTGCACGTTAAAGAGCACGTAGGATGGCTTTGACGGGAGGCTACCATCTGTGGTCCTGTGGGTTCAGTTCAGTCCAGTGGGTCCCCTCCCCCAACCTTCTCTGAGCCTTCGGGGTCCTTGTGACCTGGCCATTTAGCCCATGGTGTGCAAAAAAAGAGGTGCTCAGAGGTAAAACAATCCAACCCATTCTGCTGAGGTCCTGCCATCCTCTCAGACCTTCTACTCTGGCATATAAACCGACAGGCTCCTGTAAGACCTTTGTGGCCCTGACCAGTATCCGTCGTGAGGGGGAGGGGGAAGCAAAGGGTGCCATACCCCCCTTGAGAATGCTAGTAAGGGTAATGGAGGCAAAAAATTGTAAAACTGCATCTTTCACGCATTTTTCGACAAAATTTTCCAAAGACATCTAAAACAGAGCGTAAAATATTATACTGCGATGGAAATCCAATCTCTTGCCCCCCCCTCCCCCCATTTTACTATTTTCTGGTTACACCTTATTATTTACCCCCACCCCTTCCCTCCCTCTTTATTTTTTCGTCGATCAAGGCTTGGCCCTGATTAAAGTGCTTTTTAAACGCAAAAGTGAAATAATATCCCCAACCAGAATTGAAAATATATAGTTAGCAGTGATTGAATATATGAATGTTTCGAAGGCGAATAATATAAATTTTACATTTAAAATGCATATTCTTTTCCCAGACGATTCCGGTGGCCATAAGCTTTGTTGGCTGCTGATCAAAGCTAAATGCATTCATAAGCCCCAAATAAGGCAATGGCTGTATCTTGGGCTTTCTCCTGAGGTCTTGCCTTCCTCACAATTATAATGATGGTAGTGGGTAAATATTATGGTACAGTCGCTCAAAAAAGTATCCGAACATTGTAGTTGATTACAGAATTCAGAAAAAATATCTGGCAACGATTTTTTTTAGAAATTAGTGATATGGAATTAGTTTTATGGAATTTAGTGATATTTTCAAGCCCATCGATTTTTTTTAGAAATTAGTGATATTCGTGTCACGTGATTACAGAATTCAGGAAAAATATCTGGAGCGTGTACAGTTGCTGTACACGCTCCAGTTTGCTGTGAACGGTAACTGCACACGCTCAATATTTCCGTGAGTGGGCCCACACGATCTAGTATCAAAATAATATGACCACCTACAGTAGCTCAAAAAAGTATCCGAACACTGTGGTTGATTACAGAATTCAGAAAAAAATCTGACAACGATTTTTTTTTAGAAATTAGTGATCTGGCAACCTTCGTGTCACGTGACGTGATCACTAATTCCTAAAAAAAAAATCGTTGCCAGTTATTTTTTCTGAATTCTGTAATCAACTGTAGTGTTCGGATACTTTTTTGAGCGACTGTACAGAGAGTGCTAACGCACCCGGCCTTAAGCAGTCTAGGGCCACTTTTTTCCCCTTTTATTACGCTCCATGCCATTTTATGCTTTAAAGAGTTTTCTCTATAATTCGTAATTCTGTCTTCAAACAAATTTACTTGTCAGTGTTGTGGTAGAATTTTTACTATGATTGATTTAGAGATACATTTAACAATTTTTCTTAAATTGTTAAATGTATCTCTAAATCAATTTCAATCATTATCACCTTAAGATTGTTGTCCGTTCCGGGTCTCACGGATCCCTTTTCCTTTATAATAGAATTCACGCAAAAAATATAATATTTCGGGTTAGGTTGTTTTACCTCTGAGCGGCACTTTTTTGCACCCCATGAGCTAAATGGCCGGGTCACAAGGACCCCGAAGGCTCAGAGAAGGCTGGGGGAGGGGACCCACTGGAACAGCTGCTCGGAGACAGATGGTAGCCTCCCATCAAAGCCATCCAGCGTGTTCTTTAACGTGCATAGGGTATGGCTCTCCCGCACACGGAGCTGTTGTCTGTTCCGGGTCTCACGGATCCCTTTTCCTTTATAATAGAGTTCACGCAAAAAATATAATATTTTCGGTTAGGTTGTTTTACCTCTGAGCGGCACTTTTTTGCACACCATGGACTAAATGGCCAGGTCACAAGGACCCTGAAGGCTCAGAGAAGATTGGGGGAGGGGACCCACTGGAACAGCTGTTGGGAGACAGATGGTAGCCTCCCATCAAAGCCATCCAGCGTGTTCTTTAACGTTCACAGGGTATGGCTCTCCCGCACACGGAGCCACGGCTTAACGTCCCATCCGACGGACAGCAGCCTTTTCAAGCCCATCGGTGTCCCCTACTGAACGTGGGCAAGGTGGGGAATTTTGCGGAGATAAATCTCAACGCTGACCCAGCTGGGACTACAGATTTACCCTACAGATTACGAGCCTGGCGCGCTACCGACTGAGTCACCCCTGACCCTACAATATTTTGGTAAGCACAATTCGCTCATAAATATAATAAACCAGGAAGAAAATATTTCAATGCTTAGGGCAGGGAAATTTTCATGATGCACGGAGAATCCTCGAAAGGCAGAAACGATAATTTCCTTATTCTGGAAGAAAGGTGACCTTTTCAAGTTCATTGATGTCACCTTTCACCTGGAGAGCAGAGCGAGATCAAGTGGAAATAATCTGATCTTTGGAGTAATGAACGTATCACATGCTTTCGGAAGAATGCTGCAGCCATTTCACTGAGGGGCGGGGTGGCTCAGTCGGTAGCGCGTCAGGCTCGTAATCTGTAGTTCACAGGTTCGAGTCCCAGCTGGGTCAGCGTTGAGATTTATCTCCGCAAAATTTCCCCGCCCTGCCCACGGTCAGTAGGGGACACCGATGGGCTTGAAAAGGCCGCCGTCCGTCGGATGGGACGTTAAGCCCTGGCACCATGTGCGGGAGAGCCATACTCTGTGCACGTTAAAGAACACGCTGGATGGCCTTGACGGGGGGCTACCATCTGTCTCCCAACAGCTGTTCCAGTGGGTCCCCTCCCCCAACCTTCTCTGAGCCTTCGGGGTCCTTGTGACCTGGCCATTTAGCCCATGGTGTGCAAAAAAGTGCCGCTAAGAGGTAAAACAACCCAACAGCTGTTCCAGTGGGTCCCCTCCCCCAACCTTCTCTGAGCCTTCGGGGTCCATGTGACCTGGCCATTTAGCCCATGGTGTGCAAAAAAGTGCCGCTCAGAGGTAAAACAACCCAACCCATTTCACTGACTGATGTCACCTGACAAGGCGATTGCTCTCATTCATGATGGCTCGAGCCAAGACGCTGCACTATGACCTTAAGTAGCAATTCACTTCACCTTTTATGGAATACGACTCATAGATCGCACTCGACAGAACGCTTTACCTCACATTAAAGGCGAGATGTAAGTGTAAGAAGAAGGAGATTTCTTTACTGACAGTTTTTGAACAAAACTTTCAGTTTCTTTCTCACATACTTCAACAAATCGACCACTACTAAAAATCTATAAGTGGATAATTTTTTGAGCATTCTGTTTATACATGGTGATTACAAAAGAATAGCCATATTTTAAGGGGCCATCTGATCTTAAATAATTAAGTATCATAAGTAATTTTGTGTCCAAAATGTCAAGAAACTCTCGAAGTGTCGTTGTTGTGACAACATGGACTTAGTATCACATGTAATGTCTTAAATGGAAAATTTCTAATTCGATAGATTGATATAGGTGGACCGATGGACCCAGAAGTCCGGATTTGTTTACAAAATTTGAAGAGAAAAAAAATCATTGCAGAAAATGCTACACCATAAATACTGAGCCAAGAATGGGCGAAAGTTTATTATAATGTCACCAACAGGGGAGGACTGACATTTTTTTCAGTGAAGCAGCTGGAGCAGGGGTGCCCGGGCTCCTATAAAAAAAAAATCGGTTTCTAGTTCAAGATTCAACACCCGTTCTTTTGAGAGTTCATACATGAAGTTTAAAATAGGTTTTAAAATAGGTTTTCCCCAATCTGTTAAAATTTCTGTAAAATACCAGTTAATATTTAAAAAATCCTGGTCCTATGAGGTTCCAGGTTGGGTTGTTTGGGTTGTTTTACCTCTGAGCGGCACTTTTTTGCACATCATGGGCTAAATGGCCACGTCACAAGGACCCCAAAGTCTCAGAGAAGGTTGGGGTAGGGGACTCACTGGAACAGCTGTTGGGAGACAGATGGTAGCCCCTCGTCAACGCCATCCAGCATGTTCTTCAACGTTGGATTGTTTTACCTGTGAACGGCACTTTTTTGCACACCATGGGATAATTGGTTAGGTCACAAGGACTCCGAAGGCTCACAGAAGGTTGGAGAGGGGACCCACTGGAACAGCTGTTGGGAGACAAATGGTAGCCACCCGTCAAGGCCATCCAGTATCTTCTTTAACATGCACACGGTATGGCTCTCCCGCACACGGTCCACGGATTAACGTCCCATCCGACGGACGGCGGCCTTTCGAAGCCCATCGGTATCCCCTACTGACCTTGGGCGAGGCGGGAAATTTTGCGGATGAGGTTCCAGGGGCTCGCACACTAAGGGCCCAGGATTATACTAGCGCTCAGCGACCCTTGCCACCAATGGCACCCACTTTAAAGTCTGTTGAACGAAAAACTTTATAACAATTTATTGATATTTTGTGCATAAAAATACTCTCCTTAGTTATTTATTCACTAAAATATATAACTTTAAAATGTGGATATTCTTTTTTGATAATCTTGTATAAACAACTTATTTTTTGTTACAGCATAAGTCGATAGTTTATGAACATTCATTTGACATTTCCGTTAATAATCCATATTTAATTTTTAAAAAAACGCAAGGGTTGGGTTGTTTTACCTCTGAGCGGCACTTTTTTGCACACCATGGGCTAAATGGCCAGGTCACATGGACCCCAAAGGCTAAAAGAAGGTTGGGGGAGGGGACCCACTGGAACAGCTGTTGGGAGACAGATGGTAGTCTCCCGTCAAGGCCATCCAGCGTGTTCTTTAATGTGCACAGGGTATGGTTCTCCCGCACACGGGGCCACGGCTTAACATCCCATCCGACGGACGGCGGCCTTTCCAAGTCCATCGGTGTCCCCTACTGACCGTGGGCAGGGCGGGGAATTTTTCCCTTCATATAGCCAGAGGGGTTGGGGTGTGAGTCACCGAGGGGGACAACTAGGAAATGGAGAAATAACCAAGGCACGAAGAGTGGCTTAGGAACGGAGGAGTCACGTTCGTTTAGTGGCTCCCGCATACGGGGCCACGGCTTAACGTCCCATCCGACGGACGGCGGCCTTTCCAAGCCCATCGGTGTCCCCTACTGTTAAAAAAAAAAAGTAAATCATGTATTTATTTGAACAATTTTGCCACCCCTATCTTCTTTTTTTCATAAATATTATTTTACATTACTGCTTCGTTTACCTTTTACTGTTACTCAGATAATACTTGATAACAGACACGGAATCTAACGAGATTAAATTTACCTGACGCCACATATGAAATTATTATTTTAAATGATTCAACTGACTAAAAAAAACATAAAGATTATAACTTCACACATATTTGTTAAAATGTTCACGAAAATATTAATCCCACTCCCCTCAATCCACCCCCTGCCCCCAACTAGAACAAAATTTGTTTTCTAGTTTTTGGCCCGCTTGCAACACAGGTAAAAAGACACGGTTTCATTCTTTGAATATTTTTTGGAGGAGCGGCATGGGCAACACAATTATTCTTTTCTGGAAACTACACCCCCTGCTTTTATATGTTAATGTCCCGTCTAAGGGGCGGGGGTAGCTCAGTCGGTAGCGCGCCAGGCTCGTAATCTGCAGTTCCCAGGTTCGAGTCCCAGCTGGGTCAGCGTTGAGATTTATCTCCGCAAAACTCCCCTCCCTGCCCATGGTCATTAGGGGACATCGATGGGCTTCGATAGGCCGCCGTCCGTCGCATGCGACGTTAAGCCGTGGATCCGTGTGTTGGAGAGCCATACCCTGTGCACGTTAAAGAACACGCTGGATGGCATTGACGGGAGGCTACCATCTGTCTCCCAACAGCTGTTCCAGTGGGTCCCCTCCCCCAACCTTCTCTGAGCCTCTGGGATCCATGTGTCCTGGCCATTTAGCCCATGGTGTGCAAAAAAGTGCCGCTCAGAGGTAAAACAACCCAACCCCCAACCTTCTCTGAGCCCTCGGGGTCCTTGTGACCTGGCATTTAGCGCATGGTGTGCAAAAAAGTGCCGTTCAGAAGTAAAACAACACAACCCAATGTCCCATCTAAAACGTATTTTACGAGACAACGATGAAAAGCAAGTGATCAGATTATAAACAGCAAAATATGAAGTAAATTAATAAAAATCCTCTGTCTGTGTTGCTTGGAATGTTCAACTATCCTTTTTATTAACATATTACGCTTTTTATTTTGTCTGTTGGAGGTATTTACACAAGTTAACAAGTTAGGTACTGCAATGTGCTAGGTACATTGACATCCTTCGTGTCACGTGACAGGAAGGTTGCCAGATCACTAATTTCTAAAAAAATCGCAGCCAGATATTTTTTCTGAATTCTGTAATCAACCGTAGTGTTCGGATACTTTTTTGAGCGACTGTAGGTGGTCATATTATTTTGATACTAGATCGTGTGGGCTAACTCACGGAAATATTGAGCGTGTGCAGTTACCGTTAACAGCAAACTGGACCGGTTGCGGTTAATGTTCACAGCACATTGGATCGTGTGAGCTCACAAAAACCTGGATCGTGTGGGCCCACTCATAGAAATATTGAGCGTGTGCAGTTACCGTTCACAGCAAACTGGAGCGTGTGCAGTAACTGCACACGCTCCAGTTTGCTGTGAACGGTAACTGGAGCGTGTGCAGTTGCTGTACACGCTCCAGATATTTTTCCTGAATTCTGTAATCACGTGACACGAAGGTTGCCAGATCACTAATTTCTAAAAAAATCGCAGCCATATATTTTTTCTGAATTCTGTAATCAACCATAGTGTTCAGATACTTTTTTGAGCGACTGTAAATGATATAGTATGTTATACTTATACAACACCTAGCACATTTCAGTGCGTAACTTATTAACCATGTGTTAATAATTCTAACCGCCAAAAAAAAATCGTTTTACTTTCCTATACGTTGATTATGGGGCCGTGAAATCATTTCTCGATTTAGAACTTCATTTTCTAGCCTCCTTAAAAAATCACCATTTCCAACGCACTAATGCAAGCCAGTACTGATAACCGCAACCGTAGTGCTCTAGCTTCCATGCTATCGTCTGCGCTTGTTTAAATAAACAACTAAATATGCCGCTAAGTGCGTCACACAGCCTGAGAATGCAAATGTGGTTTCTCCCAAAGGCTATACGAACACTCACACTAGTTCTTTCGACGTCACCTTGAAACTCTGGCCCCGCCCACGTGGAAATAGGACAGGTAGATCTGGTCAGGGCGACAGGGCCTTGGCCGGGGATCTGCTAATCGACCGGAGGCTACACACGCATTCAGATAAAACACCTTCCTCATGCTTCTACAAAACCGTAACCGCCAATCTAGATTACTAAGCCTATAATGCATTACTCGAAAAAGTTGCCAATTAAATCTCGAAGTTCCGCTGCATTGTGAGAATCATATTTTTGTTTCCCTGTGCTCTGAGTTGGTCCGGTTGACAGCGGATATTACGTAGGTGTTTCCCAGCTGTGCGTGCTTGGCAACAGGGCTTGTGTGTGTGTGTTCAGATGTTTCGCGACCTTCGTAGATCTGCTTTTTCTCGTCTGTATATCACTGATGTTACTTAGAAATGAGCTCATAGCAAACTTGTCATTTGTTTATGTTTAGGACTTTCATTTCCGCTTGCCGTTAATCGTTAGGCCTAACTTCTGAACAGGAGTCAGATGAAATGAGTCAATGTTGAACGAAAAAGAATTAGGTTTTCGACAAGGTCACCACGCCAGTTAGTTCTCCACAAGTGGGTGACGCCAAATCAGCGTTATTTCTAGAACGTGATGTACAAGAAGCACTGGATCTACTGAGAAAAATTCGGATGAAACACAGATTTTGCCACGCACTTCAAGTAACGGAAGTGTTGATAGGACTGTTGGCAATACGCAACATTGCTTTGTATTTGAAAGTTACAGCATGTTTTTATACTTTCAAGGTTTTCATATGCAAATCAAGGTGGCACAAGCGAGTGCATTAAATGTCTGATAAACACTCGAAGTTTTCAAATCGTTACGCATTTTTTGCAGAAAGGTGGTGCAATACGCTTATTTTACATATATATATAGGATGTCATACGTAGTCTCCAGAGGTGGTTCGAGGCAGGGGTGGTTCGACCTCTCAGAAATGCGGTCGTCTTATAAAATAAATACACCCTCAAGCAGCTGCTTGCCACAGAGGTCTGACAGGAGCCTGTCAGTTCATATGCCACATTAGAAGATCTGAGAGGATGGCAGGACCTCAGCAGAAAAACAACACAAACATTCAAGCCATACCTGGGGCTCGAACCCAGGTTCCTTAGATCAATAGCCAAGCGTGATAACCACTCGGTCATGGGACGGTTATACAAAATCTCCAAGTTGACTAAATAAAAAAAATAAATAAATACCCCCTCAAGCAGCTGCTTGCCACAGAGGTCTGACAGGAGCCTGTCAGTTTATATGCCACATTAAAAGATCTGAGAGGATGGCAGGACCTCAGCAGAAAACATCACGAACATCCATGCCTTACCTGGGGCTCGAACCCACTGCTTTAAAATCCGAAACAGTGTCTTTGTATAACTTTATTTTAGCCGCATAGTAAACAAGTTCGACACTTGAAATGTATTTAAAAATTGACTATAAAATTTCATTCTATATAGAATATCATTTTAACTTTTCCCTGTGGAATATTTTAGTAATTGGGGAACCCTACTTAAGTCTTATTCTCAGATAACCTAAAACTAAATTCAACGGACGCCACCCTTACACAGTTGGGGCGGGGGTGGCTCAGTCAGTAGCGCGCCAGGCACGTAATCCTGTAATTCCCAGGTTCGAGTCCCAACTGGGTCAGCGTTGAGATTTATCTCCGCAAAATTCCCCGAATGCCCACGGTCAGTAGGGGACACCGATGGGCTTGGAAAGGCCGCCGTCCGTCGGATGGGACGTTAAGCCGTGGCCTCGTGTGCGGGAGAGATATACCCTGTGCACGTTAAAGAACACGCTGGATGGCCTTGGCGGGAGGCTACCATCTGTCTCCCAACAGCTGTTCCAGTGGGTCCCCTCCCCCAACCTTCTCTGAGCCTTCGGGGTCCATGTGACCTGGCCATTTAGCCCATGGTGTGCAAAAAAGTGCCGCTTAGAGGTAAAAACAACCCAACCCCTTCCCAAACCCTCTCTGAGCCTTATGACCTGGTCATTTAACCCAGTGTGTGCAAAAAATAAGGGCCGCTTTGATGTAAAACAACCCATTCTGTGCGGGGCAGTCTTGATCAGTGTTAATGACGTCGCAAACTTCTTTCCAACATACTTGCAACTATGTTGATTAACAGAGCCAAAAGATTGATCTAAGTGCGCCAGTTTCATATCGCCACAATCAACACATTTACCTGAGATTCGGTGATTGTCCTTGTAAAGTGACATTTCGAGCGCTTCTGTACATATCAATAAGCATGCAAATGGTGATGAAAGAACTTATGGGATATAAAGACGCGTTGAAAGTTGAGCAACTGATTTTAAAGCTTCGTGACTGGCATTTGGATTAACGTGGATCGCTTTCTGAAGGGTTGGGTTGTTTTTTGAGCTGCACTTTTTTTGCACACCATGGGCTGAATGGACAGGTCACAAGGAATCCGAAGGCTCAGAGAAGGTTGGGGGAGGGGACCCACTGGGACAGCTGTTGGGAGACAGATGGTAGTCTCCCGTCAAGGCCATCCAGCGTGTTCTTTAACGTTGGGTTGTTTTACCTCTGAGCGGCACTTTTTTGCACACCATGGGCTAAATGGACAGGTCACAAGGAATCCGAAGGCTCAGAGGAGGTTGGGGGAGGGGACCCACTGTGATAGCTGTTGGGAGGCAGATGGTAGCCTCCCGTCAAGGCCATCCAGCGTGTTCTTTAACGTTGGGTTGTTTTACCTCTGAGCGGCACTTTTTTGCACACCATGGGCTAAATGGACAGGTCACAAGGAATCCGAAGGGTCAGAGAAGGTTGGGGGAGGGGACCGACTGGGGCAGCTGTTGGGATACAGATGGTAGCCGCCCGTCAAGGCCATCCAGCGTGTTCTTTAACGTTGGGTTGTTTTACCTCTGAGCGGCACTTTTTTGCACACCATGGGCTAAATGGACAGGTCACAAGGAATCCGAAGGCTCAGAGGAGGTTGGGGGAGGGGACCCACTGTGACAGCTGTTGGGAGGCAGATGGTAGCCTCCCGTCAAGGCCATCCAGCGTGTTCTTTAACGTTGGGTTGTTTTATCTCTGAGCGGCACTTTTTTGCACACCATGGGCTAAATGGACAGGTCACAAGGAATCCGAAGGCTCAGAGGAGGTTGGGGGAGGGGACCCACTGTGACAGCTGTTGGGAGGCAGATGGTAGCCTCCCGTCAAGGCCATCCAGCGTGTTCTTTAACGTTGGGTTGTTTTACCTCTGAGCGGCACTTTTTTGCACACCATGGGCTAAATGGACAGGTCACAAGGAATCCGAAGGGTCAGAGAAGGTTGGGGGAGGGGACCGACTGGGGCAACTGTTGGGAGACAGATGGTAGCCGCCCGTCAAGGCCATCCAGCGTGTTCTTTAACGTTGGGTTGTTTTACCTCTGAGCGGCACTTTTTTGCACACCATGGGCTAAATGGACAGGTCACAAGGAATCCGAAGGCTCAGAGGAGGTTGGGGGAGGGGACCCACTGTGACAGCTGTTGGGAGGCAGATGGTAGCCTCCCGTCAAGGCCATCCAGCGTGTTCTTTAACGTTGGGTTGTTTTACCTCTGAGCGGCACTTTTTTGCACACCATGGGCTAAATGGACAGGTCACAAGGAATCCGAAGGCTCAGAGAAGGTTGGGGGAGGGGACCCACTGGGACAGCTGTTGGGAGACAGATGGTAGTCTCCCGTCAAGGCCATCCAGCGTGTTCTTTAACGTTGGGTTGTTTTACCTCTGAGCGGCACTTTTTTGCACACCATGGGCTAAATGGACAGGTCACAAGGAATCCGAAGGGTCAGAGGAGGTTGGGGGAGGGGACCCACTGTGACAGCTGTTGGGAGGCAGATGGTAGCCTCCCGTCAAGGCCATCCAGCGTGTTCTTTAACGTTGGGTTGTTTTACCTCTGAGCGGCACTTTTTTGCACACCATGGGCTAAATGGACAGGTCACAAGGAATCCGAAGGCTCAGAGAAGGTTGGGGGAGGGGACCCACTGGGACAGCTGTTGTGAGACAGATGGTAGTCTCCCGTCAAGGCCATCCAGCGTGTTCTTTAACGTTGGGTTGTTTTACCTCTGAGTGGCACTTTTTTGCACACCATGGGCTAAATGGACAGGTCACAAGGAATCCGAAGGCTCAGAGGAGGTTGGGGGAGGGGACCCACTGTGACAGCTGTTGGGAGGCAGATGGTAGCCTCCCGTCAAGGCCATCCAGCGTGTTCTTTAACGTTGGGTTGTTTTACCTCTGAGTGGCACTTTTTTGCACACCATGGGCTAAATGGACAGGTCACAAGGAATCCGAAGGCTCAGAGGAGGTTGGGGGAGGGGACCCACTGTGACAGCTGTTGGGAGGCAGATGGTAGCCTCCCGTCAAGGCCATCCAGCGTGTTCTTTAACGTTGGGTTGTTTTACCTCTGAGCGGCACTTTTTTGCACACCATGGGCTAAATGGACAGGTCACAAGGAATCCGAAGGGTCAGAGAAGGTTGGGGGAGGGGACCGACTGGGGCAGCTGTTGGGATACAGATGGTAGCCGCCCGTCAAGGCCATCCAGCGTGTTCTTTAACGTTGGGTTGTTTTACCTCTGAGCGGCACTTTTTTGCACACCATGGGCTAAATGGACAGGTCACAAGGAATCCGAAGGGTCAGAGAAGGTTGGGGGAGGGGACCGACTGGGACAGCTGTTGAGAGACAGATGGTAGCCGCCCGTCAAGTCCATCCAGCGTGTTCTTTAACGTTGGGTTGTTTTACCTTTGAGCGACACTATTGTGCATACCATGGGCTAAATAGCCAGGTCACAAGGACCCCGAAGGCTCAGAGAAGGTTGGGGGAGGGACCCACTGGGACAGCTGTTGGGAGACAGATGGTAGTCTCCCATCAAGGCCATCCAATGTGTTCTTTAACGTGCACAAGGTATGGCTCTCCCGCATACGGGGCCACGGTTTAACGTCCCATCCGACGGACGGCGGCCTTTCAAAGCTTTCTGATGGTTCAAAAGAAATTCGCAACATTTTAGACTTCAATTAAAGAAAGATTTCATAATGAGTAATTAAATAAATAAACATAAACTTAGAATCAAAGCAAAAAAAAAATTCTTTTGAAAGCTATATGGCTTAATTATAATTGTTGGTTATTGATTTCTGTTCGTAAATTAAATCGCACAGCTTTTTTTTGTTTCCAAAGAATTTTTTTTCTTGATTCAAAGATTTTCGTTTGTCTTTATAACGTGGCCTATGAAAGCTGTTTTTTAAAATTTAATTTCATTCAACATATTTATTGAATTATATCCCATTCACATAAGGAAGAGCTTTAACTTATTGAAGATAAGCTTTGCATTTAGAATTGTTTCATCAACTATTTTTGTTATTAGCTATATATCCCGTTAAAGAGTTTGTCGAGAAGCACTATCCATTCTTAACTTTCCCTATCGATAACGTACAGTCACCGAAAAAAAAAAAATCCGAACACTATGGTTGATTACAGAATTCAGAAAAAATATCTGGCAATGGTTTTTTTTTAGAAATTAGTGATCTGGCAACCTTCGTGTCACGTGACACAAAGGTTGTCACGTGACACGTATCCGAACGCTATGTTTGATTACAGAATTCAGAAAAAATATCTGGGGCGTGTACAGCAACTGTACACGCTCCAGTTACCGTTCACAGCAAACTGGAGCGTGTGCAGTTACTGCACACGCTCCAGTTTGCTGTGAACGGCAACTGCACACGCTCCAGTTTGCTGTGAACGGTAACTACACACGCTTAATATTTCCGTGAGTGAGCCCACACGATCTAGTATCAAAATAATATGACCACCTACAGTCGCTCAAAATAATATGACCACCTACAGTCGCTCAAAAAAAAAATATCCGAACACCACTGTTGATTACAGAATTCAGAAAAAATATCTGGCAACGATTTTTTTTTAGAAATTAGTGATCTGGCAACCTTTGTGTCACGTAACACAAAGGTTGCCAGATCACTAATTTCTAAAAAAATCGTTGCCAGATATTTTTTCCGAATTCTGTAATCAACCATAGTGTTCGGATATTTCTTTGAGCGACTGTACCGACTCTGAGTAAAAGTAGGAAACTTAAAGGTAAAAATAATATTTAATGGTTAAATAATATTTAATGGTAATAATATTTATATCTGTGTTATTTTACTGCAAAGAAGCGTTTTTACAGTTACTGAAATGTAATTTACACATCAGAGAAAACTGAATACTAAGTTTAAAAAAAAAATCGATATCAAATTTAGTTGGTCTGAGTACTATAATGCGCCTTGACAATAAGTGTTTCCTTTCCATTGCCAGATCTAGTTAACACAGTACACATTTCGGAGACACAATTTCGAAACTACCTTAGAGCACAAATCTGGCAGCGCAACGACTTTTTTGAAGTTGAATAATCACCAAATCATCTTTAAGGCTGAAGTAAATATTTTTCGAAAGAGTAAAAGTTTGACAAAAATTGTTTCTGCTTCTTAGAATTATCGTTAAAGTTAAGTCGGAGGAGTCTGGCTTTTCTCCCGTTGGGCAGACGAAAATAGTTTCGTCTAAACAAACACACCTAATTGAATCGAAGAAAACAACTATTTTGGCAGAGAACAACGTAAAAGTAATTGCTGTGTCATAGTTCCTCGAAATTCTAACTTTGGCTTGTGCTAGTCGCGTTTTGTTTTTAAAAGTTCTGCAGCTTGGGTTGTTATACCTCTGGATAGCACTTTTTTTAACATAATAAAAAATAAATACCCCCTCAAGCAGCTGCTTGCCACAGAGGTCTGACAGGAGCCTGTCAGTTTATATGCCACAGTAGATCTGAGAGGATGGCAGGACCTCAGCAGAAAACAACACGAACATTCATGCCTTACCCGGGGCTCGAACCCAGGTCCCGTAGATCAGTAGCCAAGCGCGCTAACCACTCGGCCACTGACGGGCTAAATGGTCAGGTTATAAGGGCACGAAAGGAACCCACTGGACAGCTGTTAAGAGACAGATGGTAGCCTTCCATTACAGCCTTGCAGTGTGGTATTTAACTTGCACAAGGTATAGCTCTTAGGCACACGAGACCACGATTAAACATTCCATCTGACGAACAAGCTGTTGTGGGGGTGGGTTGTTCCCGAAGGATCAGCCCTTACCCCACAATCTCGTGAATCCGTCTACACGGCACTACACGGGAAGAATAAATAAATAAATAAATACCCCCTCAAGCAGCTGCTTGCCACAGAGGTCTGACAGGAGCCTGTCAGTTTATATGCCATAGTAGAAGGTCTGAGAGGATGGCAGGACCTCATACACGACACTAAATGGGGGAGAATCTCGTGCTCCGTCTACATGACACTATATGAGTGGCGAGAGCCTGATAGAAGTGAAGAGGCTGTCTCAGAGTAGACCAGTAGGGACTTGGAGTATGGGTGGTGTTAACGGGGATGCGGAGAGCAGCACGGCTGGGAGAAATTAGAAGATATGTAGTAGTGAAAAAGCAGCTTCGGTCTCAAAGTAGAGAGTCCCGGAGCCAACCGAAATCTCTTAGGTTTGCCCTGACATGGGCACTCCTAATAGATATTGTGGTCACCCCCACCTGCTACATCTCTGATTGCTTCGGCCCTTCTTTGGTTCCTTAGCGAACCCTTCTGTTATCTGGCATCGGAGGATGTAGTGTCCGACATCAGCATCTGGAGCCCCACAGCCGCACTAACTGTGGGCAGAGATTTTAAAACGCTCTAGATACGCTGGGAACTTCCCATGACCTGTCAGTACCTACGTAGGTAGTGGTCAGAAGATATCAAGGACGAACCGACTGTTTGAACGAATGTCTTTGAAGACCATTCTCAGTCGTGTCCAGAGCCTCTGCCACTAATCATTCACCTGCTAGCCTAATGTAAGCCTCAGAGTATTTCTAGATGTCTTACTGGTCGAGTGGTTAGCGCGCTTGGCTACTGATCCAAGGGACCTGGGTTCGAACCCCGGGTTAAGGCATGGATGTGTGTGTCGTTTTTCTGCTGAGGTCCTGCCATCCTCTCAGATCCTTCTACTATGGCATATAAACTGACAGGCTCCTGTCAGACCTCTGTGGCAAGCAGCTGCTTGAGGGGGTATTTATTTTTATTATTTATAAGCGCAATTTCAGGCTGGGTGTCTGTGCCTGCTGAGCGGGTCAGTTGGTCTCCCAGCTCATTTCCTTCGTGATCTACATGCGCCTTAATCCAGGAAAGAGAGATGCTAGGTAGGCGGCAACCCTTCTAAAGTCCAAGGGGCGCCCCCTTTCTCACTGAGGACAAGGTGGGGATTAGCAGAGAAAAAAAAAAAATCTTTAATCCTGGCTAAATTGGGACTAGAACCTGGAAACTGCTGATTTCCTGGGCGTTCTACCGACTGAACCAACCCCTACATGCAATCTGCTGGTTTAGCATAACTAGTTAAATGTAGTGTGCTATGTTGAACTCGACTTTTCCAAAAACGTACAAAATGAAATAGTCACTGAGGTACAGTCGCCCAAAAAAATATCCGAACACTATGATTGATTACAGAATTCAGAAAAAATATCTGGCAACGATTCTTTTAGAAATTAGTGATCTGCCAACCTTCGTGTCGTGACACGAAGGTTGCCAGATCACTAATTTCTAAAAAAAACGTTGCCAGATATTTTTTCTGAAGTCTGTAATCAATCATAGTGTTCGGATATTTTTTTAATATATATAATGCGTATGAATATATAATGCAATGAATATGGAGCGTGTGCAGTACCGTTCACAGCAAACTGGAGCGGTTGCGGTTAATGTTCACAGCACATTGTATCGTGTGAGCTCACAAAAACCTGGATCGTGTGGGCCCACTCACAGAAATATGGAGCGTGTGCAGTTACGTTCACAGCAAACTGGAGCGTGTGCAGTAACCGCACACGCTCCAGTTTGCTGTGAACGGTAATTGGAGCGTGTACAGTTGCTGTACACGCTCCAGATATTTTTTCTGAATTCTGTAATCAACCATAGTGTTCGGATATTTTTTTGAGTGAGTGTAACAAAAATGTGGCCCTTTCTTAAGCCTATTTCGTCAACTTGTGGTTTCATCCTTTCCTGGAGCACTAACGACAAGGTAAACGTGTGGCCATAATGCAGTTATTCATTGCGCCCTCCCTCCCCCGATCTCTGACTCGATGCAGCACACGCCACCGGATGTTCTAACTTGTGTCAACAGGGAAAAACATGCTGCCACGCGAACGCAAGAGACAGGCAGGTGCTGGCTGGCTTCTGGGAGCTCAGGAGCTGTTGGCAACTGCATGCGCTGGCAATTCTGACCTTGTGGAAAGTGGTCTGGAGAAAGTCACTCTGCGCGTAAGGAGATGGGGATGGGGTCAGCTTCTTTTCTCCCCCCCTCCTTTTCTTGAATGTAGTTTTTTCCGTCTGGAAGAAAAACGATTGGTATTGAATCAGTCAACCGCATCGAGGTGTTATTTTACTGTTCAGCAGGACACAAAAAACACACACAAAGGTTCGGATTCTTTCATTGGGTCAATTTGCATCTGAGCTGTACTTTTTTTTGAGTACAGTGTGTTAAATGGCCAGGTAACAACAGGCCCGTAATCAGGGTTGGGTTGGGTTGTTTTACCTCTGAGCGGCACTTTTTGCACACCCTGTGCTAAATGGCCAGGTCACATGGACCCCGAAGGCTCAGAGAAGGTTGGGGGAGGGGACCCACTGGAACAGCTGTTGGGAGACAAATGGTAGCCTCCCGTCAAGGCCATCCAGCGTGTTCTTTAACGTGCACAGGGTATGGCTCTCCCACACACGGGGCCACAGCTTAACGTCCCATCCGACCAACGGCGCCCTTTCCAAGCCCATCGGTGTCCCCTACTGACCGTGGGCAGGGCGAGGAATTTTGCGGAGATAAATCTCAGCGCTGACCCAGCTGGGACACGAACCTGGGAACTACAGATTACGAGCCTGGCGCGCTACCGACTGAACCACCCCCGCCCCAGGCCCGTAATCAGAAGGGACACAGGAGGGACTCAACTCCACTCTGGTAAGTCTAAAAGCCCTCCTCTAAGAAGCCTTTTTTAGTCAGTTGATTTTCTTGAAACTTTTCTAATGGGGGGGGGGGGGCGACGATAAAAAGAAAACGCTAGTGCAAATTACGTCGCAGGATCGAGGTCCATTTCTTATTTTTATAAAAAATTCTTTGGAGAACCTCCCTACAAACGAGCTGGTTGTACGGGCTTGGGTCACAAGTACAGTCGCTCAAAAAAGTATCCGAACACTACGGTTGATTACAGAATTCAGAAAAAACATCTGGCAACGATTTTTTAAGAAATTAGTGATCTGGCAACCTTCGTGTCAGGTGAGTTGGCAGATCACTAATTTAAAAAATCGTTGCCAGATATTTTTTCTGAATTCTGTAATCAACCGTAGTGTTCGGATACTTTTTTGAGCGACTGTATCCCAAAGGCTCAGTGAGTTTTGATTTCAACCACTCACTAGCTCATTATTCAGATAACGGACTAACAACTAAATAAAAATCTTACATCACCACTCTTAGAGGTTACTCCTTCCTATTTATTTGTTCCCACCTTTTCAATTTTTTTTCACATCGAGACCTGTTCTTGATCATCTCATCATTTCCTCAAACTTCAAGCCAATGAGGGTATACTTCACCAAAGAGGGATAAGATGGGGGTTTATGCCTCTCATCTACGCTCTTGAGGGCTTAAATAACATGTACCTTTAAAGGACTTCCTCGAAAAATCACTCGAAAATCTGAGACTTAAGCAAATACTTACCCCCCTTCACCTCCCCAGGGGCGGGGGTGGCTCAGTCGGTACGCCCCAGGCTCGTAATCTGCAGTTCCCAGGTTCGAGTCCCAGCTGGGTCAGCGTTGAGATTCATCTCCGCAAAATTCCCCGCCTTGCCCACGGTCAGTAGGGGACACCGATGGGCTTGGAATAGGCCGCCGTCCGTCGGATGGGACGTTAAGCCGTGGCCCCATGTGCGGGAGAGACATACCCTGTGCACGTTAAAGAACGCGCTGGATGGCCTTGACGGGAGGCTACCATCTGTCTCCCAACAGCTGTTCCAGTGGGTCCCCTCCCCCAACCTTCTCTGAGCCTACGGGGTCCATGTGACCTGGCCATTTAGCCATGGTGTGCAAAAAAGTGCCGCTCAGAGGTAAAACAACCCAACCCAAGAGAAATCTTCTCTTTTTTTCATCAGCTTCCTTTTAGAGAGGTAACATTTGTCATATCGACTTTCTTTTTTCCCTATGAATTCAGAAAACCCGTTGGCAACTAATAAATTCCACTGAATTCGTGGAAACGTTGAACTAGGTAGATGACCAAACAAATCAGAGTGACAGCGCCAGACTTAAGTCTGCTGTCTTCAGCAGATAAAACTTTCACGGATAAGAGATATGGCAGAGACGCTTTTGGCCAGCAGTAGACGGGGAGGGGTGTTACCCCCCTCCCCCCCGTGCCCTCCCAGACGTGCCAAACTGTGTCGAAATCTATGGGACTGTCTCACCCTTTTGCAGCAGAAAAAATGAAAAATTAAGACCGTTAAAAACGACACCTATATCTCTCCGAATTACTGTTCACATTTCAAACTGGATGATACATTAATCCTCAATTTGCCAACTATATCATCTTACGTCACAAGACTTCTCATCTGCACATCGTCAGTGATATTGCCGAACAGCGTTCCTAACAATGCTCACATGGAGTATTTATAGCCTGGGCTTAATGAGCCCAGTATTACGAGACATTGAATGTGTGCAGCGTCATCTCCCGCCAAGTCCCTGCGGCGCCAATGGCCACGTGCCAATGACACGGACACGTGCCCCGTTAGCGCGCGCTTTCTGAGATCCGAAAGGAGCAGAAGACACTTCCTGTTCCTCCTTGCTCGTTTTAGAGCACTCTTGCCAACGTCACCACCCCCTCCCCTGGGCATTCTTTTTTACTTCGCTAATGCAACAACTTGTCCATTTGACACAGAGAAGGATATACTTAATTAAAAAAAAAATGGGCCAGGGATGGTCTAGCTGTTAACGTATCGTTGAGATTCGGAGAGATATAGTATTCGGAGAGATATAGTAATCCGCAGACTTGGATTGTTTCACCTCTGAGCGGCACTTTTTTGCACACCATGGGCTAAATGGCCAGGTCACATGGACCCCGAAGGTTCAGAGAAGGTTGGGGGAGGGGACCCACTGGAGCATCTGTTAGGAAACAGATGGTAGCCTCCCGTCAAGGCCATCCAGCGTGTTCTTTAACGTGCACAGGGTATGGCTCTCCCGCACACGGGGCCACGGCTTAACGTCCAATCCGACGGACGGCGGCCTATTCCAAGCCCATCGGTATCCCCTACTGACCGTGGGCAGGGCGGGGAATTTTGCGGAGATAAATCTCAACGCTGACCCAGCGGGGACTCGAACCTGGGAACTACAAATTACGAGCCTGGCGCGCTACCGACTGAGCCACCCCCGCCCCGTCTCTGCAGATTTGATAGGCAATATTTAAAAACTTATGCCTTCCAGGCTTTTGATAGTTGACACGTTCAGAGGATGGTCGCAAAAAACCATGCTTATCGGTGATGGGTTGTTTTACCTCTGAGAGCCACTTTTTTTTCATACAATGGGCTAAATGACTAAGTCACGAGGATCCCAAGGGCTCAGGGAAGGTTGGAGGAAGGGGACCCACTGGATAGCTTTTAGGAGACAGATGGTAACCTCTCTTCAAGACCATCCTGCGTGTTCTTTAACGTGCACAGAGTATGTGGCTCTTCCCACATGGGACTGGGTCAGCGTTGAGATTTATCTCCGCAAAATTCCCCTCCCAGCTCACGGTCAGTAGGGGACACCGATGGGCTTGGAAAGGCCGCCGTCCGTCGGATTGGATGTTAAGCCGTGGCTCCGTGTATGGGAGAGCCGTACCCTGTGCACGTTAAAGAACACACTGGATGTCCTTGACGGGAGGCTACCATCTGTCTCCCAACAGCTGTTCCAGTGGGTTCCCTCCCCCAACCTTCTCTGAGCCTTCGGGGTCCTTGTAACCTGGCCATTTAGCCCATGATGTGCAAAAAAGTGCCGCTCAGAGGTAAAACAAACCAACCCTTCAGAAAGCGATCCACATTAATCCAAATGCGAGTCACGAAGCGTTAAAATCAGCTGCTCAACTTTTTTCAATTAATTGCAATGCACTACTGTAATTTAGTAATTTTCATCTTCCATTTAACAGGGGGTGGCTCAGTCGGTAGCGTGCCAGGCTCGTAATCTTAGTTTCCGCAAAATTCCCCGCCCTGCCCACGCTCAGTAGGGGACACCGATGGGATTGGAAAGGCCGCCGTCCGTCGAATGGGGCGTTAAGCCGTGGTCCCGTGTGCGGGAGAGCCATACCGTGTGCTCGTTAATAACACGCTGAATGGCCCTGACGGCAGGCTACCATCTGTCTCCCAACAGCTGTTCCAGTGGGTCCCCTCCCCCAACATTCTCTGAGCTTTCGGGGTCCATGTGACCTGGCCATTTAGCCCATGGTGTGCAAAAAAGTGCCGCTCAGAGGTAAAACAATCCAACAACAACTAAAATAATTATATAAAGAGGAAAGATCAGGTATCAATTTGTAGCGAACCTGGAAACCTCAGGATCGTGCATGCTTACACTGAAAAAATCAATTATTCCAGTGGGGAAAAAAATCACCAAACAGCGTCAAAGCACAGCCGATGGGCTTGCAATGAAAATGATCAATTCTGAGAGTTCATTGCTACGGAACTCTGCATGGGCAAAAGGCGCAGGTTTCGATCACCTGAACACCAAAAGAGGGATAACACATCCCACGAAGTGGAGAAAGGAGATAGGATGAGCCACAAGGGTGACCTTGAAAGGTCATCGCACTCTGACAGACAGAAAGAAGAAGATTGAAGAATTCGTGGGTCCACAACACTCCTAAAATAGTAGTGTTTGACTGTCTTCAAGGAACAATATTTACAAAATCTTAAGCAATCGTTGGGTTAGGTTGTTTTACCTCTGAGCGGCACTTTTTTTTGCACACCATGGGCTAAATGGCCAGGCCACAAGGACCCCGAAGGCTCAGAGAAGGTTGGGGGAGGGGATCCACTGGAACAGCTGTTGGGAGACAGATGGTAGCCTCCCGTCAAGGCCATCCAGCGTGTTCTTTAACGTGCACAGGGTATGGCTCTCCCGCACACGGGGCCACGGCTTAACGTCCCGTCCGACGGACGGCGGCCTTTCCAAGCCCATCGGTGTCCCCTACTGACCGTGGGCAGGGCGGGGAATGTTGCGGAGATAAATCTCAACGCTGACCCAGCTGGGACTCGAATCTGGGATCTACAATTTACGAGCCTGGCGCGCTACCGACTTAGCCACCCCCGCCCCTTAAGCAATCATAAGAAGAGTATTGTTGACCTTCAAATGGACAGCGTTTGAACTGTTTAGAGATGGTGTATAGCGTGGTGTCAATTAAACTATTCATTAAATTTCAAACTCTCTAATTTCAGTATTCTTGGTAAAAAGAGGTACTTGTTAATTTTTCCTTAAAAAAAATTGAGTGTTAAGTTAATAGCAGAGAAAAATTTATGATGTTATCTAAGGTAAATTATAAAAAAAATAAATAGTCTCTCAAGCAGTTGCTTGTCACAAAGATCTGACAGGAACCTGTCAGTTTATGCGCCATAGTAGAAAGTCTGTGAGGAAGGCGAGACCTCAGCAGAAAAACAACATAAACATCCATGCCTTACCCAAGGCTCGAACCCAGATCCCTTTAATCAGTAGCCAAGAGTGCTGACCACGAGATGGCTGTTACTAAGGTAACATTGGCAAAAAGAACTTATATGAAACCAAATACAATTTTCCATTTGTATCGAGTTGTTAGCGCGCTTAGCTACTGATTTAAGGGACCTGGGTTCGAGCCCCGGATAAGGCATGGATGTTCGTGTTGTTTTTCTGCTGAGGTCCTGCCATTCTCACAGACCTTCTAATATGGCATATAAACTGACAGGCTCCTGTCTGACACTTGTGGCAAGCAGCTGTTTGAGAGGGGGTATTTATTGCCATCCCCTTGACGAAGTGGATAGCACGCTTGGCTACTGATCAAAGGAACCTGGGTTCGAATTCGGGGTAAGGCATAGTTGTTTGTATTGTTTTTCTGCTGAGGTCCCGTCATCCTCACGGACCTTCTACTATGGCGTATTAAACTGACAGGCTCCTGTCAGACCTCTGTGTCAAGCAGCTGCTTGAGGGGTGATTTATTGCCGTTCCCGTGGCCGAGTGGATAGCACGCTTGGCTACTATCAAAGGATCCTGGGTTCGAGTCCCGGGTAAGGCATGGTTGTTTGTATTCTTCTGCTGCCAGACCTCTGTGTCAAGCAGCTGCTTGAGGGGTGATTTATTGCCGTTCCCGTGGCCGAGTGGATAGCACGCTGGGCTACTATCAAAGGATCCTAGGTTCGAGTCCCGGGTAAGGCATGGTTGTTTGTATTCTTCTGCTGCCAGACCTCTGTGTCAAGCAGCTGCTTGAGGGGTGATTTATTGCCGTTCCCGTGGCCGAGTGGATAGCACGCTGGGCTACTATCAAAGGATCCTAGGTTCGAGTCCCGAGTAAGGCATGGTTGTTTGTATTCTTCTTCTGCTGAGGTCCCCCATCCTCACAGACCTTCTACTATGGCGTATTAAACTGGCAGGCTACTGCCAGACCTCAGTGGCAAGCAGCTGCTCTAGGAAATTTTTATTTTTTTATTTAGTGTAAGTCGCCACAAAGTTCTTTTTTAGTTGGTGGATATTCATGAGAGTGTTTCTTTCATTATTGTTCGGTTTTTGGGCCACGTCGTGATCCTAACGACGTAAGTAATATCCTAAATTTAAACTATCTGCTGGGGTGAAAATAAAAACTGTCGAAAACACAAACAGCTTAGATTATCAAAAACGACTGACAAACCTCGTTCTGGTGATTGGAAGCATTTCGTATACCAATGAGCAATGGTGAATAAGTCATTGAATACAATGGATTGCTTCATTGTATGTATTGAGTCCTTTGATAGCTACGAAATCGCAAACGAATGCTTTTTAGAGTCCAAAGGATTTCCGATCGCACTGTATGGCTGGCCTATTTTGATAGAGAGAATTCCACAAAAAAAAAATCCACATCATGCATCAGAAGAATGAATAGAAAGTTTTATCTATGACATTGTTTCTGAAAGAAAGTTTCTAAATAAAGACAATCTTCAAGTCCCATGTAAGAGTCAATGAAGCTCGACTTACGAGATTGGGTCATGAGCAAATCATAAGATTTGCTGAAACTGGTCTTCAAGAAAGATAAAATTTTATATTGCAAATCAGTGGCCTTCATCTTTATTTTAAGGTAAAAAAAAATTACCCCTCAAACACCTGTATAATACGCCACAGAGAAGATGATACCTTAGTTTAGTGGTTCTCAACGTGGGGTACACATACCCCTTGAGGGTACACGGTAAAATTTTAGGGGTTACGATCTGATTACCCAGTAAAATGTTTATAATTTTATAATACTTGTTAATTTGTTTACGTCAGTTTTTGCGTTTATCGATACATGTAATTTATGAATACAAAATTTAATGTCTATATATATGTTTTATTTTATTCCCATCGTTATGCTATAACTATAGTTTTATCTATCTATACAAGGGGTACGCCAGTTACACACACATTTCCAGGGGGTACGTGGAGCATAAAAGGTTGAGAACCACTGATATATATGTTTTATTTTATTCCCATTGTTATATTATAACTATAGTTTTATCTATCTATACAAGGGGTACGCCAGTTACATACACATTTCCAGGGGGTACGTGAAGCATAAAAGGTTGAGGACCACTGATATATATGTTTTATTTTATTCCCATTGTTATACTATAACTATAGTTTTATCTATCTATATAAGGGGTACGCCAGTTACATACACATTTCCAGGGGGTACGTGAAGCATAAAAGGTTGAGAACCACTGATATATATGTTTTATTTTATTCCCATTGTTATACTTTAACTATAGTTTTATCTATCTATACAAGGGGTACGCCAGTTACATACACATTTCCAGGGGGTACGTGAAGCATAAAAGGTTGAGAACCACTGATATATATGTTTTATTTTGTTCCCATTGTTATACTATAACTATAGTTTTATCTATCTATACAAGGGGTACGCCAGTTGCATATACATTTCCAGGGGGTACGTGAAGCATAAAAGATTGAGAACCACTGATATATATGTTTTATTTTATTCCCATTGTTATACTATAACTATAGTTTTATCTATCTATACAAGGGGTACGCCAGTTACATACACATTTCCAGGGGGTACGTGAAGCATAAAAGGTTGAGAACCACTGATATATATGTTTTATTTTATTCCCATTGTTATACTATAACTATAGTTTTATCTATCTATACAAGAGGTACGCCAGTTACATACACATTTCCAGGGGATACGTGAAGCGTAAAAGGTTGAGAACCACTGATATATATATTTTATTTTATTCCCATTGTTATACTATAACTATAGTTTTATCTATCTATACAAGGGGTACGCCAGTTACATACACATTTACAGGGGGTACGTGAAGCATAAAAGGTTCAGAACTACTGATATATATGTTTTATTTTATTCCCATTGTTATACTATAACTATAGTTTTATCTATCTATACAAGGGGTACGCCAGTTACATACACTTTTCCAGGGGGTACGTGAAGCATAAAAGGTTGAGAACCACTGATATACATGTTTTATTTTATTCCCATTGTTATACTATAACTATAGTTTTATCTATCTGTACAAGGGGTACGCCAGTTACATACACATTTCCAGGGGGTACGTGAAGCATAAAAGGTTGAGAACCACTGATATATATGTTTTATTTTATTCCCATTGTTATACTATAACTATAGTTTTATCTATCTATACAAGGGGTACGCCAGTTACATACACATTTCCAGCGGGTACGTGAAGCATAAAAGGTTGAGAATCACTGATATATATGTTTTATTTTATTCCCATTGTTATACTATAACTATAGTTTTATCTATCTGTACAAGGGGTACGCCAGTTACATACACATTTCCAGGGGGTACGTGAAGCATAAAAGGTTGAGAACCACTGATATATATGTTTTATTTTATTCCCATTGTTATACTATAACTATAGTTTTATCTATCTATACAAAGGGTACGCCAGTTACATACACATTTCCAGGGGGTACGTGAAGCATAAAAGGTTGAGAACCACTGATATATATATATGTTTTATTTTATTCCCGTTGTTATACTATAACTATAGTTTTATCTATCTGTACAAGGGGTACGCCAGTTACATACACATTTCCAGGGGGTACGTGAAGCATAAAAGGTTGAGAACCACTGATATATATGTCTTATTTTATTCCCATTGTTATACTATAACTATAGTTTTATCTATCTATACAAGGGGTACGCCAGTTACATACACATTTCCAGGGGGTACGTGAAGCATAAAAGGTTGAGAACCACTGATATATACGTTTTATTTTATTCCCATTGTTATACTATAACTATAGTTTTATCTATCTATACAAGGGGTACGCTAGTTACATACACATTTCCAGGGGATACGTGAAGCATAAAAGGTTGAGAACCACTGATATATATGTTTTATTTTATTCCCATTGTTATACTATAACTATAGTTTTATCTATCTATACAAGGGGTACGCCAGTTACATACACATTTCCAGGGGATACGTGAAGCATAAAAGGTTGAGAACCACTGATATATATGTTTTATTTTATTCCCATTGTTATACTATAACTATAGTTTTATCTATCTATACAAGGGGTACGCCAGTTACATACACATTTACAGGGGGTACGTGAAGCATAAAAAGTTGAGAACCACTGATATATATGTTTTATTTTATTCCCATTGTTATACTATAACTATAGTTTTATCTATCTATAAAAGGGGTACGCCAGTTACATACACATTTCCAGGGGGTACGTGAAGCATAAAAGGTTGAGAACCACTGATATATATATGTTTTATTTTATTCCCATTTTATACTATAACTATAATTTTATCTATCTATACAAGGGGTACGCCAGTTACATACACATTTCCAGGGGGTACGTGAAGCATAAAAGGTTGAGAACCACTGATATATCTGTTTTATTTTATTCCCATTGTTATACTATAACTATAGTTTTATCTATCTATACAAGGGGTACGCCAGTTACATACACATTTACAGGGGGTACGTGAAGCATAAAAGGTTGAGAACTACTGATATATATGTTTTATTTTATTCCCATTGTTATACTATAACTATAGTTTTATCAATCTATACAAGGGGTACGCCAGTTACATACACATTTCCAGGGGGTACGTGAAGCATAAAAGGTTGAGAACCACTGATATATATGTTTTATTTTATTCCCATTGTTATACTATAACTATAGTTTTATCTATCTGTACAAGGGGTACGCCAGTTACATACACATTTCCAGGGGGTACGTGAAGCATAAAAGGTTGAGAACCACTGATATATATATGTTTTATTTTATTCCCATTTTATACTATAACTATAATTTTATCTATCTATACAAGGGGTACGCCAGTTACATACACATTTCCAGGGGATACGTGAAGCATAAAAGGTTGAGAACCACTGATATATATGTTTTATTTTATTTTATTATATTTATCTCCTCAAAACTTCCGCTCTGTTCCCGGTCAGTAAGACCACCGTCTGTTGGATGGGACGTTATGCTGCGGTTCATGTGCAGGAGAGCCATACCCTGTGCACGTTAAAGAACACGCTGGATGGCCTTGACGGGAGGCCATCTAGCGTGTTCTTTAACGTGCACAGTCCGACGGACGGTGGTCTTTCCAAACCCATCGGTGTCCCCTATTGACCGTGGGCAGGGCGGGGAATTTTGCGGATATAAATATCAACGCTGACCCAGCTGTGATTCGGACCTGGGAATTACAGATTACGAGCATGGCGCGCTACCGACTGAGCCACCCTTGCCCACAACGGGGGGGGGGGGGGGGGAGGATTGAAGAGAAAAACAGAGGTTAAAACTGTATTTTTTTTCCTCTTTAAGAAACTAAAAATTAGGGCATAAGGCCAAGAACCTTGTTCCCTTCCTCCTATTGATGTCATCCATCAGTCAAATAAAGGATCTCTGCTTTCCAAAAGTCTCCAAAATTTGGCTTTCTGCCACTTGTGCTTGCCAGCAGTTCCTGAAACGGTGAGGGCAGTTCTGCTCATTTACAACTAAGAAACGAAACTAAAAATCTGTTTTCTTCTTTCTCCTCATGTGTGCGTGTGTTTTTTTCCAACGAGACTCATTGACCCTGACACGTATCTTTTTTCTTGTATTAAAAAAACTGCTCTTTTATTGCTACTGATTGGTTCCTGTTTGAGTCTCATCTGAACGTTACTTTTAACCTCATTTTTGAATCGGAATTTCGCAAATATTCCTAGAAGTATTTTATTTTTTTCAACGGGTAAAAATAAGTTTCACGGGGGGGAAGTTAAGTTTTAAATTTAACGAATGCTTTAAAATAATGGAATCTGTTTATAGCAATTTATTTGTCTAAAAAATATTGAAATATATTCAGTCGATTCTTAGTTTATTTTGCAGCAAATTATGTCGTCAGTCTCATTGTTCTTCCAAAATTTTCATAATTACGTGTTTCATAACTGATCCGCCAATTTTTTCGTTATTTATTAAATGTTTCACAATTGAACCACCAAATTTTGTATTATTTCTAAGTATCCATACTGATTAAAAATTTTCGTTATTTATTAACTGTTCAACAATTGATCCACCAAATTTTTCTTTATTTGTTACGTGTTCCATAACTGATCCACCAAATTTTTGTTTGATTATTTGATATTCCATAGTTGATCCACCAAATTTTCACTACACGTTAAATGTTCCACAAGTGATCCACCAAATTTTTCTTTAGGAGTTCCATAAGTGATCCACACAATTTTTCATTAGATGTTCCATAATTGATCCGCCAAATTTTTCATTAGATGTTCCATAATTGTTCCACCAAATTTTTCTTTAGATGTTCCATAAGTGATCCACCAAATTTTTCTTTAGGTGTTCCATAAGTGATCTACAAAATTTTTCTTTAGGTGTTCCATAAGTGATCCATCAAATTTTTCTTTAGGTGTTCCATAAGTGATCCACAGAATTTTTCATTAGATGTTCCATAATTGATCCACCAAATTTTTCTTTACGTGTTCCATAAGTGATCCACCAAATTTTTCTTTAGGTGTTCCATAAGTGATCTACAAAAATTTTCTTTACGTGTTCCATAATTGATCCACCAAATTTTTCTTTAGATGTTCCATAAGTGATCCACCAAATTTTTCTTTAGGTGTTCCATAAGTGATCTACAAAATTTTTCTTTAGGTGTTCCATAAGTGATCTACAAAAATTTTCTTTACGTGTTCCATAAGTGATCCACCAAATTTTTCTTTAGATGTTCCATAAGTGATCCACCAAATTTTTCTTTAGGTGTTCCATAAGTGATCTACAAAATTTTTCTTTAGGTGTTCCATAAGTGATCTACAAAAATTTTCTTTACGTGTTCCATAATTGATCCACCAAATTTTTCTTTAGATGTTCCATAAGTGATCCACCAAATTTTTCTTTAGGTGTTCCATAAGTGATCTACAAAATTTTTCTTTAGGTGTTCCATAAGTGATCTACAAAAATTTTCTTTACGTGTTCCATAAGTGATCCACCAAATTTTTCTTTAGATGTTCCATAAGTGATCCACCAAATTTTTCTTTAGGTGTTCCATAAGGGATCTACAAAATTTTTCTTTAGGTGTTCCATAAGTGATCTACAAAAATTTTCTTTACGTGTTCCATAAGTGATCCAACAAATTTTTCTTTAGATGTTCCTTAAGTGATCCACACAATTTTTCATTAGATGTTCCATAATTGATCCACCAAATTTTTCTTTAGATGTTCCATAAGTAATCCATCAAATTTTTCTTTAGGTGTTCCATAAGTGATCTACAAAATTTTTCTTTAGGTGTTCCATAAGTGATCTACAAAAATTTTCTTTACGTGTTCCATAAGTGATCCAACAAATTTTTCTTTAGATGTTCCTTAAGTGATCCACACAATTTTTCATTAGATGTTCCATAATTGATCCACCAAATTTTTCTTTAGATGTTCCATAAGTAATCCATCAAATTTTTCTTTAGGTGTTCCATAAGTGATCTACAAAATTTTTCTTTAGGTGTTCCATAAGTGATCTACAAAAATTTTCTTTACGTGTTCCATAAGTGATCCAACAAATTTTTCTTTAGATGTTCCTTAAGTGATCCACACAATTTTTCATTAGATGTTCCATAAGTGATCCACCAAATTTTTCTTTAGATGTTCCATAAGTAATCCATCAAATTTTTCTTTAGGTGTTCCATAAGGGATCTACAAAATTTTTCTTTAGGTGTTCCATAAGTGATCTACAAAAATTTTCTTTACGTGTTCCATAAGTGATCCAACAAATTTTTCTTTAGATGTTCCTTAAGTGATCCACACAATTTTTCATTAGATGTTCCATAAGTGATCCACCAAATTTTTCTTTAGATGTTCCATAAGTAATCCATCAAATTTTTCTTTAGGTGTTCCATAAGTGATCTACAAAATTTTTCTTTAGGTGTTCCATAAGTGATCTACAAAAATTTTCTTTACGTGTTCCATAAGTGATCCACCAAATTTTTCTTTAGATGTTCCATAAGTAATCCATCAAATTTTTCTTTAGGTGTTCCATAAGTGATCTACAAAATTTTTCTTTAGGTGTTCCATAAGTGATCTACAAAAATTTTCTTTACGTGTTCCATAAGTGATCCAACAAATTTTTCTTTAGATGTTCCTTAAGTGATCCACCAAATTTTTCTTTAGATGTTCCATAAGTGATCCACCAAATTTTTCTTTAGATGTTCCATAAGTGATCCACCAAATTTTTCTTTAGGTGTTCCATAAGTGATCTACAAAATTTTTCTTTAGGTGTTCCATAAGTGATCTACAAAAATTTTCTTTACGTGTTCCATAATTGATCCACCAAATTTTTCTTTAGATGTTCCATAAGTGATCCACCAAATTTTTCTTTAGGTGTTCCATAAGTGATCTACAAAATTTTTCTTTACGTGTTCCATAATTGATCCACCAAATTTTTCTTTAGGTGTTCCATAAGTGATCTACAAAATTTTTCTTTAGGTGTTCCATAAGTGATCTACAAAAATTTTCTTTACGTGTTCCATAATTGATCCACCAAATTTTTCTTTAGATGTTCCATAAGTGATCCACCAAATTTTTCTTTAGGTGTTCCATAAGTGATCTACAAAATTTTTCTTTAGGTGTTCCATAAGTGATCTACAAAAATTTTCTTTACGTGTTCCATAATTGATCCACCAAATTTTTCTTTAGATGTTCCATAAGTGATCCATCAAATTTTTCTTTAGGTGTTCCATAAGTGATCTACAAAATTTTTCTTTAGGTGTTCCATAAGTGATCTACAAAAATTTTCTTTACGTGTTCCATAAGTGATCCAACAAATTTTTCTTTAGATGTTCCATAAGTGATCCACCAAATTTTTCTTTAGGTGTTCCATAAGTGATCTACAAAATTTTTCTTTAGGTGTTCCATAAGTGATCTACAAAAATTTTCTTTACGTGTTCCATAATTGATCCACCAAATTTTTCTTTAGATGTTCCATAAGTGATCCACCAAATTTTTCTTTAGGTGTTCCATAAGTGATCTACAAAATTTTTCTTTAGGTGTTCCATAAGTGATCTACAAAAATTTTCTTTACGTGTTCCATAAGTGATCCACCAAATTTTTCTTTAGATGTTCCATAAGTGATCCACCAAATTTTTCTTTAGGTGTTCCATAAGGGATCTACAAAATTTTTCTTTAGGTGTTCCATAAGTGATCTACAAAAATTTTCTTTACGTGTTCCATAAGTGATCCACCAAATTTTTCTTTAGGTGTTCCATAAGTGATCTACAAAATTTTTCTTTAGGTGTTCCATAAGTGATCTACAAAAATTTTCTTTACGTGTTCCATAATTGATCCACCAAATTTTTCTTTAGATGTTCCATAAGTGATCCACCAAATTTTTCTTTAGGTGTTCCATAAGTGATCTACAAAATTTTTCTTTAGGTGTTCCATACGTGATCTACAAAAATTTTCTTTACGTGTTCCATAAGTGATCCACCAAATTTTTCTTTAGATGTTCCATAAGTGATCCACCAAATTTTTCTTTAGGTGTTCCATAAGGGATCTACAAAATTTTTCTTTAGGTGTTCCATAAGTGATCTACAAAAATTTTCTTTACGTGTTCCATAAGTGATCCAACAAATTTTTCTTTAGATGTTCCTTAAGTGATCCACACAATTTTTCATTAGATGTTCCATAATTGATCCACCAAATTTTTCTTTAGATGTTCCATAAGTAATCCATCAAATTTTTCTTTAGGTGTTCCATAAGTGATCTACAAAATTTTTCTTTAGGTGTTCCATAAGTGATCTACAAAAATTTTCTTTACGTGTTCCATAAGTGATCCACAGAATTTTTCATTAGATGTTCCATAAGTGATCCACACAATTTTTCATTAGATGTTCCATAACTGATCCACCAAATTTTTCTTTAGATGTTCCATAAGTGATCCACAAAATTTTTCATTAGGTGTTCCATAAGTGATCCACAAAAATTTTCGTTAGGTGTTCCATAAGTGATCCACCAAGTTTTCCATTATTTATCAGGTGTTGCGTTACTTAAGGAAAGCTTGCAAAACATTGCTGAATTCAGTCAATTACACGCTTCTGATGTAACCTTCGCTTCTCGCGAGGTCATTCTCAACCAGAGCCAGTATTTTCCGGTGAACAATGAAACTTTTCAGTATCTACGTATGCATATGACAACAGTAACTGTTTAACTTATTTGCAATAAGAAACTGTTAGAATACAATGGATACAATTTTCTCATGCTAAAATATGCAATACATTTACAATAATAAAGCAATTTTATTTCGCATGGTACTTTTTATACTTTTAATTATTTTTATTATTATTTAGCAAAATATATCTATTTGGGTCCAAACAGCAATAATATTGTGTTTCACACACTGTTAGCTTAAACAAATAAATGCAACTGAAAGGATTAACCCTGGAGTAAGAGTGTCCATTTTGGTCACGTGATTTACTGAGCACGCTTTCGGTCTTCTACACCTCCTGCCATATACAGAATGCTAATATTCTCTCAAAAAAATTTAATCTAACAATTTTGAACTTTTTTTACTTTTCCATAACTCTGTAATGTCTGGGGCGGGGGTGGCTCAGTCGGTAGCGCGCCAGGCTCGTAATCTGTAGTTCCCAGGTTCGAGTCCCAGCTGGGTCAGCGTTGAGATTTATCTCCGCAAAATTCCCCGCCCTGCCCACGGTCAGTAGGGGACACCGATGGGTTTGGAAAGGCCGCCGTCCGTCGGATGGGACGTTAAGCCTTGGCCCCGTGTGCGGGAGAGCCATACCCTGTGCACGTTAAAGAACACGCTGGATGGCCTGGACGGGAGGCTACCATTTGTCTCCCAACAGCTGTTCCAGTGGGTCCCCTCTCCCAACCTTCTCTGAGCCTTCGGGGTCCATGTGACCATTTAGCCCATGGTGTGCAAAAAAGTGCCGCTCAGAGGTAAAACAACCCAACAACAACAACTGTAATGTCTTTTTTTTTTACCTGCAAGAATACACATTCTCTACATTTCGCCAAAACCATGACAAAAAAAAGCATTAAGAAATTGCCACTCTTTTCTATATATTATCAGTTTTGTAAGCATTTGCAACACTTAGTATAGCTTTCGCATCGAATTTAGCAAAAGACGCTTCGAATATTCATCCGCGAAAAAAAAGATGTGCACGTTGCAAAGGAAAAAAGTGCACCAAAATATGGAGAAAAATGATCAGCTGTAATACGCAAGTTTTTGACAGTTCCATCGTCCTTGATTTTAATACATCATCACATTGAAATGCATTTTTAAAGGGCAATTTTTTTTAAGCCTGTCTAGCGAGAACATTGAAAACTATCTCAATAAGCGTGCACGTGCAGATGGAAATTCAAAACATAAGCTTTCAACGCTTCAACGATGAACTCGACCAGAATGAGGTTCTGAATTCAGGACAACTAAACTTAAAGAGTTGATTTTGCTCTCTCTCTTGGCATACATATTCCCAAAAGATATATTTTGTGTAATCGAAAAAAAGAACACTAAGGTAGTGGTCTCAAATTCGTTGAGTTGGGTTGTTTTACCTCTGAGCGGCACTTTTTTGCACACCATGGGCTAAATGGCTAGGTCACATGGACCCCGAAGGCTCAGAGAAGGTTGGAGGAGGGGACCACTGGAACAGCTGTTGGGAGACAGATGGTAGACTCCCGTCAAGGCCATCCAGCGTGTTCTTTAACGTGCACAGGGTATGTCTCTCCCGCACACGGAGCCACGGCTTAACGTCCCATCCGACGGACCGCGGCCTTTCCAAGCCCATCAGTGTCCCCTACTGACCGTGGGCAGGGCGGGGAATTTTTGCGGAGATAAATCTCAACGCTGACCCAGCTGGGACTCGAATCTGGGAACTACAGATTACGAGCCTGGCGCGCTACCGACTGAGCCACCCCCGCCCCACCAAATTCATTGAGACAATGGGGACTATTCCTTTTGATTATATATATACCAAGCCAGATTGCTCATTGTACCACCGTAAGAGTCCAAGTTTTACCTACTTTCGTAAAATATCTGAAGCAGAACTAGGAATATTTAACGAGGTGTAGGCGTAATAAAAACGTCATAGTTGTAATAAATAACCATGCATTGTGAATGAATGGTGGTAAAAATTGAATCAATTTTTCAGAGGGGATATATCCGGTGCATCCCCTCTGATGTCCGGTGCATCCCCCTTCCGTCACTATCCCCATAGAAATGTGCAAATGGTTCCGTGTTAAAATTGTTTTCATATCCTTACCAGAGAACGAATAATTATTTTAAAGTTTGGAGTAAAATACTAAAAATAGGCAAGAAAGAACTTTGACTGAAACTGGTCTTTTCTAAGTAAACATGCACTGTAAATAAACTATCAGCACCAGAGTGCCCTAGGCGTAGACAGTATTTCTGGCTCCTCATATTATAAAAAAAATAATGAAAATCACTCTATTAATATCTACAGAATTCGAAAATTTACTAGACAAAAAAAATTGCTAATGCTTTAGTATGTTATTATTTACCCTTCTCTACGATAAGGCAAAGTTGTATGGTCAAGTCGTCAAAAAAATTGAACACTTCTCTGCTATTACAAAAGAGATATGTTCCAAAATAAATGCACCGAAATTCAAGAAGGCTAGAAATTAATATCTAACAAACTATACTTTATTAATAATACAGAAAGGTACTTTTAGCAAACACATATGTAATATAGAACAATGATTCGCAAACCTTTTCGGCTATAAAAATCAAATAATATTTTCTCTATATAAAACAAGTTGAAAAGAATATTTACAGTATTTAGAAATTTACCACTGTTGTGATTCATGAAATTCAAAGCTTGAGAGTAAAGATATATTAAATCGAAAAAGAATTCTATGTTCTAATAATCAATTTTCACATAAAAACTCAAGAAAAACTCCGAAAAAAAAAAATCGTAAAACATTCCCTACATTGGGGACCACTGATGTATACATTAATAAAATAGTTAATTATATTGCTAACCGATTTCTCATTCGTTCAATCGTAATCATTTGCAGGCAATGTTTTGTGTATATTTATATTATAAGTTATTTTTTTAATAATTGTTTTCTGATTTTTCATTCTCTCACTATAAATTCATTGGACCTAAATAACATATTTCACAGTTTTGTCACTAATAACCTTATTCGACTTTTTTTCTGGCTCTTTTTTTCAAAAAAAATTTTTTTTAATGGAGTAGAGGGTGCCTTATTAATAAAAAAATGTTTCGCACCAAGACCCATCATCACCTTGCTGTGCTACTGAGTTGGGTTGGGTTGTTTTACCTCTGAGCGGCACTTTTTTGCACACCATGGGCTAAATGGCCAGGTCACATGGACCCCGAAGGCTCAGAGAAGGTTGGGGGAGGGGACCCACTGGAACAGCTGTTGGGAGACAGATGGTAGCCTCCCGTCAAGGCCATCCAGCGTGTTCTTTAACGTGCACAGGGTATGGCTCTCCCGCACACGGGGCCACGGTTTAACGTCCCATCCGACGGACGGCGGCCTTTCCAAGCCCATCGGTGTCCCCTACTGACAGTGGGCAGGGCGGGGGAATTTTGCGGAGATAAATCTCAACGCTGACCCAGCTGGGACTCGAACCTGGGAACTACAGATTACGAGCCTGGCGCGCTACCGACTGGCCACCCCCGCCCCATGTGCTACTGAGATGGGCGTTTATCGTGTATAAGGGACTTGTCTCATATCCCCTCAGAAATGATTGAAACGTAGCAGACTAAAATAGTAAACAAATATATCACATTTTACGAGAATATTTTTCAAAAGAATACTAAAACGGTAGGAAAAAAAACATACATTGCATTATTTGGCGAAAATCATATCTGCAAAAAATAAATGGGCAAAATATAAAAAAACACCGGAACAGCGTTCTGGTCTGTTCTGATTCATTCCAGTCGCTTGCCCTCCCAAGAATGTTATTTCTAGATCTTGGCCTGATTAGTGATAAATAGTAATAAAAGTAAATTTTATTGAAATATTTTTATGCACCATAGAAAAGGCAAAACTTTAACATAACTATTTTCGAGTTTAAAGCAGATGTAAATGACGTGAAAAATAATAATTAACATATTTAAGAAAAATCGGGAAACCCTATATACCCCCTTTTAGGGGTAGTATACCCTTAAAAGACAAATATCTTCCACACGAAAATTTTAAAAAATCATACGTTTCTAACATTGCATTGGAAATCTTTAATTCTTTTTAGGTATACCCCCTTTTAGGGGTAGTATACCCTTAAAAGACAAATATCTTCCACACGAAATTTCAATCACAAAAATTTTGTCTAGAGAAACGCTCTAAAAGCACGTTTAGGAAAATTTGACATGATCGATAAAAAAATGCATTAATGCCAGATATATTTAATTCAATAAGGTAGCATTTTTTTGGCTATCGCATCCACAAACCTAAATGTCGACTCCTATGTCAACTTTTTTTAATGAAGGGAAAAAAATCCACTTTTCCCTAGATAGGTCTCATAAAAAAAGCAAAACATTTTACTCACATTTTTCAAAATGAAATTCTTAAATTACTTTCAATAAATTTCTTTTGACGAAAGCTCTAATAATTTATCTAAATATATTGGTTGCATTTACCGATTAAAGTCTTAAATTTTAGAAGAAAACTTAAAAAAATCTTACGTTTCTAACATTGCATTGGAAATCTTTATTAAAAAGTATATTAGTTTAAGAAAAAAAAAACTTACTTGTTGCAGCAGAGAGAGCAAAACTAAAGAGGCAAAGAAGGAATTAAACCATTTTACAATTGCTGGTACTCCATTAAGAAGGAATCCATGGCTATCTGTTGACATGGTACTCAGCAATACTGGACAAACTCGGCAATAGATACACACAGGTATATTCTGTAGGCATCAAGTGTCTGGAAAATTAAACTTCAGGGACTTCTTAGATGCTATGGCATTTTGGTCGACATGATATCTCATTTCAGCGATATCTAACATTCATCTTGCAAGAAGTTTCGTAAAGTTTCAGCAACACCGTAAAAAGTATGATTCGATCAAGTCCAAAAAGGAAAGGTACTAATTCAACGTACAACAAATCACATCTAAATGAGACCAAAATATGTACAAAAATTGCTGATTCTTTAAAAATCAACCAAAACAATCTTGTTAAAATTAATGGCTGTTACAAAACAGTCTAATCGATGCAACAGTTTTTCAGATCGGTCGAAAGAGAATACACAATGCCCAACCTGTTGAAAACTTTGGCGGTTACCTCACAATCGGACTGTTATGAGGACGGAAACAACTTGACACTGGATGACATCTGGAGCAAGGCACATGCAACTACGACATCGATGAAATACACGTTGAGATTCAGTCATAAACAAACGATCGTTAAGCCTAACGAAGCCGTCGGTACAGGGCAGGACTCAGGCTTGAGCTTTAGCAGTATAAAATGCCGATACTATTGTTCCAACTGCAGCAAAACCTGACTGACAAAAGCAAGAGGTCTGGCCTACATTCTAGACGTGCTGCTACTATTCCACACCTCGACCAACTTCTTCCCGGAGGCGAAGCGTGTTTAGAGCAGTTGGAAGAAAATAAGACCAGCTGGACTTGCCAGAAAGTTACACTGCCATCTATCGGATGCTGTAGTAGTTAGGAAAGTAATAAAAAACAGGCCTCGTGTGCTTCGAGTGAGAGTGGGACGAGAACAAGAAGATGACGTTGCTTGTGTGTGGGTGGAGAAGACTTCTGAAGAGGTGGAGTAGGATTCTGAGAGGTTTTCTGTTCTGGAGGAAGCAGGAAGTTTAGTTTTGAGGGAGGATTTTATTTTCTCGCGTCTTGCGTAAGTCACGAAACGGCGAAGAATTCATCTGATGTATTTAATTAAAAGAGAACGAATTTGTTTTAAACTGAAATATTTTTAACGGATGCTTTCAATAAGAAAATATTTTGTGTTTCCGACTTCAGCGTTCTTTTACAGTGGAAATTAAAACCAAACCCCTTGAGTAAGGGGTCAAATTGTGTTGTCAGTGCAAACCCCTCGACTTCCATATTTTCTCATCTAAATTTCTAAGATGAATATATCGATTATAACATTTGCTGTAATATTATATATAGGGGCGGGGGTGGCTCAGTAATCTGTACTTACCAGGTTCGAGTCCCAGCTGGGTCAGAGTTGAGATTTTTCTCAACAAAATTCCCCGCCCTGCCCACGGTCAGTAGGGGATACCGATGGGCTTGGAAAGGCCGCCGTCCGTCGGATGGGACGTTAAGCCGTGGCCCCGTGTGCGGGAGAGCCATACCCTGTGCACGTTAAAGAACACGCTGGATGGCCTTGACGGGAGGCTACTATCTGTCTCCCAACAGCTGTTCCAGTGGGTCCCCTCCCCCAACCTTCTCTGAGCCTTCGGGGTCCATGTGACCTGGCCATTTAGCCCATGGTGTGCAAAAAAGTGCCGCTCAGAGGTAAAACAACCCAACCCAACTTCAATATTATAGTTTTTGAAAATTTAGAGGCCTGTATCAGTGGAACTTGAAACTGTTTAAAAATTCCCGAAATGCGAATCCTGATATTTCATCAGGTTCCCATCCATAAAAAAAACAACGTTCGCCGTGGGATCAAAAACTATATCCTTTGAGAAACTGTATAAAAATGTATCAAACGATGTGTTGGTCACCACACTATGCTTTTATATCTCTACACAGCTTGATCGTGAAAATATAGTGAATATTTAAGATATATAGACGATTGTGTGTGATTGACAAAGTCAGGGGTTCTCAACGCGGGGTACGCGGTAATATTTTTTGGGGTACACCGTGAGAGCTCAAAAGTCGCTAGATCTATAACAAAGTCACTAAGTTGGCAACACCGCTGGGCAAAAATATAATTTTTTTGTGTTTATCGATATATGCAATTTATGAATGCAAAATTTAATGTGTATATATTATATGTTTTATTTTATTCCCATTGTTATACTATAACTATAGTTTTATCTATCTATACAAGGGGTATGCCAGTTACATACACATTTCCAGGGGATACGTGAAGCATAAAAGGTTGAGAACCACTGATATATATGTTTTATTTTATTCCCATTTTTATAATATAACTATAGTTTTATCTATCTATACAAGGGGTACTCCAGTTACATACACATTTCCAGGGGGTACGTGAAGCATAAAAGGTTGAGAACCACTGATATATATGTTTTATTTTATTTCCATTGTTATACTATAACTATAGTTTTATCTATCTATAAAAGGGGTACGCCAGTTACATACACATTTCCAGGGGATACGTGAAGCATAAAAGGTTGAGAACCACTGATATATATGTTTTATTTTATTCCCATTTTTATAATATAACTATAGTTTTATCTATCTATAAAAGGGGTACGCCAGTTACATACACATTTCCAGGGGATAGGTGAAGCATAAGAGGTTGAGAACCACTGATATATATGTTTTATTTTATTCCCATTGTTATACTATAACTATAGTTTTATCTATCTATCCAAGGGGTACGCCAGTTACATACACATTTCCAAGGGGTACGTGAAGCATAAAAGGTTGAGAACCCTGATATATATGTTTTATTTTATTCCCATTGTTATACTATAACTATAGTTTTATCTATCTATACAAGGGGTACGCCAGTTACATACACATTTCCAGGGGGTACGTGAAGCATAAAAGGTTGAGAACCACTGATATATATGTTTTATTTTATTCCCATTGTTATACTATAACTATAGTTTTATCTATCTATAAAAGGGGTACGCCAGTTACATACACATTTCCAGGGGATACGTGAAGCATAAAAGGTTGAGAACCACTGATATATATGTTTTATTTTATTCCCATTTTTATAATATAACTATAGTTTTATCTATCTATAAAAGGGGTACGCCAGTTACATACACATTTCCAGGGGATAGGTGAAGCATAAGAGGTTGAGAACCACTGATATATATGTTTTATTTTATTCCCATTGTTATACTATAACTATAGTTTTATCTATCTATCCAAGGGGTACGCCAGTTACATACACATTTCCAAGGGGTACGTGAAGCATAAAAGGTTGAGAACCCTGATATATATGTTTTATTTTATTCCCATTGTTATACTATAACTATAGTTTTATCTATCTATACAAGGGGTACGCCAGTTACATACACATTTCCAGGGGGTACGTGAAGCATAAAAGGTTGAGAACCACTGATATATATGTTTTATTTTATTCCCATTGTTATACTATAACTATAGTTTTATCTATCTATACAAGGGGTACGCCAGTTACATACACATTTCCAGGGGGTACGTGAAGCATAAAAGGTTGAGAACCACTGATATATATGTTTTATTTTATTCCCATTGTTATACTATAACTATAGTTTTATCTATCTATACAAGGGGTACGCCAGTTACATACACATTTCCAGGGGGTACGTGAAGCATAAAAGGTTGAGAACCACTGATATATATGTTTTATATTATTCCCATTGTTATACTATAACTATAGCTCTATCTATCTATACAAGGGGTACATCAGTTGCATACACATTTCCAGGGGGTACGTGAAGCATAAAAGGTTGAGAACCACTGATATATATGTTTTATTTTATTCCCATTGTTATACTATAACTATGGCTTTATCTCTCTATACAAGGGGTACGTCAGTTATATACACATTTCCAGTGGGTACGTGAAGCATAAGAGGTTGAGAACCACTGATATATATGTTTTATTTTATTCCCATTGTTATACTATAACTATAGTTTTATATATCTATCCAAGGGGTACGCCAGTTACATACACATTTCCAAGGGGTACGTGAAGAATAAAAGGTTGAGAACCACTGATATATATGTTTTATTTTATTCCCATTGTTATACTAAAACTATAGTTTTATCTATATATACAAGGGGTACGCCAGTTACATACACATTTCCAGGGGGTACGTGAAGCATAAAAGGTTGAGAACCACTGATATATATGTTTCATTTTGTTCCCATTGTTACACTATAACTATAGTTTTATCTATCTATACAAGGGGTACGCCAGTTACATACACATTTCCAGGTGGTACGTGAAGCATAAAAGGTTGAGAACCACTGATATATTATGATTTATTTTATTCCCATTGTTATACTATAACTATAGTTTTATCTCTCTATACAAGGGGTACGCCAGTTACATACACATTTCCAGGGGGTACGTGAAGCATAAAAGTTCAGAACCACTGATATATGTTTTATTTTATTCCCATTGTTATACTATAACTATAGTTTTATCTATCTATACAAGGGATACGCCAGTTACATACACATTTCCAGGGGGTACGTGAAGCATAAAAGGTTGAGAACCACTGATATATATGTTTTATTTTATTCCCATTGTTATACTATAACTATAGTTTTATCTATCTATACAAGGGGTACGCCAGTTACATACACATTTCCAGGGGGTACGTGAAGCATAAAAGGTTGAGAACCACTGATATATGTTTTATTTTATTCCCATTGTTATACTATAACTATAGTTTTATCTCTCTTTACAAGGGGTACGCCAGTTACATACACATTTCGAGGGGGTACGTGAAACATAAAAGTTCAGAACCACTGATATATGTTTTATTTTATTCCCATTGTTTTACTATAACTATAGTTTTATCTGTCTATACAAGGGGTACATCAGTTGCATACACATTTCCAGGGGGAACGTGAAGCAGAAAAGGTTGAGAACCATTGGACTAAGTGATTGATTAATATGAGTATCATGCGTATTCTGTTTTTGATGCAGAAGTGGCAGAGCTCTGATAATTTGCACGTGGAAATAATTCGAGTCGTAGATCTCTGAAAATAGGCGAAATTTGACCTCGACGTGTCCTTCAAGGTCAAATGGAGGTCACGTAAGGGTCAAACCTTGAGCTACCAGTGCTTGAAACGTAAAAATTGGTATCGAGAGTGTTTCGGATTGTAGCTTTACGTTAGAAAGTTACGAAATTTCAGATCCAGTGGATCCTCCGTGGTCAAAGGTCAGATCCCGATGTATCGATGATAGAGAGCTAGAAATTTGTCGGTTGGGGGAGATTTCTGACCGTAGATGTAATACTCGATATGAAATTCCTCAACATTTATGAGATCTATGCAAGGTCGAAGTGAAGGTCTGCAAATTGAAAGGCATGGATTGTTTCTAGTAGTGAATCTACCTATTAGGTAGGAGGCGGGGGTGGGGGGGGGGGGGGCTCAGTCGGTAGCGCGCCAGATTCGTAATCTGCAGCTCCCAGGTTCGAGTCCCAACTGAGTCAGCATTGAGATTAAAAAAAAAATAAATAAATAATCCCTCAAGCAGCTGCTTGCCACAGAAGTCTGACAGGAGCCTGTCAGTTTATATGCCACAGTAGGAGGTCTGAGAGGATGGCAGGCCTTCAGCAGAAAAACGACACAAACAGCCATGCCTTACCCGGGGCTCGAACCCAGGTCCCTTAGATCAGTCAGATGGGACGTTAAGCCGTGGCCCCGTGTGAGGGAGAGCCATACCGTGTGCATGTTATAAGAACACGCTGGATGGCCTTGACGAGAAGCTACCATCTGTCACCCACAGCAGTTCCAGCTTGTCTCCTCCCCCAACCTTCTCTGAGTCTTCGGGGTCCATGTGACCTGGCCATATAGCCCATGGTGTGCAAAAAAGTGCCGCTCAGAGGTAAAACAACCCAACGTTAAAGAACACGCTGGATGGCCTTGACGGGAGACTACCATCTGTCACCCAACAGCTGTTCCAGTGGGTCCCTCCCCCAACCTTCTCTGAGACTTCGGGGTCCATGTGACCCGGCCATTTAGCCCATGGTGTGCAAAAAAGTGCCGCTCAGAGGTAAAACAACCCAACGTTAAAGAACACACTGGATGGCCTTGACGGGAGACTACCATCTGTCACCCAACAGCTGTTCCAGTGGGTCCCCTCCCCCAACCTTCTCTGAGCCTTCGGGGTCCATGTGACCCGGCCATTTAGCCCATGGTGTGCAAAAAAGTGCTGCTCAGAGGTAAAACAACCCAACGTTAAAGAACACGCTGGATGGCCTTGACGGGAGACTACCATCTGTCACCCAACAGCTGTTCCAGTGGGTCCCCTCCCCCAACCTTCTCTGAGCCTTCGGGGTCTATGTGACCTGGCCATTTAGCCTATGGTGTGCAAAAAAGTGCCGCTCAGAGGTAAAACAACCCAACGTTAAAGAACACGCTGGATGGCCTTGACGGGAGGCTACCATCTGTCTTCCAACAGCCTTCCAGTGGGTCCCCTCCCTCAACCTTCTCTGAGCCTTCGGGGTCTATGTGACCTGGCCATTTAGCCCATGGTGTGCAAAAAAATGCCGCTCAGAGGTAAAACAATCCAAAACCTATTAGCTGTGAATGTTTTGGAAATTATATGTTTGCGTGAATACAGAGAATGATAATAAAGGTTGCATATGGCATGAGCATATGGCTCGCATACCATTTACTGCCTTCTGGATCAATTTCAATGAGATTCAATTGTAAATGGAGTGACACCAAATGGCCCACCCTCCAAATCGCAGCACACGTTACCCGCGATAAAAGTACAAGCAGTTGTTAGCGACTTTGAATCCAGGATGTTACACTCATCACGAAGAATCAGATAGCGTAGATGGACATCTGAAAGGGACCTCGATTTCTCACCGGAACAATAACAGCTCTTACCTCGTTATTATTAACTATTCGATGAACTGTAATAGGCAACGTTAGATGTCCGAAATAGCTGCAGGAATATTGCCATGCAACTTGCAAAGAGAGAGCTCATTGTCTATTGTCCATTGCACCAGTTGCCTCTGACTGCAGGGGCTGGGGTGGCTCAGTCGGTAACGCGCCAGGCTCGTAATCTGTAGTTCCCAGTTTCGAGTCCCAGCTGGGTCAGCGTTGAGATTTATCTCCGCAAAATTCCCCTCCCTGCCCACGGTCAGTAGGGGACACCGATGGGCTTGGAAAGGCCGCCGCCCGTCAGATGGGACGTTAAACCTTGGCCCCGTGTGCGGGAGAGCCATACCCTGTGCACGTTAAAGAACACGCTGGATGGCCTTGACAGGAGACTACTATCTGTCCCCCAACCTTCTCTGAGCCTTCGGGGTCCCTATGACCTGGCCATTTATCTCATGGTGTGCAAAAAAGTGCCGCTCAGAGGTAAAACAATCCAACGTTAAAGAACACGCTGGATGGCCTTGACGGGAGGCTACCATCTGTCTCCCAACAGCTGTTCCAGTGGGTTCCCTCCCCCAACCTTCTCTGAGCCTTCGGGGTCGATGTGACCTGGCCATTTAGCCCATGGTGTGCAAAAAAAGTGCCGCTCAGAGGTAAAACAACCCAACCCAACCTCTGACTGCACATCATTTTTTTCTGTGTGGTAGATTTGTGTCTGTATAGAGTAGCCTGAGGTTAGGAAAGGCAGCTTTTCATCTTCAGCGACCAGCCCGGTCTGAGTGGCAATCCACACAGGTTGGATTTGGGTTGTTGGGTTGTTTTACCTCTGAGCGGCACTTTTTTGCACACCATGGGCTAAATGGCTAGGTCACAAGGTTACCCCGAAGTCTCAAAGAAGTTTGGGGGAGGAGACCCACTGGAACGACTGTTGGGAGACAGATGGCAGCCTCCCGTCAAGGCCATTCAGCGTGTTCTTTAACGTGCACAGGGTATGGCTCGCCCACACACGGAGGCACGGCTTAACGTCCCATCCGACGGACGGCAGCCTTTCCAAGTCCATCGGTGTCCCCTACTGACCGTGGGCAGGGCGGAGATTTTTGCGGAGATAAATCTCAACACTGACCCATCCGGGACTCGAACCTGGGAACTACATTTGCGGAGATCAATCTCAATGCTGACCCAGCTGGGACTCGAACCTGGGAATTACAGATTACGAGCCTGGCGCGCTACCGACTGAGCCCCCCCCCCTACAGGTTGGTTATCTCCGTTGTTCGGCAAACCACGTGCGGGGTTGTATTTCTTTCAGGAGCTGTCAGTTCTGACAGTCGATTGTCTGTAGTGATATTTCTTGAAGTGAGAAATCCAGGCAGTACGTCAGACATCTCCTACAGCATGTTGTATTATCCTTACTCATGCTGGATAAGGCATTCTGTGACACTGAAATTGTACGTTACAGAAATGGTTGGAATCAGATGAAAATCCCAGACAAGACAGTCGGGAAGATGAGGAGAGTAAGACATGTTTGCAGTTACAGAGCAAAGGTGCAAATCCATTTCATACACAGACGGATTCATACTTAAAGATGACATGATGCCGATTCGCATCAGGCGGGGTGCTCAGTCGGTAGCGCGCCAGGCTCGTAATCTGTAGTTCCCAGGTTCGAGTCCCAGCTGGGTCAGCGTTTAGACTTATCTCCGCAAAATTCGCCGCCGTGCCCACGGTCAGTAGGGGACACCGATGGGCTTGGAAAGGCTGCTGTCCGTCGGATGGGACGTTAAGCCGTGGCACCGTGTGCGGGAGAGCCATACCCTGTGCACGTTAAAGAACACGCTGGATGGCCTTGACGGGAGGCTACCATCTGTTTCCCAACAGCTGTTCCAGTGGGTCCCCTCCCCCAACCTTCTCTGAGCCTTCGGGGTCCATGTGACCTGGCCATTTAGCCCATGGTGTGCAAAAAAGTGCCGCTCAGAGGTAAAACAACCCAACCCATCAGCCATGGCGGTTGCATGATGTACAGCCGCTCAAAAAAGTATCCGATCACTATGGTTGATTACAGAATTCAGAAAAAATACCTGGCAGTGATTTTTTCAGAAATTAGTGATCTGGCAACCTTCGTGTCACGTGACGCGATGGTTGTCAGATCACTAATTTCTAAAAAAAGAAATGAAGAATAATTGAGTGCTAACTGAGGTTTGGGTTGTTTTACTTCTGAGCGGCACTTTTTTGCACACCATGGGCTAAATGGCCAGGTCACATGGACCCCGAAGACTCAGAGAAGGTTGGGGGAGGGGTCCCACTGGAACAGCTGTTGGAAGACAGATGGTAGCCTCCCGTCAAGGTCATCCAGCGTGCTCTTAAACGTGCACAGGGTATGGCTCTGCCACACACGGAGCCACGGCTTAACGTACCATCCGACGGATGGCGGTCTTTCCAAGCCCATCGGTGTCCTCTACTGACCGTGGGCAGGACGGGGAGTTTTGTGGAGATAAATCACAACGCTGACCCAGCTGGGACTCGAACCTGGGAACTACAGATTACGAGCCTGACGTGCTACCAACTGAGCCACTCCCCCCTCTCTCTAGTCAGTGAACGAAAGGTCTTTTACAACACAAATATTTTGAGCGCTAACTGAGGTTTGGGTTGGGTTGTTTTACCTCTGAGCGGCACTTTTTTGCACACCATGGGCTAAATGGCCAGGTCACAAGGACCCCGAAGGCTCAGAGAAGTTTGGGGGAGGGGACCCACTGGAACAGCTGTTAGGAGACAGATAGTAAACTCCCGTCAAGGCCATCCAGCGTATTCTTTAACGTTGGGTTGTTTTACCTCTGAGCGGCACTTTTTTGCACACCATGGGCTAAATGGCCAGTCACAAGAACCCCGAAGGCTCAGAAAAGGTTGGGAGAGGGGACTCACTGGAACAGCTGTTAGGAGACAGATAGTAGACTCCCGTCAAGGCCATCCAGCGTATTCTTTAACGTGCATAATGTAAGGCTCTCCCACACACGGAGCCACGGCTTAATGGAGGCGGGCAGGGCGGGGAGTTTTGCGGAGATAAATCTGAACGCTGACGCAGCTGGGACTCGAACCTGGGAACTACAGATTACGAGCCTGGCCCGCTACCGATTGAGCCACCCCCGCCCCTTTCGTTTACAGTAAAAGAGTCAAAATGCTGATACCATTAAATTGACGGTCTCTTTATGATTTAGCAAGGATGGAGAAATTCAGAAAGCTCTGTCCAGTCAACATTTTTTACCAGAAGCCACGGCAAAGGCATATCCCAACAGGAAAGGAAATGCCAAACATCTTTTTTATTTTAATGAGCGTTACAGAAGAAAATTCAGCGAAATTAGCAATGGTGAAAGTTAATGTACTTTTCCATGGGAATATTTTATTACTGTATTTTTTTTCCTAAATTATAAGGCAACAAGAATCGCTAGAAAATTCATTTGCCAATTCCGAGTGGGTGAATGCATTTGCTGCAGCACTGCGGTTTAATGTAAATTAATGTTGGGAAATTCAATGATTTCTTGCTTTTAATGCAATGTTTCGAAACTGCTTTAACATCCATTATTTAGAGCTTTGAACCTAAAATCGGTTAGAGCGGAATCCGTAGCGAAGACCGTGAAACTTAAAAGGAGCATTAGGGACTGCTGAACTGAAACAGGTTATGGTAGATCATCTGCAAAAGTATTAATATCCTTACGTCAAAAGAACTTTCTTTTTAGAGACTAAATAAAGAGTATGTTATGTAAATGAACATCGAGTTTCATTTCGGATTCTTTTGAATTATTTACGTTCTTTATTTTCTTTGATCATAATAGCAGAAGAAGCGGTATCTGTGATTGCTATTGATAAATGGACGTTAAGTATTAATAGCTGAGAATTTTACTCAACTATTGAAAGTATTCTCAATTTCAAGAATATCCGTCTGGGGGCTGATTGAAAGAGGACTGCATATTGGAAAACAATGAAGTCTATCAGGAAGCACGTGACGATTATAAAATATTTAAGAGGACATGAATTTAATTATTCATATAACGGTTTAGAACGTGAATTTAACTATTCATAAAACGATTTAGGAGGACATGAATTCTGATTCCCTTGAATAAAACCCCTGGTCGAAAGCGGTTTTGATTTTCTCGGATAAAATCATGGTCGAATTGAGGGTCCTGATTTCCCTGATAATAACCCCTGGTCGAATTGGGCGGTCCTGATTACCTTGGATAAAACCCCTGGGCGAATTGAGCGGTCCTGATTACCTTGGATAAAACCCCTGGACAAATTTGGATTCTGGTTCCCTTGGATAAATTCCTGAAGGAATTGGGGGGAGGGGGGGGGGTCCCGATTCTTTTGGAAAAACCGCTGTGCGAAATGCGGTTCTGATTCTCTTGGATAAAATTCTGGTCGATTTGGGCGGTCTTGATTACCTTGAATAAAACCCCTGGTCGAATTGGGATTCTGATTACTTTGAATAAATTCCTTGTCGAATTGGGGGATCCTAATTCCTTTGGATAAGACCGCTGGTCGGAATGCGGTTCTCATTTTCTTGGATAAAATCCTGGGCGAATTGGGAGGTCCTGATTCCCTTGAATAAAACTCCTGGTCGAATCATTGGGGGCGGGGCTCCTGATTCCCTTGGATAAAACCCCCCTGGACGAATTGAGGGTCTGATTCTCTTGGATAAAACCGCTGACCAAATGGGTGTTCTAATTCCCTTGGACTTGACCGAATTGGGGGGTTATGATTCCTTTGGATATAACCTCGAGTGTGTTTGAACCACCTTATTTGCAGTGGCTGTTCCAGCAACTATTCTTTGAGGGAGGGGGGGGGGGGTGTTGGTGAACAGCTCTCAAACATGAACAGTTCTCTCACGGAACACATTGGAAATGCATTCCAGTAAGTATCCATCAATCAAAACTGGATTATGGGATAAATATTCACCCATCACCTGAAGATTAATGAATACGTAAAATGGAGGTGTCGAGATACTGGTGAATTTTGTAATTAATGTCGAAAAGCACTCCAGTAAGTGAAAAAAATATCATTATTCCAATTCAGAGTCGAAAATATACAGAGTTATTACAAAGTGGATTTAAAGCTTCAGTTAAATGAGCTTCAATAAAATATGCAATTATTTTAATTTTTTTTGTGTTGGTGATGAGTATAAGTGTCGACATTTGCTACTGTCTACTAATGGTCACCTTATCTCTTTAAAAGATCTCTCAAAGATCTCTTCAGATCTCTTCACCAGATCTCTTAAAAAAAAAGGCCATGTAAATCCGATAGGCAATATCAATTCCATTGCATAATGTGTGTCAACTGCAATATACGGCAATGGAGAAAATTTTAAATGCAAATGTTTATTGTGGCGCTCTGACTCCCTCTTTTAGCACTTTTTTTTTTGGAGGGGGGGGGGGGTCAACTTCCCCCCATAGGTTGGGTTGTTTTACCTCTGAGCGGCACTTTTTTGCACACCATGGGCTAAATGGCCAGGTCACATGGACCCCGAAGGCTCAGAGAAGGTTGCGGGAGGGGACCTACTGGAACAAGCTGTTGGGAGACAGATGGTAGCCTCCCGTCAAGGCCATCCAGCGTGTTCTTTAACGTGCACAGGGTATGGCTCTCCCGCACACGGGACCACGGCTTAACGTCCCATCCGATGGACGGCGGCCTTTCCAAGCCCATCGGTGTCCCCTACTGACCGTGGGCAGGGCGGGGAATTTTGCGGAGATAGATCTCAATGCTGACCCAGCTGGGACTCGAACCTGGGAATACAGATTACGAGCCTGGCGCTCTACCGACTGAGCCACCCCGCCCACTTCCCCCCTTGAAACCGCCGCTGATTATTAAAAGGGAAGTAAACGTGGATTATGATATGTGTGTCAAGATTTGTCTTTTTTTTTTCTTTGAATTAATATTGTATTTATTTCCATTCTCATTTACAGAAACATTACACTTAAAAATTTACCATCAAATTTGGATGGAAAATAGCAAAAGGAAATAATATAAAATAAAATAAAAAAAAAAAACGATTTAAAATAAAAAAAACTGACACAAACATACATTTTACAAGTATTTCTGTGTAATCTAGGAGTTACAAAACAACTCTTACAGATTACAAAAACAAAATTCTACTGTAAACGAAAATCTTTGGCAATGGATAAAAAAACTAAGAAATTACATTAAAAGCGTCTTCAATATCTTCAGTATTTACCAAAAAAAGTTTGTTTTTTTTTCTTAAAATTACAATCACTTTTTTCTTCTTTTATACTATTTTGTAAAGAATTATATAATTTTGGTGCAATAAAATTGAAATGTTTATGCATGATTTCTTTTTTTTGATTTCACAACATTATCCTCGAATTTATAATTCTCGAAATGAGCTTCTGAGTGAACGTAATATTCTGTTATATGAGATAAAAAATATTCCGAAATCGGGATTGTCAATGAATGTTATTTTGAGATGCAGAATATCGCAACCAAATTCGTGAAAAATTGTCGTCCGTAACTCAATTATGTGTTGAAAGTTGCATCTTTTTCAAAAAAGAAATTTTTGAACTCCACAGATTTATTTATATTATCCGTGAAACAGCTGCTTGCCAAAGATGTCTATTCAGACCAAAGATGTCTATTCAGGTTACCTACAAGAGCCAGTCAGTGTAATCCCAGAATAGAGACGATCTGAATAGAGTAGGCCGAAACCTGTTGATAGGTAGTTAGGATGAATACTAATAGATGGCGCCACTGGCATAACTTGACGTTGCGATTTACTCTATCCATTGCTTCAAGATTAATAAAATAGTAAATAAATGGATATGGAAAATGCAAAAATTGGTGTCATTGGTGAGTTGGTTATTAATTTCTAACAGAGCCAGAACCTGATCAAAAGTTTCTGTTTTGGTTGGACAGTTTAGCGATTATTTCAAACTGTCAGTACCAGGCCCGGATGTAGAAAATGAAATAAATGGGAGGAGGAGGGGGAGTATCTCAATTGGGACGGTTGAGTTGGGTTATTTTACCTCTGATCGGCACTTTTTTGCACACTATGGGCTAAATGGATAAGTCACAAAGACCCCGAGTGCTCAGAAAAGGTTGAGGAAGGGAACCCACTGGAATAGCTGTTGGGAGACAGATGGTAGCCTCCCGTCAAGGCCATGCATTCCATCCATCTTTTAAGTGTACAGGGTATGGCTCTCCCGCACACGGGGCCACAGTTTAACGTCCCATCCAACGGACGGCGGCCTTTCCAAGCCTATCAGTGTCCCCTACTGACTGTGGGTAAGGTGGGGGAGTTTTACGGAGATAAATCTCAATGCTGATACAGCTGGGACTCGAACCTGGGAACTGCAGATTACGAGCCTGGCACGCTACCGACTGAGCCACCCCCAATTGGGTCAGAAAAAGATAAGAGGGGAAGAGATTTACAACCTTTACTAGCATTCTGAAAAGGCCATACTTCACTCCTACCCTCGACCCGACCCTGGTCAGTACATTACCACTAGTGAAATTACTTCTCACCCTGCCCACGGTCAGTAGGGAACACCAATGGGCTTGGAAAGGCCACTGTCCGTCGGATGGTACGTTAAGCCGTGGTCCCGTGTGTGGGAGAGAGCCTTACCTTATGCACATTAAAGAACACGCTGGATGGCCTTGACGGGAGTCTACTATCTGTCTCCTAATAGCTGTTCTAGTGAGTTCCCTCCCACAACCTTCTCTGAGCCTTCGGGGTCCTTGTGACTTGGCCATTTAGCCCATGGTGTGCAAAAAAGTGCCACTCAGAGGTAAAACAAGCCAACATTAAAGAACACGCTGCATGGCCTTGACGGGCGGCTACCATCTGTCTCCCAACAGCTGTTCCAGTGGGTCCCTTCCCCCAACCTTCTCTGAGCCTTCGGGGTCCATGTGACCTGTCCATTTAGCCCATGGTGTGCAAAAAAGTGCCGCTCAGAGGTAAAACAACCCAACATATCATTAGACCAATGGAAGAGAAAACGTATTCAGAATAGTTAGAAGAGAAAGAGTTCCTAAATAAACGATAAAATTTTTTAGCTCTAAATTAAGAGAAAAGAGAGAAATTTACACTGCTCAAAGTGGAAATCACAAAACCTCGAAGGAAGCGACATATACACGAGAAACTGGCATAGATATGCAAATGATCAAACACGGAACGAGAATGCAAGGTACGTGCGTTTATTGCAGATTCATCAGTACATATTAGGCCCAGCTCGGGCTGTTATATAAGCCTGTAAACGACTCGGCATTCCATCAATCAGATGATTAATGCTGTCCTGAGGTATGGCGTTCCAACCAGCATCTAATTGGGCACGCAATTGCAGTAGGTTCGTCGCCAGAGGGAGCCGGCGAAGGTGGCCACCCATAAGGTCCCACACATGCTGAATGGGTGACAAGTCCGTGGAGAATGACAACGATGGTGTCACGTGACACGAAGGTTGCCAGATCACTAATTTCTAAAAAAAAAATCGTTGCCAGATATTTTTTTCTAAATTCTCTAATCGACCATAGTGTTCGGATATTTTTTTGAGCGACTGTACTATTCCAGATGCTTTTGCGGAAGTGACAGTTGGCAAACGGTTTTATTGCACCTTCGTTGCTCTATTCCCTTCATATAGGGTTGGGTTGTTTTCCCTCTGAGCGGCACTCTTTTGCACACCATGGGCTAAGTGGCCAGGTCACATGGACCCCGAAGGCTCAGAGAAGATTGGGTGAGGGGACCCACTGGAACAGCTGTTGGGAGACAGATGGTAGCCTCCAGTCAAGGCCATCCAGCGTGTTCTTTAACGTGCACAGGGTATGGTTCTCCCGCACACGGAGCCACGGCTTAACATCCCATCCGACGGACGGCGGCCTTTTCAAGTCCATCGGTGTCCCCTACTGACCGTGGGCAGGGCGGGGAATTTTTCCCTTCATATAGCCAGAGGGGTTGGGGTGTGAGTCACCGAGGGGGACAACTAGGAGATGGAGAAATAACCAAGGCACGAAGAGTGGCTTAGGAACGGAGGAGTCACGTTCGTTTAGTGCGTCCAAGTGATGTAGATCCTTCTCAAAAACTTTAAAGTAGCATGGTTCTCTCCTGTGGGAACTGGGTTATGTAAGCAAGAGTTATAATAACCTCTCGCTGAGGTTTGAGAGCGATATCTATAAGGGAAAGATTCCACCTCATCATGGGTTGGGTTGGGTTGTTTTACCTCTGAGCGGCACTTTTTTGCACACCATGGGCTAAATGGCCAGGTCACATGGACCCCGAAGGCTCAGAGAAGGTTGGAGGAGGGGACCCACTGGAACAGCTGTTGGGAGACAGATGGTAGCCTCCCGTCAAGGCCATCCAGCGTGTTCTTTAACGTGCAGAGGGTATGTCTCTCCCGCACACAGGGCCACGGCTTAACGTCCCATCCGACGGACGGCGGCCTTTCCAAGCCCAGCGGTGTCCCCTACTGACCGTGGGCAGGGCGGGGAATTTCGCGGAGATAAGGCTCAAACGCTGACCCAGCTGGGACGCGAACCTGGGAACTGCAGATTACGAGCCTGGCGCGCTACCGACTGAGCCACCCCCGCCCCACCTCATCATGTGAATGCCTGCAAAATGCAAAGCAGCATTCAAGATACCATAAGTCGAGTTGGGAAAGTTTCCAAAACATATCAAATTGAGCCATTTCATCCAAAAAAATGTTGAGGACAGCTAAGGCCCACAGAATCAAGCTCATTCACATGTTGTATAACATATTTGTGAATGTACAAAGTGTAAATAAATGATGTGTCGTCCTCTACCTATTATTTACTTGTTTCATCAATTGCACATCAAGTCTGATGCACATCGGAACACGAATGTCTACACATAGATCATGGGATAGATCTGTCGATTCATCCAGAATCGCGGATGAACATTAATTAAGTGAAATAATTTAATTGAAAGAGAAATTTTAAAGGAAGTTCGAGTACCACCGGCAGTCGAGAGTTGGGTTTAGTTGTTTTACCTCTGAGCGGCACTTTTTTGCACACTATGGGCTAAATGGCCAGGTTACAAGGACCCCGAAGGCTCAGAGAAGGTTGAGGAAGGAGTCCCACTGGAACAGCTGTTGGAAGACAGATGGTAGCCTCCCGTCAAGGTCATCTAGTGTGCTCTTAAACGTGCACAGGGTATGGCTCTCCCATACACGGTGTCACGGCTTAACGTCCCATCCGACGGACGGCGGCCTTTCCAAGCCCATCGGTTTCCCCTACTGACCGTGGGCAGCGCAGGGAGTTTTGCGGAGATAAATCTCAACGCTAACCCAGCTGGGACTCGAACCTGGGAGCTACAGATTACGAGCCTGGCGCGCTACCGACTGAACCACCCCCGCCCCTCAGTCGAGAGATGAGGTCCCAAAACATCACACAGATCATTGGAATTTCACTGTATATAGGCAATATACGATTTCTTAAAGTAAAATTTTATCTACTCTTGCTATTGTTCGAAACTCTTTTTCCTGAAAGGGGCGAGGTGGTTCAGTCGGTAGCATGCCAGGCTCGTAATCTGTAGTTCCCAGGTTCGAGTCCCAGCTGGTTCAGCGTTGAGATTTATCTCCGCAAAATTCCCCGCCCTGTCCACGATCAGTAGGGGACACCGATGGGCTTGGAAAGGCTGCTGTCCGTCGGATGGGACGTTAAGCCGTGGCACCGTGTGCGGGAGAGCCATACCCTGTGCACGTTAAAGAACACGCTGATGGCCTTGACGGGAGGCTACCATCTGTCTCCCAACAGCTGTTCCAGTGGGTCCCCTCCCCCAACCTTCTCTGAGCCTTCAGGGTCCATGTGACCTGGCCATTTAGCCCATGGTGTGCAAAAAAGTGCCGCTCAGAGGTAAAACAACCCAACGTTAAAGAACACGCTGGATGGCCTTGACGGGAGGCTACCATCTGTCTCCCAACAGCTGTTCCAGTGGGTCCCCTTCCCCAACCTTCTCTGAGACTTCGGGGTCCATGTGACCTGGCCATTTAGCCCATGGTGTGTAAAAAAGTGCCGCTCAGAGGTAAAACAACCCAACGTTAAAGAACACGCTGGATGGCCTTGACGGGAGGCTACCATCTGTCTCCCAACAGCTGTTCAGTGGGTCCCCTCCCCCAACCTTCTCTGAGACTTCGGGGTCAATGTTACCTGGCCATTTAGCCCATGGTGTGCAAAAAAAGTGCCGTTCAGAGGTAAAACAACCCAGCACCCAACCTTTTTCCTGAAAAGATCTTTTAACTGAACATAATGAGTCTCGAAGAGTTAAGCAACACGTCACTGTCAAACATTTGTCAACATAATTGACAGTTATGTCAAAGTAATACCTTACAACGCTGTACATTGTAATTCTTCATAAAGAAAAAATAATTCCCCTTATGAAAAATCCGTGATGGGTCAAACAGTTTCACATTTCTGTCTGCGTTTACCTCTTCATAACAGCTTCATCTCGTGGAGAGCGACATCGTAGCGAATCAGACACTCAAGCGTTATGACCTTTAACCTGTAAAGAAGCTGAAAGACATGACCTTTGCATGGGTCGCATGCTTCGTAGAGTGCACCCGGAACACACGTGATGGTTAGACCATCACAGGAGTTTATAGACCGGCTCTCTGTGTCACGGCCAGCACGAGTGACGCGCATAATTACTCGATCGATTGCTCATTTTGGTTCTACAGCTGGGTGAGTCTTCTGAGGTCGAACAATCGTAAGCCACCAAAACGTTTGTGCTTAAAAAGGAGAAAATGTCTATGATAGGTTATTTGGAGGGTCTAAGAAGGGTTACTGGAGGTTTGAGAAGGGGGGAAAGGGATTTCTAGGTGGTCCATTCTGTAGAGGAGACTAAATTAGGTGCTTTTAGTTGATTTATAAATTGGAATGATAATCGGTTGGTGGTTGTTAGGCAATTATCAACTGAATGTGATATATTTTTGTTTTTTTTATCTCTTTCTGTCCGTCTGTCCGTGTGTTTGCTTCTACATTACTCTCATCGTTTTTCAATCTGTTCAGTGAATTTTCTTATTTTTTCGCCGAGAAAGCCCCTTTATAAAATAATAAAAGCTATTTCAAATAATTTTTATCTTATAGTTCAACGTGGGGTACGCGGTAAAATTTTTGGGGGTACGCCGTGAGAGCTCAAAAGCCGATTTCCCAGTAAAATGGTTATAATTTTATAAGGTTGTTTGAACTGTTTTACCTCTGAGCGGCGCTTTTTTGCACACCATGGGCTAAATGGCAGGTCACATGGACCCCGAAGGCTCAGAGAAGGTTGGGGGAGGGGACCCACTGGAATAGCTGTTGGGAGACAGATGGAATCCTCCCGTCAAGGCCATCCAGCGTGTTCTTTAACGTGCACAGGGTATGACTCTCCTGCACACGGGCCACGGCTTAACGTCCCATCCGACGGACGGCTGTCTTTCCAAGCCCATCGGTGTCCCTATTGACCGTGGGTAGGGCGGGGAATTTTGCGGACATAAATCTCAACGCTGACCCAGCTTAATTTTATAAGATTTGTTAAATTGTTTATGTCATTTTTTGTGCTTATCGATATACGTAATTTATGAATACAAAATTTAATGTGTGCACATATATATTGTTCACCTAAATCAATCTATATCCCAAAATTGGAATTCGAGGGCCTCTCAGCAGCAAGTGGCTCCCACTTCTGGGCATCCCTATAAATCTTTCTTTTTTTACGTATTTTAACATATTCACAAGATTCACGAGTTTCTCAAAAAGCAAATTTGCGTTTTCATCCTTTTGCGAAATTAGACTACGATATTTAAGTGGGTCTAATTGTCAGTTACGTAAATTACTCTTAATTGTGATTGATGTGGAAACAACTGCATTTAACCCGGAAGAAGCGGGGGGGGGGGGGGGGGGGGGCTCAGTCGGTAGCGCGCCAGGCTCGTAATCTGTAGTTCCCAGGTTCTAGTCCCAGCTGGGTCACGTTGAAATTTATCTCCGCAAAATTCCCCGCCCTGCCCACGGTCAGTAGAGGACACCGATGGGCTTGGAAAGGCAGCCGTCCGTCGGATGAGACGTTAAGCCGTGGCCCGTGTGCGGGAGAGCCATACCCTGTGCACGTTAAAGAACACGCTGGATGACCTTGACGGGAGACTACCATCTGTCTCCCAACAGCTGTTCCAGTGGGTCCCCTCCCCCAACCTTCTCTGAGCCTTCAGGGTCCTTGTGACCTGGACATTTAGCCCATGATGTGCAAAAAAGTGCCACTCAGAGGTAAAACAACCAATGTTAAAGAACACACTGGATGTCCTTGACGGGAGGCTACCATCTGTCTCCCAACAGCTGTTCCAGTGGGGCCCCTCCCCCAACCTTCTCTGAGCCTTTGGAGTCCTTGTGACCTGGCCATTTAACCCATGGTGTGCAAAAAAATGCCGCTCAGAGGTAAAACAACCTAACCTGGGAACAAGTTGCGAGCGTAGCCAATGCAAAGAAAGTGTAAGAGAGCTTGCATACTCTTTGACCAAGGGTTTTGTGGACACTCTGCCGTGACTCTTGCGATAGCCCGATTTGTCGTAGGATCACAGCAGAAACGAACGCTATGGTTGATTACAGAATTCAGAAAAAATATCTGTAGCGTTCATAGCAAACTGGAGCGTGTACAGCAACTGTACACGCTCCAGTTTGCTGTGAGCGGTAACTGCACACGCTCAATATTTCTGTGAGTGAGCCCCCACGATCCAGGTTTTAGTTAGCTCACACGATCCAATGTGCTGTGAACATTAACCGCAACCGCTCCAGTTTGCTGTGAACGGTAACTGCACACGCTCAATATTTCTGTGAGTGGGCCCACACGATCCAGGTTTTTGTGAGCTCACACGATCCAATGTGCTGTGAACATTAACCGCAACCGCTCCAGTTTGCTGTGAACAGTAACTGCACACGCTTCATATTCATTGCATTATATATTCATACGCATTATATATATTAAAAAATATCCGAACACTATGGTTGATTACAGAATTTAGAAAAAATATCTCGCAACGATTTTTTTAGAAATTAGTGATCTGGCAGCCTTCGTGTCACGCGACACGAAGGTTGCCAGATCACTAATTTCTAAAAAAATAGTTGCGAGATATTTTTTCTGAATTCTGTAATCAATCATAGCGTTCGGATACTTTTTTGAGCGACTGTACCTATTATAAAGGTTGCGGGATGGTCAGTCAGTAGCGTGCCAGCCTCGTAATCTGTAGTTCTTAGGTTTGACCATTTGGGACGTTATTGATTGAGATTTTATCTCTGCGAAACACCGTGCCCTCGGTCAGTATGGGCCCGGAAAAGCCGCCGTCCTGCAGATGGGAAGTAAGCCATGGCTTAGTGCGCACGAGAGATATACCCTTTGCATGTTAAGGAACATTCTGAATGGTCTAGACGGGAGGCTTCAGTAGTAGTGTTGTGCAACTCCAGTCCCCCTAGTGCACAGTGTTTTCCCCCTATGACATCATAAGTCACGCCCCTTATTAAAACTGATCACGCCCCCTTATTTATGAATATTAATAAGGGGGCGTGTCCGATGACGTCATAGGGGGAAGCACTGTGCATTGTGGGGATGGAGTGGCACAACACTACTGGCTTCCATCTGTCTCCTGACAGTTGTTCAGTGGGTTCCCTTCTCTGAGTCGGTAGCGCGCCAGGCTCGTAATCTGCAGTTCCCAGGTTCGAGTCCCACCTGGGTCAGCGTTGAGATTTATCTCCAGAAAATTCCCTGCCCACGGTCAGTAGGGGACACCGATGGGCTTGGAAAGGCCGCCGTCCGTCGGATGGGATGTTAAGCCGTGGCCCCGTGTTGGGGAGAGCCATACCCTGTGCACGTTAAAGAACACGCTGGATGGCCTTGACGGGAGGCTTCCATATGTCTCCCAACAGCTGTTCCAGTGGGTCCCCTCCCCCAACCTTCTCTGAGCCTTCGGGGTCCTTGTGACCTGGCCATTTAGCCCATGATGTGCAAAAACTGTCGCTCAGAGGTAAAACAACCCAACCCTTCTCTGAGCGCTCGAGGTCCTTGTAATATGACCATTTAGCCCATTGTGTGCAAAAAAAAGGACAGCTCAGAGGTGAAACAACCGCAATATTTTATGTGGATGGAGGATTAACCAGTAATGAGATTATCCCCCCCATTCATTCTGGATAATCGATACTCTATTCAGTTTTATGTTCTCGTCATTTGACGTTGCAGTTTCCACTTTCCTAGTGTATTTGAAAAAAACTGAAAAAAAAAAAATCCACTAGAGAAAACGGAAAGCATTAAACAAACCAAAGCACATGTTTCAGTACTCGGAGAGAATGATTGAAAACAACAACAACAGAATCTCTTTCATTTCAGCTCAATCCTTCTCTAATTTTTTTTTCTAGATCCAGGTCTATTTTGAGTGATAGAAAAACAACATTACTAATCATCGATTCTTCACTTTCAAAATTCTTGTTCACACCCTAAAAAAAATGGCTTCTTCACGACCTCCAATAACCTTGCTGGGCTTAGTCAATCTCAGTGCTCCTTAAATACATTTTAACGACTCTTTGCGTCTGTGATTAAAATATGAGCGCTCCAAAAGAAAGTGAATTCCTAATAAACTCTAAGTCTTTAATGTTTGCTTAGAACTTCATCAGCTCCAAGGTTGAAGCGAACTCTTCAGTCGTCGATGTGGGGGGCGGGGGTAGTCGATGTGGGGGGGGCAGTCGGTAGCGCGCCAGGCTCGTAATCTGTAGTTCCCAGGTTCGAGTCCCAGCTGGGTCAGCGTTGAGATTTATCTCCGCAAAATTCCCCGCCCTGCCCACGGTCAGTAGGGGTCACCGATGGGCTTGGAAAGACCGCCGTCCGTCGGATGGGACGTTAAGCCGTGGCACCGTGTGCGGGAGATACATACCATGTGCGCGTTAAAGAACACGCTGGATGGCCTTGACGCGAGGCTACCATCTGTCTCCCAACAGCTGTTCCAGTGGGTCCCCTCCCCCAACCTTCTCTGAGACTTCGGGGTCCATGTGACCAGGCCATTTAGCCCATGGTGTGCAAAAAAGTGCCGCTCAGAGGTAAAACAACTCAACCCAACCCAGTCGTCGATCTAACCTTGACGGAATACAGTTGTATTGGGAGCAAACAAAGCATTTGGAAGAGGGCCAAGTACTACAGTGAAGCGACATCATGCTCCTCTTACTCACTACTCTTCGTTCATCAGAAACCGCTCCTCAATTTGGAAGTCATCCTTTTGATCCTGCCGCTAATTTCTGTTTTTCCACGTTAGAACCATTGCGTCTTCAAGTTCAAGTCTCAGCATGCAATCGTCTATTTATGTTTGTCCTCCACTGCAACTTCGGCGGAGAATCATTCCTCCTGACTCTGTTGACACAACAGCATCAGCTGTCACCTTGGCAACCGCTTACATTGCGCTACCGGAAGTTCAAATGGAGGTCGTCGTGGTTAATTAATGGAGGCCAAGTTCAGACGTTGCTAATGGATCGACGCTGATTGTTTTCTTTGGCATTGTTAACGGATTCGTTTTTGAGTTTAACCACGGCTGAGTAACAGCTATTAATGAATGATTTTTCTGGTTTTTCTGTTGTATGAAAGTTTTCTGTTGTATGTTTTTCTGTTGTATTGCAATCGGTTAATATCAGTAATGAAAAGTTGGAGTGAGTTGTTGTTTTACCTCTGAGCGGTACTTTTTGGCACACCATGGGCTAAATGGCCAGGTCACAAGGACCCCGAAGGTTCAGAGAAGGTTGGGGATTCACTGGAACAGCTGTTGGGAGACAGATGGTAGCCTTCCGTCAAGACCATCCAGCGTGTTCTTTAACGTGCACAGGGAATGGCTCTCCCGCACACGGAGCCACGGCTTAACGTCCCATCCGACGGACGGCGACATTTCCAAGCCCATCGGTGTCCTCTACTGACCGTGGGCAGGGCGAGTGAGTTATTTTAATATTCAGAACCATAATTTCGACTGCACAATGGGTTTTTTATTTATTTTTTTTATTTTTATCTTTAAGTTGGTAAGGGCTAACTCTTCTCACTTACATGACGAAAAAAAAAGAATAAATCAGAAGTGGTGAATGAAAAAAGGATGAGCAGAATGAATTAAATGTAATAGTTCTCATCAGGCCAGGATCTAGAAAAAAAAAAAAAAATAAGGGGGGGGGAGCAAGGGGCTGCATTCCCCTCCCCCAACCTTCTCTGAGCCTTCGGGGTCCTTGTGACCTAGCTATTTAGCCCATGGTGTACAAAAATGTGCCGCTCAGAGGTTAAATAACACCCCCCCCTCCCCGAAGAAATTTTTCTGACTGTTCCACTGATGTAAACGCAAGAGAAAAGAACATCATAACACAATGTTCGTTCTTGAAATAACTCATTTTTTATAAGGAATATTATAATTTCTTATTTGGCAAGCAGCTGCTTGAGGGGATATTTATTTATTTATTTATTTTTATTTTGGTGTATTGAAAATCTGGGAATCGAAAACTGAGGATATTTCTGTGATCATATTTAGTGTTTTTTATATCAGTCAAAAGATGGCGCCACAAGCCAAACGAAGACACAAATTTACTGTTTCGCAGAACGTAAGCTGTCTCAAAGCCCAAAGGCAAAGAAGTCGGATGAAAATCTAATCCCCTCCCACAAGAGCATCTATGGGATTGCAAAATCCAAATTTTGCTTTTGTTATTCATTACTAGCTAACTATATCCAGCGCTCTTCTAATCTTCCTTTTAATCTGTACATACATTCTGATGTTCACAGCACTAAAGTCAAAAGGGTAGTTTTATGAGTATTCCCCCACCCCCAACCTCTTAATACACAGTTTGAACACGAAAAATTGCCCCGGCGATGCTCAGGTACAGTCGCTCAAAAAAGTATTCGAAAAGTATTCCGACAGAATGTTCTGCAATTGCGCAAAAAAGTATGTGACGAAAATGAAGAGTGTACAGTCGCTCAAAAAAGTATCCGAACACTATGGTTGATTACAGAATTCAGAAAAAAATATCTGGCAACGATTTTTTTTAGACATTAGTGATCTGACAACCTTCGTGTTACGTGACACGAAGGTTGCGAGATCGCTAATTCCTAAACAAAAAATCGTTGCCAGATATTTTTCCTGAATTCTGTAATCAACCATAGTGTTCGGATACTTTTTTGAGCGACTGTACACGTATTTTTTTTCCTGAAATTAGTGATTCTAGCAACCTTCGTGTCAGGTGATCACTAATTTCTAAACAAAATCGTTGCCAGATATTTTTTCTGAATTCTGTAATCAACCATAGTATTTGGATATTTATTTGAGCGACTGTACAGGCCTAGATCTAACAAAAATCGAGGGGAAGCGGGCAAAAAACACAATCGAGCCGGGGAAATGTAAAGGGAGGAGGGGGAGGGAGGCGAGAGACTGGATTTCCAATGCAGTCCCTCTCTCTTTTAGAAAAATGCATAAGTTTAATAAGTTTTTACCTGTAGAACCTGGGGCGGGGGTGGCTCAGTCGGTAGCGCGCCAGGCTCGTAATCTGTAGTTCCCAGGTTCGAGTCCCAGCTGGGTCAGCGTTGAGATTTATCTCCGCAAAATTCCCCGCCCTGCCCACGGTCAGCAGGGGACACCGATGGGCTTGGAAAGGCCGCCGTCCGTCGGATGGGACGTTAAGCCGTGGCTCCGTGTGTGGGAGAGCCATACCCTGTGCACGTTAAAGAACACGCTGAAAGGCCTTGACGGGAGGCTGCCATCTGTCTCCCAACAGCTGTTCCAGTGGGTCCCCTCCCCCAACCTTCTCTGAGCCTTCGGGGTCCATGTGACCTGGCCATTTAGCCCATGGTGTGCAAAAAAGTGCCGCTCAGAGGTAAAACAACCCAACAACCTACAGAACCGACCTTAGCTAATGCGAGCCCAAACGCCGGCCCAATTTCCCTCTATTACCTTTACTAACATTCTGAAAGGGTGGAGGGGCATGGCAGCCCCCCCCCCCTTTTTTGATCCAGCCCTACTTTGGTAGTTGCTAACTTTCTATACCGACTAACTGCAACTGCTTTTATTTCCTTTTTACACAATTTCTGTTAACGCGGTTCTTTCCTGGGTCGGGGGTGGCTCAGTCGGTAGCGCGCCAGGCTCGTAATCTGTAGTTCCCAGGTTCGAGTCCCAGATGGGTCAGCGTTGAGATTTATCTCCGCAAAATTCCCCGCCCTGCCCACGGTCAGTAGGGGACACCGATGGGCTTGGAAAGGCCGCCGTCCGTCGGATGGGACGTTAAGCCGTGGCTCCGTGTGTGGGAGAGCCATACCCTGTGCACGTTAAAGAACACGCTGAAAGGCCTTGACGGGAGGCTGCCATCTGTCTCCCAACAGCTGTTCCAGTGGGTCCCCTCCCCCAACCTTCTCTGAGCCTTCGGGGTCCATGTGACCTGGCCATTTAGCCCATGGTGTGCAAAAAAGTGCCGCTCAGAGGTAAAACAACCCAACAACCTACAGAACCGACCTTAGCTAATGCGAGCCCAAACGCCGGCCCAATTTCCCTCTATTACCTTTACTAACATTCTGAAAGGGTGGAGGGGCATGGCAGCCCCCCCCCCCTTTTTGATCCAGCCCTACTTTGGTAGTTGCTAACTTTCTATACCGACTAACTGCAACTGCTTTTATTTCCTTTTTACACAATTTCTGTTAACGCGGTTCTTTCCTGGGTCGGGGGTGGCTCAGTCGGTAGCGCGCCAGGCTCGTAATCTGTAGTTCCCAGGTTCGAGTCCCAGATGGGTCAGCGTTGAGATTTATCTCCGCAAAAATCCCCGCCCTGTCCACGGTCAGTAGGGGACACCAATGGGCTTGGAAAGGCCGCTGTCCGTGGGATGGGACGTTAAGCCGTGGCCCCGGAATCCTTGAACAGCGCCTGTAAATGGCTTTATCATTTTTCAATTTCGGCCTATGGTGCATGGGTACTGCAGCACTCTACGCACCTTCACTGAATACGCGTGTGAACTGCGCAGTTTCATAGTCACTCGAATCACATGTAGCTGGAGGAAGCGGGGGGGGGGGGTTGAGATTTTTGATCCAGTGTTTCTTCTTCCCCGAAGTTGAAAGAAAATTGTGAGTTAAGGACGAATTATTTTGTATGTATTTTTTTTTGTTTTTAACCCTTTCAGATCCGAATTTTTTGTTTATATAAGGAAAAAAAAAAATCACTTAAGTTGTACCAAAGGAACAAGTTTTTTAACATTTCGTTGAAATTCAGCATTTATTTCATAACGTACAAACCGTTGGAAAAAATTGAAAATTCTGAAATCTCAGAAAGCAGTATAAAAGGAGCCTAAAAGAATTGAAATTTACATGCATTTTGTCATGAAAAACTCATCAAATGAATAACACTTTTGAAATGTAACAAAACGTTTCTTATTGTGTGTCGGACACAGTCATCTTCAATGTTAATATATTTTAATAATAAATAAATTAGCCCTGAAGCAGCTGCTTGCCACAGAGGTCTGACAAAAGCCTGTCAATTTAATAGACCATACGGAAAGTCTGTGAGGAAAGCGAGACCCCAGCAAAAAGGCAATACAAGAAAACGGCGTGTAGTTGCCATACGGAAAGTCTGTGAGGAAAGCGAGACCCCAGCAAAACGGCAACACAAGAACACGGCGTGTTGTTGCCATACGGAAAGTCTGTGAGGAAAGCGAGATCCCAGCAAAACGGCAACACAAGAAAACAGCGTGTTGTTGCCATACGGAAAGTCTGTGAGGAAAGCGGGACCCCAGCAAAAGGGCAACACAAGAAAACGGCGTGTTGTTGCCATACGGAAAGTCTGTGAGGAAAGCGAGACCCCAGCAAAACAGCAACACAAGAACACAGCGTGTTGTTGCCATACGGAAAGTCTGTGAGGAAAGCCAGACTCCAGCAAAACGGCAACACAAGAAAATGGTGTGTTGTTGCCATACGGAAAGTCTGTGAGGAAAGCGAGACTCCAGCAAAACAGCAACACAAGAACACAGCATGTTGTTGCCATACGGAAAGTCTGTGAGGAAAGCGAGACTCCAGCAAAACAAAAAAAAGGAGTGTTGTTGCCATACGGAAAGTTTGTGAGGAAAGCAAGACCCCTGCAAAATGGCAACACAAGAAAACGGCGTGTTGTTGCCATACGGAAAGTCTGTGAGGAAAGCGAGATGCCAGCAAAACGGCAACAGAAGAAAACGGCGTGTTGTTGCCATACGGAAAGTGTGTGAGGAAAGTGAGACTCCAGCAAAACGGCAACACAAGAAAACGGCGTGTTGTTGCCGTACGGAAAGTCTGTGAGGAAAGCGAGACGCCAGCAAAACGGCAACACAAGAAAACGGCGTGTTGTTGCCATACGGAAAGTCTGTGAGGAAAGCGAGACCCCAGCAAAACAGCAACACAAGAAAACAGCGTGTTGTTGCCGTACGGAAAGTCTGTGAGGAAAGCGAGATCCCAGTAAAACGGCGTGTTGTTGCCATACGGAGAGTCTGTGAGGAAGGCGAGACTCCAGTAATCTGTAGTTCCCAGGTTCGAGTCCCAGATGGGTCAGCGTTGAGATTTATCTCCGCAAAAATCCCCGCCCTGCACACGGTCAGTAGGGGACACCAATGGGCTTGGAAAGGCTGCCGTCCGTGGGATGGGACGTTAAGCCGTGGCCCCGGAATCCTTGAACAGCGCCTGTAAATGGCTCTATCATTTTTCAATTTCGGCCTATGGTGCATGGGTACTGCAGCACTCTACGCCCCTTCACTGAATACGCGTGTGAACTGCGCAGTTTCATAGTCACTGTAATCACACGTAGCTGGAGGAAGTGGGGGGGTTGAGATTTTTGGGCCAGTGTTTCTTCTTCCCCGAAGTTGAAAGAAAATTGTGATTTAAGGACGAATTATTTTCTATGTATTTTTTTTTGTTTTTAACCCTTTCAGATCCTAATTTTTTGTTTATAGAAAGAAAAAAAAATCACTTAAGTTGTACCAAAGGAACAAGTTTTTTAACATTTCGTTGAAATTCAGCATTTATTTCATAACGTAGAAACCGTTGGAAAAAATTGGAAAATTCTGAAATCTCAGAAAGCAGTATAAAAGGAGCCTAAAAGAATTGAAATTTACATGCATTTTGTCATGAAAAACTCATCAAATGAATAACACTTTTGAAATGTAACAAAACATTTCTTATTGTGTGTCGGACACAGTCATCTTCAATGTTAATATATTTAAATAATAAATAAATTAGCCCTCAAGCAGCTGCTTGCCACAGAGGTCTGACAAAAGCCTGTCAATTTAATAGGCCATACGGAAAGTCTGTGAGGAAAGCGAGACCCCAGCAGAACGGCAATACAAGAAAACGGCGTGTAGTTGCCATACGGAAAGTCTGTGAGGAAAGCGAGACCCCAGCAAAACGGCGTGTTGTTGCCATACGGAGAGTCTGTGAGGAAGGCGAGACTCCAGCAAAACGGCAACGCTAGAAAACGGCGTGTTGTTGCCATACGGAAAGTCTGTGAGGAAAGCGAGATCCCAGCAAAACGGCAACACAAGAAAACGGCGTGTTGTTGCCATACGGAAAGTCTGTGAGGAAAGCGAGACCACAGCAAAACGGCAACACAAGAAAACGGCGTGTTGTTGCCATACGGAAAGTCTGTGAGGAAAGCGAGACTCCAGCAAAACGGCAACTCAAGAAAACGGCGGGTTGTTGCCATACGGAAAATCTGTGAGGAAAGCGAGACCCCAGCAAAACGGCAACACAAGAAAACGGCGTGTTGTTGCCATACAGAAAGTCTGTGAGGAAAGCGAGACCCCAGCAAAACGGCAACACAAGAACACGGCGTGTTGTTGCCATACGGAAAGTCTGTGAGGAAAGCGAGATCCCAGCAAAACGGCAACACAAGAAAATGGCGTGTTGTTGCCATACGGAAAGTCTGTGAGGAAAGCGAGACCCAGCAAAACGGCAACAGAAGAAAACGGCGTGTTGTTGCCATACGGAAAGTCTGTGAGGAAAGCGAGATGCCAGCAAAACGGCAACACAAGAAAACGGCGTGTTGTTGCCATACGGAAAGTCTGTGAGGAAAGCGAGACGCCAGCAAAACGGCAACACAAGAAAACGGCGTGTTGTTGCCATACAGAAAGTCTGTGAGGAAAGCGAGACCCAGCAAAACGGCGTGTTGTTGCCATACGGAGAGTCTGTGAGGAAGGCGAGACTCCAGCAAAACGGCAACGCAAGAAAACGGCGTGTTGTTGCCATACGGAAAGTCTGTGAGGAAAGCGAGACTCCAGCAAAACAGCAACACAAGAACACAGCGTGTTGTTGCCATACGGAAAGTCTGTGAGGAAAGCGAGACTCCAGCAAAACGGCAACACAAGAAAACTGCGTGTTGTTGCCATACAGAAAGTCTGTGAGGAAAGCGAGACGCCAGCAAAACGGCAACACAAGAAAACTGCGTGTTGTTGCCATACAGAAAGTCTGTGAGGAAAGCGAGACCCAGCAAAACGGCGTGTTGTTGCCATACGGAGAGTCTGTGAGGAAAGCGAGACGCCAGCAAAACGGCAACGCTAGAAAACGGCGTGTTGTTGCCATACGGAAAGTCTGTGAGGAAAGCGAGATCCCAGCAAAACGGCAACACAAGAAAACGGCGTGTTGTTGCCATACGGAAAGTCTGTGAGGAAAGCGAGACCCCAGCAAAACGGCAACACAAGAAAACGGCGGGTTGTTGCCATACGGAAAATCTGTGAGGAAAGCGAGACCCAGCAAAACGGCAACACAAGAAAACGGCGTGTTGTTGCCATACGGAAAGTCTGTGAGGAAAGCGAGACTCGAGCAAAACGGCAACACAAGAACAGGGCGTGTTGTTGCCATACGGAAAGTCTGTGAGGAAAGCCAGATCCCAGCAAAACGGCAACACAAGAAAACTGCGTGTTGTTGCCATACGGAAAGTCTGTGAGGAAAGCGAGACTCCAGAAAAAGGCAATGCAAGAAAACGGCGTGTTGTTGCCATACGGAAAGTCTGTGAGGAAAGCGAGACTCCAGCAAAACGGCAACACAAGAAAACGGCAGCACAAGAAAACGGCGTGTTTTTATCCAAGGCTCCAACCCAGCAAACCAATGTTAACACCATTCTGCCGTAGGTCCATAGATAGCACCATGTTCCAGTCCATTCCAGTCTACGAAAGATTACTCTACACTTTGCAAGACTCGTGTGTTTTACAAGCGTTTTAAAAACTAATGGACATTGCAATGTACACAAGGTCTGATGATGGTCAGTCAGGATGTGCTTCAGTTATTTTCAATGGGTGCAACCTTGAGCAGCTGTCTCAGTTTAGTTATCTCTTAGATTGGGTTGTTTCACCTCTGAGCGGCACTTTTTTTCACACCATGTGCTAAATGGCCAGGTCACATGGACCCCGAAAGCTCAGAGAAGGTTGGGGGAGGGGACCCACTGGAACAGCTGTTGGGAGACAGATGGTAGCCTCCCGTCAAGGCCATCCAGCGTGTTCTTTAGCGTTGGATTGTTTTACCTCTGAGCGGCACTTTTTTGCACACCATGGGCTAAATGGCCAGGTTACATGGACCCGGAAGGCTCAGAGAAGGTTGGGGGAGGGGACCCAATATAACAGCTGTTGGGAGACAGATGGTAGCCTCCCATCAAGGCCATCCAGCGTGTTCCTTAACGTGCACAGGGTATGACTCTCCCGCACACGGGGCCACGGCTTAACGTCCCATCCGACGGACGGCAGCCTTTCCAAGCCCATTGGTGTCCCCTACTGATCGTGGGCAGGGCGGGGAGTATCTTGGGCATTAGGTGGTTGAACTTTGTAAGCAATGATGAAGTTAGAAGGACTCAGCAACTTCTTTTGAGCAGCATATTGTGCTAGGAGGTACTGTGTTGGTTTGGCCATGTTGCCCGTATTCATAACTACATATGTACAATGAAATCGAGCTGGTAATCAAAATGAATTCGTTATACTGAAATGAAATGAAAAATGTGCTATGGTTGTTTTATATGCTACAAAATAATCATTACGAAAGAAATTTACATTATGAATTTATTCCTTAAAAAACAGTCGGTAATTTTTTTAACTGTTCCAACAAGCATCTCTCCGTGATTCAATGCATTAATGATAAAACAACTTTCCAGTACATTGCCCCTAAAGGTGGAGGCGGGAGTGGCTCAGTCGTAGCGCGCCAGGTTCGTAATCTGTAGTTCCCAGGTTCGAGTCCCAGCTGGGTCAGCGTTGAGATTTATCTCCGCAAAATTCCCCGCCCTGCCCACGGTCAGTAGGGGACACCGATGGGCTTGGAAAGGCCGCCGTCCATCGGATGGAACGTTAAGGCGTGGCCCCGTGTGCGGGAGAGCCATACCCTGTGCACGTTAAAGAACACGCTGGATGGCCTTGACGGGAGGCTACCATCTGTCTCCCAACAGCTGTTCCAGTGGGTTCCCTCCCCCAACCTTCTCTGACCCTTCAGGGTCCTTGTGCAAAAAAGTGCCGCTCAGAGGTAAAACAACCCAATCCATATTGCAGGTTAATATCCGAAGGAATATGCTATGTAGGAGCTAAAGTTTTTGTACAATCTCTTTCGTTAACATAGACAACGCACACTTTTACGAGTGAGAGCAATACGGTGACCTCGGTTACAATTTTCAAGCAATAGGGCATCTCCCTCTTTTCCTACCTCCATGGGTGAAAGCAAAGAAGGTTTAAGGAGAAGAAGGCTAGCTTCGCACAAGCGTAAGTGGCGCCGTTCTGCGGAATTTTACTGAAGCTGAACGTGGCAAATTGATGTGCAGGCACAAAAACAACTGTAAGGGACGATCTGCGCATGCGCAGTGCAATCATTTTAGCCCAATGCAGCTATGGTTTGTCTTACTATTGGTATATATATATAGTGATTTAACCAGTGTTTCCAAATGTCAGCCATGGCTGTTTGGCACAGTGGTAGATGACCCTAAAGTTATTCAATGAGTGTTTTATCCCGTTCAGGAGTACATTTTACGATACCTGGTAAAACCGTTGTATGTTTATTTTGAGTAAATTTGCAGAATTTTTAAAATTAATATGTAAATTAATACATTTAATCATCTTGCGAACATGTAAGTCAATGTATGTTGCAGTTTTGTGTTCTCTGGAGCATATCGATGTATATAGGTGTCTGCAGTTTGTTGTAATAGTAAATATTTTTATGGTTGATACGAGAAGTTCCTGCTGCCATCTATTGACAATTTATACAACTAAGAAACTCGATATGACTTTTATTGAAAATATCTAAAATTCTGTAAAATATAATTAAACAAAACATGTTATCTCGCATAGAGCCATAAATTTCGATTTATTATAATATATTAAATATTGTAGAATATTCAAAATAAAAAAATTCTTTTCTTGAGCATAGCTACTACCCGTTTTACAAATGGGATTTTATTAAAGAAAATAATTTTAACTAATCCTTGCAAAAAGAAAATTATGATGGTAAAATTTAAGAAATGAACACTTTAAATAGTGCTAAAGTGAATGTAAAATTAGTGACGTGGTGTAAGCCATTGAAAACCTTTCTGGGCGGTGGAAAAATAACGCAAGGAACTGACTCCTCTCCCTGGCTAGGTGGCTTCACTGCAATGCACGAATTTGCCATATCTAAATATGGCAAATTCGTGCATTTCGATTGCAGCGCCCTTTAGGGCGCTGCAATCAAAAAGTTTACATTAAGCCTATGGAAGCTAGCTCTCTTCTCCCTTAGACACTCCATGGTTGAAAGCATCTATGCCATGCAAAGAGATTGCGACAATATCACGTGATTCATAGCGCTGTGATTGGTTAGATATTTCACACGTTTAAATCATTGCAGCGTTGCCAGATGCTAAAAATATAAATTATACATATTGTTTAAGGATTTTCGCTAAAAAATTTCATTATAACCGGCCATTTTTTTTTGCATCGGGATACTTTTTTATTTCTTTAAACTGATAGTTTCGTTATACTGGTATTCGTTAAAACATTTTCACATAGTAAATTGGCCGGGGACAGAAAAAAAATTCGTTATTCTGGCGTTCGTTGTGCTGATAATTCACTGTATAAGAAATAGGGTATGAATAGTGTGTCTAACGACCTCAGAAAAAGGGGAAAACCTAGAACTCGGTTCATTCCTTCCAATTTTTTGACAATTTTATATGAAATATTAAACGATTTTGCCGATTTATAATACTTATTGAAAAATATTTATAAATATTAGTTTTTTAAAAAAGATATTTTTGTGATTCCTTTCAAACATAGTTTTTCCCAAATTCATTTATCATTAGAAATGTATGTTTTCATTTTTAAGTAGAGAATTTTTCTTGACGCTATTTAAGAATAAAATTTCCCGCTTCTCTTTAAGAATAAAATTTCCTGCTTCTCTTTAAGAATAAAATTTCCCACTTCTCTTTAAGAATAAAATTTCCTGCTTCTCTTTAAGAATAAAATTTCCTGCTTCTCTTTAAGAATAAAATTTCCTGCTTCTCTTTAAGAATAAAATTTTCCGTTTCTCTTTAAGAATAAAATTTCCTGCTTCTCTTTAAGAATAAAATTTCCTGTAAATTTTAAAAATTTAAAAATTTAAAAAAAATTTTTCTGTTAAAGAATAAGATTTCCTCTTCTCTTTAAGAATAAAATTTCCCGCTTCTCTTTAAGAATAAAATTTCCCGCTTCTCTTTAAGAACAAAATTTCCCGCTTCTCTTTAAGAATAAAATTTCGTGTTTCTCTTTAAGAACAAAATTTCCCGCTTCTCTTTAAGAATAAGATTTCCTCTTCTCTTTAAGAATAAAATTTCCCGCTTCTCTTTAAGAATAAAATTTCCCACTTCTCTTTAAGAATAAAATTTCCTGCTTCTCTTTAAGAATAAAATTTCCCGCTTCTCTTTAAGAATAAAATTTCCTGCATCTATTTAAGAATAAAATTTCCCACTTCCCTTTAAGAATAAAATTTCCCGTTTCTCTTTAAGAATAAAGTTTCCCACCTCTTTTTAAGAATAAAATTTCCCACTTCTCTTTAAGAATAAAATTTCCCGCTTCTCTTTAAGAATAAGATTTCCCACTCTCTTTAAGAATAAAATTTCCCGCTTCTCTTTAAGAATAAAATTTTCTGTTTCTCTTTAAGAATAAGATTTTCTCTTCTCTTTAAGAATAAAATTTCCCGCTTCTATTTAAGAATGAAATTTCCCACTTCCCTTTAAGAATAAAATTTTCTGCTTCTCTTTAAGAATAAAATTTCCTGCTTCTCTTTAAGAATAAAATTTCCTGCTTCTCTTTAAGAATAAAATGTCCTGTTTTTAAGAATAAGATTTCCTCTTCTCTTTAAGAATAAAATTTCCCGTTTCTCTTTAAGAATAAAATTTCCTGTTTCTCTTTAAGAATAAAATTTCCCGCTTCTCTTTAAGAATAAGATTTCCCACTTCTCTTTAAGAATAAAATTTCCTGCTTCTCTTTAAGAATAAAATTTCCTGTTTCTCTTTAAAAATAAAGTTTCCCACTTCTCTTTAACAATAAAATTTCCCGCTTCTCTTTAAGAATAAAATTTCCTGCTTCTCTTTAAGAATAAAATTTTGTGTTTCTCTTTAAGAATAAGATTTCCTCTTCTCTTTAAAAATAAAATTTCCCGCTTCTCTTTAAGAATAAAATTTCCCGCTTCTCTTTAAGAATAAAATTTCCCACTTCTCTTTAAGAATAAAATTTCCTGCTTCTCTTTAAGAATAAAATTTCCTGCATCTCTTTAAGAATAAAATTTCCTGCATCTCTTTAAGAATAAAATTTCCCACTTCCCTTTAAGAATAAAATTTCCCATTTCTCTTTAAGAATAAAGTTTCCTGTTTCTCTTTAAGAATAAAATTTCCCGCTTCTCTTTAAGAATAAGATTTCCTCTTCTCTTTAAGAATAAAATTTCCCACTTCTCTTTAAGAATAAAATTTCCTGCTTCTCTTTAAGAATAAGATTTCCTCTTCTCTTTAAGAATAAAATTTCCCACTTCTCTTTAAGAATAAAATTTCCTGCTTCTCTTTAAGAATAAAATTTCCCACTTCTCTTTAAGAATAAAATTTCCTGCCTCTCTTTAAGAATAAAATTTCCGGTTTCTCTTTAAGAATAAAATTTCCCACTTCTCTTTAAGAATAAAATTTCCCGCTCTCTTTAAGAACAAAATTTCCTGCTTCTCTTTAAGAATAAAATTTTCTGTTTCTCTTTAAGAGTAAGATTTTCTCTTTTCTTTAAGAACAAAATTTCCCGCTTCTATTTAAGAATGAAATTTCCCACTTCTCTTTAAGAATAAAATTTTCTGCTTCTCTTTAAGAATAAAATTTCCTGCTTCTCTTTAAGAATAAAATTTCCTGCTTCTCTTTAAGAATAAAATGTCCTGTTTTTAAGAATAAGATTTCCTCTTCTCTTTAAGAATAAAATTTCCCGTTTCTCTTTAAGAATAAAATTTCCTGTCTCTCTTTAAGAATAAAATTTCCCGCTTCTCTTTAAGAATAAAATTTCCTGTCTCTCTTTAAGAATAAGATTTCCCGCTTCTCTTTAAGAATAAGATTTCCCACTTCTCTTTAAGAATAAAATTTCCTGCTTCTCTTTAAGAATAAAATTTCCTGTTTCTCTTTAAGAATAAAATTTCCCACTTCTCTTTAAGAATAAAATTTCCCGCTCTCTTTAAGAATAAAATTTCCTGCTTCTCATTAAGAATAAAATTTTGTGTTTCTCTTTAAGAATAAGATTTCCTCTTCTCTTTAAGAATAAAATTTCCCGCTTCTCTTTAAGAATAAAATTTCCTGCATCTCTTTAAGAATAAAATTTCCCACTTCTCTTTAAGAATAAAATTTCCTGCTTCTCTTTAAGAATAAAATTTCCTGCATCTCTTTAAGAATAAAATTTCCCACTTCTCTTTAAGAATAAAATTTCCCGCTTCTCTTTAGGAAAAATATTTCCCGCTTCTCTTTAAGAAAAAAATTTTCCGCTTCTCTTTAAGAATAAAATTTCCCGCTTCTCTTTAAGAATAAAATTTCCCACTTCTCTTTAAGAATAAAATTTCAAGCTTCTCTTTAAGAATAAAATTTCCTGCATCTCTTTAAGAATAAAATTTCCTGCATGTCTTTAAGAATAAAATTTCCTGCATCTCTTTAAGAATAAAATTTCCCACTTCTCTTTAAGAATAAAATTTCCTGCTTCTCTTTAAGAATAAAATTTCCCGTTTCTCTTTAAGAATAAAATTTCCTGCTTCTCTTTAAGAATAAAATGTCCTGTTCTTAAGAATAAGATTTCCTCTTCTCTTTAAGAATAAAATTTCCCGTTTCTCTTTAAGAATAAAATTTTCTGTTTCTCTTTAAGAATAAAATTTCCCGCTTCTCTTTAAGAATAAGATTTCCCACTTCTCTTTAAGAATAAAATTTCCTGCTTCTCTTTAAGAATAAAATTTCCTGTTTCTCTTTAAAAATAAAGTTTCCCACTTCTCTTTAAGAATAAAATTTCCTGCTTCTCTTTAAGAATAAAATTTCCTGTCTCTTTAAGAATGAAATTTCCCACTTCTCTTTAAGAATAAAATTTCCTGTTTCTGTTTAAGAATAAAATTTTCCTGCTTCTCTTTAAGAATAAAATTTTCTGTTTCTCTTTAAGAATAAGATTTCCTCTCTCTTTAAGAATAAAATTTCCCGCTTCTATTTAAGAATAAAATTTCTCGCTTCTCTTTGAGAATAAAATTTCCCACTTCTCTTTAAGAATAAAATTTCCTGCTTCTCTTTAAGAATAAAATTTCCTGCATCTCTTTAAGAATAAAATTTCCTGCTTCTCTTTAAGAATAAAATTTCCTGCATCTGTTTAAGAATAAAATTTCCCACTTCTCTTTAAGAATAAAATTTCCTGCTTCTCTTTAAGAATAAAATTTCCTGTTTCTCTTTAAGAATGAAATTTTCCACTTCTCTTTAAGAATAAAATTTCCTGTTTCTGTTTAAGAATATAATATTCCTGCTTCTCTTTAAGAATAAAATTTTCTGTTTCTCTTTAAGAATAAGATTTCCTCTTCTCTTTAAGAATAAAATTTCCCGCTTCTTTTTAAGAATAAAATTTCCTGTTTCTCTTTAAAAATGAAATTTCCCACTTCTCTTTAAGAATAAAATTTCCTGCTTCTCTTTAAGAATAAGATTTCCTCTTCTCTTTAAGAATAAAATTTCCCGCTTCTATTTAAGAATAAAATTTCTCGCTTCTCTTTGAGAATAAAATTTCCCACTTCTCTTTAAGAATAAAATTTCCTGCTTCTCTTTAAGAATAAAATTTCCTGCATCTCTTTAAGAATAAAATTTCCCGCTTCTCTTTAAGAATAAAATTTCCTGCATATCTTTAAGAATAAAATTTCCCACTTCTCTTTAAGAATAAAATTTCCTGCTTCTCTTTAGGAATAAAATTTCCTGCATCTCTTTAAGAATAAAATTTCCTGCTTCTCTTTAAGAATAAAATTTCCTGTTTCTCTTTAAAAATGAAATTTCCCACTTCTCTTTAAGAATAAAATTTCCTGCTTCTCTTTAAGAATAAATTTCCTGTTTCTCTTTAAGAATGAAATTTCCCACTTCTCTTTAAGAATAAAATTTCCTGTTTCTGTTTAAGAATATAATATTCCTGCTTCTCTTTAAGAATAAAATCTTCTGTTTCTCTTTAAGAATAAGATTTCCTCTTATCTTTAAGAATAAAATTTCCCGCTTCTATTTAAGAATAAAATTTCCCGCTTCTCTTTGAGAATAAAATTTCCCACTTCTCTTTAAGAATAAAATTTCCTGCTTCTCTTTAAGAATAAAATTTCCTGCATCTCTTTAAGAATAAAATTTCCTGCTTCTCTTTAAGAATAAAATTTCCTGCTTCTCTTTAAGAATAAAATTTCCTGCATCTCTTTAAGAATAAAATTTCCTGTTTCTCTTTAAGAATAAGATTTCTTCTCTTTAAGAATAAAATTTCCTGTTTCTCTTTAAGAATAAAATTTCCTGTTTCTCTTTAAGAATAAAATTTCCTGCTTCTCTTTAAGAATAAAATTTCCTGCATCTCTTTAAGAATAAAATTTCCTGCTTCTCTTTAAGAATAAAATTTCCTGCTTCTCTTTAAGAATAAAATGTCCTGTTTCTCTTTAAGAATAAGATTTCTTCTCTTTAAGAATAAAATTTCCTGCATCTCTTTAAGAATAAAATTTCCTGCTTCTCTTTAAGAATAAAATTTCCTGCTTCTCTTTAAGAATAAAATTTCCTGCATCTCTTTAAGAATAAAATTTCCTGCTTCTCTTTAAGAATAAAATTTCCTGCTTCTCTTTAAGAATAAAATGTCCTGTTTCTCTTTAAGAATTAGATTTCTTCTCTTTAAGAATAAAATTTCCTGTTTCTCTTTAAGAATAAAATTTTCCTGCTGCTCTTTAAGAATAAGATTTCCCACTTCTCTTTAAGAATAAAATTCCCTGCTTCTCTTTAAGAATAAAATTTCCTGTTTCTCTTTAAGAATAAAATTTCCCACTTCTCTTTAAGAATAAAATTTCCCACTTCTCTTTAAGAATAAAATTTCCTGCTTCTCTTTAAGAATAAAATTTTGTGCTTCTCTTTAAGAATAAGATTTCCTCTTCTCTTTAAGTATAAAATTTTTCGCTTCTCTTTAAGAATAAAATTTCCCGCTTCTCTTAAGAATAAAATTTCCCACTTCTCTTTAAGAATAAAATTTCCTGCATCTCTTTAAGAATAAAATTTCCTGCTTCTCTTTAAGAATAAAATTTCCTGCATCTCTTTAAGAATAAAATTTCCCACTTCTCTTTAAGAATAAAATTTCCTGCTTCTCTTTAAGAATAAAATTTCCTGCTTCTCTTTAAGAATAAAATTTCCTGCTTCTCTTTAAGAATAAAATGTCCTATTTCTCTTTAAGAATAAGATTTCTTCTCTTTAAGAATAAAATTTCCTGTTTCTCTTTAAGAATAAGATTTTCTGTTCTCTTTAAGAATAAAATTTCCCGCTTCTATTTAAGAATAAAATTTCCCGCTTCTATTTGAGAATAAAATTTTCCACTTCTCTTTAAGAATAAAATTTCCTGCTTCTCTTTAAGAATAAAATTTCCTGCATCTCTTTAAGAATAAAATTTCCTGCTTCTTTTTAAGAATAAAATTTCCTGCTTCTCTTTAAGAATAAAACTTCCTGTTTCTCTTTAAGAATAAGATTTCGTCTTCTCTTTAAGAATAAAATTTCCTGTTTCTCTTTAAGAATAAAATTTCCTGTTTCTCTTTAAGAATAAAATTTTCCTGCTGCTCTTTAAGAATAAAATTTCCCGCTGCTCTTTAAGAATAAAATTTCCCGCTGCTCTTTAAGAATAAAATTTCCTGTTTCTCTTTAAGAATAAAATTTCCTGTTTCTCTTTAAGAATAAAATTTTCCCGCTGCTCTTTAAGAATAAAATTTCCTGTTTCTCTTTAAGAATAAAATTTCCTGTTTCTCTTTAAGAATAAAATTTTCCTGCTGCTCTTTAAGAATAAAATTTCCCGCTGTTCTTTAAGAATAAGATTTCTTCTTCTATTTAAGAATAAAATTTCCTGTTAAGAATAAAAATTTTCTGCTGCTCTTTAAGAATAATTTTTTTTCTGCTGCTCTTTAAGAATAATTTTTTTCTGCTGTTCTTTAAGATTAGATTTTTTTCCTGGTGAATTTTCACTAAGTTTGGGTAGGATGGGCCTGCTTTAAATATTGAGTCAAGAAACGAATACAATGTTTCTTTGGTGAAACTTTTAATCCTTAGGAATTACAGAAAATGTACAATACTGTGAGCAAAGTACAACTCTTGCTACTGACACATGTCCAAAATACGAAGCACAGCATCGCTTTCTATTATTACTAGAACGTTCTCACACAAATGGTTGAAGAAAGTGATACAAAGAAATGAGTGAGTACAAACACAAACAAATAGTTCTCTCTCTAACCAAAGATTAATCTACATATTTGAATTATAAAGGCAATATATTTTCTTATTTATATTCGAAATTAGCATATTTTTTCTTCAAATCTATGTACAAATGTTTTCCCAGATACTATGTAGCATAAAATATTATAAACAACATATGATATTACAAAAAAGTTCCTTGTATGCAATAGTGCAAAGCAGGAGATCCTATCTGGGCCAGAGTTCAGTTGGCCCAAGATGAATTGCATTATGGGAGAAAATTGTACACAGTTTGCGCAGATGAATGATAGCGGTTGAAACTAAGAAATCTTTTCTTCTTACAATATGCTGCATGTACAGTCGCTCAAAAAAGTATCCAAACACTATAATTGATTGCAGAATTCAGAAAAAATATCTGGCAACGATTTTTTTTAGAAATTAGTGATCTGGCAACCTTCGTGTCACGTGACTCGAAATTAGTGATCTGGCTAATTTCGTGTCACGTGACCCATAATTAGTGATCTGGCAACCTTCGTGTCACGTGACACGAAGGCTGCCAGATCACTAATTTCTAAAAAAATCGTTGCCAGATATTTTTTCTGAATTCTGCAATCAACCATGGTGTTCGGATAATTTTTGAGCGACTGTACACTGCAATTAGAAAAAAAATATTAAGACATATTTATGAATGGAGAGGCCGAGTGACTTTTTCTCGGAGCAGTAAGGAACAATCAAAAACGAATAAGGGGAGCAAGGAGAAAAAACAAGGCAGAGGTTTTTAAAAAATTCCCAGTAGCCGCCATACTTCACGTTAATTTTCGTGGCACTTTTTTTTCCTCCCTAGAAATAACGGAATTTATCACATATTCCCTTTATTATTGAAAAAAGCAACTTGATTACAACTAATGATGCGAGAAAAATAGAACGAAAAAAAAGGGGGGGGGTCTTATTATTGAAAATATATCTAAGAGCTGTTTTTTTTAATAATAATTAATAAAAATAAATGACTTATGTCCTTCCGACAACAAAAACAGAAGTAAACTTAAAAATAAAAAAGTCAGCAACTAAAAAAAAGTTTCCATTTCTTTAAAAAAAATAATAATTTTTGGTACACCTGATATTTTAAACATAAATTATTTTTTAACAAAATTTTTTATAAATTAAATTAAATTTTTTATTATTACTTTATTAAAATATAATTTTTTTTTTAAAAAATAAAAATTTATTTTCGCGATCAGTTTTTTCAGGGGGGGGGGATTTCCCTCTCTTGCCTTCTCCACCTTGAGGTGGGCCCATGTATTTTACGATATGTCAGAGAAAAATATTTTCCCCATCCGATTTATTTTTTCTGTTTTAATTCATTTATTATCGAAGTGATTCGAGCCCTGCCAGATGACTAAATCTATTCAGCAGATACAATAAACGATGCCATCTTCCAAAGTCAAATTTAGTATTTTTTTCTACAAAAAAAAAAAATCTGTTGTAAAACAATTTAATTCAAAATTTTTAAACCTCTGACTTGAACAGCAATGGTAACACTGGGAAGCATCTAAAGTTTCAAACATGCGAGCACAACTTTCATTCATTGTTAACTTTACAATCACAAAAGAGTCTGCATTCTATATTCATTCTATATAGAATATCATTTTAACTTTTCCCTGTGGAATATTTTAGTAATTGGGGAACCCTACTTAAGTCTTATTCTCAGATAACCTAAAACTAAATTCAACGGACGCCACTCTTACACAGTAGGGGCTGGGGTGGCTCAGTCAGTAGCGCGCCTGGCTCGTAATCTGTAGTTCCCAGGTTCGAGTCCCAGCTGAGTCAGCGTTGAGATTTAAAAAAAAAAAAAATACCCCCTCAAGCAGCTGCTTGCCACAGAGGTCTGACAGGAGCCTGTCAGTTTATATGCCATAGTAGAAGGTCTGTGAGGATGGCAGGACCTCAGCAGAAAAACAACACACACATCCGTGCCTTATCCGGGGCTCGAACCCAGGTCCCTTAGATTTATCTCCGCAAAATTCCCCGCCCTGCCCACGGTCAGCAGGGAACACCGATGGGCTTGGAAAGGCCGCCGTCCGTCGGATGGGACGTTGAGCCGTGGTCCCGTGTGCGGGAGAGCCATACCCTGTGCACGTTAAAGAACACGCTGGATGGCCTTGACGGGAGGCTACCATCTGTTTCCCAACAGCTGTTCCAGTGGGTCCCCTCCCCCAATCTTCTCTGAGCCTTCAGGGTCCATGTGACCTGGCCATTTAGCCCATGGTGTGCAAAAAAGTGCCACTCAGAGGTAAAACAACCCAACCCTCAATCTCGCAGTGTTACGTTGTTACTGTAAATACGATCCGTTAAAGTTAAATATTCAATCTTTGGAAAAGAAAGTAACGTTTTATGTTTATTCTTTAGAAAAGATCAAATTTCTTACAAAGTTTGATTTGAGCTCAGAAGTTTTGGTTCATTTTTTTCCCATTTCATTTTTTTTGTTAGCCATTTGATTTCGGGATCAGTGCAGGTCATAATTTGCAAATGAAAGCATTGAAAAAAAAAAGACAAATCATTAATCCTTACATTTTCAAAGCGGATGAAAAAAAAGGTACTCCACGAACCATAGACCTTAAGATAAAAAGAACTGCATTTTATTCTAAAATAACAATACATAGATTTGAGTTTCGGTTTAATTTCAGTTATGGCTTCTCTTAGTTTTAGCTGGCTGCTATCGAGTTTTCAGAAAAAAACTCGTAAGCAACACACATTTGAGCTGGTATAAGCTCTGTCAGGACACCAATGATTATTCCTTTTTTAAAAAACTTGGTAAAAAAAAATTAGTTTAGAAAATAAAGTTAGATTTTCTAATCTATGAAGTTTAAGTACATCCATATTTTTTTCCTTGAAGTTTTATTTTTAAACAAATACGAATATGTAATTCCTATAAAAATTTCCTACAAGCAACTACGGCAATATTACGCTGCACTTGAAACAAACCATCTTATTGAGCGTTCAGGTGTGAACTTGACAATGACACTGAAAGGCTGAAATGCGTAGCTTGGGTTGTTTTACCTCTGAGCGGCACTTTTTTTGCACACCATGGGCTAAATGGCCAGGTCACATGGACCCCGAAGGCTCAGAGAAGGTTGGGGGAGGGGACCCACTGGAACAGCTGTTGGGAGACAGATGGTAGCCTCCCGTCAAGGCCATCCAGCGTGTTCTTTAACGTGCCAGGGTATGGCTCTCCCGCACACGGGGCCACGGCTTAACGTCCCATCCGAAGGACGGCGGCCTTTCCAAGCCCATCGGTGTCCTCTACTGACCGTGGGCAGGGCGGGGAATTTTGCTGACCCAGCTGGGACTCGAACCTGGGAACTACAGATTACGAGCCTGGCGCGCTACCGACTGAGCCACCCCCGCCCCGAAATGCGTAGGTCCTTTAGTGTAATAAAAACAAACTAAATACTCTGTCAAGCAGCTGTTTGCCACAGAAGCCTGTCAGTATAATCCGCTGCAGAAAAGGTCTGCAAGGAAGGCAAAATTTTTATCGGTTTTTATTTGGTTTATGTGAAGAATATCTAGTGTTGTATTACATAACATAATCTGAATTACTAGGGAGGGGCGACGGATGTTGATAATGAAGGTGTTGTGCCATGGTGGAACAAATTGGTTGGTAATTCCATTTGTTAGAGAATACGGAGAAACTAACTGACTGCGAAGTAAAGGGGTGGCTCAGTCGGTAGCGCGCCAGTCTCGTAATCTGTAGTTCCCAGGTTCGAGTCCCAGCTGGGTCAGCGTTAAGATTTATCTCCGCAAAACTCCCCGCCCTGCCCACGGCCAGTAGGGGTCACCGTTGGGCTTGGAAAGGCCGCCGTCCGTCAGATGGGACGTTAAGCCATGGCTCCGTGTGCGGGAGAGCCATACCTTCTGCACGTTAAAGAACATATTAGATGGCCTTGACGGGAGGCTACCATCTGTCTCCCAACAACTATTCCAGTGGGTCCTTTTCACCCAACCTTCTCTGAAGGTTCTTTGTGAACTGTCCTTGTGGGCAAAATAGTGCCGCTCAGGGATAAAACAACCCAACCTACGAAGTAAGGAAACATGTGGTAAACAAATATGTGTAAAGTATTTGGCGACTAACAACGGAACTCCATCTCTCATATAAGTCCGAGTATTATGCATCTTGGATGTTTTACCTGCGAGCGACACTTTTCTGCACACAATGGGCTGAATAGCCAGGTCAAGGGAACCCAAGGGCTCGAAAAGGTTGGGGAGATATCACCACGGAACAGCTAGGTGATAGCCTCCCATCCAGATCATCCAGCGAATTCTTTAATGTGCACAGGGCATCGGTCTCTTCTAACACGGGACCATCGCTTAACCTCCCATTCGATGAACGTCAGCCTTCCGAGGCTCATCGGTGTCCCCTGTCTAAGAGAGGACACGGTGGTGGTGGTGGTGGTTGGGGGGAGGGGTTAAAAATAAATACCCTCTCAAGCAGCTGCTTGACACAGAGATCTGACAGGAGCCTGTCAGTTTATACGTCATAGTAGAAGGTCTGTGAGGATGGCCGGACTCCGGCAAAAAAACGACACATACATCCATGCCTTACCCGGGGCTCGAACCCAGGTCCCGTAAATCAATAGCCAAGCGCGTTAACCACTCGGCCACGTGGCAGCTAAAGTGGGGGTTAGGGGAGATAAATCTCAACGCTGGCACATTTGGGACTCGAACCTTGGACTACAGATTATGAACCAGGCTTGTTAACGATTGAGCCCATCCCTTCCGTAATACGGTGTAAAGAATGACCACAAAAAAGGACAAGTGGTAAAGGAAGTCTATAGAAAACAGCAGAAGACTGACAGCTAATGCTCCCCCCCTCCAAGTAAGGACGAATATTATGTGCCTTGGGCTTAACAGGTTGTATCTCTCTATATTGGGGGCGGGGGTGGCTCAGTCGGTAGCGCGCCAGGCCGAGTCTCAGTTGGGTCAGCGTTGAGATTTATCTCCGCAAAATTTCCCGCTCTGCCCACGGTCAGTAGGGGACACCGATGGGCTTTTAAAGGCCGCCGTCCGTCGGATGGGACGTTAAGCTGTGGCCCCGTGTGCCGGAGAGACATACCCTGTGCACGTTAAGAACACGCTCGATGGCCTTGACGGGAGGCTACCACTGTCTCCCAACAGCTGTTCCAGTGGGTCCCTTCCCCTCTCCCCTTCAGGGTTCTCGTGATCTGGCCATTTAGCCCATGGTGTGCAAAAAAGTGCCGCTCATAGGTGAAACAACCCAACCCTGGCCATTTAGTCCATGGTGTGCAAAAAAGTGCCGCTCAGAGGTAAAACAACCCAACTCTCTCTATATCCTTTAATGCACTCTCATGGATTAAGTGTCGGTTTTCTGCTGAGGTCCTGCCATCCTCTCTAGGCCTACTCTGGCATATAAACTGACAGGCTCCTGTCAGACCTCTGTGGCAAGCAGCTGCTTGAGGAGGTATTTTTTTATTATTTATTTAACACTTCGGATTGCATGATCATTTTGCAAATATTATTGGTAAAATAAGCAAAAAAAATTTCATAGTGAATGAAAATGACCTGCTTTTTGGATATAGAGAAGTTTGTAATGTAAGGGTTAAGTGAGATAGCGCTATGAAAAAGGCGTGTATTCGGGGAAACGGGAGGGGGGGGGGGCTACTACCACACTTCTTAAATCTACTATAGCACACTTCTTAAATCTTTTGCAGCTCGAAGATGGAAACTAGCAGGCGCGGTACAGTCGCTCAAAAAAGTATCCGAACACTATGGTTGATTACAGAATTCAGAAAAAACATCTGGCAGTGGTGATAAATATCTGGCAATTAGTGATCTGGCAACCTTCGTGTCACGTGACACGAAGGTTGCCAGATCACTAATTTCTAAAAAAAAAAATCGCTGCCAGATATTTTTTCGGAATTCTGTAATCAACCATAGTGTACGGATACTTTTTTGAGCGACTCTACTAGGCTTTTTGGAAGAAGTCGTCTTAACTTGAGTAAAATGGCTCTAAAACAGTTGCAGTTTGTTAGGATATAAGAAATGTGGCAAAGCATACAGTCGCTCAAAAAAATATCCGAACACTACGGTTGATTATTGATTACAGATTTCAGAAAAAATACCTGGCAACGATTTTTTTAGAAATTAGTGGGAAAATTAGTGTATGTCACGTGACACGAAGGTTGCCAGATCACTAATTTCTAAAAAAAAAAAACGCTGCCAGATATTTTTTCTGAATTCTGTAATCAACCATAGTGTTCGGATACTTTTTTGAGCGACTGTAGCAATCACTTACCCACGCTCAGTTTGATCATGGGATTTCGAAAGATTTTTTTCGGGGGAAAAAATTCGGTATTAATATTTGGTAGACCTGATATTATTTAAAAAAATATTTTTTTTTCGATTAATTTTTTTTCGGAGGTAAGTGACGACTTACTCCCCCCGTGTCGAAGTCCATGTTTGCTGTCAGGACACTTCCATTGTTCATAATATTTTTTCTTTCTAAGTCCATATAGCTTGGAACGTTCACAGCGCTAAGCCATTGAAACCACTTTCTAAGTTCGTACTTTGATAACGCCGTCCCGTGGCCGAGTGGTTAGCGCGCTTGGCTAATGATTTACGGGATCTGGGTTCGAGCCCCGGGTGAAGGCATGGATGTTCGTGTTGTTTTTCTGCTGAGATCCTGCCATCCTCTCAGAACTTCTACTATGGCATATAAACTGACAGGCTCCTGTCAGACCTCTTTGGCAAGCAGCTGCTTGAGGGGGTATTTATTTTTTTCACTTTGATAACATAATTGACAGTTTAATCGCTGTTATTATTAAAATAAAAACACGAAAAAGTAACTTAGTATTTCCTTCGAAGCAAAATAGCAACACACATTACGCTTAATGTAACTCTTCTCTACAAAACACAAAAGTTACATGATAAAACAGAGAAAATACCTGTACTTCATTTGAGAGTGTAAAAACATAAGTTATTCATGTCTTGATCCAAACATCGGGCGATGCTTATTATTATTGCTCTCTCTATATATTTACATACAATCGCCTTATAAATCACCAGCTTGCAAATGTCTTTTGACTCTGAGATTCCTTTTTTTATTGCTCATTTCTTAGTTCCATCTGCGACATGCGTCGACTTCCTGGAAGTGATGTTGATGGCATGCGTTGTGACGTATCTCCTCGTGCAAATATCTCTTCGTGCAAATCACGTGAGGTCACTCAACCAATCAATGGCCGAGTCACGAAACGAAGGCAACGCCCTCTACATCGGAAAACTTTCGTTGATCGAAGCTGTTTGAACTTCCGAAATTGAAGAGTTGTTTTATCATAGGTGCATTTGGATTCAGTTCTGGCCATTCGTTTTACATTTTTTGCCGTGTTATTCTAACCAGGCAGGTTAAAACAAAGAAGTTCCTTTTATGTCCTGATGAAGGCGCTGTTAGCTGTGCAGCTGATCGACGAAGTCATCGTAGAAGGACAAACAGCTGCTTTGATTCTCATGATCCCAACTCTGCAGAAAAGAAAAACTTTATTAGTTGATATAAAATAAAATAATAAATACCCCCTCAAGCAGCTACTTGCCACAGAGGTCTGACAGGAGCCTGTCAGTTTATATGCCAAAGTAGAAGATCTGAGAGGATGGCAGGACCTCAGCAGAAAAACAACACGAACAGCCATGCCTTACCCGAGGCTCGAACCCAGATCCCTTAGATCAGTAGCCAAGCGCGCTAACCACTCAGCCATGGGATGGAGAAAACTAAATTAAATTTTTCTGGGGGGCTGGGGAGAGATGATCTTAAAATATTTTTGAGGAGAAGAGAGTCCAGAATAGCAAGTTGAAGAATAGTACATTGCCTCTGGCGCGTATGGAATGAAATTTGTCATTTTCCGAAATTTAGCACCTTTTAATGGTGGAAATTTTAATTAACATTTGATTCGATAAATAAAGTAATAATTCAAATACCGAAAGATATTTTTTCAATTATATTTTCAAAAAAGGAAAAAAAATGAGGGGGGGAGGGGTTCGTTTAGTTTGTAGCACGCCAGACTCGTAATCTGTAGTTGCCATGCTCGAGTCCCAGCTGTGTCAGCGTTGAGATTTATCTCCGCAAAATTCCCCGCCCTGTCCACGGTCAGTAGGGGACACCGATGGACTTGGAAAGGCCGCCGTCCGTTGGATGGGACGTTAAACCGTGGTCACATGTGCGGGAGAGCCATACCCCGTGCACGTTAAAAAACACGCTGGATAACCTTGACTGGAGGCTACAATCTGTCTCCTAACAGCTGTCTAGTCTAGTCTCTTACTCAACCTTCTCTGAGCCCTCGGGGGCCTTGTGACTCGTCATTTAGACTATTGTTTGCGAGCAAATGTCGCCCAAAGGTAAAACAACCCAACCGAAATACTATTACTCTCCAAGAAATGGGTTATTACCCGAAAAAAAAAAAAACAATTTAACACACAAGCAATTTCCTCTTAATTCCCACAAATGCATTTGTAATGCACTCTTGCAGGAAATTGTGTATGAACCACGAAATGTATTTCAGCCTACCTGGGTTCGAGCCCCGGGTAAGGCATGGCTGTTTGTGTTGTTTTTCTGCTGAGGTCCTGCCATCCTCTCAGATCTCCTACTATGACATATAAACTGACAGGCTCCTGTCAGATCTCTGTGGCAAGCAGCTGCTTGAGGGGGTAATTATTTATTTTTTTAATGTATATGATGTCAGTGAGAATGGCAATACCGTCAATAGATGATAAGCCTTCTTCGAATCTGTTGCATTCCGGTCCAAGTTGGATTGGCGGGGAGATTTATTTCCTCTACTCTGTGCTTCGTGAAAAAAGAGGACACGTTTGGAATGAAAAATTGTTGTTAAAAAATTAGATCATAACCTTTTTTTACAGAGTTATTGTGTAGTCGAGTTCATAAATAAAAATAAACGTATATTTTTACAGAGAAAAGTGTATCATCCATTTGCTATCAAAGATCGCGCTTTGGAATTTCATTTAAATAAGATTTTTAGGAAGGAAAAAAAACGTGACTTCAGAATTCGAATTTTAATAAAAAAAAAAGAAATAATTTACATTTTTTCCAATATTTCTTTAACCCTTTCACGACTAAGGGAAACATTTTTCCCATTTTAAAATTGGTGATTGTCGTATTTAATTATAACCTTATCTGCATTTTTTATACAGAATGTCAAAAAGGACGTATGCCGAACGCAATTACGTAAACGGGAACGTTTAGAAAACAAAAACAGAACTGTCAGGACGCATAATATATGTACTATGTGCAATGTCCATCTTTGCCTCACTACCAAAAGAAATTGCTTCGCAGAATATCATAATTAGCACATCATTTTGTATAGTTAATTTTATTTCATAATTTTGTATTATTTTAGTTAACATTTTGTTCTAATAAACCAATAAATAAAAGACATTGCATAATAAGACTAACTATAATTTGTGTTACCTTTATAGTCCATTGGGAAAAATATTTCCCATAAAATTCCAAAAAAACTACACATTGTTATGTATTTTTCTTATCATTTTTATTTATTTTATGTCTAAACAAACTAAAATAAACAGTTACATACTAATATTTACTCTTAGAAACCTTATGGTCCTGAAAGGCTTAATGAACCTGGATCGTGAAAAGTGATGACGAGAATATTATTTCCTGTTCGACTTCTACTAAATCGCATTTTATTTTTACAAAATTTTCAACAACAAAAAATAATATGAAATGATTTCCGTATTATTTTTTGAAATAATCACAGTTAATAATCACAGTTTATTAAGTATACTCACTATTAAATGGAAATTTAGTTCCTATTCTCACGTGAGAAGGGTTTTGTTTTTATAGCAGCTGAATTGGTTTGGTTCAAACCAAATGAATTTAAAACTCTGCTAGTTTCGTTTCAGAAGGTTTGCTCTAAGCCGGTAGCTTATTGATGACAGTTTGAATTGGTCGTTCAGTTCGGGTTGGGTTGTTTTACCTCTGAGCGGCACTTTTTTGCACACTATGGGCTAAATGGACAGGTCATAAGGACCCCGAAGGCTCAGAGAAGGTTGGGGGAGGGGACCCACTGGAAGAGCTGTTGGGAGACAGATGGTAGCCTCCCGTCAAGGCCATCCAGCGTCTTCCTTAACGTGCACAGGGTATGTCTCTCCCGCACACGGGGCCACGGCTTAACGTACCATTCGACGGACGGCGGTTTTTCCAAGCCTATCGGTGTCGCCTACTGACCGTGGGCAGGGCCTGGGAGTTTTGGGGATAACACCCAAGTAATTCCTTGAATTTATATTCTGCTTTGCCAGCAAAAAAGATCGCCTCTTTCACATAAGTTTTTTAAATTGTGTCTTTATCCCAAAAGATTTTTTTTTCTTTTTTAGAGTGAATACCATTGAATTTTCAAATCAGATTTCTTTCACCATTGTCTCAAATAGTTTTTTCATCCATGTCAGCCATCAACAGCAATAAATGTTTGCTCATATTTCTGCATATCTTTTCAAATACGAGACTTTATCTGCCATCCGCTTTAACATCAATTTTTTTATCCGCGGTTTTATCCGCTATCCGCGTTAAGGTAATCTTTTATCCGCGGAGATATTTTTTCAATGCGTATAAAACCCGGATACCCGCATTCGGGCACGGCTCTAGTCATCTCAACTAAAGATAGAGCTACAATCTCCCGCAAATGGGAAGACGAAACTGCGTACATCGTTACGGATGTAACATCAGTGCGAAACCACAAGAACGTCCTTCGGTCGGATCAAGTACAGTCGCTCGAAAAAGTATCCGGACACTATGGTTGATTACAGAATTCAGAAAAAAATATCTGGCAACGATTTTGTTTAGAAATTAGTGATCTGCCAACCTTCGTGTCACGTGACACGAAAGTTGCCAGATCACTAATTTCTAAAGCTAAATAACTAATTTGACTCACTAATTTAAAATATCTGGCAACGATTTTTTTTTTGAAAAGAGTGATCTGGCAACCTTCGTGTCACGTGACACGAAGGTTGGCAGATCACGAATTTCTAAACAAAATCGTTGCCAGATATTTTTTCTGAATTCTGTAATCAACCATAGTGTTCGGATACTTTTTTGAGCGACTGTAGGTGGTCATATTATTTTGATACTAGATCGTGTGGGCTCACTCACGGAAATATTGAGCGTGTGCAGTTACCGTTCACAGCAAACTGGAGCGTGTGCAGTAACTGCACACGCTCCAGTTTGCTGTGAACGGTAACTGGAGCGTGTACAGTTTATGTACACGCTCCAGATATTTTTCCTGAATTCTGTAATCACGTGACACAAAGGTTGCTAGATCACTAATTTCTAAAAAAAATCGTTGCCAGATATTTTAGAAATTAGTGGGAAAATTAGTGTATGTCACGTGACACGAAGGTTGGCAGATCACTAATTTCTAAAAAAAAATCGTTGCCAGATATTTTTTCTGAATTCTGTAATCAACCATAGTGTTCGGATATTTTTTTGAGCGACTGTACTCTATCCTTTAAAGAAACTCTATAAAAGCGTGTCAAATGGTGTGTTGATAACTACAACTTTTTGCCTTTACATCTAAAAACAGTGTAACAAGTAAATAATAAGGCACATTTTTTTTATATTTATATTTTTGCGACTGTACATATTTCTTAACTATGAAACTAATCCATTTTTTTTTTGCCAACTACTCTACAAGCTAAATGAGCAACTCAAATTATCGTTAGATACACTACCGAACTAAACAATTAATCCAAACCATGGTTCAAACTACCATCAAATAAACTAACGACTTAGGCACCAACCAAAGTCAGACTGGACCAAAGTTTTACATTCATTTGGTGTGAATCAAAATAACATAGCTACTACAAAAAAAAACATTCCTCACTTCAAAACACTCTTAATTTCGTCGACATTTTCTTTCTTTCTACACGTCAGAACAGAAACCTAATTTCTATTCAAAAGAGTGCCAAATAAACAGAAAATAAATCCTAACGGAAAAAATTCTTATCTCTTCATGTTTATCTGAGAGACGAACTTTCTTCTCTTCCACTTAGAATCCAACCTATATTCTGTTTATCCCACTGCACCTCCAGCTGCATAAATGGAAATACGATGTGCAGCACGGAACGGAACGCCTCGAGGTAGCGAAGAAAACCGGTTTCGGTCTATCTCTTCGGAGGAGATGGTTAACGACGATAAAACAATCTCACTGCCGATGAGCATCACTTCAGTCAACGAGTGACAGTTAACACCTGGCGTTACACACGCTTCCGAAACTCGTCACTATTCTGATGGCGCAGTTCCGAAAATTAAGCCCGATGAAGCTTATTCATCCCTCCCCCACTCCCTCCCCCACCCCCTTCCTCTCTCCATCTCCAAAAGGAAGCAGTTGGAAAACGTCACCAGAATAGTAACCAACTAGAGTTGATGAGGAAAAGCTCTTACGCTTCAGAGAAGTGATCGTAAGTCACCACGATTATCATTGCAGTTCACCGATGTTGCATTTGTGAGGAGGGGATTGCAATTTAGGATGCTTGAGGACTCCTGAATAAACACAAGAGTCTGCAGAGATTAGGAACAGAAAAATTTAAAAAAATCGTTCTTGGAAATTAGTAGTTCTGTTACTAATTTCTTCGAAAATTTCAATTTCTACATGTTTGTGTTGTTTTTGGGTTGTTTTACCTCTGAGCGGCACTTTTTTGCACACCATGGGCTAAATGGCCAAGTCACAAGGCCACCGAGGGTTCAAAGAAAGTTGAGTAAGAGGACCTAGTAGACAGCTGTTAGGAGACAGATTGTAGCCTCCAGTCAAGGTTATCCAGCGTGGTTTTTAACGTGCACGGGGTATGGCTCTCCCGCACATGTGACCACGGTGTAACGTTCCATCCGACGGACGGCGGCCTTTCCAAGCCCATCGGTGTTCCCTACTGACCGTGGACAGGGCGGGGAATTTTGCGGAGACAAATCTCAACGCTGACCCAGCTGGGACTCGAACCTGGGAACTACAGATTACGAGCCTGGCCCGCTACCGACTGAGCCACCCCCGCCCCACTCTACATGTTTGAGAAGTACGGAAAAAATATTTAAACAACAATTTAGTCTGCGGATTGTGAAACTCATTTTAAAATTTCCAAATTTAATAAAGTTATTCTAATTTAAACTCGTTTATTTCGGTAGTCCTCGAACTGAATTAAACAATAAAATTACACTATATTCTATTTTTCGCAGCAAAGAATGGCCATTCAAAATGGGAAAGAAAGAAGTTCGACTCTCAGATAAACATTAACACATTTACACAGCAAAGATAGCACAGAATATTCAGTTAAAATATTCATATATTAGTAAGAAAAACTACTCAATATACGACATCAATGCACAACATACATACGACTCTGTATATTATATATTGATCTAAAGGACTTGGGTTCAAGCCCCGGATTAGGCATGGATGTGTGTGTCGTTTTTCTGCTGAGGTCCTGCCATCCTCTCAGATCTCCTACTGTGGCATGTAAACTGACAGGCTCCTGTCAGACCTCTGTGGCAAGCAGCTGCTTGAGGGGGTATTTATTTTTTTTAGAGCCGTAAATATATATTTTACAACTCAATTTTATCCACCCCACCCCTTGTTTCGTCAGCGGAAAGTTAATTTAGAAGGTCTATAACTTTTAAAATCTAAAATAAGCGCTTTATCAAAAAAAGTGGTTAAGGAGGGTTTAAACAGCTGATTCAAATCTGCCTAAATCTCGATTATCATCGTTATGTCTTCAGTACTTAACAGATATGGAGGTTTGAATGTTTCAGAGTAGCATTGTGTTCTAAGAAACTAATCAAAAATAGTCAACCAATATTGATCGAAATATTTACGCCCACTTTTAAAATATACAATTATTAATGAAATAGTTTGAAACAATACATCTGATTTCAGTTTCAGTTAATTTCAAAGGCAAATTCTTTGGTTTTAGCACTGCTGTTGTTAAATGTTCAAGTTTTCAAAACTCTTTAAATACCGACAGTAGGGGACACCGATGTGCTTGAAAAGGCCACCGTCCGTCGGATGGGACGTTAAGCCGTGTCCCTTGTGCGGGAGAGCCATACCCTGTGCACGTTAAAGAACACGCTGGATGGACTTGACGGGAGGCTACCATCTGTCTCCCAACAGCTGTTCCAGTGGGTCACCTCCCCCAACCTTCTCTGAGCCTTCGGGGTCCATGGGACCTGGCCGTTTAGCTCATGGTGTGCAAAAAAGTGCCGCTCAGAGGTAAAACAACCCAACCCAACTTTAAATACCGATAGAATATTGTTGAAAACCGATTGTTGAAAACCGACATTTAGATAGAATTGGTTGAGAATTTACCTTCAGACAAATCTTCCCATGAAAGTGCTTATTTTAAAAATTAAAGAGATTCGAAGTTACAGTCGCTCAAAAAAGTATCCGAACACTATGGTTGATTACAGAATTCAGAAAAAATATCTGGCAGCGATTTTTTTTTTAGAAATTAGTGATCTGAAAACCTTCGTGTCGTGACACGAAGGATACTTTTTTGAGCGACTGTACGCATATATCTAGAAATTGTGTCTAAATAATGATGATTGAAAGAAGTCATCAAACCCCTGATATTTTGGTGTGACCCTAATTTTTAAAAGTTCAGCTAATAATGACGCCGTCCCATGGCCGAGTGGTTAGCGCGCTTGGCTACTGATCTAAGGGACCTGTGTTCGAGCCCCGGATAAGGCATGGTTGTATGTGTTGTTTTTCTGCTGAGGTCCTGCCATCCTCTCAGATCTTCTACTTTGTCATATAAACTGACAGGCTCCTGTCAGACCTCTGTGGCAAGCAGCTGCTTGAGGGGGTATTTATTTATTTATTTATTTAATAATGGCAAATCGAGGTTTGTAGAGCAGCATGTTATGTAAGAAGCGACTAAATCTGATTTGTCCATGTAACGTGTGTAGAAATACAGTTTAGAGAATTCAGTTATGAAGAGCGTGCCTTACGATCTCTTGGGACGAGGGTTTGCTCAGTTGATAGTGAGCCATGCTCGTAATCTGATGTTCCTAGGTTCGAGTCCCAACTGTGGTAGAGTTGAAATCAATCTCCGCTAACTCTTACCGTACCTTCGATGAGAAAGCGGGGAGACAGAGGGTCTTGAAACGGCCGCCGTCCATCTGATGTTTAGCCGAGGACGCTTAACGACGACGGGACGGGACGTTAAGCCGAGGTTCCGTATGACAAAGAAGACGCTAGATGGCCTTGACGGGAGGTTTCCATCTGTCTCCCAATAGCAGTTCAGTGGATCCCCTCCCACGACCTACTCTTAATCCTTGGTGTCCTTGTGACCTGGCCATTTATCCCAGTGGGTCTAAAACACTGTCTCTCATAGAAAAAACAACCCAATCGTTAAGGTCTGAGAAAAACAAATGGGAGGTCTGGAACAGGGTGAACATTGTCAAACGGAACTTGATTAGCACTGGCCTGCAGTGGCGAAATTCATGAGTTGTTCAGAATAGACCGTATGGAGAGCTAAATTACGTAGTTTGGACCTCGTTAATCTTTGGTTCTTTGCATGAGGATAAAAATTAAAGGAAACATTATTTACTAAGAGTATCAGGTTGGGTTGTTTTATCTCTGAGCGGCACTTTTTTGTACACCATGGGCTAAATGGCCAGGTTACAAGGACCCCGAAGGCTCAGAGAAGGTTGGGGGAGGGGACCCACTGGAACAGCTGTTGGGAGACAGATGGTAGCCTCCCGTCAAGGCCATCCAGCGTGTTCTTTAACGTGCACAGGGTATGGCTCTCCCGCACACGGGGCCACGGCTTAACGTCCCATCCGACGGACGGCGGCCTTTCCAAGCCCATCGGTGTCCCCTACTGACCGTGGGCAGGGATGGAATTTTTGCGGAGATAAATCTCAACGCTGACCCAGCTGGGACTCGAACCTGGGAACTACAGATTACGAGCCTGGCGCGTTACCGACTGAGCCACCCCCGCCCCCAAGAGTATCAGGTAAAGTGAACAGAATATTTCAATCTTAGATAATTTCCATTTATTTAGTTGCTTTGAAAGTCGTTTTTGTGATAACCTGTCTTTCAGATAACCTTTGTTCTATGGTGCAATAAACCTCCACAAATTACTCCATTTGTTTTTTAAATTCCGGGTTACTGTATTTTTCTGGGGGGGGGGGGGGGAAAGAAGAGATATCCAACACCATAGGCAAAAAAAATATTGGAGAATCTTCATTGTTATGCCAATGGAAGGCCAAATTAGAATTCAATATCTGGAAGTATGAAATTTCTATGGGAATGAGATTGAAATTAAATCAAATATGTAAATAAGTGTATCTAAATCTTAAATTTCAGCACATTCAGTAACGTAAGTTCCGTGGCCGAGTGGTTAGCGCGCTTTCCTACTTATCAAAGGGACCTAAGTTCAAGACCCAGATGTTAGTATTGTCTTTCTGCTGAGGTCTTGCCTTCCTTACAGATCCTCTTTGTTTCGTATTAAACTGACAGGCTCCAATCAAAATACCGATGGGCTTGGAAAGGCCGCCATCCGTCGGATGGGACATTAAGCGTGGTCCCGTGTGCGGGAGGGACATACCCTGTGCACGTTAAAGAACACGCTGGATGGTCTTGACGGGGGGCTACCATCTCTCCCAACAGCTGTTCCAGTGGGTCCCCTCCCCCAACCTCCTCTGAGCCTTCGGGGTCCATGTGACCTGGCCATTTAGCCAATGGTGTGCAAAAAAGTGCCGCTCAGAGGTAAAACAACCCAACTCCAATCAAAACTACGTAGCTAGCAGTTGTTGAATTTAGTTTGTTATTAATGATCAACAGCAAAAGTTACCAATATAAGAATGTATCTCACACTTTAGTGATAAAAAGGTAAATTTTTACTTAAAAAATATGTATTTAGAAAAATGAAATATTTTGCAAAATTTTTAAAAATTTCATGAAACTAATTTTATGGGGGACTGATTCTACTGTAAATATTAAACAGATACTTCTGAAATTCAAGGCGTAGATAAGCTTCATTTAGATCTTTAATTTATTTTCAGTCTCATTCCTGTAAATAGTTTATTTTCCAAGATTGTTCAAGATTTTAATTTCGCTTTCTATTGGTAAGAGTGTTGTCTAATTTTTTTTTTGTGTGGCTATTTAATATTCTCCAGAGCAAAAAGGAGATTTCTTGAGTTGCCATATTCTCCAGAGCAAAAAAAAATGGAGATATTTCGAGTTGTTATATTCTTCAGGGAAAAACATTTTTCGAGTTGCCATATTCTCCAGAGCAAAAAAAGGTGATATCTCAAGTTGCCATATTCTCCAGAGCAAAAAAAAAGTGATATCTCAAGTTGCATATTCTCCAGAGCCAAAAAAAAAAAGGTGATATTTCGAGTTGTTGTATTCGTCAGGGGGAAAAAAATGCGAGTTGCTCTCAATTGAGTATTCTCCAGAGCAAAAAAAGTAACCTCAAGTTGCCATATTCTTCAGAGCAAAAAAAAGGGTGATATCTCAAGTTGCCATATTCTCCAGAGCAAAAAAAGGGAGACATTTCGAGTTGTTATTTTCTTCAGGGAAAAAAAATTCGAGTGGCCATATTCTCCAGAGCGAAAAAAGGTGACACCTCAAGTTGCCATATTCTTCAAAGCAAAAAAAAAGTGATATCTCAAGTTGCACATTCTCCATAGCAAAAGAAAAGGTGATATCTCAAGTTGCCATATTCTCCAGAGCAAAAAAAGGGAGACATTTCGAGTTGTTATTTTCTTCAGGGAAAAAAATTTCGAGTGGCCATATTCTCCAGAGCGAAAAAAGGTGACACCTCAAGTTGCCATATTCTTCAAAGCAAAAAAAAAGTGATATCTCAAGTTGCACATTCTCCATAGCAAAAGAAAAGGTGATATCTCAAGTTGCCATATTCTTCAGAGCAAAAAAAGGGAGACATTTCGAGTTGTTATTTTCTTCAGGGAAAAAAATTTCGAGTGGCCATATTCTCCAGAGCGAAAAAAGGTGACACCTCAAGTTGCCATATTCTTCAAAGCAAAAAAAAAAGTGATATCTCAAGTTGCACATTCTCCATAGCAAAAGAAAAGGTGATATCTCAAGTTGCCATATTCTCCAGAGCAAAAAAAGGGAGACATTTCGAGTTGTTATTTTCTTCAGGGAAAAAAATTTCGAGTGGCCATATTCTCCAGAGCGAAAAAAGGTGACACCTCAAGTTGCCATATTCTTCAAAGCAAAAAAAAAGTGATATCTCAAGTTGCACATTCTCCATAGCAAAAGAAAAGGTGATATCTCAAGTTGCCATATTCTTCAGAGCAAAAAAAAAGTAATATCTCAAGTTGCATATTCTCCAGAGCAAAAGAAAAGGTTATACCTCAAGTTGCCATATTCTCCAGAGCAAAATGAAAAAAAGGGAGATATTTCGAGTTGTTATTTTCTTCAGGGGAAAAAAATTTCGAGTTGCCATATTCTCCAGAGCAAAAAAAGGTGATACCTCAAGTTGCTACATTCTTCAGAGCAAAAAAAAAGAGTGATATCTCAAGTTGCCATATTCTCCAGAGCAAAAAAAAGGGAGATATTTCGAGTTGCCATATTCTCCAGAGCAAAAAAAGTGATATCTCAAGTTGCATATTCTCTAAAGCAAAAAAAAGGTGATATCTCAAGTTGCCATATTCTCCAGAGCAAAAAAAAATGATATCTCAAATTGCCATATTATCCAGAGCAAGAAAAAAGTGATATCTCAAGTTGCATATTCTCCAAAAAAAAGAGTGATATCTCAAGTTGCCATATTCTCCAGAGCAAAAAAAAGGAGATATTTCGAGTTGTTATTTTCTTCAGGGGGAAAAAAATTCGAGTTGTTATTTTCTTCAGGGAAAAAAAATTTCGAGTTGCCATGTTCTCCAGAGCTAAAAAAGGTGATATCCCAAGTTGGCATATTCTCCAGAGCAAAAAAAAGTGATATCTCAAGTTGCCATATTCTCCAGAGCAATAGGGAGAATTAAGGTTACCAGATTCCTTATAGCTGGAGTCTAACTTATTATTAACACTAGCCACATAACAACTGTGGTGTCACACTAGAACTACTGAATTTGTGAGCGGATCGCACTAGAGGATTTAAAAAGGGGTACAATATTAGCAAAAATACAAAAAAAAAAAATAAATAAACGCTTTATTTTTATATGTCGATTTATTATAAAAATAGTTTTACGTATAAACATATCCTCATGAATATATCTTTAATAAAAATAATATTTGAATAAATGGAAAAAGTACCAAAAACTGTTGCATATGCTAAAATACAAAGAAAATTTTATGTAAAAATATTAATGAGAGGCTTCTATTTGGCCAATTTAGTAAAATTAATTTTAAAGTCCGAAAACATTGAATGCAAATGTTCATCTGTCATTTATGATCGAAATTTTCTATCGATAAAATTCTTTTGATAAAATCTTGTCTTAGATACAGTTTGCATTTTCAGCATTTATTTTTCCGCACCATTAGCAAATAAGTCAAAACACATTTGTTCTTGTCAAATACAGTGGACCCCCGATATAACGCGCATGTCGGGCGGGAAACAACACCCGCGTTATAAGGTGAACCGCGTTATACCGAGCGGCGCGGTGGCGACACAATAAATTTCACACTGTAAGCTTTTCTTTTACTCATCATGCATACAATAATTAAACACTATTCAAAATACATGCAGGAACTCAATACATACACAATTACTCAATACGCAGTAACAATAAAATGCGATACTCACTAACGCCGCACGGACCTATATAAACATGTTTGAACTTATCGCGAACATCGCCCGCGCTATAACCGAGGGCGCGGTATAGCGAGCAGCGCTATAACGAAAGTCCACTGTATATGGCCACCATTGCAATAGCCAAAGAAAAAAAGATATTTTACTGGATTAATAACATTTTATTCCTTTCCACCCAAATGTGATAAATACAGATTAAAAATAACATTAACCCGCATTCCTTCGTATAAAGCAGTTTTAAATATTACGAAACAGCTTTAACTGGTATATCGTTAACATCCCAATAAAAGCTATATAAATAAAATAAATAAATAAATACCCGCTCAAGCAGCTGCTTGCCACAGAGGTCTGACAGAGGCCTGTCAGTTTATATGCCATAGTAGAAGGTCTGAGAGGATGGCAGGACCTCAGCAGAAAAACGACACATACATCCATGCCTTACCCGGGGCTCGAACCCAGGTCACTTAGATCATATATTCGCGATAAAAACTTATATAGCCTTCTGAAACGGATTTTAATCGTAAAAAAGACATTCAGAGAAATCTTCTATGGTGACTGAATCATAAATCCGTACAAATACTGCTCAATCCTAAAAATCTGCAAAATAGCTCTTCCATAAAAAGATTATCAATATTCTAACTAAAATTACGAATTTTTTGCTGGAATACTGTTTGACAAGATCTTTTTTTACTTTAACAGAGCTTTTAATAAAAGTCACACGGTAAAACTAAAAAAAAAAAACAAATTAAAACTCACCGTTGTCGTTAAAGGCACCCAACGTTGATTAACCTCGTTTTCTTTGTTCAGAGAGTTGACTTCGCCGTCAATGAAGTCATCAAGACCGTTCAGAGAAGGGTCAGTGGAGGTCAATTCATCATCTGCTCTTTCCAGCATTTCCTGGAGAGTCTGGATGTACTCTATGGCCCTGTGCAAGGTCTTCACTTTCGATAACCTCTTGTTCCTATTCTCTACTGGGACACACTTACGGAGACGAGAGAAAGCCGTGTTCACTGCCTGAACCCTGCGGCGTTCTCGGGCATTTCTCCGGGCTACCAGGTGAGGAGGTTTCTCTCTGTGCGGAACGTGTTTGTAGGTCGACTTGTTTGACTTCCTCGCTTTCTTCTTCGGCGATGCCGTCGTAGAGTTCAAGTCAGCGGCGAGAGATTGCGGAGGAAACGCCGCTGCCTCGAGCGTCAGCTGAGATGATGGCGGATCGTCGTAACCGGGCACCGCGGGCTCCGGAGGGGAGCTGAGGCCAACGTGATGGTGATGGTGGTTGCTCCATGGTGATGGCTGCAGAGAATCCGTCAGGACAGGGGAGAAAAGGTAGGACGATGGGCTAAAGCCGTTCATGGACGGTGAGAAATGGGTCATCTCCCGAATCATAGAGATCAAGGGAGTTCAAGAACGGGAAGATGAAAATGATCGCTGCGAAGGTAGAGATGATTTGGGAAATTGAGAGTAATTTAGATCACTATGCAGAATGTTTTCATCATCGTTTAGTTCACTCAAAATAAATTCTGTGAAGTTGAAGCTGTTATTACATTTCTTGATTTATAGATCTTCAAAAAAAGTTTCAAGATAGAGGATGATGAACTTTGCAGAGATGATTATGCCAGAAAAGCTAAAATAAAGCTCCTTCGCTAATATTCGGAGCAGACTTCCTTTTTCTTTATTGAGAAAAGTATTTAAGAATTCTCCTTTATCACGAAAAGCGAATAAGCTTTTTTTTTTATAAAGTCAGCCTGAGAAGATTAATTTCGGCAAAAGAAGAATATATTTTCATTTCACGAAAATTCTTTCTAGAAGCTTGTTCTTTCAACAGAACAAATATTAAACTCACTTAAGACTTATTTATTTCCAGAGTGTATTATTTTCTTACCATGTACAAGGAAAAAGAGATGCTTAGAGTTTTTTCTTTCAGGATTCTTTTTCCAAATTGGTTTTTCTAATTCTACTTGATTTATTCGAGTAAAAAGCTTGACTATACTCTCGTTGACAATAATACCTTATCTTCGGTATATTTTAATAATATGTCAAACTATCCCACTCACAATTCGTCGATTAACTAGAACAATCAGCGATTTTTAAATCTGATATTTTCACACAGTTGTTGCAAAGAATTCGAATATTTGAAATCTGGTCACTCAGGTAAGTCAGTTGAAGTTCATTTTCCTACTTATTCGTTGCTTGGCTATGGTTGATTATTTCTCTGATAGTAAACGAAACTTCTAGTTGGCTCTTGAGAATTAAAACACTTTAACGAAATCGAAGAGGGCAATTTACGAAATAAATCTTTAAAGCACAATAATCTTAGTATATTGTTTCATCTTATTTCTTGATGTAGTTCATGATATTCTTTAGTATTTAATTTTCAGATATTTCAACATCTAGTAAAGATATAATCATTCGAAACGCATAAATAGCAATTCAGTTTTTCTAATAAAAAATGTTCATTCAAAAGTCTTTACCTTAAATTCACATTCCTGTGGGTAAACCCTTTTCCTTCAACAAACTGAATAGCACGAGAACCAATCGAATCATTTGCTAATAAATATCACGAATACAACCCAAGATACACTGAATATCATTTTAATGATCTTCAACTAATGTTTTCCACTGTCCATATATCTTGCTTGCATTTACAAATATCCAGGAAACGAATATTAAAACAATATAACAACACTACTACTCTCTTATCAAAAACGTAGTCCACAAATATCACTATTCATTAAAATAAAATGGATGCATCATTTTCGGCAAATATTTAAACAATTTAACTTCCGGATGAGAAACATTTATACGAAAGTTAAAATTTCCAAAAAAGGTATATCGTCATCTTCCTTAAACTAGTGCATAAGATATGAAAAGGGAGATAACCTGGCCAGCCATTTTATACGCCACAGCTCGGTCCCAGCAGCTATCCTATCTCCATCAGCTAACGTCCAGCACGCGCGGCGCGTGTCACGCTCGGCCAATCAGGAGTCATGGTGCGTGTGGCATTGTTGAGTAGTCGAAATTATCCGCCCCATTACTTCCGCCCAGCGTTGGCCACCCCCCCCTCTCCGTAGCTGGAATGATCGCGTATCAGTTTTAGGGATCTGACCTCTCCGTATAACCTCTTGCGAGTTCGGAACGGATTCGGCAGCAATCGTGGAGGGTAGAGAATTTATATGATTTACCTCGTTGTTGTGAATCTTATTAAAATGTAATGAGAGAGAGAAAAAAAAAATGTGAATAAATTTAAAACGTTGTTACGAATAATTGTCGTGCTGTTTACTTAAGTGCATACTATCGAAAATTAAATCAAAGTTTAATTATAAAGATAGGTTGTTTTACCTTTGAGCGGCACTTTTTTTGTGTGCACATAATGGGTTAAAAGCCAGGTCACAAAGACCACAAGGGTTCAGAAACGTTTGTGGAAAGGTAATCCACTGGAGTTTTGTTAGGAGACAGATGGTAGCTTCCCATCAAGGCCACGAGGTTTAGTTTTTGGCCGAGTGGTTAGCACGCTTGGCTACTGATCTAAGGGACCTGGGTTCGAGCCCCGGATTAGGCATGGATGTGTGTGTCGTTTTTCTGCGGAGATCCTGCCGTCCTCTCAGATCTCCTACTATGGTATATAAACTGACAGGCTCCTGTCAGACCTCTGTGGCAAGCAGCTGCTTGAGGGGGTATTTATTTATTTATTTATTTATAGTGCGTAACTCTCTAGACCACTGTGCCACGGCTTAATGTCATGTTCAACGAACGACGCCGTTTTGAAGAAAATCGGTGTCTTATTTTTTTACTGAGGACAGACCAAGGATTAGTGGGGAAAATCTCAACGCGATCTCCACTGGATTATTAATGAACAATTTGTGGTTTATTTTCTGAAGTGAGCTTATGTAATGGGAATTTCTGTTTTCGTTGCAGGGTTTTTCAAATTCCCCTCCATTGGCACGTATAGTTTTTGAAAAGGACTGCTGCACATTTAATTTTAATTGTGAATTTGGTACTGTAGAAAAAAGAATAAGAAATTTATGTTTTGAAACGCATTCATGCCATAAACAAATTATAATAAATGAATAATTAAATTGCTCGATTTAACGAAAGTAACCAAATCTTTTTAGGAATGTCGAAACCAATATACTTTTTATTTCACAGGTCCAGTTATTTATTTAGAACACTTGTTTTAGAATCCTTTCAATTATTTTTCTTAATGTACGAAAAATGTACGAAACCCTCGTTAAATATACACTCACAATTATGATTACCTCGTTAAATATACACTCATCATTATGAATGCCTCGTCAAATACACACTCGTCATTGTGAATACCTTGTCAAATATACACTCATCATTATGAATGCCTCGTCAAATATACACTCGTCATTGTGAATACCTCGTCAAATATACACTCATCATTATGAATGCCACGTCAAATATATACTCGTCATTGTGAATACATCGTCAAATATGCACTCATCATTATGAATACCTCGTCAAATACACACTCGTCATTATGAATACCTCGTTAAGTATGCACTCTTCATTGTGCACACCTCATTCAATAAGTACTTGTCATTATGAAAGCCTCGTTAAATATTCACTCATCAATATGAATACCTCGTTAAATATACACTCATCATTATGAATATCTCATTAAATATACACTCATCATTATGAATACCTCGTCAAATATGTACTTAAATTTCCTCGTTAAATATATCATCATCATCATCCTCAAGCAGCCATGGCTACGGAGGTCCAACCAGACCGTGCAGTTTAATTATCCAAGCATATCTGTCCTGAGCTACATCTGCTGCATCCGGCCACTGGACACCAATTTTAATAAGGTCCTGTTTGACATTGTCTGCCCAATCCTAGGTCTCCCCTTCCTTCTGAGGCCTCTAGGCACACTGTTCATAACCCTATTCGCCAATCTATAATTATCCTTACGGGCAACATGGCCAAACCAACGGAGTCTCTCTCTGCACAATATGCTGCTTAAAGGAGGTTGCAGACTCCTTTGCCTAACCTCATCATTAGTTACAAAGTGAAACCATCTAATACCCAAGATACTACGTAAGCATCTAGAATAAAAAAAAATGGTCTGTAAATGGTAGCTAGGCATAAACTGTAAGGAGAGCTGTGTACCAATCCCTAGTGATGATGCACAGAACCGGCCAGGTCTAGCATCTAATGTCCGACCCCGCCTTCTCGTGGTGCAGACCGTTAGTACCTTTCAAAAGAGATATTATCTTTTGGAAGGGAACGGAAGGGGAGGGCTGCCAGTTCAGTATGGCCTACTGATCTGGTCATCTATGCTACTTTTTTCTTTTTCTTCAACCCTGCTGAGGAGTGGTCAACTTCACAGGATCCTGGTGCTGACCATTTATACCTACTAGACTGGACTTGTTTATGGATTTGAGCTTGATTATGGATCCTGGATTTGCTGCACTGGTGGGTCTCTGTGGAGGGAGAATCTGCCGCTGTGTTTTCTGTTTGCTTCTGGGTTGCCAGCCCTAAGTGAACAGAGGCATGGGATACCTTATATCAGCTGGTGGATAATCCTAATCAGAGGCCATCGCAGGTACCTGAACCTTACTTAGCTAGTTGGGCATCGTCAAGCCTAAACTGGAGTAATGTGTCTCAGACAGGCCACATGGCTCTTGAAAAAGTCCACTTCAAAAGGTGGTGCCTGAAGTTCCTACCAGCATCGGTGACTTCAGCCTTTAGCGGAGGAGGAACAGGTCTTTGCCCCATGCCTGCGATCAGGGGGCTGTTTGATATTGTTGGCCCTACCAATCTCAATAAACCTAGCTTCTTCAAAAATCCTACTAATCATTTTCTCTCTGCAGGAACGTGAGACGTGAGGACATTACATAAAAATTATTCTCTTGATGTCCTCACGCAGGAATTCCAGCGCTATAACATAGATATTCTAGGCTTGCAAGAGACCAGATGGACAGGTAAAGGTGAGATACTTAAAAATACTTTAAATTTCTCTTTACAGGGAGGGAGGATGGAAAGCATCACCAAGGCGTAGGTCTGCTGCTCAGCAGACATGCTAGTGACGCTCTTCTAGGATATGAGTGCATTAATGAAAGCTTTCTTACAGCAAAATTTCAGACAAGCATTAAAGACTTGAATGTTATCTGCTGTTATGCCCTCACTGAGGATGCCGATGAGGATGAGAAGGATAGGTTTTACGGACAACTTCAGGATATTTTGAATTCTGTCAAGAAAGGAGATATTACCCTTGTTCTTGGTGACTTCAATGCCAAAGTTGGTACTGACTCTGACCTTTGGGGAAGAGTAATAGGCCCTTTTGGTATTGGTAGCTGCAATGGCAATAGGCAACGTCTCCTACAGGTAAGTAAACTCAATGCTTCAGAATAACTAACACTTATTACAAACACCGCGACAAACATAAGTACACATGGGTTTAACCTGATGCGCTGCATAAGAATTATATAATTATTAATTAACAGCAAATGGGCTAGTTCTGTTAGGAATACCAGGGCATTTAGGGGAGCTGATATTGGATCTGACCATTACCTTGTTAAAAGTGTCTTGCAACTTAAACTTAAAAAGTGTTGTGCTAAAGTTAAAAAATTTACCTTTAATACTGAAGCTCTGAAAGACCCAGTTATAACTAAAGATTACCATGATAGGTTACTTAGTCATTATGACAGTCATGGAATGCTTACTACTGAAGTTGAGGAAGAATGGGATCATTTTAAACAGGTTTTTTTGGAAACTAACAGTACTCTTTTAGGGAAAAAGGAGCAGAGGAGGCAGAATTATTTGAGTGATAAGGCACTTGAGCTTATTTCGGAAAGAAAGAACTGCAAGAATGTCCTTAATCAATACTCTACTAGTCCTAATAGAAAGCATTACAGAGAGCTTAATAAACGTGTAAAGGATCAGTTAGCTGCTGATAAGAATCTTTGTCCTGATTGCTTGGCTGACAAAGCTGAGGAAGCAGTTAAGCAGCACAACAGCAGAGAGCTGTACCAGATAGTTAATGTTTTGTGTGGTAGAAAATGCACAGGCATACAGGGATTGAACGATAAACAAGGTAAGGTTATAGAAGGGGAGGATTCTTAAATCTAGGTCATTAAATCTATGTCATGGCTAGGTGGGCTGAGCATTTCAGTGATGTTCTAAACAATGTAGTTAGTTCTACTCCCATTGTTTGCAATGATGATAGATGCATTGGTGGCTTTAATGTTGGCCCTATAACACAATCTGAAGTTATTTTGGCTGTTTCTAAACTTAAACTTCATAAATCCCCAGGGGTAGATGAAATTACTACAGAAATGCTTAGAGCTGGGAATGTTTCGGTTACCACTTGGATGACTGAAATTTTGAATATCTTTTATGATAAAGGCATGGTTCCTAAGGATTTTACCAGAGCTATTGTTATCCCTATTTTCAAAAAAGGTGATCGCAGTTCTTGTGATAACTATAGGGGTATCAGCCTACTCTCTGTTCCAGGTAAAGTTTTTTCCATGATTGTGCTTAATAGAATTAAGAATCTGGTTGACAGTCAATTGCGTGATGAGCAATGTGGATTCAGAAGTGGTAGGGGATGTGTGGATCAGATATTTTCACTTAGGTAGATTCTTGAGAAATGTTTAGAGTTTCAGAAACTTTTGGTTGCTAGCTTTGTTGATTTCAAAAAGGCTTTCGACTCTGTTGATCGTCATAATTTGTGGTTGATTGTGAGATCATATGGTATACCTAACAAGTTAGTTAACATAATGAAAGCTCTCTATAATAACCTTGAGTCGTTTGTGAGAGTTGGTAAAGCTTGTAGCAATTGGTTTAGCATTACTTCTGGTGTTCGACAAGGGTGCATTTTGTCACCTTTTCTCTTTAGTTTGGTTATTGATTACGTTATGTGAAATTCATTGCAAGGGAAAGATTTTGGCCTGAAATGGTCTGGAGATACGAACATTTCTGATTTATATTATGCTGATGATTTAACCCTTTTGGCAAATGATGTTGATGAGATGAACTCTTTCATTCGAGCTGTTGATGAGACTGGTAGTAGAGTAGGTTTGGTTATAAACAGAGAGAAAACTAAAGTGATGAAAATTGGTCAGGCAGGTTGTGATTCAGTTCATCTGAATGGTTGCAGTCTTGAGCAGGTGTCACAGTTTAATTACCTTGGTAGCTATGTAACAGATTCTGGTGATATGCGGCATGAGATTAACAGACGAATAGGGATTGTTGCCGGGACTTTAAAGAATTTATGGAAATGTGGAGAAATAGGCGTATACACCTGAAGACTAAAATTAGACTGTATAATAGTTTGGTTCTTTCTAGGGTTAGTTATGGTAGTGAAACTTGGACGCTGTGTAAACAAGATAACATCAAACTAGATGCTTTTGATTCTAGTTAAATATATACTCAACTTCAAATGAATACCTCGTTAAATATACACTCATCAATATGAATATCTCGTTAAATATACACTTCATCATTATGAATACCTTTTTAAATACATTCATCAATATGAATATCTCGTAAAATATGCACTTATCATTATGAATACCTTGTTAAACATATACTTATCATCCAATGAATACCTCGTAAAATATTCACTCATCAATATGAATATCTCATTTAATATACACTCATCACTATGAATACCTCGTTAAATACATTAATCAATATGAATATCTCGTGAAATATACACTCATCATTATGAATACCTCGTTAAATATGTACTCTTCATTGTGCACAACTCGTTAAATATGTACTCGTCATTATGAATGCCTCGTTAAATATGCACTCATCATTATGAATATCTCGTTAAATATACACTCATCATTATGAATATCTCGTTAAATATACACTCATCAATATGAATATTTCGTTAAATATACACTCATGACTATAAATATCATGTTAAATATGCACTCATCATTATGAATACCTCGTTTAATATTCACTCATTATTATGGATATATCGTTAAATATACACTCATCATTATGAAATCCCGTTAAATATGCACTCATCATTATGAATACTTCGTTAAATATACGCGAAACGTTATGAATAGCTCGTTTAATATTCACTCATCATTATGAAGATATCGTTAAATATACACTCATCATTGTGAATACATCGTTAAAACTAAATAACAAGTGTACTAAGTTAAATCAAACGTATAAACGCTAAAATTTTGTTTCATATTAAGAGTTTTTTGGTTACCATTCTGAATTTTAAATGGTGTAAGTGATTTAGAGTGTTTTTTTTTCGGGGGGGGGGGGAAGGGAAGGGTAGCGGCTGGCATGAAAAAAAGTTTGAAAAACCCCTATTCAGTTAAATATATTTTTGAAAAACATTTCTGGGAGTTCCTTTAAATAAATACTAACTCGAACAACTTTTTGCCACAGAGATCTGGCAAAACTACTCGGCAACGGAAACAGTGAAAGCTAAACAGATGATTATAAAAAGGAAGGGTTTTTTTCAGCCCAAATGAATAAGCAGATCTGAGTTTAAGTTCTTCGCAACAACTGAAATAAGCTTCTTTGTGAGAAAATGAGACAAAACTGTATTATATCTTGAAAACTCTAAATCTTCATTTGGGTTGTTTTACCTCTGAGCGGCACTTTTTTGCACACCATGGTCTAAATGGCCAGGTCACAAGGATCCCAAAGGCTCAGAGAAAGTTGGGGGAGGGAATCCACTGGAACAGCTGTTGGGAGACAGATGGTAGCCTCCCGTCAAGGCCATCCAGCGTGTTCTTTAACGTTGGGTTGTTTTACCTCTGAGCGGCACTTTTTTGCACACCATGGTCTAAATGGCCAGGTCACAAGGATCCCAAAGGCTCAGAGAAAGTTGGGGGAGGGAATCCACTGGAACAGCTGTTGGGAGACAGATGGTAGCCTCCCGTCAAGGCCATCCAGCGTGTTCTTTAACGTTGGGTTGTTTTACCTCTGAGCGGCACTTTTTTGCACACCATGGTCTAAATGGCCAGGTCACAAGGATCCCGAAGGCTCAGAGAAAGTTGGGGGAGGGAATCCACTGGAACAGCTGTTGGGAGACAGATGGTAGCCTCCCGTCAAGGCCATCCAGCGTGTTCTTTAACGTTGGGTTGTTTTACCTCTGAGCGGCACTTTTTTGCACACCATGGTCTAAATGGCCAGGTCACAAGGATCCCGAAGGCTCAGAGAAAGTTGGGCGAGGGGATCCACTGGAACAGCTGTTGGGAGACAGATGGTAGCCTCCCGTCAAGGCCATCCAGCGTGTTCTTTAACGTGCACAGGGTATGGCTCTCCCGCACAGGGGACAACGGCTTAACGTCCCATCCGACGGACGGCGGCCTTTCCAAGCCCATCGGTGTCCCCTACTGATCGTGAGCAGGGCGAGGAATTTTGCGGAGATAACGGATGCGGAGATAACATAAAAAGATGCTGAGATAACAATTTGAGGATTGAAGTGAATTTTGCTGACCCAGCTGGGACTCGACCTGGGAACTACAGATTACGAGCCTGACGCGCTACCGACTGAGCCACCCCCGCCCCCTAAATCTTCATTTCTAACAATAGTAATTCGTTATTTAAAGAACTGTAGAAATTGAAAATATTCAACAATCTCTTGTTCACCCCAAAAGATGATACATAGTTTTCGAAACAGAGAGAATCGGTAAAAAGTTACTTTTAAACACGATTTTGTTGGTAGATATTTTTGACATCGTAGACTTATTAACTTTTGATAAAAATTCCGACAACACCGTTATACTTAATGGTCCATTCTCCAGAACTTTTTGAACATTGAACGAATACCAATTGTAAATTATGTGCCAGACGTTGTACTTATATTTAGAGTCATTTTCCAGATGAAACGGTTATAGTAAGTAGGCCCGGATCTAGAAAAAAATCAAGGGGGGTACAAGAAACACAATTGATCCCGGAAAAAGGTTAAAAATTGGGGGGGGGGGAGCATAGTCATCATCATCATCATCATCCTCAAGCAGCCATGGGCTACGGAGTTCCAACCAGACCGCGCAGTTTAATTCTCCAAGCATATCTGTCCTGAGCTACATCTGCTGCATCCGGCCACTGTACACCAATTCTAACAAGGTCCTGTTTGACATTGTCTGCCCACCGCATCCTAGGTCTCCCCCTCCTTCTGAGACCTCTAGGCACACTGTTCATAACCCTATTCGCCAATCTATAACTATCCATACGGGCAACATGGCCAAACCAGCGGAGTCTCTCTCTGTACAATATGCTGCTTAAAGGAGGTTGCAGACTCCTTTGCCTAACCTCATCATTACTTACAAAGTTAAACCACCTAATACCCAAGATACTGGGTAAGCATCTAGAATCAAAAGCATCTAGTTTCCTGTTATCTTGCTTACACAGCGTCCAAGTTTCACTACCATAACTAACCCTAGAAAGAACCAAACTATTTTACAGTCCAATTTTAGTCTTAAGGTGTATACGCCTATTTCTCCACAATCTCCATAGATTCTTAAAAGTCCCGGCAGCAATACCTATTCGTCTGTTAATCTCATGCCGCACATCACCAGTATCAGTTACGCAGCTCCCGAGGTAATTAAACTGTGACACCTGCTCAAGACTGCAACCATTCAGATTAACTGAATCACAACCTGCCTGACCAATTTTCATCACTTTAGTTTTCTCTCTGTTTATAACCAAACCTACTGTACTACCAGTCTCATCAACAGTTCGAATGAAAGAGTTCATCTCATCAACATCATTTGCCAAAAGGGCTAAATCATCAGCATAATCTAAATCAGAAATTTTCGTATCTCCAGCCCATTTAAGGCCAAAATCTTTCCCTTGAAGTGAATTTCGCATAACATAATCAACAACTAAAAACAACAACAACAAAAACAACAACAACAACAAAACTAAAGAGAAAAGGAGACAAAATGCACCCTTGTCGAACACCAGAAGTAATGCTAAACCAATTGCTACAAGACTTACCAACTCTCACACATGACTCAGTGTTATTATAGAGAGCTTTCATTATGTTAACTAACTTGTCTGGTATACCATATGATCTCACAATCAACCACAAATTATGACGATCAACAGAGTCGAAAGCCTTTTTGAAATCAACAAAGCTAGCAAACAAAAGTTTCTGCAACTCTAAACATTTCTCAAGAATCTGCCTAAGTGAAAATATCTGATCTACACATCCCCTACCACTTCTGAATCCACATTGCTCATCACGCAATTGCCTATCAACCAGATTCTTAATTCTATTAAGCACAATCATGGAAAGAACTTTACCTGGAACGGAGAGTAGGCTGATACCCCTATAGTTATCACAAGAACTGCGATCACCTTTTTTGAAAATAGGGATAATAATAGCTCTGGTAAAATTCTTTAGATGGTAAATCTTTAGGAACCATGCCTTTATCATAAAAGTTATTCAAAATTTCAGTCATCCAAATGGTAACTGAAACATTCCCAGCTCTAAGCATTTGCGTAGTAATTTCATCAACCCCTGGGGATATATGAAGTTTAAGTTTAGAAATAGCCAAACTAACTTCAGATTGTGTTATAGGGCCAACATTAAAGCCAACAATGCATCTATCATCATTGCAAACAATGGGAGTAGAACTAACCACATTGTTTAGAACATCACTGAAATGCTCAGCCCACCTAGCCATGACAGAATCCTCACCTTCTATAACCTTGTCTTGTTTATCCTTCAATCCCTGTATACCTGTTCGTTTTCTACCACACAAAACATTAACTATCTGGTACAGCTCTCTGCTGTTGTGCTGTCTAACTGCTTCCTCAGCTTTGTCAGCAAGGCCATCAAGCCAAAGATTCTTATCAGTAGCTAACTGACCCTTCACACGTTTATTAAGTTCTTTGTAATGCTTTCTATTAGGACTAGTAGGGTACTGATTAAGGACATTCCTGCAGTTCCTTCTTTCTGAAATAAGCTCAAGTGCCTTATCACTTAAATAATTCTGCCTCCTCTGCTCCTTTTTCCCAAAAAGAGTACTGTTAGTTTCCAAAAAAGCCTGTTTAAAATGGCCCCATTCTTCCTCAACTTCAGTATTAAGCAAACCATGACTGTCATAATGACTAAGTAACCTATCATGGTAAGATTTAGCTATAACTGGGTCTTTCAGAGCTTCAGTATTAAAGGTAAATTTTTTAACCCTAGCACAACACTTTTTAAGTTTAAGTTGCAAGACACTTTTAACAAGGTAATGGTCAGATCCAATTTCAGCTCCCCTATATGCCCTGGTATTTCTAACAGAACTAGCCCATTTGCTGTTAATTAATATATAATCAATCATATTCTTATGCAGCCCATCAGGTGAAACCCATGTGTGTTTATGTATGTCGCGGTGTTTGTAATATGTGTTAGTTATTCTGAAACCATTTAGTTTACTTACCTGTAAGAGACGTTGCCTATTGCCATTGCAGCTACCAATACCAAAAGGGCCTATTACTCCTCCCCAAAGGTCAGAGTCGGTACCAACTTTGGCATTGAAGTCACCAAGAACAAGGGTAATATCTCCTTTCTTGACAGAATTCAAAATATCCTGAAGTTGTCTGTAAAACCTATCCTTCTCATCCTCATCAGAATCCTCAGTGGGGGCATAACAGCAGATAACATTCAAGTCTTTAATGCTTGTCTGAAATTTTGCTGTAAGAAACCTTTCATTAATGCACTCATATCCTAGAAGAGCGTCACTAGCATGTCTGCTGAGCAGCAGACCCACGCCTTGGTGATGCTTTCCATCCTCCCTCCCTGTAAAGAGAAATTTAAAGTTATTTTTAAGTATCTCACCTTTACCTGTCCATCTGGTCTCTTGCAAGCCTAGAATATCTAGGTTGTAGCGCTGGAATTCCTGCATGAGGATAGTACAGTCGCTCAAAAAAGTATCCGAACATTATATTTGATTACAGAATTCAGGAAACATACACAATTATGGATTATGAATATTAATAAGGAACGTGGTCACGTGACCGGAAGGGGGTGTGGCTGGTGACGTCATAGGGGGAAAGCACAGTGCTTGGGGGTGGCCTACGGTGCGACGTCACTGCTAACGTGTCAAGAACGCTCGCGTCCAACGAACTGGAACGAAAAACCTATCTGAACAATAAGATAAAATTGTTATGTTGGAATTGTTAATATATGAAAGAAGACATAGACTCAGACTATAAACGATAAAATGGTTAAAAAAGAAGAAGTATTTTATGTGATGAGTGTTATGTTATTAGTGTAAATCCTACTAGTGAATTGACAAGAAAAATAAAAATGGTTTACGCCTGAAGTGAAAGTTATCCAAGGGACATTGACATAAAAAATTAAGAGATAAACGTTAGTCGAATGGACAGAGCTAGTCTTAACTTTTCTGTAGGAAGAGATTATTACTTGATGTAGATAGTATTTAGTTTGTTTATAAGAATTAGTAAGGTTATTCTCGATAGATTGCATATTTGTTCAGAAACATGATATTAGATTTTCTCTGTGATTTGGGTGTAAATAGAAATAAGATAATGGATTCTTCTGAAAGTTTATCTTTATATTGATATAGATTTTCGTGCCGGTTGACTTAGTTTGTATAAATAATTTCATCCACGCTTTTGTAATAAATTGCATTGTTTTGTAATTAACATTGACATAATACTTGGACTCACATTTAGTGCTCATCCATTTAAATTCGTAAACAGTATGCAGATAATGCGCATAAATGTTTCAATAAATTGATGAAGATGCCTATGAAAATTTCGGAATTAAATGTTAAATAACAGGTCTTTGCCAGATAAAGCAAGTCGAAGATAATTAATTGTCAATTATTGCTTTCTCCCATCCAATGATTAGTCAATAACGTGGGAAGGATTGTCTGTTTCGATCATTGATAAAATTCTAGAAATTCAGGTTGTCCTGATTTGCACACTGATGAGGTACAGTCGCTCAAAAAAATATCCGAACACTATGGTTGATTACAGAATTCGGAAAAAATATCTGGCAACGATTTTTTTTAGAAATTAGTGATCTGGCAACCTTCTTGTCACGTGACACGGATATTTTTAAATATATATAATGCGTATGAATATATAATGCAATGAATATGGAGCGTGTGCAGTTACCGTTCACAGCAAACTGGAGCGGTTGCGGTTAATGTTCACAGCACATTGGATCGTATGGGCTCACAAAAACCTGGATCGTGTGGGCCCACTGACAGAAATATTAAGCGTGTGCAGTTACCGTTCACAGCAAACTGGAGCGTGTGCAGTTACTGCACACGCTCCAGTTTGCTGTGAACGGTAACTGGAGCGTGTACAGTTGCTGTACACGCTCCAGATATTTTTTCTGAATCAGTAAGTGACTGGCGCTGCAACCTCGCCAATTTTGATGCCATCTGTAATATTTCCGAAGTCTTTGCTAAGTTCGGGGCGATAGTGGCTCAGTCGGTAGCGCGCCAGGCTCGTAATCTGTTGTTCCCAGGTTCGAGTCCCAACTGAGTCAGCGTTGAGATTTATCTCCGCAAAAATCCCGCCCTGTCCACGGTCAGTAGGGTACCTGGAAAGGTAGTCGTCCGTCGGATGCGACGCTAAACCGTGGTCCCGTGTGCGGGAGAGCCATACCCTGTGCACGTTAAAGAACACGCTGGATGGCCTTGACAGGAGGCTACCATCTGTCTCCCAACATCTGTTCCAGTGAGTCCCCTTCCCCAACCTTCTCTGAGCCTTCGGGGTCCTTGTGACCTGGCCATTTAGCCCATGGTGTGCAAAACAAGTGCCGCTCAGAGGTAAAACAACTTTGCTAAGTTCAGTAGTTCATTACAAGTACAGTCGCTCAAAAAAGAATCCGAACACTATGGTTGATTGCAAAATTCAGAAAAAATATCTGGCAACGATTTTTTAGAAATTAGTCATCTGGCAACCTTCGTGTCACGACACGAAGGTTGCCAGATGACTAATTTCTAAAAAATCAATGCCAGATATTTTTTCTGAATACTTCTGAATGAAATTTATTGCTGAATGAACTTCGTGTCACGACACGAAGGTTGCCAGATGACTAATTTCTAAAAAAAATCAATGCCAGATATTTTTTCTGAATTTTGCAATCAACCATAGTGTTCGGATACTTTTTTGAGCGACTGTACATTTCAACCTATACTCATCGGGCAGATCAGTCCCTCTTTCCTATATGCATCCGTCACGTGATCGTGAGATCACGTGACGGATGCATATACGTGAGGACACGTGAGATCACTTGGTCCCGATTTATCGCCCTGAAGAAGTATTTGACGTACCAGGATGTATAAAAACTGTGTTGAGAGACAAAAAACATTTTTGTTAAGGGTTAAATTTTCCTCTTACAGTTTTATTGCAGACAAAAGTAAACTTTTTAAATGTCAATCTCCTCTACATACACACAATTTGCCATTTTTTCAATCCTATTTATAACCAGAGCAGGATAAGGCGGTAGCGAAACAGGCAAGTGCGTGGAGCCCAAAAGAAATAGGGGCCCACAGTGGAAAGACTCGTTTAGGCCATTAAATCCACTTTAAGATGGCGTAACTGTGTCTTTTTGGGCGTTTATACGATGCGACTTTAGAAATTGAATGCTACTTACAAAGTTGGAAGAAAATGAGTTGCTCAACTAATATTCTATCATTATTGAAAACGTTTCATGAACTATTATATCTTGTATTAAACAAAAATGTAAATATTGTTTAAATGCTTATATTATCGTCATTTTTATTTACTTTTTAAGCCTATGGTTGGAATTTCAACCTGTTAGGCTTGCAGTCTACATACAGTGATGTCACTCCAATTTATTAACAACCGGTTTCCATAACAGGAGGGGGGGGCCCCTTGGAAAAACGTTTGAAAATATTACATTTCAGATTGCATGATAAGTAAGTATCAATATACTATAATTAACTTTAACTACAAAAGTTGTATCTCAATTAAAGCGTCACACAGAATGCAGAGCCTGTCTAAAAATATTAAAAATTAACCCCTAGCGGGATAAACCTGCAATTAGTGGCAGTGATTCTGTAAATAAATAATACAACTACAAATTAGAGCAATATACTTTATTTTTCATGTAACTGTAGGGTACATATGAAAAACATAACATACATAAGTGATTAAAGCAAACTCCAAATTTTAATAAAATAAACGCAAAATAAAATCACCACACCATATACATTTTTGACAAGACACTAAATTTTCATGTATGGCATATCACTCCTCCTATTCCATAATCCATGGCACTCCTTTTCCTCTTTTTCAAACACGGATGCCACATGGTGATTTGTTGGGTTGCTTTACCTCTGAGCGGCACTTTTTTGCACACCACGGGCTAAATGGCCAGGTCACATGGACCCCGAAGGCTCAGAGAAGATTGGGGGAGGGGACCCACTGGAACAGCTGTTGGGAGACAGATGGTTGCCTCCCATCAAGGCCATCCAGCGTGTTCTTTGACGTGCACAGGGTATGGCTCTCCCGCACACGGGGTCACGGCTTAACGTCCCATCCGACGAACGGCGGCCTTTCCAAGCCCATCGGTGTCTCCTACTGACCGTGGGCAGGGCGGGGAACACATGGTGATGTAAGTACCAATTATCATGGTCCAGGGTCAAGATATTCTTACTTAAAATTATTGGAAACAATTCTTTTATTTTTTGTGAAGTGTCATAAATCTTTCTGAGAAATTTAGAGAAATGTTTCAATGTTTATTTATTTTGTCAGAATGATGCGCGGAGAATTCTGTGTAGTGTGTGGCAACATTTCATGAGAAGCGCACCAGTTTAAGGAAACCGGCGTAAATTTTAACAACCGGTTTCCGGAAACCGGTGGAAACTGGCTGGGTGACAGCAGTGCCTATATATCTAAATAGATGGGTCCATGGGTCTTTTGTTCCGGCCCTGCTTGTAACTAAGAAAACTTTTGAGAAAAAAAGAAAGCTATTATACATTATTTGTTACGTTACTAGAAAAGAAAGGAAAGCTATTATACATTATTTGTTACTTTACTAGAAAAGAAAGGAAAGCCATTATACATTATTTGTTACGTTACTAGAAAAGAAAGGAAAGCTATCATACATTATTTGTTACGTTACTAGAAAAGAAAGGAAAGCTATTATACATTATTTGTTACGTTACTAAAAAAGTAAGGAAAGCTATCATACATTATTTGTTACGTTACTAGAAAAGAAAGGAAAGCTATTATACATTATTTGTTACGTTACTAGAAAAGAAAGGAAAGCTATCCTACATTATTTGTTACGTTACTAGAAAAGAAAGGAAAGCCATTATACATTATTTGTTACGTTACTAGAAAAAAAAGGAAAGCCATTATACATTATTTGTTACGTTACTAGAAAGGAAAGGAAAGCTATTATACATTATTTGTTACGTTACTAGAAAAGAAAGGAAAGCTATTATACATTATTTGTTACGTTACTAAAAAAGAAAGGAAAGCTATCATACATTATTTCTTACGTTACTAGAAAAGAAAGGAAAGCTATTATACATTATTTGTTACGTTACTAGAAAAGAAAGGAAAGCTATCCTACATTATTTGTTACGTTACTAGAAAAGAAAGGAAAGCCATTATACATTATTTGTTACGTTACTAGAAAAAAAAGGAAAGCCATTATACATTATTTGTTACGTTACTAGAAAGGAAAGGAAAGCTATTATACATTATTTGTTACGTTACTAGAAAAGAAAGGAAAGCTATTATACATTATTTGTTACGTTACTAAAAAAGAAAGGAAAGCTATTATACATTATTTGTTACGTTACTAGAAAGGAAAGAAAAGCTATTATACATTATTTGTTACGTTACTAGAAAAGAACGGAAAGCCATTATACGTTATTTGTTACGTTACCAGAAAAGAAAGGAAAGCAATTATACATTATTTGTTACGTTACCAGAAAGGAAAGGAAAGCTTTTATACATTATTTGTTACGCTACTGGAAAGGAAAGGAAGGCTATTATACATTGTTTGTTACGTTACTAGAAAGTAAAGCTATTATACATTATTTGTTACATTACTAGAAACGAAAGGAAGTCTATTATACATTGTTTGTTACGTTACTAGAAACGAAAGGAAAGCTATTATACATTATTTGTTACGTTACTAGAAAAGAAAGGAAAGCTATTATACATTATTTGTTACGGTACTAGAAAAGAAAGGAAAACTAATGTGCATTATTTGTTACGTTACTAGAAAAGAAAGGAAAGCTATTATACATTATTTGTTACGTTACTAGAAAAGAAAGGAAAGCCATTATAGATTATTTGTTACGTTACTAGAAAAGAAAGGAAAGCCATTATACATTATTTGTTACGTTACTAGAAACGAAAGGAAAGCTATTATACATTATTTGTTACGTTACTAGAAAAGAAAGGAAAGCTATTATACATTATTTGTTACGTTACTAAAAAAGAAAGGAAAGCTATCATACATTATTTCTTACGTTACTAGAAAAGAAAGGAAAGCTATTATACATTATTTGTTACGTTACTAGAAAAGAAAGGAAAGCTATAATACATTATTTGTTACGTTACTAGAAAAGAAAGGAAAACTATTATACATTATTTGTTACGTTACTACAAAAGAAAGGAAAGCTATTATACATTATTTGTTACGTTACTAGAAAGGAAAGAAAAGCTATTATACATTATTTGTTACGTTACTAGAAAAGAACGGAAAGCCATTATACGTTATTTGTTACGTTACCAGAAAAGAAAGGAAAGCCATTATACATTATTTGTTACGTTACCAGAAAGGAAAGGAAAGCTTTTATACATTATTTGTTACGCTACTGGAAAGGAAAGGAAGGCTATTATACATTGTTTGTTACGTTACTAGAAAGGAAAGGAAAGCTATTATACATTATTTGTTACATTACTAGAAACGAAAGGAAAGCTATTGTGCATTATTTGTTACGTTACTAGAAACGAAAGGAAAGCTATTATACATTATTTGTTACGTTACTAGAAAAGAAAGGAAAGCTATTATACATTATTTGTTACGTTACTAGAAAAGGAAGGAAAACTAATGTGCATTATTTGTTACGTTACTAGAAAAGAAAGGAAAGCTATTATACATTATTTGTTACGTTACTAGAAAAGAAAGGAAAGCTATTATACATTATTTGTTACGTTACTAGAAAAGAAAGGAAAGCCATTATACATTATTTGTTACGTTACTAGAAAAGAAAGGAAAGCCATTATAGATTATTTGTTACGTTACTAGAAAAGAAAGGAAAGCCATTATACATTATTTGTTACGTTACTAGAAAAGAAAGGAAAGCCATTATAGATTATTTGTTACGTTACTAGAAAGGAAAGCTATTATACATTATTTGTTACGTTACAGGAAAGGAAAAGAATTCTATTATACATTGTTTGTTACGTTACTAGAAAGGAGAGGAAAGCTATTATACATTATTTGTTACGTTACCAGAAACGAAAGGAAAGCTATTGTGCATTATTTGTTACGTTACTAGAAACGAAAGGAAAGCTATTATACATTATTTGTTACATTACTAGAAAGGAAAGGAAAGCTATCATACATTATTTTTTACATTACTAGAAAGGAAAGGAAAGCTATTATACATTATTTGTTACATTACTAGAAAGGAAAGGAAAGCTATTATACATTATTTGTTACATTACTAGAAAGGAAAGCTATTATACATTATTTGTTACGTTACTAGAAAAGAAAGGAAAGCCATTATACATTATTTGTTACGTTACTAGAAAAAAAAGGAAAGCCATTATACATTATTTGTTACGTTACTAGAAAGGAAAGGAAAGCTATTATACATTATTTGTTACGTTACTAGAAAAGAAAGGAAAGCTATTATACATTATTTGTTACGTTACTAAAAAAGAAAGGAAAGCTATTATACATTATTTGTTACGTTACTAGAAAGGAAAGAAAAGCTATTATACATTATTTGTTACGTTACTAGAAAAGAACGGAAAGCCATTATACGTTATTTGTTACGTTACCAGAAAAGAAAGGAAAGCAATTATACATTATTTGTTACGTTACCAGAAAGGAAAGGAAAGCTTTTATACATTATTTGTTACGCTACTGGAAAGGAAAGGAAGGCTATTATACATTGTTTGTTACGTTACTAGAAAGTAAAGCTATTATACATTATTTGTTACATTACTAGAAACGAAAGGAAGTCTATTATACATTGTTTGTTACGTTACTAGAAACGAAAGGAAAGCTATTATACATTATTTGTTACGTTACTAGAAAAGAAAGGAAAGCTATTATACATTATTTGTTACGGTACTAGAAAAGAAAGGAAAACTAATGTGCATTATTTGTTACGTTACTAGAAAAGAAAGGAAAGCTATTATACATTATTTGTTACGTTACTAGAAAAGAAAGGAAAGCCATTATAGATTATTTGTTACGTTACTAGAAAAGAAAGGAAAGCCATTATACATTATTTGTTACGTTACTAGAAACGAAAGGAAAGCTATTATACATTATTTGTTACGTTACTAGAAAAGAAAGGAAAGCTATTATACATTATTTGTTACGTTACTAAAAAAGAAAGGAAAGCTATCATACATTATTTCTTACGTTACTAGAAAAGAAAGGAAAGCTATTATACATTATTTGTTACGTTACTAGAAAAGAAAGGAAAGCTATAATACATTATTTGTTACGTTACTAGAAAAGAAAGGAAAACTATTATACATTATTTGTTACGTTACTACAAAAGAAAGGAAAGCTATTATACATTATTTGTTACGTTACTAGAAAGGAAAGAAAAGCTATTATACATTATTTGTTACGTTACTAGAAAAGAACGGAAAGCCATTATACGTTATTTGTTACGTTACCAGAAAAGAAAGGAAAGCCATTATACATTATTTGTTACGTTACCAGAAAGGAAAGGAAAGCTTTTATACATTATTTGTTACGCTACTGGAAAGGAAAGGAAGGCTATTATACATTGTTTGTTACGTTACTAGAAAGGAAAGGAAAGCTATTATACATTATTTGTTACATTACTAGAAACGAAAGGAAAGCTATTGTGCATTATTTGTTACGTTACTAGAAACGAAAGGAAAGCTATTATACATTATTTGTTACGTTACTAGAAAAGAAAGGAAAGCTATTATACATTATTTGTTACGTTACTAGAAAAGGAAGGAAAACTAATGTGCATTATTTGTTACGTTACTAGAAAAGAAAGGAAAGCTATTATACATTATTTGTTACGTTACTAGAAAAGAAAGGAAAGCTATTATACATTATTTGTTACGTCACTAGAAAAGAAAGGAAAGCCATTATACATTATTTGTTACGTTACTAGAAAAGAAAGGAAAGCCATTATAGATTATTTGTTACGTTACTAGAAAAGAAAGGAAAGCCATTATACATTATTTGTTACGTTACTAGAAAAGAAAGGAAAGCCATTATAGATTATTTGTTACGTTACTAGAAAGGAAAGCTATTATACATTATTTGTTACGTTACAGGAAAGGAAAAGAATTCTATTATACATTGTTTGTTACGTTACTAGAAAGGAGAGGAAAGCTATTATACATTATTTGTTACGTTACCAGAAACGAAAGGAAAGCTATTGTGCATTATTTGTTACGTTACTAGAAACGAAAGGAAAGCTATTATACATTATTTGTTACATTACTAGAAAGGAAAGGAAAGCTATCATACATTATTTTTTACATTACTAGAAAGGAAAGGAAAGCTATTATACATTATTTGTTACATTACTAGAAAGGAAAGGAAAGCTATTATACATTATTTGTTACATTACTAGAAAGGAAAGCTATTATACATTATTTGTTACGTTACTAGAAAAGAAAGGAAAGCTGTGATACATTATTTGTTACGTTACTAGAAACGAAAGGAAAGCTATTGTGCATTATTTGTTACGTTACTAGAAACGAAAGGAAAGCTATTATACATTATTTGTTACGTTACTAGAAACGAAAGGAAAGTTATTATACATTATTTGTTACATTACTAGAAAGGAAAGGAAAGCTATTATACATTATTTGTTACATTACTAGAAAGGAAAGGAAAGCTATTATACATTATTTGTTACATTACTAGAAAGGAAAGGAAAGCTATTATACATTATTTGTTACGTTACTAGAAAAGAAAGGAAAGCTATTATACATTATTTGTTACATTACTAGAAAGGAAAGGAAAGCTATTATACATTATTTGTTACGTTACTAGAAAAGAAAGGAAAGCTGTGATACATTATTTGTTACATTACTAGAAAGGAAAGGAAAGCTATTATACATTATTTGTTACGTTACTAGAAACGAAAGGAAAGCTATTATACATTATTTGTTACATTACTAGAAAGGAAAGGAAAGCTATTATACATTATTTGTTACATTACTAGAAAGGAAAGGAAAGCTATTATACATTATTTGTTACATTACTAGAAAGGAAAGGAAAGCTATTATACATTATTTGTTACGTTACTAGAAAAGAAAGGAAAGCTATTATACATTAATTGTTACATTACTAGAAAGGAAAGGAAAGCTATTATACATTATTTGTTACGTTACTAGAAAAGAAAGGAAAGCTGTGATACATTATTTGTTACGTTACTAGAAAAGAAAGGAAAGCTATTATACATTATTTGTTACGTTACTAGAAACGAAAGGAAAGCTATTGTGCATTATTTGTTACGTTACTAGAAACGAAAGGAAAGCTATTATACATTATTTGTTACGTTACTAGAAACGAAAGGAAAGCTATTATACATTATTTGTTACATTACTAGAAAGGAAAGGAAAGCTATTATACATTATTTGTTACATTACTAGAAAGGAAAGGAAAGCTATTATACATTATTTGTTACATTACTAGAAAGGAAAGGAAAGCTATTATACATTATTTGTTACGTTACTAGAAAAGAAAGGAAAGCTATTATACATTATTTGTTACATTACTAGAAAGGAAAGGAAAGCTATTATACATTATTTGTTACGTTACTAGAAACGAAAGGAAAGCTATTATACATTATTTGTTACATTACTAGAAAGGAAAGGAAAGCTATTATACATTATTTGTTACATTACTAGAAAGGAAAGGAAAGCTATTATACATTATTTGTTACATTACTAGAAAGGAAAGGAAAGCTATTATACATTATTTGTTACATTACTAGAAACGAAAGGAAAGCTATTATACATTATTTGTTACATTACTAGAAAGGAAAGGAAAGCTATTATACATTATTTGTTACATTACTAGAAAGGAAAGGAAAGCTATTATACATTATTTGTTACATTACTAGAAAGGAAAGGAAAGCTATTATACATTATTTGTTACATTACTAGAAAGGAAAGGAAAGCTATTATACATTATTTGTTACATTACTAGAAAGGAAAGGAAAGCTATTATACATTATTTGTTACGTTACTAGAAAGAAAGGAAAGCTGTGATACATTATTTGTTACGTTACTAGAAAAGAAAGGAAAGCTGTGATACATTATTTGTTACGTTACTAGAAAGGAAAGGAAAGCTATTATACATTATTTGTTACATTACTAGAAAGGAAAGGAAAGCTATTATACATTATTTGTTACATTACTAGAAAGGAAAGGAAAGCTATTATACATTATTTGTTACGTTACTAGAAAAGAAAGGAAAGCTGTGATACATTATTTGTTACGTTACTAGAAAAGAAAGGAAAGCTGTGATACATTATTTGTTACGTTACTAGAAAAGAAAGGAAAGCTGTGATACATTTTTTGTTACGTTACTAGAAAAGAAAGGAAAGCTGTGATACATTATTTGTTACGTTACTAGAAAAGAGAGGAAAGCTATTATACATTATTTGTTACATTACTAGAAAGGAAAGGAAAGCTATTTTACATTATTTGTTACGTTACTAGAAAGGAAAGCATCCGGGTCCTACGTGCGTCGTGTTACGAAGTGTCCCATTTACTGCGGATGCTCTTTCCATCATTACCTCATTCATTTTGTTTAACTGAAATATAAATTCTCTCAACGAAGATTCTTTAAAAGTTTCAAGATTTTTAAGTCTGTTAAAATAATGCTGAAATAAAATTCAAGTCAAGAATGAACGAGATTTCTAGTTCTTTATTCGCTGTCCACTTATTGGCCATTTTGTAATTTGAAACTAAATATTTCATTGGGGAAATTCGTTTGTAGGAATTCACGTGTCATCAACGGCCAATCGCAGTTTGTGATCAGCATGAGATAGACGGTATTGCCATTATGAATTGACGTCATTCCTGCAAAATGAATAAAATTTTACGCTGTAAATGTAAAGTTTCCGTTTGTGATATTTGAAATATTTAAATTAGCTCAAGAGTTTCTAGGGGTCCGGAAACCATTGGTTTAGAGTTAAACAAATTTGTCCAAATTGTCCTCCGGACAAAACACTATTTTTGAACTCCTGAGAAAGCTGTCTAAAATTATTATACGAAAATAATATTTTTCTTCTCACAGCTTAGGCTGAAAATTTAGTTGGGTTTAGATAATGAAGTAAATGTAACAACGATATAAAACAGCAATGAATTGAAACTTAAATTTATTTCCAGAATTTTCAAATAATAATAATAACACTACCTAGAAATTCGCCACTTAACGGGGTGGAGGTGGCTCAGTCGTAGCGCGCCAGGCTCGTAATCTGTAGTTCCCAGGTTCGAGTTCCAGCTGGGTCAGCGTTGGAATTTATCTCCGCAAAATTCCCTCCCCACGGTCAGTAGGGGACACCGATGGGCTTTGAAAGGCCGCCGTCCGTCGGATGGGACGTTAAGCCGTGGCCCCGTGTGATATGGCAACCATCGTGTCACGTGACACGATGATTGCCAAATCATTAATTTCTAAAAAAATCGTTCCCAGATATTTTTCTGAATTCTGTAATAAAGAACAAGTAATCAAGTTTCTGAATATCATCACTTGAATAATCAATCAAGTAGTGTTCGGATATTTTTTTTGAACGACTCTACTATGAATTGGTAAAATCGTTTTGTTATGTATTTAAAATATATTTGGTCCAAAAAAATTGAAAGAAATCAGCCAGATTCAGTATATTGATTTGTTTTATTGATCTGTTTTATGACCAGCAGGTTATTTGTGTAAATGAGCTGCGGGCTCGACAGACTGTTATTAAGGAATATCAGGAATTATCTATTTAAGGTATAAATATCATATTTAGATGATAGAGTGTGTTTATCATAGCCTACTTCCCGGAATAAACAGTTTTGAAAACAAACATTACGCATTGGCAAACTTCTAAGTATTAATATTAAGAAAGAAACGAAATGGGTATATTTTAGAGAATGTTCCTTTCCTTTTTATTGCAATAAAGGAAAAAGGACACGTCTTCCTCGTGAAAAGGGAAACGACAGATTATGTTTGTATTTGTGGGTGGTTTTCATTCCGAAAAGTCGGCCACGGAGTCCGAATGGCTTTTCGCTATCAGGCAAAGCATTCGTCTCGCCTTGCCGATTGAACCGACGACCCCTTCTCCTCATTCAGTCTGACCCATATTTCTTCCGCTGTTTACTTAAATCACGGCAGCGGCACAATTGTTGACAGCCGCGGTGTGGCAACACTCCCACGCCGGCCGGCGCGTGCCAGCCGATGATGCCGACCGTGAAAAGCAGTCGCATAATCGGCTGGCTGCCGCCGCTGCCAAAGTACGTAACGAACCATCAACGTTTCCGCACCCTTCTTTCCGCAAAACCGTAACCGGTGTTGCATCTGGAAAATTGCGACTGTGTAGCGACTTGTTTGACCTCCGCTACCGACAACAAGTAGCAGATGGACACGTCTACGTCAGAAAAGAAACCCACCGACGTTCCTGCATACAAAAGAGACGTCTCTTTTCTATTTTTCCCTCCTCTGTCCATCTCTGTTTTTGCCCATCAGCATTCCTGACCCCCAGCTGATGGGCAGGTGCGATGGCTGCTCGCTCGGCGGCGGATGCGCTCTAGCAGCCCTGCCAAGTCGACTGACTACCCGGAGAGATTTCGCGTGTCGTCGTACACGTATAGGATGTTATACATGGCACTGTGTGAGGTTAGGCCTAGACGGTTGTGCCCTCGGGGAGGCAGGTGAGAGGCGGATGGTGTGACGCGTGCTCTCGAGAGAGCAGCCACGTGCCGTCGTCCACGCCCACCGCAGATTTCTGTAAAACTTCATGCGACGACGCTCTGCACGCAAAGCAGGAGTTTAACTAAGAGACGAGGGAGAGGTTTTTGCGGGGGGGATGGATAGAAGAGAAATTATAAGGGGAAGAAGAAAAAAAGGATTACGCGACGCACCAGAGTTATGGACACTCTAGTTATCGCGCGCAAATCACGCGGGCCTTACTCTAGTCTGAGGTGTCTTTCTACTGCTAATTACAAGCACCATCTGCCTCCTGGAGAAGTGGAAAAACCAAAACGAGTTGAGTCGGATGCTCTTCTGTTGGCATCAGAGGGACTGCGAGAGCAAGAAGAAGTGCAGCTGGCCGAGGAGGAGGAGAAGAGCAGTGGAAGCTGAAGACGGGTTCGAGCTTTCCATTGATAGTCGCGACGAGTGCGCCAGGAGGTGGGGAGGCGCTGTTGGCTCAGAATGCGAATGAATGAGATCCACTCGGAAGGACGATTTAATTTCGGTTTTTGTCCGCCTCTAATTTCTCGATCGTAGTTTGATTTATGAAACTTTGGGAATTCGAATTAGCGTTCTTTTTTTTATGAAGGAGGAAATGAAACGGATTGAGGAGCCAGGAAACGCGACGATCCCAATGTGACATTCTGGAAATGGTAAATGTTGTCGCGTGTTTGTTTATTCGTTTTCAATTAATTCGACTTTCGCATCAAACCTAGATGTAGACGTCTTCAGGAAATGTTTCTAGTTGTGTGTGTTGGGGGGGGGGGGGGGGAACTGTAAATGTTGATTAGAATTATTAATACTATTTTTATCACTATTGGTACAGTCGCTGATAAAAAATATCCGAACACTACGGTTGATTACAGAATTCAGAAAAATAATACGGTTGATTACAGAATTCAGAAAAAAAAACTGGCAACGATTTTTTTTTAGAAATTACCGATCTGGCAACCTTCGTGTCACGTGACACGAAGGTTGCCAGATCGCTAATTTCTATAAAAAAACGTTGCCAGATATTTTTCTGAATTCTGTAATCAACCATAGTGTTCGGATATTTTTTGAATATATATAATGCTTATGAATATATAATGCAATGAATATGGAGCGTGTGCAGTTACCGTTCACAGCAAACTGGAGCGGTTGCGGTTAATGTTCACAGCACATTGGATCGTGTGAGCTCACAGCAAACTGGAGTGGTTGCGGTTAATGTTCACAGCACATTGGATCGTGTGAGCTCACAAAAATCTGGATCGTGTGGGCCCACTCACAGAAATATTGAGCGTGTGCAGTTACCGTTCACAGCAAACTGGAGCGGTTGCGGTTAATGTTCACAGCACATTGGATCGTGTGAGCTCACAAAAACCTGGATCGTGTGGGCCCACTCACAGAAATATTGAGCGTTTGCAGTTACCGTTCACAGCAAACTAGAGCGTGTTCAGTAACTGCACACGCTCCAGTTTTGCTGTGAACGGTAACTGGAGCGTGTACAGTTGCTGTACACGCTCCAGATATTTTTTCTGAATTCTGTAATGAACCATAGTGTTCGGATACTTTTTTGAGCGACTGTACATAAAGTGCTGCTAAAACGACTTCGTTTGTAAACTTGCAAAAGTCATATTTTTCGGGTGTTGCAGCCCTTTGATTATTCCAAGCGCAAGAGGTTTCGCTACCGTAATGCTGGGCCTTACAAAAAACGTCTACCTAAGAAGGATAATGTTTTACGATACACCGGGATTCTCACGCATTATTTCGTTGTCTGGATATGCTAATGAAACAGAAAGTGGGGACTTGGGAGTCTGAAAAAAAAATCCCTACTCATTTCAGAAACACGAAAGAAACGTGTTCTACAAATTTATACGTGTTGCGCTCACTGAAAACATGGTGATTGGACCTTTTTTCACTTGGTAAACTGTCACCACCATCATATACACTATATTGCAAGTGTCAGGACACTAATGTTAAGTGAACGAATAGCCCCGTTCAAATCTACCTAACATAGAAAATAAGCTTTTTACGGAAAAAAGTCACTAGATATAAATTGAAGATCTCGGTCAGAGCTCTTTAAATCTCTATTTTCTATAATATTAATTTAATATTTAAAGGGTTATGGAAGCTATAATATTTAACAACAGATGTTATCACACCACACTTCCAAAACATTTTCCCCCCAAAATGAATGAAAACTTAAAAAATCCTTACACAAAATTAAAATATTATATTTATGTTGCGAACAACTTGTTATAACAGTTGTGATTTAATTTTTTGAAGTAAATTTTGAAAAATAGCAAAAGTTTCACTTAAATGTTTCAGCTTCCATAACTCTTTAAATATTAGATTAAATTATTTAAAATAGAGATTTAGAGAGCTCTGACCGAGATCTTCAATTTATGTCTAGTGACCTTTTTCCGTAAAATGCTTATTTTCAAAGTTAGGTATATTTGAATGTGGCTATTCGTTCACTTAACATGAAAGTGTCTGAACGCTTTTTGCAATATAGTGTATCTAGCTAACTAAGTTACAGCTTGGTGTTTCGGAATATGAGGGTTCGCAACGAAATACATTTCATGTGTTACTGAGTTACAAAAAATTAGCTTAATATTCAGTCTATTAATTAAAAACATAGTTCATCTTAGCTTTACAAAATCATCATTGTATATCAATGTTAGGATAATGATTCCACCGCATCAGCTTCATATTTATTCTTTAATCCAGTGGTTCTCAATCTTTTATGCTTCACGTACCCCCTGGAAATGTATATGCAACTGGCGTACCCCTTGTATAGATAGATAAAATTATAGTTATAGTATAACAATGGGAATAAAATAAAACATATATATATCATTGGTTCTCAACCTTTTGTGCTTCACGTACCCCTGGAAATGCGTATGCAACTGGCGTACCCCTTGTATAGATAGATAAAACTATAGTTATAGTATAACAATGGGAATAAAATAAAACATATATATCAGTGGTTCTCAACCTTTTATGCTTCACGTACCCCCTGGAAATGTGTATGTAACTGGCGTACCCCTTGTATAGATAGATAAAACTATAGTTATAGTATAACAATGGGAATAAAATAAAACATATATATCAGTGGTTCTCAAACTTTTATGCTTCACGTACCCCCTGGAAATGTGTATGTAACTGATGTACCCCTTGTATAGATAGATAAAACTATAGTTATAGTATAACAATGGGAATAAAATAAAACATATATATCAGTGGTTCTCAACCTTTTATGCTTCACGTACCCCCTGGAAATGTGTATGTAACTGGCGTACCCCTTGTATAGATAGATAAAACTATAGTTATAGTATAACAATGGGAATAAAATAAAACATATATATCAGTGGTTCTCAACCTTTTATGCTTCACGTACCCCCTGGAAATGTGTATGTAACTGGCGTACCCCTTGTATAGATAGATAAAACTATAGTTATAGTATAACAATGGGAATAAAATAAAACATATATATCAGTGGTTCTCAAACTTTTATGCTTCACGTACCCCCTGGAAATGTGTATGTAACTGGCGTACCCCTTGTATAGATAGATAAAACTATAGTTATAGTATAACAATGGGAATAAAATAAAACATATATATCAGTGGTTCTCAACCTTTTATGCTTCACGTACCCCCTGGAAATGTGTATGTAACTGGCGTACCCCTTGTATAGATAGATAAAACTATAGTTATAGTATAACAATGGGAATAAAATAAAACATATATATCAGTGGTTCTCAACCTTTTATGCTTCACGTACCCCCTGGAAATGTGTATGTAACTGGCGTACCCCTTGTATAGATAGATAAAACTATAGTTATAGAATAACAATGGGAATAAAATAAAACATATATATATATATCATTGGTTCTCAACCTTTTATGTTTCACGTACCCCCTGGAAATGCGTATGCAACTGGCGTACCCCTTGTATAGATAGATAAAACTATAGTTATAGTATAACAATAGGAATAAAATAAAACATATATATCAGTGGTTCTCAACCTTTTATGCTTCACGTACCCTCTGGAAATGTGTATGTAACTGGCGTACCCCTTGTATAGATAGATAAAACTACAGTTATAGAATAACAATGGCAATAAAAACGTATGTATCACTGGTTCTCAACCTTTTATGCTTCACGTACCCCATGGAAATGTGTATGTAACTGGCGTACCCCTTGTACAGATAGATAAAACTATAGTTATAGTATAACAATGGGAATAAAATAAAACATATATATATATATCATTGGTTCTCAACCTTTTATGTTTCACGTACCCTCTGGAAATGTGTATGCAACTGGCGTACCCCTTGTATAGATGGATAAAACTATAGTTATAGTATAACAATAATAATGGGAATAAAATAAAACATATACTGTATATATATATATACACATTAAATTTTGTATTCATAAATTACATATATATCGATAAACACAAAAAATGACATAAACAATTTAACAAATCTTATAAAATTATAAACATTTTACGGAGCGACTTTTGAGCTCTCACGGTGTACTCCAAAATTTTTTACCGTGTACCCCACGTTGAGAATCCCTACTTTAATGTTCTTTTCAATCAAAACGAAAAAAATATATATATTTCGATTTTCGCATTTTTGGGGCTTTTAAATTTGTCATAGGCTGGACTTTGACCTTCTGAGGTCAAGGTCCGAGCCTCAAACTTGTCGGCGTTTTTACTTATCTCCGCTAATTCTACTCTGCCCTCGATAAGAAAGAGACACCGAGAGGCTTGGAAAAAGCCACTGCCCCTCATATGGAAAGCTAATCCATGGCCCGTGTCCAGATACATTGTGCCACATTAAAGAACACGCTGGATGGTCTTGACGGAAGGCTTCCCTCTGTCTCCTAACAGCTGGCCAGTGAGTCCCCTCCTCCAACCTTCTCTGAACCCTCGGAAGTCCTTGTGATCTGGCCATTTAACCCATTGTGTGCAAAAAAAATCGACCTCTCGAATCATCCAACCCGTCCAGTACTTCATGGACACTCTCTATATTTCTTCTTTGGCAAGAATATTTTGCTTAAAAAAATCTTGAAATTTAGAGTCTCTAGTTTAGTCATTTCCTGTTCAATCCAGTCGCTTTGTCCTTTCCGGTGGGGGTGGGGTTGCTCAGTCGGTAGCGCGTCAGGCTCGTAATCTGTAGTTCCCAGGTTCGAGTCCCAGCTGGGTCAGCGTTGAGATTTATCTCCGCAAAATTCCCCGCTCTGCCCACGGTCAGTAGGGGACACCGATGGGCTTGGAAAGGCCGCCGTCCGTCGGATGGGACGTTAAGCCGTGGCCCCGTGTGCGGGAGAGCCATACCCTGTGCACGTTAAAGAACACGCTGGATGGCCTTGACGGAAGACTACCATCTGTCTCCCAACAGCTGTTCCAGTGGATCCCCTCCCCCAACCTTCTCTGAGCCTTCGGGGTCCATGTGACCTGGCCATTTAGCCCATGGTGTGCAAAAAAGTGCCGCTCAGAGGTAAAACAACCCAAATCCTTTCCGGTAAATTTGTTCTTGTCAAACGACGTTTTTAAAGCTATTTTTTTATGACTTTGAAATTTCCGGTTATCTTCAACTACACTCACTGTAAATATTGCTGATAATGATCAACTTAGTTTTCATAGAATTGCAACAATCTCGGTAGCCAACATGTTTCAAAGAGATCATAAATCCCGCCAGTGAGTAGTTAAATGCCTACCAATCGGTGAGGAGCGCGTGCCGTAACATCTTCGCCATCTGCAAGACTCGTGTGAGGAAGGGGTGAATGTCTTCTTGACTCGCGTCACCTGGAGGATGGAGAGAGGGGAAAGGATAAGGTGTGTGTGACTGAGAGGGTGAAGGATGGGTGATTTTTGTTCTTCACTTAGAGGAAGCATAAGTCATTGATTTTTCACCTGCCAGCGACGTGATGAGTTCTGTTGATCTTTTCGAAACAAGAAAACGGAACGCGCCAGATTTCCGGCTCCACAAAAAGAGGAATGTCAGAAAGATGCAACTACGTGCTTGAAATGATTCTTTTTACCGTGTCGTTAGTTGGGTTGCTTTACCTCTGAGCGGCCCTTTTTTTTGCACACCATGGGCTAAATGGCCAGGTCACATGGACCTCGAAGGCTCAGAGAAGGTTGGGGGAGGGGACACACTGGAACAGCTGTTGGGAGACAGATGATAGCCTCCCGTCAAGGCCATCCAGCGTGTTCTTTAACGTTGGGTTGTTTTACCTCTGAGCGGCACTTTTTTGCACACCATGGGCTAAATGGCCAGGTCACATGGATCCCGAAGTTTCAGAGAGGTTGGGGGAGAGGACCCACTAGAACAGCTGTTGGGAGACAGATGGTAGCCTCCCGTCAAGGCCATCCAGCGTGTTCTTTAACGTTGGGTTGTTTTACCTCTGAGCGGCATTTTTTGCACACCATGGGCTAAATGGCCAGGTCACATGGACCCCAAAGTTTCAGAGAAGGTTGGGAGAGGGGACCCACTGGAACAGCTGTTGGAAGACAGATGGTAGCCTCCCGTCAAGGCCATCCAGCGTGTTCTTTAACGTGCACAGGGTATGTCTCTCTCCCACACGGGCACACGGCTTAACGTCCCATCCGACGAACGGCGGCCTTTCCAAGCCCATCGGTGTCCCCTACTGACCGTGGGCAGAGCGGGGAATTTTGCGAAGATAAATCTCAACGCTGACCCAGCTGGGACTCCAACCTGGGAACTACAGATTATGAGCCTGGCGCGCTACCGACTGAGCCACCCCCGCCCACAAGAGAGGGGAAAGGATAAGGTATGTGTCACTGAGAGGGTGAAGGATGGGTGATTTTTGTTCTTCACTTAGAGGAAGCATAAGTCATTGATTTTTCACCTGACAGCGACGTGATGAGTTCTGTTGATCTTTTCGAAACAAGAAAACGGAACGCCCCAGATTTCCGGCTCCACAAAAAGAGAAATGTCAGACAGATGCAACTACGTGCTTGAAATGATTCTTTTTACCGTGTCGTTAGTCGAGAATGATAAGTGATAATGAATACTCTAGGTGGTTGGCGACCTCAACTCTCTGCCCATTTGGTTAAAGGATTTGCGCATCGAGTAATGAGACAAATAAATCATTGCTTCTCTGTTAGTCAAGGAACTGGACTCGTGTGCCTAGATAACGAATTAGTTTTATGTTGTTTCAGTTTTAGGTTTTTTAAGATTTTTTTTTTTACTTTAGTCCTAGTAAACATCTGGATTAATACTCTAGCAGTTGGGTTGTTTTACATCCGAGCGGCAGTTTTTTTGCACACCATGGGCTAAATGGCCAGGTCACATGGACCCCGAAGACTCAGAAGGTTGGGAGAGAGGACTCACTGGAACAGCCGTTGGGAGACAGATGGTAGCCTCCCGTCAAGGCATCCAGCGTGTTCTTTAACGTGCACAGGGTATGACTCTCCTGCACTCGGGACCACGGCTTAACGTCCCATCCGACGGACGGCGGCCTTTCCAAGCCCATCGGTGTCCCCTACCGACCGTGGGCAGGGCGGGGAGTTTTGCGGTCAATACTGACCTAGCTGGGACACGAACCTGGGAACTGCAGATTACGAGCCTGGCGCGCTATCGACTGAGGAGGCGCGTCCCGCCAACTCTAGGAATTTAATAAATTAAAAAAAAAAATGTAAAATATTATTCCGTATAAAATATCATTTTAACCTTTCCTGCCCGGTGAAATATTTTTTGTCCGATGGGAAATCTTACTCAAGTCTTATTCTCAGACCACTCCCCCCCGCTTCCACTCCCCCGTGCCCTGAAACTAAATTCTAGATACGCGTGCTTGGGGCGGGGGTAGGGAGAAGTTACAGAATTAATCCCCCTCGCAGATAATTTAAATAACTGGTTGGGTTGGTGAATTTTACTTCTGAACGGCACTTTTTTGCACACAATGGGCTAAATGGCCAGATCACAAAGGCTCAGTGAAAGCTGAGAGAAGGCGACACACTAAACAACTGTTAGGTGACAGATGGTAGCCTCTTGTTAAGGCCATTCACCATGTTCTTTAACGTGCAGAGGGTATGTCTCTCCCACACATGGGACCACAACTTCACATCCCATCCAATGGATGGCGACCTTTCCAAACCTATCGACTACTGACCGCGGGAGGGGCAGGGGTGGCTCAGTTGGTAGCGCGCCAGGCTCGTAATATGCAGTTCCCAGGTTCGAGTCTCAGCTGGATCAGCGTTGAGATTTATCTCCGCAAATGTCCCCTGCCCACTGTCAGTAGGGGACACCGATGGGCTTGGAAAGGCCGCCGTCCGTCGGATGGGACTTTAAGTCGTGGCCCCGAGTGCGGGAGAGCCAAACCCTGTGCACGTTAAAGAACACACTGGATAGTCTTGACGGTAGGCTACCATCTGTCTCCCAACAGCCGTTCCAGTGGGTCCGCTCCCCCAACATTCTCTGAGCCTTCGGGGTCCTTGTGATCTGACCATTTAGTCCATGGTGTGCAAAAAAGTGCCGCTCAGAGGTAAAACAACCCAACTAAGACGAAGTATGCATTTTTACCACCTTAAAAAATGTATTTATGAATTTTTACCGCCTTAAAAAAAGTTTTCTAATTACCTCTTAAAGCAAAACAGTTGCATTTCCCACCCATCTGGGGGTAAGGGGTCGACTCATTGCTGCCAATGGAAACTTCGTGACCTTCACATACCACCACCAAAATTTCAAAATTGCGGCATAAATGCATCACTTGCAGTATTCGTCAGATATTTCGGAATTTTCGATTTTTTTTCCAATGCTAGAGGGCACAATTATAGCTTTTGGAATATTCGGAAAGTGAAATTTAAAAAATTACATCGATGCATATTAAAATTATTTAAGGATAAAAAAAAATGCGAATTATAATATGTTATTAGTACAATCGCTCAAAAAAGTATCCGAACACTATGGTTGATTAGAGAATTCAGAAAAAATATCTGGCAACAATTTTTTTTTAGAAATTAGTGATCACACAACCTTTGTGTCACGTGACTAACTATTTCACTAATTTCAAAAAATCACTAATTCACTAATCACTAATTTCTAAAAAAATCGTTGTCAGATATTTTTTCTGAATTCTCTAATCAACCATAACGTTCGGATACTTTTTTGAGCGACTGTACCTATCCAACTCAAAAGAATTTTTAATTTATTTCTAAAAACAATTATCTCTTAAAAACAAAAGTTGTGCTTTCCCATCCGCTGGGGGTAAGAGGTCCATTCATTGTTGTCAATGAAACTTCAACATTCCACCACGAAAATTTAAAATATCTTGCATAAATACATTGTTTGTAATATTTTTGACGAAATTTCGGAATTTTCGATATTTTTCAGCCCTAGAGGGCGCAATTATAGCTTTTAGGATGTTCGAAAAATTCAAATCGTTCAATTTCATCAATACCTATGCGACCTAAAAGAATTTTTATCTTTAGAAACAAAAAAAGTTTAATATCTACAGACTGACCGACGGTCAGGCGCAGGATCGACGCTAGCTATTTTCCCGCGCGGAGCGAAATTGCATATATGCCGCCCGGAGCAAGCTTGGACTCTGCTGTTCATTTCTCCAAGTCTGATCTGGGATAAAAAATAAAATAAATAAATACCCCCTCAAGCAGCTGCTTGCCACAGAGGTCTGACAGGAGCCTGTCAGTTTATATGCCAAAGTAGCGCGCTTGGCTACTGATCTAAGGGACCTGGGTTCGAGCCCCGGGTAAGGTATGGATGTATGTGTCGTTTTTCTGCTGTGGTCCTGCCATCCTCTCAGATCTTCTATTGTGGCATATAAACTGACAGGCTCCTGTCAGACCTCTGTGGCAAGCAGCTGCTTGAGGGGGTATTTTATTAATTAGCCGTCCCATGGCCGAGTGGTTAGCGCGCTTGGCTACTGATCTAAGGGACCTGGGTTCGAGCCCCGGGTAAGGCATGGATGTATGTGTCGTTTTTCTGCTGTGGTCCTGCCATACTCTCAGACCTTCTACTATGGCATATAAACTGACAGGCTCCTGTCAGACCTCTGTGGCAAGCAGCTGCTTGAGAGGGTATTATATTTTTTATTTATTTAGAAGATCAGAGAGGATGGCAGGACCTCAGCAGAAAAACAACGCATACAACCAGTCCTTATCCGGGACTCGAACCCAGCTCCCTTAGATCAGTAGCCTAGCACGCTAACCACTAGGCCATGGGATTTTATTAATGATTAATTTAGCTAAATTTAATGTAATTTTTAAAAGCAATTGAAAACTATCTGTTGGAAACTAGGTCATACTCGAAACAGTTTTAATGAAGAAATAGTTTTAGTCTGTTTGCAAATTTGCCATCCCTAAAAAATGCCACCCTGTGCAGTCTCTCGTGCAGTAGCCCCCGCCCATGGTCAGACGGATAGACAGACAGACAGACAGACAGACGACAAAGTGAAATTATTATCTGATTTTTTTTAAACACGAGACAAGAAAAAGGAGTCAGGAGTTCCGGAGCTTCAAATTTTCTTTGTAATTGAAACAATGTGAAGGCGATCATATTTAATATTTTACGTTCAAAATTATATTAAACAATATACCATTAAATTCACTTTTTCTCTTTGGCTGTTTTCTAAAGTGCTTACAATCGTGAGACTGAAATCTGTATCAAATATCACCGTACGCTTTTCCGAGATCCTTAAGTATTCGAGCAATACCATTCAGCTTTGGGGCTTGGAAAGGCCGCCGTCCGTCGGATGGGACGTTAAGCCGTGGTCCCGTGTGCGGGAAAGCCATACCCTGTGCACGTTAAAGAACACGCTGGATGGCCTTGACGGGAGGCTACCATCTGTCTCCCAACAGCTGTTCCAGTGGGTCCCCTCCCCCAACCTTCTCTGAACCTTCGGGGTCCATGTGACCTGGCCATTTAGCCCATGGTGTGCAAAAAAGTGCCGCTCAGAGGTTAAACAACCCAAACAACCCATTCAGCTTTGCTGACCAAACAATCTGAGCGACGACAAAACATGGCGACCAACTTTGAGATGGCCAACCTCAACCTATATAAGTACTCTAGAGTGGACGAGTTATCAGCACCAATATGGACACTAGGGTTGGGTTGTTTTACCTCTGAGCGGCACTTTTTTGCACACCACGGGCTAAATGGCCAGGTCACAAGGACCCCGAAGGCTCAGAGAAGGTTGGGGGAGGGGACCCACTGGAACAGCTGTTGAGAGACAGATGGTAGCCTCCCGTCAAGGCCATCCAGCGTGTTCTTTAACGTGCACAGGGCATGGCTCTCCCGCACACGGGACCACGGCTTAACGTCCCATCCGACGGCGGCGGCCTATTCCAAGCCCATCGGTGTCCCCTACTGACCGTGGGCAGAGCGGGGAATTTTTGCGGAGATAAACCTCAACGCTGACCCACGAACCTGGGAACTACAGATTACGAGCCTGGCGCGCTACCGACTGAGCCACCCCCGCCACCGGACACTATAGTCGTTAATTCGCATATGCACGATGGGCTGTTCTGTTTCAGATTCCATACACGTAAAGCATTGATGTATGCAATTTTTTTGAAGGATAAATATTTTCTCTCTGCAAGTTATTCTGAAAAAATAACAAAAAATAACTTAATGTCTCATCAAATATTTGCAGCAAATGAACTGAGTACTTATCCTTTCTATCGACAGCACAGCACAGCACTGTCGTTAGTTATTAGTGTTCTATCTCATAAATAAAAAAATAAATACCCCCTCAAGCAGCTGCTTGCCACAGAGGTCTGACAGGAGCCTGTCAGTTTATATGCCACAGTAGAAGATCTGAGAGGATGGCAGGACCTCAGCAGAAAAACAACACACACAACCATGCCTTACCCGGGGCTCGAACCCAGGTCCCTTAGATCAGTAGCCAAGCGTGCTAACCACTCGGCCAAAACGTGGTTGTATTATTCAATGAGTGTTACTTTCCTGTTGCTGCCAGATCCTGTTAACGTAATTCGAACGTTACAATTTAAGATTCTCAAAACATTTTTAGAATGCGAATCTGGCAACTCTATTTAAATAGCAACATCGTTGAATTCTCCGAAAACTCACTCATAAATAAACAGCGAAAAATTATACAAACTTCAAAGTTAACAGAAAACTTACTTTAAAAGCTGTTCGCTTCAGAAAATGTTACATTTTAATAGACCTCGACCACTTGAGTGGATTTATAACTCTGACTTTCTGTCATTGAAATGACCGTCTCTTTAATAAGGATCGAATATATGCGACATCGCCGGTGTTTTTTCGGTAATATTTTGTATAAGTTATTTGAGTAGAGAGCAAATATGACAGGTAGACAGATAGATGGTTGAAGAGAGAAAGGTGCAGGCTAACAACGAAAGGAGGTATAATTTTATCTTGGAAGAAACGATATTTGAATTATTCCAGGTGGGTTTGTCTGGAATGAGCAGAAAAAATGGAAGGTCGGTCCCTGGCGGACGAAAATATGCCATCGTATCAGACGATGTTCATTTCTTTACATAAATAATAACATATAAGTAAATGCTCAATTAATTCGAGAAATTAATCTTCTGTCAGGTGAAGCAGACGACAGGGTCAATTTTCACAACATGGCGCTCAAGGTCGTCTTTTTTGATATGATCGTTCCGAAGATAAGGGACTGAGAGAGAAAACCACTGATACAGATGCCGAACGAATGAGACCTGAAGATGATTCGTAATTATTCTTAATTGCCGTGAGTAATCGCATTTTAAGAGCATGGAATAACCTGACTGCATAAGTAGAACACGTTCGTTTTCTTGCTTGGAAAGAAACAGTGGTTGCTTTTTTTTTTTTTTTGGGGGGGGGGGGGGGAACTTTGTGTGTCGAACTGAATTAAGAAAAAAGTTTTTCGAATTTTTCTAAGTTATCTTGGATTGGGTTGGTTTTAAGGAAGTTAAATTTCAAGCTATCTCGAGTGTTTAAAATTGGGCTCTGAGAGTTGGGTTGTTTTACCTCTGAGCGTCACTTTTTTGCACACCATGGGCTAAATGGCCAGGTCACAGGACCCCGAAAGCTCAGAGAATGTTTGGGGGAGGGGACCCACTGGAACAGCTGTTGGGAGACAGATGGTAGCCTCCTGTCAAGGCTATCCAGTGTGTTCTTTAACATGCATAGGGTATGGCTCTTCCGCACACGGGGCCACGGCTTAACGTCCCATTCGACGGACGGCGGCCTTTCCAAGTCCATCGGTGTCCTCTACTGACCGTGGGAGGGCGGGGAGTTTTGCGGAGATAAATCTCAACGCTGACCCAGCTGAGACTCGATCTAGGAAGCTACAGATTACGAGCCTGGCGCGCTACCGACTGAGTACCCCCGCCTCTGGGCTCTGCGAGAATTTGATTGTGTTCCATGAGAGGTGGAAAAATCGGTGATTCGACACTTGGATGGGTTGCGCACGACAATAAAGCAGATCTGTTCAATCCGCGATTCATAAAACAAATCATTGATATACTACATCTGGTGAGTCTCAGCTGGGTCAGCGTTGAGATTTATCTCCGCAAAATTCCCCGCTCTGCCCACGGTCAGTAGGGGAAACCGATGGGCTTGGAAAGGCCGCCGTCCGTCGGATGGGACGTTAAGCCGTGGCTCCGTGTGCGGGAGAGCCATACCCTGTGCACGTTAAAGAACACGCTGGATGACCTTGACGGGAGGCTACCATCTGTCTCTCAACAGCTGTTCCAGTGGGTCCCCTACCCCAACCTTCTCTGAGCCTTCGGGGTCCATGTGACCTGGCCATTTAGCCCATGGTGTGCAAAAAAGTGCCGCTCAGAGGTAAAACAACCCAACGTTAAAGAACACGCTGGATGGCCTTGACGGGAGGCTACCATCTGTCTCCCAACAGCTGTTCCAGTGGGTCCTCTCCCCCCAACCTTCTCTGAGCCTTCGGGGTCCATGTGACCTGGCCATTTAGCCCATGGTGTGCAAAAAAGTGCCGCTCAGAGGTAAAACAACCCAACGTTAAAGAACACGCTGGATGGCCTTGACGGGAGGCTACCATCTGTCTCCCAACAGCTGTTCCAGTGGGTCCCCTCCCCCCAACCTTCTCTGAGCCTTCGGGGTCCATGTGACCTGGCCATTTAGCCCATGGTGTGCAAAAAAGTGCCGCTCAGAGGTAAAACAACACAACCCAAAGTCTGAGCACTTATGGTAATGGACTGTAAGTGTAACATATCTGTTTACGATTTTTCTCCACTTCCTTTCTGGTTATTAAAGATTTCAAGGGGGTGAGAAATTATGTTCCTCTTTCCCCCCCACCCTCTCCACATCTCTTAGAAGCGGTCTTATTCGCCAGTCGGTAGCCTGGCGCGCTACCGACTGAGCTTATTTGCCCTTTTTCTATTTTTAAATTTTCATTGGAGTGAAAGCAAACTGAATGTTTAGTAATTTCTTGAAATGATGTTAGTTAACATCTTCTGAAGAAAGAAGTTGCTTATCATTCAGTTGGGTTGGGTTGTTTTACCTCTGAGCGGCACTTTTTTGCACACCATGGGCTAAATGGCCAGGTCACATGGACCCCGAAGGCTCAGAGAAGGTTGGGGGAGGGGACCCACTGGAACAGCTGTTGGGAGACAGATGGTAGCCTCCCGTCAAGGCTATCAAGCGTGTTCTTTAACGTTGGGTTGTTTTACCTCTGAGCGGCACTTTTTTGCACACCATGGGCTAAATGGCCAGGTCACATGGACCCCGAAGGCTCAGAGAAGGTTGGGGGAGGGGACCCACTGGAACAGCTGTTGGGAGACAGATGGTAGCCTCCCGTCAAGGCTATCAAGCGTGTTCTTTAACGTTGGGTTGTTTTACCTCTGAGCGGCACTTTTTTGCACACCATGGGCTAAATGGCCAGGTCACATGGACCCCGAAGGCTCAGAGAAGGTTGGGGGAGGGGACCCACTGGAACAGCTGTTGGGAGACAGATGGTAGCCTCCCGTCAAGGCTATCCAGCGTGCTCTTTAAAATTGGGTTGTTTTACCTCTGAGCGGCACTTTTTTGCACACCATGGGCTAAATGGCCAGGTCACATGGACCCCGAAGGCTCAGAGAAGGTTGGGGGGAGGGGACCCACTGGAACAGCTGTTGGGAGACAGATGGTAGCCTCCCGTCAAGGCCATCCAGCGTGTTCTTTAACATTGGGTTGTTTTACCTCTGAGCGGCACTTTTTTGCACACCATGGGCTAAATGGCCAGGTCACATGGACCCCGAAGGCTCAGAGAAGGTTGGGGGGAGAGGACCCACTGGAACAGCTGTTGGGAGACAGATGGTAGCCTCCCGTCAAGGCCATCCAGCGTGTTCTTTAATGTTGGGTTGTTTTACCTCTGAGCGGCACTTTTTTGCACACCATGGGCTAAATGGCCAGGTCACATGGACCCCGAAGGCTCAGAGAAGGTTGGGGGGAGGGGACCCACTGTAATAGCTGTTGGGAGACAAATGGTAGCCTCCCGTCAAGGCCATCCAGCGTGTTCTTTAACGTGCACAGGGTATGGCTCTCTCGCACACGGAGCCACGGCTTAACGTCCCATCCGACGGACGGCGGTCTTTCCAAGCCCATCGCTGTCCCCTACTGACCGTGGGCAGGGCGTGGAATTTTGCGGAGATAAATCCAAACGCTGACCCAGCTGGGACTCGAACCTGGGAACTACAGATTACGAGCCTGACGCGCTACCGACTGAGCCACCCCCGCCCCTGCTTATCATTCATCAAATAAATAAAAAAAAATCTGTTACCAAAAAAAGGATAGGTTTGAATAGTTATATGACTATTTAAGCAAAATAGAAATAATCCTAATTTTATTATTGACAACAAAAGCACTCAGAAGTAATTAATTAATTGTTTTTTGTCATATTCAATCATAATTTAATTTTTTTTTACTAATGTAAGCTTGATAAAGGTTAACAGATGTTTTCTTAAAACGTCGATCAGTAACTAGTACAAACTAAAATATATTTCTTCAGACTTCAATTCAAACAAGGTTTTGAAGTTTGAGGTTTGAAGAAAAATATTTAATTGACTGAAAAAAAATCAGAATGTTATTTTCTGCTTGAAATTTATTAAACACTTTTAAACTCACGAAACGAGAAATATTCGATTAGAGTACACAGATGCAAATTAACCATAATCGATCAATAACCGACTCGTACTGAAAATAAGGTCGATGGTTCCGTCCTGTACTGCAAATATGGTTATGATAGTTATGTTCTGTATTGTGTATGAAATTGTCATGGTTGTGTTCCGTATTGCAAATGAGATTGTGATGGTACCCACCTGAACTGCAGATGATATTGTGATGGGTCCGACTCGAACGGCAATGAGTTATGTTGGTTCCTTCTTGAACGACAAATGAGATTGTGATGGTTCCGACCTGAACGGCAAATGAGATTGTGATGGTTCCGACCTGAACGGCAAATGAGATTGTGATGGTTCCGACCTGAACGGCAAATGAGGTTGTGATGGTTCCGACCTGAACGGCAAATGAGATTGTGATGGTTCCGACCTGAACGGCAAATGAGGTTGTGATGGTTCCGACCTGAACGGTAAATGAGATTGTGATGGTTCCGACCTGAACGGCAAATGAGATTGTGATGGTTCCGACCTGAACGGCAAATGAGATTGTGATGGTTCCGACCTGAACGGCAAATGAGATTGTGATGGTTCCGACCTGAACGGTAAATGAGATTGTGATGGTTCCGACCTGAACGGCAAATGAGATTGTGATGGTTCCGACCTGAACGGCAAATGAGATTGTGATTGTTCCGACCTGAATGGCAAATGAGATTGTGATGGTTCCGACCTGAACGGCAAATGAGATTGTGATGGTTCCGACCTGAACGACAAATGATATTGTGATTTTCATAACCTTTCGACAAGATCGATTTTCTTAACCTTTGACCAGAAAGATACTCTAAAAAGATTTTTTGGTATTTGTATTGAATTCACAGAAATGTTCAATCGCAGCAACATTAACATTTTTGATTAACCGAATAGACAGAGAGCAATTTCTCCTTTCTTTTCTCTCATGTGATCAGTACTGCAGATAAACTTCCGCAGAGCAAGCGCTTACCTGGTAGGTTACAATAGAACAAGGGATCAAGCCATGATATCGGGATTCGAACCTGAACTCCAGAGATCGCACGTTCATTTTAATTCAACTCGACTTTGTTGCAGCAGAGAGATTTTACTCCTACGTTTGTAGACACTTCAGTTTTTGGTTTAGCGATATTTTAAAAATTCTTTTCGGAATTGAAAGGCAGTGAAGAAATATTGGAATCCGCATATTTCTGATCTCCCAATAGCTTCAATAAAGCTCTCAAACGGGGGAAAGCCCAAAACTTTTAACGAAAAATACAAACTATCTATTTATGATAGAAATTTGAGGTTTTGACGACAAGGTTCTGTCCTCTTACTGCCAGGGCACGTGAGAAAACGCAGATATCTTTTTTAAACGAAAAATTCCTAAGTACCAACAAAATATTACCATTTACGCTTTCCCAATCATCCATAAGTTCGAATTATATATAATTATAATAATACTCTTAGAAGTTGGGTTGTTTTATCTCTGAGCAGCACTTTTTTGCACACCATGGGATAAATGGCCAGGTCACAAGGACACCGAAGGCTCAGAGAAGGTTTGGGGAGGGGACCCACTGGAGCAGCTGTTGGGAGACAGATGGTAGCTTCCCGTCAAGGCCATGCAACGTGTTCTTTAACGTACACATGGAATGGCTCTCTTCCGTACACGGGGCCACGGCTTAGCGTCCCATCCGACGGAAAGCGGCCTTTCCAAGGCCATCGGTGTCCCCTACTGACAGGCAGGGCGGGGAGTTTTGGCCTTTCCAAGGCCATCGGTGTCCCCTACTGACCGTGGGCAGGGCGGGGAGTTTTGCGGAGATAAATCTCAACGCTGACCAAGCTGGGACTCGAACCTAGAAACTACAGATTACGAGCCTGGCGCGCTACGGACTGAGACATTCCCGCCCCACTCTTAGAAGTCGTCAAGGATGAAAATTAAAAAGCTTCACCCTCTTTGAAAATGAACATCACTGCCATTAGCCAGAGGCGATATTTATTCTTTTATATTTTTCTGTTAGGAAGTGATATTTATCTCTGAAAAGATCGGGTTGAGAAACAACTTGTAGGAGATGCGACATTTTACCGTAACGGGTCAGATTGCCGTTCTGGTATTTTTCTTCAGAAACAGCTCCATTCAAGTTTTAAAATGCCCAATGCGAATGAAAGTCCTCCCCCTCTATCTTCATCTTTTAAATTGAGCCCTGTCTCCTAAGTAACATGTACTGATCTCTAAGCTCAACCCAAAAGTCTGAGTACCTAGAGGGGCGAGGGTGGCTCAGTCGGTAGCGCGCCCGGCTCGTAATCTTTAGTTCCCAGGTTCGAGTCCCAACTGAGTCAGCGTTAAGATTTATCTCCGCAAAATTCCCCGCCCTCCCACGATCAGTAGGGGACACCGCTTGGCTTGGAAAGGCCGCGAGCCGTCGGATGGAACGTTAAGCCGTGACCCCGAGTGCTGGAGAGCCATACCCTGTGCACGTTAAAGAACACGTTGGATAGCCTTGACGGGAGGCTACCATCTGTCTCCCAACAGCTGTTCCAATGGGTCCCCTCCCCAAACATTCTCTGAGCCTTCGGGTCCATGTGACCTGGCCATTTAGCCCACGGTGTGCAAAAAAGTGCAGCTCAGAGGTAAAACAACCCAACCCAACTGAGTACCTAGACAACATAACTACACCTGCACAAAAAAATTGATAGTTTCTGACTTCGACCTAAGTGTCCTGGTTTCCTCTTTGCAGCTTGCTTTTATCAAAATAGGGCCCAACATCACGTCAATTGCAAGCTGCACGAGCCTTTCAGTCGAAGGCGATCCCTCGCACGTGTACTCGCTGCGCCAACATCCACCCATCCGCTTATCTGTCGCCATCATTTATTCAAGAGAGCAATCAGATTGCCTCGTCCAGTATTGTCCCCCCTTAACCGTTATCCAATGCTTAATTGATGAAGTCGGTTAGTTGGGCGGAGGAGAAAGAGGACTGCTCTGCCTCCACTGCGCAATCGTGGTGGGATCACGAGCGAAGACTCCGTCAACCAACCAGCGTCTTCTCTCGCCAACTGCTCGAGAGGGCAGGTGCGCGGAGAACTGGCGCCTCCGCCTCTGACGTCAGCGTCCCGTGTCGTCATTGCGTGCTGTTTCGAAGCTTGTTACGTCACTGTGGGTGACTGGGTTTACGAGGGGGAAAAACAATAAACTTTGTTTTTTGGCTTGTTGAGTAACTGCTTTCTGTCACGTTTGATAGATTGCAGCGAAACATCAAAGATTTGTCCTATTGTGTTTTTGGTTTGATATTTTGAGTGGGCAGATTTTTTCGAGTAATGCGATTCGCTTAGCTTTCAGACAACCTGTTTATTGAGATATAAGCCAAAGTACTTGGAGACGTTTCTAATCACAACATTGAATTTTATTTTCACCCAAGTGCTTCAAGATGTCGACTAAATTCTTTAATGATAGGTATCAAAGAGAGACAAATGTCCACAGCTGTTTTTTCTTGAATGTCCCAAGTTGTCTTACTAGCGGCTTGCAGTGTCACGTGGAGCTTAATTGGTCTTCAACGTTCAAAAAAAGCGACGTGTTTTTTTTTTCCCGTTGGTCATATAAAGTATGCAAATGAAGAGTTTTTATTTTGTCTCTTAAAGGTTGTCATTCTGTCACTCAAAAGTGAAACTTATTGAAACTTCAAAGCAAGGCACTTATTAAAATTCCTTTCATCTGTTTGCTGTATAACTATTAACACATTCCGTGAACGAATAAACTATCCTTCACTGTTGTCAAAATCTTGATTACAGGCATTTTTTTTTCATTAGGCAGACTAGGTAATTGCCTATAGCTTGCTGCAAATATTAGAGGCGGCGTGTTTTCGATAATGGATATATTCTGTTGTGTATAAATCAAGGTGAGGTACCACAGGGTTCAATGCTTGGTCCACGTTTTATTTCTTATTTGCATAAACGATTTAACTAGTATAAATATATTATATTCCAGTGTGTATAAATAACTACAGGTCCGTATCTGAAAGAAAAATGAAATGGTATGCGAGGGTGCCGGATAAAGCAGGGGGGGGGGGAGGTGAAGAACTGGATTTCCATTTATTTTTTTATTATAATGCCGGGCTGAGTGGTTATCGCGCTTGGCTACTGATCAGAGAAACCAGGGTTCGAGCCCCGGGTAAGGCATGGATGTTTGTGTCGTTTTTCTGCAGAGGTCAAGCCAGTCTTCACAGACCTTCTACTTTGGCATATAAACTGACAGGCTCCTGTCAGACCTCTGTGGCAAGCAGTTGCTTGAGGGGGTATTTATTCTATTTTTATTATTTACATGTACGTTATTTGCACTATTCCGATAAGTTTAGATTAATTTATCATAGCATACTCATGTGAAAAAATTTGGCAACGACTTGTATTGAGTTCGGTTGTTTTACCTTTTAGCGGCACTTTTTTGCTCATAATGGACTAAATGACCAGGCCACAAAGACCCCGAAGACCTAGAGAAGAAACCAACTGAAACCGCTGTTGGGAGACAGATAATAGCCTCCCGTCGAGGCCATCTAACGTGTTTTTTTTAACTTGCATAAGGTATGACTCTCCTGCACACGGAGCCACGGCTTAACGTCCCATCCGACGGACGGCGGCCTTTCCAAGCCCATCGGTGTCCCCTACTGACAGAGCAGGGCGGGGAATTTTGGGTTGGGTTGGGTTGTTTTACCTCTGAGCGGCAGTTTTTTTGCACACAATGGGCTAAATGGCCAGGTCACAAGGACCCTGAAAGCTCAGAGAAGGTTGGGGAAGGGAACCCACTGGAACAGCTGTTGGGAGACAGATGGTCATCCAGCGTGTTCTTTAACGTGCACAGGGTATGGCTCTCCCCGCACACGGGGCCACAGCTTAACGTCCCATCCGACGGATGGCGGCCTTTCCAAGCCCATCGGTGTCCCCTACTGACCGTGGGCAGGGCGGCGAATTTTGCGGAGATAAATCTCAACGCTGACCCAGCTGGGACTCGAACCTGGGAACTACAGATACGAGCCTGGCGCGCTACCGACTGAAATGGGGGGAATTTTGCGGTTGGCAACTGCAGTAGAGGTAAATGTTATTATTAGAGCCCTGCGCGGATCTGTATATCCGCATTTAAAAGCTCATGGCGGATAAAAGATTAACCTTAATGCGGATAAAATCGCGGATAAAAAAATTGATGCTAACGTGAATGGTGGAAAAAAGTCTCGTATTTGATAAGATATTCAGACATTTGAGCAAAATTATAAGATATACAGAAATATGAGCAAAAGTTATTCCATTATTGATGGTTGACATGAGTGAAAAAACTACTTGAGATAATAATAAGAGAAACTCGATTTGAAAATCCAATGATGATATTCACTGTAAAAAGAGAAAAAAAAAAAGGTCCATTGGGATAAGATCACATATTAAAAAACTTATCCTATGCAAACAAAGCGATTTTTTTTTTCTGGCAAAGCGGAATATAATTTCAAAAAATTACTGGGTGTGACGTAGAAAACGGGAATTAAATATCAGTCGAGGAGATCTCGAAATTTTAGAGGAGGATCATCCTCAGCAACCATGGGCTACGGAGGTCCAACCAAACCGTGCAGTTTAATTCTCCATGCAAGTCTATCCTGAGCTACATCTACTGCATCTGGCCACTGCACACCAATTCTAACAAGGTCCTGTTTGACATTGTCTGCCCACCGCATCCTAGGTCTCCCCTTCTTTCTGAGGTCTTTAGGCACACTGTTCATAATCCTATTCGCCAATCTATAATTATTCATACGGGCAACATGGCCAAACCAACGGAGTCTCTCTCTGCACAATATGCTGCTTAAAGGAGGTTGCAAACTCCTTTGCCTAACCTCATCATTAGTTACAAAGTTGAACCACCTAATGCCCAAGATACTACGTAAGCATCTGGAATCAAAAGTATCTAGTTTCCTGTTATCTTGTTTACAAAGTGTCCAAGTTTCACTACCATAACTAACCCTAGAAAGAACCAAACTATTATACAGTCTAATTTTAGTCTTTAGGTGTATACGCCTATTTCTCCACACTCTCCATAGATTCTTAAAAGTCCCGGCAGCAATTCCTATTCGTCTGTTAATCTCATGCCGCATATCACCAGAATCTGTTACATAGCTCCCAAGGTAATTAAACTGTGACACCTGCTCAAGACTGCAACCATTCAGATGAACTGAATCACAACCTGCCTGACCAATTTTCATCACTTTAGTTTAGAACATCACTGAAATGCTCAGCCCACCTAGCCATGAAAGAATCCTCCCCTTCTATAACCTTACCTTGTTTATCCTTCAATCCTTGTATGCATGTCCGTTTTCTACCACATAAAACATTAACTATCTGGTACAGCTCTCTACTGTTGTGCTGCCTAACTGCTTCCTCAGCTTTGTCAGCCAAGCAATCATGCCAGAGATTCTTATCAGCAGCTAACTGATCCTTTACACGTTTATTAAGCTCTCTGTAATGCTTTCTATTAGGACTAGTAGGGTATTGATTAAGGACATTCTTTCAGTTCTTTCTTTCCGAAATAAGTTCAAGTGCCTTATCACTCAAATAATTCTGTCTCCTCTGCTCCTTTTTTCCCTAGAAGAGTACTGTTAGTTTCCAAAAAAAACCTGTTTAAAATGATCCCATTCTTCCTCAACTTCAGTAGTAAGCAAACCATGACTGTCATAATGACTAAGTAACCTATCATGGTAAGCTTTGGCTATAACTGGGTCTTTCAGAGCTTCAGTATTAAAAGCAAATTTTTTAACCCTAGCACAACATTTTTTAAGTTTAAGTTGCAAGACACTTTTAACAAGATAATGGTCAGATCCAATTTCAGCTCCCCTATATGCCCTGCTATTCCTAACAGAACTAGCCCATTTGCTGTTAATTAATGTATAATCAATCATATTCCTATGCAGCCCATCAGGTGAAACCCATGTGTACCTATGTATGTCACGGTGTTTGTAATAAGTGTTAGTTATTCTGAAACCATTAAGTTTACTTACCTGTAGGAGACGTTGCCCATTGTCATTGCAGCTACCAATAGCAAAAGGGCCTATCACTCCTCCCCAAAGGTCAGAGTCAGTACCAACTTTGGCATTGAAGTCACCTAAAACAAGGGTAATATCTCCTTTCTTGACAGAATTCAAAATATCCCGAGGATCACAGAGATGAATAATTCATGAATTAATGTGAAAATTTAATATGCATTGAATAAACTTTCATATGCTGAAAAACAAGCAAAAACTGAATAATTATTTTAAGTCCAGTTGCGGTCTCAGTGGCCGAGAGATTAGGGGCTTGCCCACTTATCAAAGAGACCTGGATTCAAGCACCAAGTACAGTCGCTCAAAAAAGTATCCGAACACTATGGTTGATTACAGAATTCAGAAAAAATATCTGGAGCTTGTACAGCAACTGTACACGCTCCAGTTACCGTTCCCACAAACTGGAGCGTGTGCAGTTACTGCACACGCTCCAGTTTGCTGTGAACGGTAACTGCACACGCTCAATATTTCCGTGAGTGAGCTCACACGATCCAGGTCTTTGTGAGCTCACACGATTCAGGTCTTTGTGAGCTCACACGATCCAATGTGCTGTGAACATTAACCGCAACCGCTCCAGTTTGCTGTGAACGGTAACTGCACACGCTCCATATTCATTGCATTATATATTCATACGCATTATATATATTCAAAAAAAATCCGAACATTATGGTTGATTACAGAATTCAGAAAAAATATCTGGCAGCGATTTTTTTTAGAAATAAGTGATCTACAATCTTCGTGTCACGTGACACGAAGGTTGCCAGATCACTAATTTCTAAAAATATCGTTGCCAGATATTTTTTCTGAATTCTGTAATCATCCATAGTGTTCGGATATTTTTTTGAACGACTGTAACCCAGGAATGTTCATCTGCTGCGGTCTTAGTCACGTGACACGAAGGCTGCCAGATCACTAATTTCTAAAAATATCGTTGCCAGATATTTTTTCTGAATTCTGTAATCAACCATAGTGTTCGGATAATTTTTTGAACGACTGTAACCCAGGAATGTTCATCTGCTGCGGTCTTAGTCACGTGACACGAAGGCTGCCAGATCACTAATTTCTAAAAATATCGTTGCCAGATATTTTTTCTGAATTCTGTAATCATCCATAGTGTTCGGATAATTTTTTGAACGACTGTAACCCAGGAATGTTCATCTGCTGCGGTCTTAGTCACGTGACACGAAGGTTGCCAGATCACTAATTTCTAAAAATATCGTTGCCAGATATTTTTTCTGAATTCTGTAATCAACCATAGTGTTCGGATAATTTTTTGAACGACTGTAACCCAGGAATGTTCATCTGCTGCGGTCTTACCTTCCTCATAGATCTTCTCAATTTAGAATTAAACTGATAGACTACTGTCAGCCTTATGTGGCAAGAGCTTCTCAAGGGGGAACATATCTACTTACTTTACTTCTATTTTAATATGAATTTTTTTTAATATGTGCTGTTTTTTCTGATTAATAACACTTCTTAAATAAAACCATTTTTTTTACCAATATTAAACTTGTGACAGAAAGTTATTCTTTCTTTTTTCCATTTCAGTGACAAATTTGCAGAAAAGAAAACGGCTTATAAAAAGCGAAAACTCGTGAAAGATTTCTCTGAAGGTAGATTACGCAACTAAATTCGTGAGCGGTCCCTCAGCGTGAAAAAAAGTGATTGACCCAGCATCTGATGATCTGACCCCTATTTAAAAGAACACTGCTGGTCTGCCATGAAAACCGTTCATCCCCCGAAGGCCAGGTGTGCGCGTAACCATAGTAACAGTGCTTTACAGATGCATCGCTGTTGATGAGGATGTGTGTTTTGTCCAATGCTTACCTTTGGAAGAAAAGAAAAGAATACTTCTGAATATGTTATTTTCTTTTTTTTCCTACGAAGTTTTATTTTAAAGCTAATATTAAGTTAGGGAAATCCTATTTTTGAAGAATTATTTTCCTACGATGTTTTATTATAAGGCTAATATTAAGTTAGCCGTCCCGTGGCCGAGTGGTTAGCGCGCTTGGCTACTGATCTACGGGACCTGGGTTCGAGCCCCGGGTAAGGCATGGATGTTCGTATTGTTTTTCTGCTGAGGTCCTGCCATCCTCTCTGATCTTCTACTGTGGCATATAAACTGACAGGCTCTTGTCAGACCTCTGTGGCAAGCAGCTGCTTGAGGGGGTATTTATTTAGCCGTCCCATGGCCGAGTGGTTAGCGCGCTTGGCTACTGATCTAAAGGACCTGGGTTCGAGCCCCGGGTAAGGCATGGATGTATGTGTCGTTTTTCTGCTGAGGTCCTGCCATCTTCTCAGACCTTCTACTATGGCATATAAACTGACAGGCTCCTGTCAGACCTCTGTGGCAAGCAGCTGCTTGAGGGGGTATTTATTATTATTTTTTTTAATATTAAGTTAGGGAAATCCTATTTTTGAAGAATTATATAAATGGAGTTTTTTGACGAGGCTGTTTCAGCGGAAACTGTGACGAATAGTTTGTTGAGTGTTAAAGAACTGGTCAGAGATTATTTAGATTATACTGAGGAACGTATAGCGTTGATTTAATATGCAAATGTACCTCACTAACGTGCAACTCACGACGAATAAATTGTGGCGATGATTATGCATCTAAAGACGATTTTCTGAGTCCGAACCGTGCGATGTGCCACTGAGGATCGACAGGTTTTGGGATAGGTACCTCATTTCCCTTTCTGACACCCACATTCTGAGTCACAAATTATTGAGATGCGCAAAACCAGAGGATTTAGCATCTCTTAAAAGGATACGGACAGCGTTGCAGTTACATCGAAAAAAAAAAAACGTAGGGTTGGGTTGTTTTACCTCTGAGCGGCACTTTTTTGCACACAATGGGCTAAATGGCCAGGTCACATGGACCCCGAAGGCTCAGAGAAGGTTGGGGGAGGGGACCCACTGGAACAGCTGTTGGGAGACAGATGGTAGCCTCCCGTCAAGGCCATCCAGCGTGTTCTTTAATGTGCACAGGGTATGGCTCTCCCATACACGGAGCCACGGCTTAACGTCCCATCCGACGGACGGCGGTCTTTCCAAGCTCATCGCTGTCCCCTACTGACCGTGGGCAGGGCGGGGAATTTTGCGGAGATAAATCTCAACGCTGACCCAGCTGGGACTCAAACCTGGGAACTACAGATTACGACCCTGACGCGCTACCGACTGAGCCACCCCTGCCCGAAAAAAAAAAACCAGATATTATGAAGGAGGACCGCAGAATGGTCCCTAGAAACTGCAGCCCAGAGAATAATCACCAAAGCTAAGAAGATGTCTCAGTCGACTGTCTACAGTATCATCTGAGATAATTTTCGCTTACAGTGCTTGTAGTCTCGTGTCTACAAGTTGATGCCTCGTCACATAAGGGAACGTCGTACCGATTGCAGCAAGCTGTATATGCGTTACCTGAGACGCGATAAGTGGGAAGATGTGGCCACATTGGATGAGGGATAAGTCTATCTGGTGAACTGTAACAAGTGTCGGTCAATGTATTAATGACCAATCGATCCAGTAGCCGTGGGTTGTTTTACCTCTGAGCGGCACTTTTTTGCACACCATGGGCTAAATGGCCAGGTCACGAGGTATGGTGAATGTGCAGAAAGTTTTGTCAAAAGTTTTATGGTCATTGCTGGGTATTAGCTGTAACAGGAATTTGCAAATCTGTAGGGTGGGTTGGGTTGGGTTGTTTTACCTCTGAGCGGCACTTTTTTGCACACCATGGGCTAAATGGTCAGGTCACATGGACCCCGAAGGCTCAGAGAAGGTTGGGGGAGGGGATCCACTGGAACAGCTGTTGGGAGACAGATGGTAGCCTCCCGTCAAGGCCATCCAGCGTGATCTTTAACATTGGGTTGTTTTACCTCTGAGCGGCACTTTTTTGCACACCATGGGCTAAATGGCCAGGTCACATGGACCCCGAAGGCTCAGAGAAGGTTGGGGAGGGGACCCACTGGAACAGCTGTTGGGAGACAGATGGTAGCCTCCCGTCAAGGCCATCCAGCGTGTTCTTTAACATTGGGTTGTTTTACCTCTGAGCGGCAATTTTTTGCACACCATGGGCTAAATGGTCAGGTCACATGGACCCCGAAGGCTCAGAGAAGGTTGGGGGAGGGGACCCACTGGAACAGCTGTTGGGAGACAGATGGTAGCCTCCCGTCAAGGCCATCCAGCGTGATCTTTAACATTGGGTTGTTTTACCTCTGAGCGGCACATTTTTGCACACCATGGGCTAAATGGCCAGGTCACATGGACCCCGAAGGCTCAGAGAAGGTTGGGGGAGGGGACCCACTGGAACAGCTGTTGGGAGACAGATGGTAGCCTCCCGTCAAGGCCATCCAGCGTGTTCTTTAAAGTTGGGTTGTTTTACCTCTGAGCGGCACTTTTTGTCACACCATGGACTAAATGGCCAGGTCACATGGACCCTGAAAGCTCAGAGAAGGTTGGGGGAGGAGACCCACTGGAACAGCTGTTGGTAGACAGATGGTAACCTCCCGTCAAGGCCATCCACTGTATTCTTTAACGTGCACAAGGTATGTCTGTCCGCACACGGGGCCACGGCTTAACGTCCCATCCGACGGACGGCGGCCTTTGCAAGCTCATCGGTGTCCCCTACTGACCGTGGGCAGGGCGGGGAATTTTGTGGAGATAAATCTCAACGTTGACCCAGCTGGGACTCGAACCTGGGAACTACAGATTACGAGCCTGGCGCGCTACCGACTGAGCCACCCCCGCCCCTCTGTAGGGTGAAAAAGAACTCGAAAATGAACTCTCTCCACTATTTAGACCAACGTCCTGGAGCTAATATCTCGGGACGAATTATCTGCCTTGTGTGGAAAGGTAAACGAATTGAATTGAAGGAAGGAGCTCTGAGTAGTACAGTCGCTCAAAAAAGTATCCGACCACTATGGTTGATTACAGAATTCAGGAAAAATATCTGGAGCGTGTACAGCAACTGTACACGCTCCAGTTACCGTTCACAGCAAAGTGGAGCGTGTGCAGTTACTGCACACGCTCCAGTTTGCTGTGAACGGTAACTGCACACGCTCAATATTTCCGTGAGTGAGCCCACACGATATAGTATCAAAATAATATGACCACCTACAGTCGCTCAAAAAAGTATCCGAACACTATGGTTGATTACAGAATTCGGAAAAAATATCTGGCAACGATTTTTTTTAGAAATTAGTGATCTGAAATTAGCAACCTTCGTGCCACGTGATTACAGAATTCAGGAAAAATATCTGGAGCGTGTACAGCAACTGTACACGCTCCAGTTACCGTTCACAGCAAACTGGAGCGTGTGCAGTTACTGCACACGCTCCAGTTTGCTGTGAACGGTAACTGCACACGCTCAATATTTCCGTGAGTGAGCAAACACGATCTAGTATGAAAATAATATCACCACGTACAGTCGCTCAAAAAATTATCCGAACACTATGGTTGATTACAGAATTCAGAAAAAATATCTGGCAACGATTTTTTTAGAAATTAGTGATCTGGCAACTTCGTGTCACATGACAACGAAGGTTGCCAGATCATTAATTTCTAAAAAAAAAATCGTTCCCAGATATTTTTTCTGAATTCTGTAATCAACCATAGTGTTCGGATAATTTTTTGAGCGACTGTACCTAGCTACAAACCTCTGAGTAGTACCTAAGCATCTATGTGCCCATAAATGCTTAGGTAGGATGCATATCTACAACTGATAGCAGAGGAAACTGGAATCCGAACTTTACCATTCAAGGACATTCCTGTGAGGTCACCGGATACTTCACCCATGGACTTTGCGCATTTGGACTCTGAGTAAACGTCGACAACTGATTGTTGATGGATTATGGATAGCTTATAAAAAAGAATGGGATCGATTAGATGTGAAAGTGATTGGCAGAAGACTACTACAGTGGAAGGTATGCGGTAAGGTAATTGTTGCACGACGGCTCGAGTATGATCGATGGTGGCATAAAGGTATGTTATGTCTTATGAGCCTCTGAAAACAGTGCCACGTCACGTAATCAAACTCAGTACATAGATTTGTCAGAAGAGCTATCGGAATATTCGCACCATGGGACGTCTGCAATGTTTAGTCCACGAGGGACGGAATTGGGGGGGCAGAGGTAAGGGGGAAGGAAGTGGGAAGGAAGGGTAGAAACAAAACTTTTGGCAGACGGAAAGCAAAAGTGAGATTTTGAAGCTTTTATTTTCTATTGATGGATTAATCAGAGCTGTGTATCATGAAGTTGATTGTATATGTGCAAAATGAAATTGACCTCTCTTAGTTAAAAGCTTGTGAAAACAAATTCATCGCCGACACGGCGGGAATCGAACCCGCAACTCTCCAGATTCATGTCAGAGCGCGCTACCTTACACCACGCATCGGACAATGAAATATTTCAGAATAAAATCTCATAAATCTTCACTGAGATGTTGGGTTGTTTTACCTATGAGCGGCACTTTTTTGCACACCATGGGCTAAATGGCCAGGTCACATGGACCCCAAAGTTTCAGAGAAGGTTGGGAGAGGGGACCCACTGGAACAGCTGTTGGGAGACAGATGGTAGCCTCCCGTCAAGGCCATCCAGCGTGTTCTTTAACGTGCACAGGGTATGGCTCTCAAGCACACGGGCCACGGCTTAACGTCCCATCCGACGGACGGCGGCCTTTCCAAGCCCATCGGTGTCCCCTACTGATCGGGGCAGGGCGGGAAATTTTGCGGAGATAAATCTCAACGCTGACCCAGCTGGCGAACCTGGGAACTACAGATTACGAGCCAGGCGCGCTACTGACTGAGCCACCCCCGCCCCTCACTGAGACGTGGCTGATACAGCGTCATCTATTCTCAAGGAGATGCAACTTTTTCAATCGTTACTATTGATTTTTAGATGTTATTCTGGAAGCAATCATTGTCCAATTCGTGGTGTAATGGTAGCGCGCTCTGGCATGAATCGGGAGAATTGTAGGTTCAATTCCCACCGTGTCGGCGATGAATTTTTTTTTCAGAAACTTTTTATTAATGTTTGAAGTCTATCTTTACAGGTAATCTGTGTATTTACTATGGATTGACCTCCCTTAATCTGACAATTTGGTCACCCTCACTGTTTTAATCTCCCCTCCCCTTTATTCTACAAATTTGACCGCATTTACTATGACAATTTAGCCTGTAAGAGTGGCCCCTTTTTGGCTGCCCTTGCTGTGACAATTCGGTAGCTATTACTGCGCCAATTTGTCCATCCTCAGTGGAATGAATTGATTTTCGTCATTGTCATTGTTACAAATAAACTTGAAAACGTTAGGAGAAGCTTAACTTCATTCGACAAGCCCCCACTGCTCTGAGTATTCATTGAAGTATAGACTGGTACAGTCGCTCAAAAAAGTATCCAAACACCATGGTTGATTACAGAATTCAGAAAAAATATCTGGCAACGATTTTTTTAGAAATTAGTGATCTGGCAACCTTCGTGTCACGTGACACGAAGGTTGCTGGAGCACGTGCAGTAACTGCACACGCTCCAGTTTGCTGTGAACGGTAACTGGAGCGTGTACAGTTGCTGTACACGCTAAGGTTGATTACAGAATTCAGAAAAAATATCTGCCAACGATTTTTTTTTCAGAAATCAGTGATCTGGCAACCTTCGTGTCACGTGACACGAAGGTTGCCAGATCACTAATTTCTAAAAAAATCGTTGCCAGATATTTTTTCTGAATTCTGTAATCAACCATAGTGTTCGGATACTTTTTTGAGCGACTGTATTAGTGAATAAGAGAAAACTTAGAAAATGGGGTTCACCTGACTTAAAAGTATCAAGAGTTAGGATTTGCTTAAATCGTCAAAACTGAGAGCATGGAAGTCGCATGAATAATGCTGAAATTCAAATATATGATACGCATAAGTATGGGAAAATTGGGAGATGTTCGTAGTAATTCCTACTCACTCAATTCCATTTTTTTTTACATAATATTAATGTTTCATTTTTTCCACTGTGGAAGGCCTCGTGTGCATGACAGTCATATTCTGTGCACGTTAAAAAACACGTTGGATGGCCTTGACGGAGGTTACCATCTGTCTTTTAATAGCTGTCCAGTGGGTCCCCTTCCCCCAACCTTCTTTGAGCCTTCGGGGTTCTTGTGACCATTGCTCACAAGGGTTGGGTTGTTTCACCACTGAGTCGCACTTTTTTTTCACACCATGGGCTAAATGGCCAGGTCACAAGGACCCCGAAGGCTCAGAGAAGGTTGGGGGAGGAGACCCACTGTAATAGCTGTTGGGAGACAGATGGTAGCCTCCCGTCAAGGCCATCCAGCGTGTTCTTTAACGTGCACAGGGTATGGCTCTCCCGCACACGGGGCCACGGCTTAACGTCCCATCCGACGGACGGCTGTATTTCCAAGCCCATCGGTGTCCCCTACTGACCGTGGGCAGGGCGGGGAGTCTTGCGGAGATAAGTCTCAACGCTTATCCAGCTGGGACTCGAACCTGGAAACTACAGATTACGAGCCTGGCGCGCTACCGACTGAGCCACCCCCGCCCCTTGCTCAGAAGGACAATATTATTGTCTGCAAAAAGAAATGCTGCTCAGAGGTAAAACTACCCATCTTGCAATACTTTTAATGTGACACTCCCCGCCCTGCCCACGGTCAGTAGGGTACACCGATGGGCTTGGAAAGGCCGCCGTCCGTCGGATGGGACGTTAAGCCGTGACCCCGTGTGCGGGAGAGCCATACCCTGTGCACGTTAAAGAACACGCTGGATGGCCTTGACGGGAGGCTACCATCAGTCTCCCAACAGCTGTTCCAGTGGGTCCCCTCCCCCAACCTTCTCTGAGCCTTCGGGGTCCATGTGACCTGGCCGTTTAGCCCATGGTGTGCAAAAAAGTGCCGCTCAGAGGTAAAACAACCCAACCCAACCCAAATACTTACAGCCTCAGAATAGTTCTAACAATATACTTTAATACTTTACGATTCTCGTTGCCTGATCTTTCAATTACGTCGAATCCAAATACGGTTTCATAAAATTATGACTTATAAATATGATTAGAATACGCAGAAATGAGAGCAATAAGACATCCGAGACAATATGCAACCAATAAACTGTGGAAATCGAAGATCATTTAAGTGAATCCAGAAAATATTCGAAGCATTTCCCTTAATCCTCGCGGGCCATCTTGGAAATGCATTCACTCCCAAAGCTTTTTTTTTTACGCATATTTCGTATACGTCAAATAGACCACCTCAGAAGGTCAAAAACGGGGTAAAAAAATCGAAAGTAAAATTAACAATCTGTCTAGCCAAGGAGGGGGAAAAGAGAAAATGAAAAAGCTTGCAGCTGGCCACACAGGAAGCAACGAAATGATCCCCTTCCTGCAAACCCTTCTCACGACATAACTCCGTTATCCTTACACGTTTCTGCAGATTTCGGAGCTGCCTCTGACCCGACATCTCGCCCACTTCTCTCCAATGCACGCTGAGAGGAATCGGGACTGGATCGAGGGGTGGTTTTGGAAGAGGCCGTCGAAAGGGGGTTCACCGGAAAGTGATGGCTAACGTGACCTTGTTCTTGACACTCAGTTGGCCACTGCTGGATCTTTTGCTGTGGGAGCGTTAGCAGAGGTGTTTAGTGGATGAGCGTGTCTTGTGGGATTTGCGTGACATTGATAATAAGGACCCCGTGAAGACCTTCTTTCGAGAAGAAGATGTTCTCATAGAGATGTTTTCGAAAGAGGAGAGAAAAAAGGATTGACTTCTTGTTGGGTCCAGGTTGATTCCTTGAAGTTAATAATCGCTTGATCAATATTATGGATGAATAATTAAAAGGGTTTATTATTAGGTGGCGCACCCAAGAATTTAATTGGATAGGGTAAGGAAGGTTAGAAAATAAGTCGGAGCTATTATTTCTATTTATTCAGGGCTGTCGCTAAAATAAATGTCTTATTTATCAGAGTTTAGAATCTTCTGTCTCACCAGAAGTTGTTTTTTTTTTAATTATTTTTTGTTTTGATTATGATTTTTGTTTTTAGGAAGCAAAAAATAAAGTGCATTAATTGAGATTGTGTTGGGTTGTTTTAACTCTGAGCGGCTTTTTTTTGCACACAATGGACTAAACGGCCTGGTCGCGAGGACTCCAAAGGTGCAGAGAAGGTTGGAGGGAGGGGACTCACTGGACAGCTCTTAGGAGACAGATGGTAGCTTCCCGTCAAGGCCATCCAGTGTGTTCTTTAACGTGCACAGGGTATGGCTCTCCCACGCACGGAGCCACGGCTTAACATCCCTTCTGATGGACAACAATCTTTCCAAGAACATTGGTGTCCTCTTTCTGATCGTGGAAAGTATCGGGGTTCAGCGTTGATAAGTCCCAATGCTGGCCCAGGGGGGACTCGAACCTGGATTACGAGCCTGTCTGGCTACTGACTGAGCACTCTCGCTCCTTGAGAGAAGGGGAACCACTGGATAGCTGTTATGATACAGATGGAAGCAACCCGTCAAGCCAATGCTGCCTGTTCTTTTTAACGTGCACAGGGTATGCTCTCCCGCAGACACATCCATGGCTTAACGTACCATCCGATGGACAGCGGCCTTTCCAAGACCATCGGCGTCCCTTACTGACCGAGGGCAGGTGGGAAGTTTTGCGGATATAAATCTCAACGCTGGCCCAGGTGGGGCTGGAATCTGGGAATTACAGATTAAGAATATGAAGAGTTAGCAACGCCACACCCCCCCTCATCATATTAATTGGGAATATTTGAAGTCTTCACTATTGAGATTACTTTTTGACATATAAAGATACCTCGTTTCATACAGGAAAAATAATCTTATGCCTGTGGATGAGAAAAGTGGTTGCGACCTTTCATCCGTTGGGCTTGGAAAGGACGCCATCCGCCGGATTGGACGTTAAAGTCATGGCGACGTGTGTAGGAGAGCCATACCCTCTGCACGTTAAAGAATATCCTGCATGGTCTTGACGGGAGGTTTCCATCTGTCTCCAAAACAATTCCTCAATGGGTCTCCTTTCTCTAGCCTTCTATAAACTCTTGGGGTTCTTGCATCAATTCATACAAATTATAAAAATGACAGGAGCCTGTCAGTTTATGTGCCATAGTAGAAGGTCTGAGAGGATGGCAGGACCTCAGCAGAAAAACGACTATATGTCGTATTAAAACTAATTTGTAAATAATAATATTGTTCAGTGTCTGTGAAACTTTTAAATAAAATAAACGTGTTTTATAATCCTAAATTAGAGATATTGAAAAATGCATTTGTTCCAACTAAAGCAGCGTTTTTTTTTTTAAAAAAATTAACATCTATATATTTGTTTCCAACTGTGCGAAATTGTTTTAAAATATTTCCAAAGTATTTTTTCGGGTTTTTGAAAATGCACATGATAAATTTTTGTGTTGTGGGGATTTTTTTTTTTTGGGGGGGGGGGAAGGCATGTTTCTGTTGCACATTTCATAACGTTAAGGCTAACAGTAAGGCAAGTATAGAGGCATAACAACCAGCTAACTATTAACTAATCAGCCAAGTATCTGGTATATTACCGGGTACCCAAATCTGTCGGAAAAATATACTTTTATAAAAGTTTACAAAGTCTCTAGTGCACTCTAACGACTACACACGCTAGAAGATATACATATATTTTTTATCGCTGTCTGCGCTCCCTTACGTTCGTTTGTTGGCTATGCCTATTATTTATTAACAGCCGTCCAGTCCCCTTATCCATCGAGAGAAGGTTGACTCAGTCGGTAGCGCGCCAGGCTCGTAATTTTCATTTCCCAAGTTCGAGTCTCACCTGTACCAGCGCTTAGAATTATCTCCGCTAAACCCTACACACTGTCATCGATCAGACAGGGGGCATCGATAAATTTGAACACCATGGGCTAAATGGCCAGGTCACAAGGACCCCGAAGGCTCAGAGAAGGTTGGGGGAGGAGACCCACTGGAACAGCTGTTGGGAGGCAGATGGTCGCCTCCCGTTAAGGCCATTCACAATTCTTTAACATGCACAGGGTATGGCTCTCCCACACACGGGGCCACGGCTTAACGTCCCATCCGACGGACGGCGACCTTTCCAAGTCCATCAGTGTCCCCTACTGACAGTGGGCAGGGCGGGGAAATTTGCGGAGATAAATCTCAACGCTCACCCAGCTGGGACTCGAACCTGGGAACTGCAGATTACGAGCCTGGCGCGATACCGACCGAGCTCCCCCCTCCCCCCCCCGTGTGCGGAAGAGCCATACCCTCTGTACATTAAAGAACAATTTGGATGGCCTTTGACGGGAGGCTATCATCTGTCCCCTAACAGCTGTCCAGTGTGTCGCCTTCCCCTAACCTTCTCGGAACCCTCGGGAGCGGGGGTGGCTCAGTCGGTAGCGCGCCAGGCTCGTAATCTGTAGTTCCCAGGTTCGAGTCCCAGCTGGGTCAGCGTTGAGATTTATCTCCGCAAAATTCTCCGCCCTGCCCACGGTCAGTAGGGGACACCGATGGGCTTGAAAAGGCCGCCGTCCGTCGGATGGGACGTTAAGCCGTGGCCCCGTGTACGGAAGAGCCATACCCTGTGCACGTTAAAGAACACGCTGGATGGCCTTGACGGGGGGCTACCATCTGTCTCCCAACAGCTGTTCCAGTGGGTCCCCTCCCCCAACCTTCTCTGAGCCTTCGGGGTCCATGTGACCTGGCCATTTAGCCCATGGTGTGCAAAAAAGTGCCGCTCAGAGGTAAAACAACCAACCAACAACCAACTCGGAACCCTCGGGATCCTTGTGACCTGCTCATTTAGCCCAATGTATGCAAAAAAAAAAGTGCGCCTCAGATGTAAAACAGTCCAATTCAGGCGCCAGCCAGACACGGCTATTATTTGCATTAGGTGATAAAGCTGTACCTAAATTGGTTTCAAAACGTAATTTGGCAAGCAATCAAAAAGAAGCATGGATATTTCATTTTGTCCTGGTAGCAATCTGGGAAACTGCGGATAAAAATCTGAATCGGATAAAGACTCTCATTTCTCAGCATATGTGTCCGAAATATTTTCATGTTTGAGTGCTGAGTCATTTATCGTATCTCACTTCAAACGGCGAATGAAGAGGGGGAAGTTAACGACCTCAAAATTTGATTAATTATTAGCCGTTACATCAGCGAGAAAGGGGTGGCTCAGTCGATATTGCGCCAGGCTTGTAATCTGTAGTTCCCAGGTTCGAGTCCCAGCTGGGACAGTGTTGAGATTTATTTCCGCAAAACTCCCCGCCCTGCCCATGATCAGTTGAAAACACCGATGGGCTTGGAAAGGCCGCCGTCCGTCGGATGGGACGTTAAGCCGTGGCCCCGTGTGCGGGAGAGCCATACCCTGTGCACGTTAAAGAACACGGTTAGATGGCCTTGACGGGAGACTACCATCTGTCTCCCAACAGCTGTTCCAGTGGGTCCCCTCCCCCAACCTTCTCTGAGCCTTCGGGGTCTATGTGACCTGGCCATTTAGCCCATGGTGTGCAAAAAAGCGCCACTCAGAGGTAAAACAATCCAACGTTAATGAACACCCTGGATGGCCTTGACGGGAGGCTACCATCTGTCTCCCAACAGCTGTTCCAGTGGGTCCCCTCCCCCAACCTTCTCTGAGCCTTCAGGGTCCATGTGACCTGGCCATTTAGCCCATGGTGTGCAAAAAAGTGCCTCTCAGAGGTAAAACAACCTAACTCAGCGAGAAAGTGAAGAAATTATTTGTAGCACTGAGAGTATTAAGGCAGTAAAATATGTTACAACATGTTTCAAACACTTTCTGGAGTGGATACGACTTGAGTGCGATTTAATTATAAGTTACAAAATCATGTATGAACTTTTGTTCTTTAATCCCGAACAACCTCTCTTTTTCACATTCAATAGCAGGACTTAGTCAACATCCTCTTTGTATTGACATCTCATTTGGAAGAAGAGATGCCAGATACCATTTCTTTGTAGAGTAAGAAGAATATGGAATGATCTTCAGGAGAACGTTATCATCTCTTCTACGACAGCCGTTTCTTACAAAGCATTTACGAAGCATGGGTTGTTGGGTTGTTTTACCTCTGAGCGGCACTTTTTTGCACACCATGGGCTAAATGGCCAGGTCACAAGGACCCCAAAGGCTCAGAGAAGGTTGGGGAAGGGGACCCACTGGAATAGCTGTTGGGAGACAGATGGTAGCCTCCCGTCAAGGCCATCCAGCGTGTTCTTTAACGTACACAGGGTATGGCTCTCCCGCAGACGGGGCCACGGCTTAACGTCCCATCCGACGGACGGCGTCCTTTCCAAACCCATCGGTGTCCCCTACTGACGGTGGGCAAGGCGGGGTATTTTGCGGAGATAAATCTCAACGCTGACCCAGCTTGGACTCGAATCTGGGAACTACAGATTACGTGCCTGGCGCGCTACCGACTGAGCCACCCCCGCTCCCTGATCTTCAGGAGAACGTTATCATCTCTTCTACCAGAGCCGTTTCTTACAAAGCATTTACGAAGCATGGACTTATGTAAATATCTCAAATGCTATCAGTTTTTGATCTTCAATTGCCTTTATATCATGATTTGCCAAAGGATTCATTTATCTGTAGTCTATTTCTTATATGTGATGTTGCACATAATCATTAAATTTATTTTATGTTTGTAATGATATATATCTGTTTAATTCTTCCATATGGAGTCAGTGTAAATAGTATTTACCTTCCTTTATTGCTAAATTCTATTTAAATGATATATTAAATAAATACCCCCTCAAGCAGCTGCTTGCCACAGAGGTCTGACAGGAGCCTGTCAGTTTATATGCCATAGTAGAAGGTCTGAGAAGATGGCAGGACCTCAGCAGAAAAACGACACATACATCCATGCCTTATCCGGGGCTCGAACCCAGCTCCCGTAGATCAGTAGCCAAGCGCGCTAACCACTCTCCCACGGAATTTTTTTTTATTGTTTATTAATGTTTTCCACAGAAGTATTTAAGTAAATATCATTTGCTACTTGTTAATAAGATATTTATTTTAATCATAGCTAAGTCAATTAACATATTACTTAATTGAAAAGGCATCTTCTACATGCTCTGCTTTTACGAAAGATATGCCACTGATGATAACGAAGGGCGGGAGTGGCTCAGTCGGTAGCGCGCCAGGCTCGTAATCTGTAGTTCCCAGGTTCGAGTCCCAGCTGGGTCAGCGTTGAGATTTATCTCCGCAAAATTCCCCGCCCTGCCACGGTCAGTAGGGGACACCGATGGGCTTGGAAAGGCCGCCGTCCGTCGGATGGGACGTTAAGCCGTGGCCCGTGTGCGGGAGAGCCATACCCTGTGCACGTTAAAGAACACGTTGGATGGCCTTGACGGGAGGCTACCATCTGTCTCCCAACAGCTGTTCCAGTGGGTCCCCTCCCCTAACCTTCTCTGAGCCTTCGGGGTTCATGTGACCTGACCATTTAGCCCATGGTGTGCAAAAAAGTGCCGCTCAGAGGTAAAACAATCCAATCCAATGTTTACATTACTGGTATTCCTAAGGAGCTAATGGAAGACTTCGCCCAAGGCATAGAGAATTTTTTAAGTCCAGAGGTAAGACCTGCCTGGTATTGGTTCTAAGGGATCTAAGATAAAAATAAAACAGAATCCTTGATAATTATATTTTGTGGGAAAAGATCATCATCATTAAGACATCGCGAGTTCTAGGCCTGTTGTCCCAATGGTAAATTTGGAAAATGACAGGTTTTTTTTAAGGTTTGAAAGAGACCGACGTTTTCTCTTCCAAACCTCTCTCGAAACAAGCAAGCAGAAAAAAACTGAAGGAATGGAAATCCGAACCAGTGAACCTCGTATTAAGAAGGGCTTTGACAATCATGCTGCTTCATTCCCTCTTGACGAATAATAGTCTTAAAAAATGCAAAATGAGAAAGGATTTTTGCAAATGGTCAAAGTGAGGTTTTTCTCTTTTAATCCTTGGGGGGCGGGGGGGGGCTCAGTCTGTAGCGCGCCAGGCTAGTAATCTGTAGTTCCCAGGTTCGAGTCCCAGCTGGGTCAGCGTTGAGATTTATCTCCGCAAAAATTCCCCGCCCTGCCACGGTCAGTAGGGGACACCGATGGGCTTGGAAAGGCCGCCGTCCGTCGGATGGGACGTTAAGCCGTGGCCCGTGTGCGGGAGAGCCATACCCTGTGCACGTTAAAGAACACGCTGGATGGCCTTGACGGGAGGCTACCATCTGTCTCCCAACAGCTGTTTCCAGTGGGTCCCCTCCCCCAACCTTCTGTGAGCCTTCGGGGGTCCATGTGACCTGGCCATTTAGCCCATGGTGTGCAAAAAAGTGCCGCTCAGAGATAAAACAACCCAACGTTAAAGAACACGCTGGATGGCCTTGACGGGAGGCTACTATCTGTCTCCCAACAGCTGTTCCAGTGGGTCCCCTCCCCGAGCTTTCGGGGTCCATGTGACCTGCCCATTTAGCCCATGGTGTGCAAAAAAGTGCCGCTCAGAGGTAAAACAACCCAACGTTAAAGAACACGCTGGATGGCCTTGACGGGAGGCTACCATCTGTCTCCCAATAGCTGTTCCAGTGGGTCCCCTCCCAAAACCTTCTATGAGCCTTCATGTGACCTGGCCATTTAGCCCATGGTGTGCAAAAAAGTGCCGCTCAGAGGTAAAACAACCCAACTGATGATAACGAAAAGTGTTTCAAATAAATCTACTTCATGTTTCCTACCTTCTAATTTATGCATTAGGAAAGGTCTCTCAATATTGTGGTTTAATCAGTTTATTGTAATTTGCAGCACATTGCTTCGGGTTGTCGATTCTCAGACTGACTCCGCCTTCTACGCCAACAAGAGCAAAGAGGTGACTTCGTGGTCATAGACTGCTAATGAGCGACGACAACTTCAAAGGAAAAAAAATCCTTCGCCTCTCATTTGCATCCACGTGACTGAAATTAATTTCAGAAAATATGCCGGCCACAGAGGAAAATGTATCTAGTTCGATGTCCGTTTGCAAATCAACAAGATTTGACGGCCACCTTGAGGAGTTTGATTTTCAGCACTAGGGTCATTCCAAGACAAATGATCGCAGAACAAGGTCATTTTCAAACGGGTTCAATTTTTTGATTTAGATGGAATTTGGAGAGCAATTGAATTGAATCTGAAAAGTTTCTGCGAAACATTTCAGATTTTTGATGGGTTGTTTTACCTCTGAGCGGCGCTTTTTTGCACACCATGGTCTAAATGGCCAGGTCACATGGACCCCGAAGGCTCAGAGAAGGTTGGGGGAGGGGACCAACTGGAACAGCTGTTGGGAGACAGATGGTAGCCTCCCGTCAAGGCCATCCAGCGTGTTCTTTAACGTGCAGAGGGTATGGCTCTCCCGCACACGGGGCCACGGATTAACGTCCCATCCGACGGACGGCGGCCTTTCCAAGCCCATCGGTGTCCCCTACTGACCGTGGGCAGGGCGGGGAATTTTGCGGAGATAAATCTCAACGCTGACCCAGCTGGGACTCGAACTGGGAACTACAGATCATGAGCCTGGCGCGCTACCGACTGAGCCACCCCCGCCCCACAGATTTTTGTAATCAACGGATTCCAGTAAGGATCCAGAGTGCGAGTTGACTCAATCGTTAGAAGTACCAGGTTCGAGTCCCAACTGTATCTGCGTTGAAAATTATCTCCGGTAAATCTCCAACTGCCTTGGGTCATTAAAGGAAATATCATTGCGTTTTGGAAGGCCATCGTCCTCAGATGGGACGTAAAATTGTGGCTCCGTGTTCGCGAAAGGTCAGTTAATGTGCACGTTAAAGAACAACTGATAACACTGGATGGACTCCCATCTGTCTTCCAACCATTTTATGAACTCTTGAGATCCTTGTGGCTTGGCCATTTAACCCATTGTCCTAAAAATAGCGCAGCACAGAAAGGAAACAACCCAAACCAAGAACAGATCCCTTAAAGAAAGGCAAAAATATCAAATTTTTAAAATCCTTCTCTCATCTGAAAAGAAATACATCTCTCTCATACTAATTAGGCTAAAAAGATGGAACAGGTCTCATTTTCGACCTTTTTCTAAACTTTCTGAATGATTTTTAGAATGAATTTTTAGTGTTTCAATGAATTTTTAGTTTTTCGCAGTTTTAGTCATTATCCTTAAGATCCGACTTTGAATATTTCGAAAAATGTCCTTTAATTTATTTTTTTTTTAAATTGCTGACTAAAAAAATTGCCATTTTGAGACTACCCTAGGTCTTTGAATTGCTTTTTTTTTCCAATTAAGCAAGCTTCTGTAAAACTAATTATACTCTCTATAAAGTAGAGTCAATAGAGTATGAGCCTCTGAGAGGCACTTTTGTGCACACAATGGGCTAAATGGTCAGGTCACAAAGACCCAAAGTCTCAGAGAACGTTGGGGAAGGGACCCAATGGACAGCTGTTGGGAGACGGATGGTAACCTTCCGACATGACCATCCAGCGTGTTCTTTAACGTGCACAGCGTCGTGCACGTCGTCGAAATACTGTTTCTCCTGCACGTGAGCCACGGCTTAACGTCCCATTTAATGGACGACGCCTTTTTCAAGTCCTTCGATGTCCCCTACTGACAGAGAGCAAGGCGGAGAGTTTTGCGGAGATCTCAACGCTGACCGAGCTGGGACACGAACCTGGGAAATGCAGATTATGAGCCTGGCATTTCAAGAAGGACTGACAGTCTTTTTTTAAAATGAAAAAGAAGCTTTACTTTTTTTAGTAGATAATCAATAAGTTCTTCAAGTAGCAATGCATGGATAATCTTAAAAAAGAAATTTTCTTTTGAGTACGAATGAAATATCACATTCTGTTGATTAACTGAAGGAAGCAGACAAGAACTTGTTTATAGTTCTCTTCTTCATTATTTGCTTTTAAAGCAACCCACTGATCAGTACTCCCTAAGGGGTGGCTCAGTCGGTAGCGCGCCAGGCTCGTAATCTGCAGTTCCCAGGTTCGAGTCCCGCCTGGGTCAGCTTTCAGATTTATCTCCGCAAAACTCCCTGCCTTGCCCATGGTCAGTACGGGACACCGATGGGCTTAGATAAGGCCGCCGTCCGTCGGACGAGACGTTAAGCGGTGGCCCCGTGTGCGGGAGAGCCATACCCTGTGCACGTTAAAGAACACGCTGAATGGCCTTGACGGGAGGTTACCATCTGTCTCCCAACAGCTGTTCCAGTGGGTCCCCTCCCCCAACCTTCTCCGAGTCTTCGGGGTTCATGTGACCTGGCCATTTAGCCCATGGTGTGGAAAAAAGTGCCGCTCAGAGGTAAAACAACCCAACCCTTTAAAAATATCCCACATAAGAGACAGTCTGAACTGGTCTCAGCAACATTTGCATGATATCCAGGAACTGTAGATAACTGTTTTCTTCACAGATGAATCGCGATCACCTTACGGATTGGTTCTCAGTGAACATTCATCACGATCATCGTACATGGGACACGTAATCATCCCTCTAACATCAGGGAAAGGGACCAACATGGAGATGATGATTTTATGATCTGAGCATGCATCAATGTCAAAGGCCGTTCTGACCTCTGTGGATGATTTCTCGCTGCCCAGAGGACTAGGATGAGATCCCAGAATCTGACATTCATCCACACGTAGGTGCAGTTGGCTCATTTATTTTAACGGACGTTAATACCTGCATACCTAGATCTTATCTGTTTAGATTAATATCTTGAACGTGAGAATATTGAATGTATTGAGCGGCCTGCAAGATCCTCCCAACCTCAGTCTCATTGGGAATGTGTGGAGTATTTTGGGGAGATGAACTGTCCTCCCAGAAACTTTCATGATCTCAGGACAGATTTTTTTGCCTCAGTGGACTTCCATGCTTTCAGAAGTGATTGGAGACATTGTTGGCAGCCTGACTAAGTGCTGTGAATCCTGTACTGCTGTCTGGCATGATCACACCCCTTATGCACCTGAAGTTTCATTCTCTTTTCTGAAATTACATTCGTACCTTCACACAGTATGAAAAAAAATCGATAATTCCCCACACAGCTATTTATCATCTTTATTCTTATGCAGTTTTATTCTTAATAGTTATCATATTACAGATTACCCAGTGGCGGCTCGTAGCTAAAATTAGTGGGGGTGCTGCTCCAGAAAATATTTAGCCTTTGTTTTAAAATTGTGTAAAAAGGAAACAAACATGTATAAAAAGAAAATTTATTCACAAACTTGATAAAATCCTAAAAGAACAAAATCAAACATTTTTTACTTACTTTAACCTAAATTGTTACAGTTCAAGCTTAATCTATTCATTTAAAAATGAAATCCATTCTTCTTGTTTTAATTTGCGCGAAAAAAAATGAATCAAATAGAATAGCTGGAAGCAGGATAATAATCTAATTCTACACTTTATAACATTCAAGAATATGGTACACGGTTTTTAAGCACAACACACGCGGAGTAAAAAAAAACTACCTTCAACCAGCACGCCAGGGTCGGCACTGCGGGAACGACAGTGCTCTCTCTCCCTTGCAGCCTCGCGTGTAGCTTCCTATGTGCGCATGCGCACAACAGTCAAACACCTCGCCGCTAGTACTGTGAAGCGCACAGTTCCACACAAAGATTTTGTATCTTTTTCATAAACTGGGGGATGGCTATTAGGCTATAACTGGGGGATAGCTTAAGGATTATATATTGTACAAGTATAAAGAAAGAATTAAAGAAAAAAGGACTCATTATATTAAATGTTATCGATAATATCAAGTTGAAATTGGGGGTGCTGCAGTTGCACAGTGCCTATACGCGGGCCGCCACTGAGATTACCTATGTACAGTCGCTCAAAAAAGTATCCGAATTAGTGATCTGGCAACCTTCGTGTCACGTGACACGAAGGTTGCCAGATCACTAATTTTTAAAAAAATCGTTGCCAGGTATTTTTTCTGAATTCTGTAATCAACCATAGCGTTCGGATACTTTTTTGAGCGACTGTACACTACTTTCCAAAAATTAAGGAACAACCCTATGTTCTATGTCTCATGAATTATGAAGTTTAAAATTTGAACATTAATGATGACAGGCTCAAAAATTGCCGTCAGAAGTCAATTAAACTTAGCAATAAACATTGTATCAAAGTATTTAATAAAAATACGTGTATATTTTACAAGTTTTTGTAAAGAATTCTTCACTATTCATCAGTTTGCATAAGTTTCTTAAGACTGGCATTGCTGCTGTTAAATATTCAAGCTTCCATAATTCATTAAATACTGAGCGAATATTGCTGAAAATCGAGATACTGATATATCTTATTGAATCTTTATCTGTTATAACATTTTTCAAAACAGAAATACTTATTTTAGAAGTTATACAGTTTCGGCGTTAGCTTTCCAGTGACCTAATACAGGATTGTGTTTTAATTTATGAACATCAGTAGGTAAAGTCCCCTGAAATTTTACAGATATCTGTTTGGATAATTTTTTTTTGTTTTCTTTGTTTTCAATTTAACTTTTGTACAAACGCTCAAATAAATATCCGAACACTATGGTTGATTATAGAATTAAAAAAAATATCTGGCAGCCTTCGTGTCACGTGACACGAAGGTTGCCAGTTCTAAAAAAAATCGTTGCCAGATATTTTTTTTGAATTCTGTAATCAACCATAGTGTTCGGATATTTATTTGAGCGATTGTACTTGAATATATTTCAGAGAGTTTAATTGAGTTAAGGATCTGAGCAACGCCCAGAAAATCAGTTACCTTAGCATGTGTCGAATTTTACTATTGCGTTTTTCTGCTTGTAGAGACGAAATTTCATATTTTCTTTATGACTCGTATTATTTTATCTAAATTATGTCTTATTCGATGATTGGGGCGGGGGTGGCTCAGTCGGTAGCGCGCCAGGCTCGTAATCTGTAGTTCCCAGGTTCGAGTCCCAGCTGGGTCAGCGTTGAGATTTATCTCCGCAAAATTTCTCCGCCCTGCCCACGGTCAGTAGGGGACACCGCTGGGCTTGGAAAGGCCGCCGTCCGTCGGATGGGACGTTAAGCCGTGGCCCCGTGTGCGGGAGAGCCATACCCTGTGCACGTTAAAGAACACGCTGGATGGCCTTGACGGGAGGCTACCATCTGTCTCCCAACAGCTGTTCCAGTGGGTCCCCTCCCCCAACCTTCTCTGAGCCTTCGGGGTCCATGTGACCTGGCCATTTAGCCCATGGTGTGCAAAAAAGTGCCGCTCAGAGGTAAAACAACCCAACCCAATCTTATTCGATGGCATATGGCGATAAAAATGTAGATGATGACAACCAAGTAAACTCATGTATTTTGAGCGTTTCTCATATTTTAATCTTTGAAACCATAAACGGAAATCAAACAAACTTACTATCGATGTGAATAGAAACCGATGTTTCAGCATCTTCAATAATAACCTTTATCTTAAGGTTTATCTTAAATTTATGAATGAGAAAATCATTCTTTCGAAAGAAACGCAACATTTTCAGTTTTCAACAATGTACAGTCGCTCAAAAAATTATCCGAACACTATGGTTGATTACAGAAGTCAGAAAAAATATATGGCAACGATTTTTTTAGAAATTAGTGATCTGGCAACCTTCGTGTCACGTGATTACAGAATTCAGGAAAAATATCTGGAGCGTGTACAGTAACTGTACACGCTCCAGTTACCGTTCACAGCAAACTGGAGCGTGTGCAGTTACTGCACACGATCCAGTTTGCTGTGAACGGTAACTGCACACGCTCAATATTTCCGTGAGTGAGCCCACACGATTTAGTATCAAAATAATATGACCACCTCCAGTCGCTCAAAAAAGTATCCGAACATTATGGTTGATTACAGAATTCAGAATAAATATCTGGCAACGATTTTTTTTTAGAAATTAGTGATCTGGCAACCTTTGTGTCACGTGGCACAAAGGTTGCGAGATCACTAATTTTTAAAAAAATCTTTACCAGATATTTGTTCTGAATTCTGTAATCAACCATAGTGTTCGGACACTCTTTTGAGCGACTGTACTTCACAAATTGTATGAAGCCTTTAAGCAGTAAATAAAGATAGCCTACTAATTCTTGATCATTTTAAAACAATCTGTATTTTTGCATTATAAGCAATGATGTATTTTTAACGGTTTTTAGATGCCTGATTATTTACGATTTGCAGACTATTTTGCATGCTTATTGTTAAACATAAACACAGAAACGACGTGAACTACGTGTTTGTTTTTTCCGAATGATTCTCCTTAGAATAAAAGGTCAGAAATTATACAGACATTTTTCTTTTTTTTACAGTTTGTTTCTAAAAAGAGAAACAGTCATTTCGCTGTTGAGCAACACATCATTTAAAATCAATGTTTCGAAGACATCTACCAAAAGTGTCAGTTCACTTTTCGACACGAAACGTCAGACTTATTTCATAAATAATAATTTTTGTGTCATGTGACACGTGTATGACGTGGAGAAGATTTTTTCAATGGCGGACTGTCATGGCTGCCGATGGTAATAACAGTGGCGCCTCTCGTGTCGAAATGAACGTCTGTGACGTCATTTCCTGCTTTATTCTTCCTTCGAGGTCGATCATGATGCGAATTGTTCCGATAGATGGCTCTGGGTTCTGGCGTGAGGCTGCCATCATCTCCATCCAATTGGGATTGGACGCTTGCATCCTTCATGATGATCCTCTCATCTCTGAGTCCAGGGGGTAAATCGTAATCGGGAGTTACGAAAGTCTCCGGAAATTCGTCGGTAGGGTCACGTGGAGAAGGTTCTGACATGCGCAGTTGCCAGTACTGGATGTTTTCGAATGCACAGGCAAGAAGTAACACTATGTCCACCGATATAATGATTATCTGGAAAGTAAGAAGCATACATTTTACAAATCTGTGATGCATTTGACATTTGGAGTATTATTTAATTTCCAAAACAGTTTAAAATTCTTAATTTGTCTTAACCAATGTAAATCAGTGTATTCCAAGGTTTTTAAATTATATAATTATCATCATCATTATCATCATCATCATCCTCAAGCAGCCATGGGCTACGGAGGTCCAACCAGACAGCGCAGTTTAATTCTCCAAGCATATCTGTCCTGAGCTACATCTGCTGCATCCGGCCACTGTACACCAATTCTAACAAGGTCCTGTTTGGCATTGTCAGCCCACCGCATCCTAGGTCTCCCCCTCCTTCTGAGGCCTCTAGGCACACTGTTCATAACCCTATTCGCCAATCTATAATTATCCATACGGGCAACATGGCCAAACCAGCGGAGTCTCTCTCTGCACAATATGCTGCTTAAAGCAGGTTGCAGACTCCTTTGCCTAACCTCATCATTAGTTACAAAGTTAAACCACCTAATACCCAAGATACTGCGTAAGCATCTAGAATCAAAAGCATTTAGTTTCCTGTTATCTTGTTTACACAGCATCCAAGTTTCACTACCATAACTAACCCTAGAAAGAACCAAACTATTATACAGTCTCATTTTAGTATTTAGGTGTATACGCCTATTTCTCCACAATCTCCATAGATTCTTAAAAGTCCCGGCAGCAATACCTATTCGTCTGTTAATCTCATGCCGCACATCACCAGTATCTGTTACGTAGCTCCCAAGGTAATTAAACTGTGACACCTGCTCAAGACTGCAACCATTCAGATGAACTGAATCACAACCTGCCTGACCAATTTTCATCACTTTAGTTTTCTCTCTGTTTATAACCAAACCTACTCTACTACCAGTCTCATCAACAGCTCGAATGAAAGAGTTCATCTCATCAACATCATTTGCCAAAAGGGCTAAATCATCAGCATAATCTAAATCAGAAATTTTCGTATCTCCAGTCCATTTAAGGCCAAAAGCTTTCCCTTGAAGTGAATTTCGCATAACATAATCAACAACCAAACTAAAGAGAAAAGGAGACAAAATGCACCCTTGTCGAACACCAGAAGTAATGCTAAACCAGTTGCTACAAGACTTACCAACTCTCACACATGACTCAGTGTTATTATAGAGAGCTTTCATTATGTTAACTAATTTGTCTGGTATACCATATGATCTCACAATCAACCACAAATTATGACGATCAACGGAGTCGAAAGCCTTTTTGAAATCAACAAAGCTAGCAACCAAAGGATTCTGGAACTCTAAACATTTCTCAAGAATCTGCCTAAGTGAAAATATCTGATCTACACATCCCCTACCACTTCTGAATCCACATTGCTCATCACGCAATTGCCTGTCAACCAGATTCTTACTTCTAAACAGCACAATCATGGAAAGAACTTTACCTGGAACAGAGAGTAGGCTGATACCCCTATAGTTATCACAAGAACTGCGATCACCTTTTTTGAAAATAGGGATAATAATAGCTCTGGTAAAATCTTTAGGACCCATGCCTTTATCATAAAAGTTATTCAAAATTTCAGTCATCCAAGTGGTAACTGAAACATTCCCAGCTCTAAGCATTTCCGTAGTAATTTCATCCACCACTGGGGATTTATGAAGTTTAAGTTTAGAAATAGCCAAACTAACTTCGGATTGTGTTATAGGCCAACATTAAAGCCAACAATGCATCTATCATCATTGCAAACAGTGGGAGCAGAACCAACCACATTGTTTAGAACATCACTGAAATGCTCAGCCCACCTAGCCATGACAGAATCCTCACCTTCTATAACCTTACCATGTTTATCCTTCAATCCCTGTATACTAGTTCGTTTTCTACCACATAAAACATTAACTATCTGGTACAGATCTCTGCTGTTGTGCTGTCTAACTGCTTCCTCAGCTTTGTCAGCCAGGCCATCAAGCCAAAGATTCTTATCAGTAGCTAACTGATCCTTTACACGTTTATTAAGTTCTTTGTAATGCTTTCTATTATGACTAGTAGGGTACTGATTAAGGACATTCCTGCAGTTCCTTCTTTCTGAAATAAGCTCAAGTGCTTTATCACTTAAATAATTCTGCCTCCTCTGCTCCTTTTTCCCTAAAAGAGTACTGTTAGTTTCCTGAAGTTGTCCGTAAAACCTATCCTTCTCATCCTCATCAGAATCCTCAGTGGGGGCATAACAGCAGATAACATTCAGGTCTTTAATGCTTGTCTGAAATTTTGCTGTAGGAAACCTTTCATTAATGCACTCATATCCTAGAAGAGATCACTAGCATGTCTGCTGAGCAGCAGAGCCACGCCTTGGTGATGCTTTCCATCCTCCCTCCCTGTAAAGAGAAATTTAAAGTTATTTTTAAATATCTCACCTTTACCTGTCCATCTGGTCTCTGGCAAGACTAGAATATCTAGGTTGTAGCGCTGGAATTCCTGCATGAGGACATCAAGAGAATAATCTCTATGTAATGTCCTCACGTTCCACGTTCCTGCAGAGAGAAAATGATTAGTAGGATTTTTAAAGAAATTAGGTTTATTGAGATTGGTAGGGCCAACAATATCAAACAGCCCCCTGATCGCAGGCATGGGGCAAAGACCCGTTCCTCCTCCGCTAAAGGCTGAAGTCACCGATGCTGGTAGGAACTTCAGGAACCACCTTTTCAAGTGGACTTCTTCAAGAGCCATATGGCCTGCCTGAGACACATTACTCCAGTTTAGGCTTGACGATGCCCAACTAGCTAAGTAAGGTTCAGGTACCTGCGATGGCCTCTGATTAGGATTATCCACCAGCTGACATAAGGTATCCCATGCCTCTGTTCACTTAGAGCTGGCAACCCAGAAGCAAACAGAAAACACAGGAGCAGACTCTCCCTCAACAGAGGCCCACCAGTGCAGCAAGTCCAGGATCCATAATCAAGCTCAAATCCATAAACAAGTCCAGTCTAGTAGGTATAAATGATCAGCACCAGGACCCTGTGAAGTTGACCACTCCTCAGCAGGGTTGAAAAAAAAGAAAAAAGTAGCATAGATTTCCAGATCAGTAGGCCATACTGAAGTGGCACCCCTCCCCTTCCGTTCCCTTCCAAAAGAGAATATCTCTTTTGAAAGGTACTAACTGCCTGCACCACGAGAAGGCGGGGTCGGACATTAGGTGCTAGACCTGGCCCGTTCTGTGCATCATCACTAGGGATTGCTAATTATAATTACTGATAAAGGTTTGTCTGCTTCATAGGATATCGGTGAGGGTTGAGTTGGGTTGTTTAACCTCTGAGCTTCAAATTTTGCACATGATGGACTAAATGGCCAAGTCGCATGGACCCCCTGGGTTCAGAGAAGATGGAGGAAAAGTATTTACTGGACAGCTGTTAGGACGCACATCGTGTCCTTCTGTCAAAGCCATCTAGTGAAGTCTTTAATGTGAAGAGAGTATGGTTCACTTGCATACTGGTCACTGCTTAATGTTTCATCCAAGAGACAGCAGCCTCTCCAAGCCCATTGATTAGTTTATGGTATTAGTTAGAATGGTATTAGTTATGGTTATTAGTATTGGTATAGTTAGCATGGTATTTAGTTAGAAAGTGGCTTGCCACTTTCTAACTAAATACCATGCTAACTATACCAATACTAACCAAGTACCATGTAGTATGTAGCCATGGCTAACCAAGTACCATGTAGCCATGGGCTACGGAGGTCCAACCAGACCGTGCAATTTAGTTCTCCAAGCAAGTCTATCCTGAGCTACATCTACTGTATCTGGCCACTGCACACCAATTCTAACAAGGTCTTGTTTGACATTGTCTGCCCACCGCATCCTAGGTCTCCCCTTCTTTCTGAGGCCTTTAGGCACACTGTTCATAACCCTATTCGCCAATCTATAATCATTCATACGGGCAACGTGGCCAAACCAACGGAGTCTCTCTCTGCACAATATGCTGCTTAAAGGAGGTTGCAAACTCCTTTGCCTAATCTCATCATTAGTTACAAAGTTGAACCACCTAATGCCCAAGATACTGCGTAAGCATCTGAAATCAAAAGCATCTAGTTTCCTGTTATCTTGTTTACAAAGTGTCCAAGTTTCACTACCATAACTAATCCTGGGGACGGTACATTATGAGACTGATGCGCTACAAACTAAGCCAACCCTCATCCTATTCTTTTTGCGTGTGTGGGAGATCAGTTGAACTGTTTTACATCTGAGTGCCCTAATTTTTCTTTTGCACAAATGAGGATTGGAATAAATTCTATCACAAGAAGCCCAAAGGGATTAGAAAAGAAAAGGGAAGGTCCACTCTATGGAAGGAAACTTTCCTTAAAGGCCACCTACTGGGTTCTTTGATGCGCACAGTGTATGGTTTTCCTGCACACGATGTCATAATTTAAAGTCCCACCAGACACACACAGCGTCTTCTTGTTTTCTGAGGTAAGAGTGGAAGGTAGATGGAGTTTGGAGGTTGGGTTGTTTTACTTCTGAGCGGCACTTTTTTGCACACCATGGACTAAATGGCCAGGTCACAAGGTTGGGTTGTTTTACCTCTGAGAGGCACTTTTTTGCACACCATGGACTAAATGGCCAGGCCACAAGGTTGGGTTGTTTTACCTCTGAGAGGCACTTTTTTGCACCCCATGGACCAGGTCACAAGGACCCCGAAGGCTCAGAGAAGGCTGGGGGAGGGACCCACTCCAACAGCTCTTGGGAGACAGATGGTAGTCTCCCGTCAAGGCCATCCAACGTGTTCTTTAACGTGCAGAGGGTATGGCTCTCCCGCACACGGGGCCACGGCTTAACGTCCCATCCGACGGACGGCGGCCTTTTCAAGCCCATCGGTCAGGAGGTTGGAGGAGAACATCTCATTGCAGGCATTCGAAACTTGGAATATTAGATTACGAACTCGGACTACTTTAGACTGAGCCAACTGCCATCCCAGTGGAAGAGTAATGTAAGTGCGAAAGAGAATAACGTTTTTTGTTCGGCTTTCTCATACGGAACATTTAGGCTTTTGCCTAAGGGTAATGGGCTTGAAAAGGCCGTCGGATGAGCTGGGTTGTTTTAACCTGTGACGGGAATTTTTCTGCACGTAAGGGGCTAAATGGCCAGGTCACGAAAACCTAGCAACTCAGAGAAGATTGGGGGAGGAGACCCAATGGACAGCTATTAGGAGACAGATGGTAGCCTCCTGTCAAGGCCATCTAGCGTGTTCTAGAGCATGCACAGGATACGGCTCTCCTGCACAGGGGTCCACGACTTAACCCCCATCCGACGGACGGCAGCACTTTCAAACTCATTGATGTCCCCTACTGACCGAGAACAAGGCGGGGAGTTTCGCGGAGATAAATCTCAACTGCGGCTATTTGAAGGTGAAAAGAGGAATGAAAGGGGAGGGGAGATTTCTTTCCCCCTTATGATGCCCTTAGAAGAGAGGGGGGGGGGATACATGACTGCTCCCTCGATGTTAAATATTAATTCACGTGTATATTGAAGATACACATGGAAAAAGAAATAAAAGAAGATATAGGTTTTCCATTTGCTCATAGATGGCAGCACCTGGGCGGCACACGGAGATACCGTCATCCGATGTGAGTTGATGGAACAACGAGATTTACTCCTTTTCTTGTTCTTACGATGCACAGTTTTATTCTTCAACGCAGAATTTTAATTTGATAGGAAAAAGAAATGATGTCAAACCTAACACTATGAGGGAGATAAAATCCGCCATTAAAAATAGAAACAGAAGTGCAGGAAACATTTCCGAGAAACGGAAAATAACTGCGCTGCAAAAAAGGAAAAAAATGAACTGCACCTTTTCTCCCATGGTGAGAAGGATCAGACTAACCTTTGCCTCTCTTTTTTCCTTATGGGAGCACCCGCAGCTATCTGTCGATTTCGAGTAACAAATGGAAAGCTAGTTTGACGAGTCGAATTTAATTAATAATAGTTATTTTAGAAAATAATCAGGCTCGTAATCTGTAGTTCCCAGGTTCGAATCCCAGCTGGGTCAGCGTTGAGATTTATCTCCGCAAAAATTCCCCGCCCTGCCCACGGTCAGTAGGGGACACCGATGGGCTTGGAAAGGCCGCCGTCCGTCGGATGGGACATTACGCCGTGGCCCCGTGTGCAGGAGAGCCATACCCTGTGCACATTAAAGAACACGCTGGATGGCCTTGACGGGAGGCTACCATCTGTCTCCCAACAGCTGTTCCAGTGGGTCTCCTCCCCCAACCTTCTCTGAGCCTTCGGGGTCCATGCGACCTGGCCATTTAGCCCATGGTGTGCAAAAAAGTGCCGCTCAGAGGTAAAACAACCCAACGTTAAAGAACACGCTGGATGGCCTTGACGGGAGGCTACCATCTGTCCCCTAACAGCTGTTCCAGTGGGTCTCCTCCCCCAACCTTCTCTGAGCCTTCGGGGTCCATGCGACCTGGCCATTTAGCCCATGGTGTGCAAAAAACTGCCGCTCAGAGGTAAAACAACCCAACCCACTTTCCCTGGTGGAAAATGGACAAATCATTGCCTACAATGTAAATGTGTTGATCGTCATGCTCTGTCATTAAAAATTAAAATTTTTATCATAAGTAGAATCGTTTGTAATATTTATTTAAAATTTTCGCATTTTCCACTTTCTTGTTCCACTAGAGGGCGCTGTCAGAGCTATTGGAAAATTCCGAGATCGCGAATCCAATATTTCATCCGTATCAATCTATAAACAATTTTGATACTATCTCTAAAAATAGTTGAATATCTAGAGAGATTTAAAAACGAACTATATAAAAAAAAGGTTGTGAGGCGAATTTAATGTTCTTGTTGGGATCACAAATATTCCCTAATAGTTGCAAGCAAACTAACAAAGAACTGATGTTCATCAGCCCCTGGGGCGGGGGTGGCTCAGTCTGTAGCGCGCCAGGCTCGTAATCTGTAGCTCCCAGGTTCGAGTCCTAGCTGGGTCAGCGTTGAGATTTATCTCCACAAAATTTCCCGCCCTGCCCACGATCAGTAGGAGACACCGATGGGCTCGGAACAGGCCGCCGTCCGTCGGATGGGACGTTAAGCCGTGGCCCCGTGTGCGGGAGAGCCATACCCTGTGCACGTTAAAGAATACGCTGGATGGCCTTGACGGGAGGCTACCATCTGTCTCCCAACAGCTGTTCCAGTGGGTCCCCTCCCCCAACCTTCTCTGATTCCCGGACTTCAAATCCCTGCGCTGATAAAGCAGTTACGGTTGCAGAAAATGATACAAAAGTTTCGAGTCAGAAGTGCTGACGCATGAACTGATGCAGTTTCATGGTCTCCCAGTTGGTGGTGGTGGTGGTGACGGGGGGGGGGGAGGGAGAAGATGAGGGAAGGTTCGTTCTTTTGATGCCGCGCCAGGCTCGTAATCTGCAGTACCTAGGTTCGAGTCCCTGATCTAGGTTGGGTTCGGTTGTTTTACCACTGAGCGGCACTTTTCGCACACAATGGGCTAAATGGTCAGGTCACAAAGACCTCAAAGTTTCAGAGAAGGATGGAGAGGGGACCCCTTGGGTTGGGTTGTTGTGTTGTTTTACCTCTGCGCCGCACTTTTTTGCACACCATGGGCTAAATGGCCAGGTCACATGGACCCCGAAGGCTCAGAGAAGGGTTGGGGGAGGGGATTCACTGGAACAGCAGGAACAGCAGTTGGGAAACAGATGGTAGCCTCTCGTCAAGGCCATCCAGAGTGTTCTTTAACGTTGGGTTTTTTTACCTCTGAGCGGCACTTTTTTGCACACCATGGGCTAAATAGCCAGGTCACATGGACCCCGAAGGCTCAGAGAAGGTTGGGGGAGGGGACCCACTGGAACAGCTGTTGGGAGACAGATGGTAGCCTCCCGTCAAGGCCATGCAGCGTGTTCTTTAACGTGTACAAAGTATTCACAGATTAACGTCCCATCCGACGGATTTCGACCTTTTCAAGTCCATCGATGTCCCTTACGACCATGGGCAGGCGGGGAATTTTGCGGACCCTAGTCTAGGTAGGTCCGAATGTTGAAAATCTTCGCTAACTTCGGTTCTGCCTCCAGTGAGGCAGGGGAGACCGATGGGATTAGAATGACTGCAGTACGTCGGATGGGATGTTAAGTGGCCCCGTGTGCAGTAAAATTATACCCTGTGCATGTTAAAGGGCCTTCACGGGAGGCTACCATCTTTCTCCCAACAGAGTCCAGTGGGTCCTCTTCCCCCAACCTTCTCTGAGATTTGGAGTTCTTGTGACCTGATCATTTAGCCCAATCGTGTGCAAAAACTGCAGCTCATAGGTTGGGTTGTTTTACCTCTGAGAGGCACATTTTTGCACACCATGGGCTAAATGGCCAGGTCACAGGGACCCGAAGACTCGGAGAAGGTTGGTGGAGGGGACCCACTGGAACAGCTGTTGGGAGACAGATGGTAATCTCTCGTCAAGGCCATTCAGCGTGTTCTTTAACGTGTACAGCGTATGGCTCTCCCGCACACGGGGCCACGGCTTAACGCCCCATCCGACGGACGGCGACCTTTTCAAGCCCATCGTGTCCCCTGCTGACCGTGGGCAGAGCAGGGAGTTTTGCGGAGATAAGTATCAATGCTGACCCAGCTAGGACTCGAACCTGGGAACTGCAGATTACGAGCCTAGCGCGCTACCGACTGAGCCCTCCCCGCCCCCCAGCCCATAGGTAAAACAACTCAACCCCAATTGAAATCAGGTTATGCCACTGATAATTATCAGTGTTATGATCATAAACAGATTCATCTAGGAAAGTCCTGTCGAACCCAAACATGATTAAAATCCACTAAAAAAACTATATTCTTAAAGAGCTGAAGGAAAACGTCTCCTTAAAAACGAAAACATGTATTTCTAACTAGAAACTTATTGGTAAAAAATAAATTCTATTTTTAAGGAATCCAAAAATATCTTACTATATATTTTTAATGAGTAATATGTATTCCAAAAATTATTTAGACATGCACCTAAAAATATTTAGTCAAAAAATTGGAGAAAATGAACCAGATTCAGTATATTGATGATTTGTCTCATGAACAACGATATACAAAGTAGATAAAGTCAAGAATTTCGGAGTGATGCATTTCACCAGTGGGATTCATCCCTTACCTGTACCCAAAATGCCCATCCTTTGATGACGTCATACTGCCTGAATCTTCCTTCACCGACACTGGCCAGGATGGAAATCGTAATGGAGAGAACGACTACGAAAGAGAGAGAGAAAAAAATATTCATTTGCTAAAAATATTTCAGACATAAAATATTACATTTGATTAAGATGAATATGGAGCAATGAATATGATATTGAATGTGAATATTGAATGTTAATATTGATGCAATGAATATGGAGCGTGTGCAGTTACTGTTCACAACAAACTGGAGCGGTTGCGGTTAATGTTCACAGCACATTGGATCGTGTGGGCCCACTGACAGAAATATTGAGCGTGTGCAGTTACCGTTCACAGCAAACTGGAGCGGTTCCGGTTAATTATTCACAGCACATTGGATCGTGTGAGCTCACAAAGATTTGGATCGTGTGGGCCCACTCACAGAAATATTGAGCGTGTGCAGTTACCGTTCACAGCAAACTGGAGCGATTCCGGTTAATGTTCACAGCACATTGGATCGTGTGAGCTCACAAAAACCTGGATCATGTGGGCCCACTCACAGAAATATTGAGCGTGTGCAGTTACCGTTCACAGCAAACTGGAGCGGTTGCGGTTAATGTTCACAGCACATTGGATCGTGTGAGCTCACAAAAACCTGGATCGTGTGGGCCTACTCACAGAAATATTGAGCGTGTGCAGTTACCGTTCACAGCAAACTGGAGCGGTTGCGGTTAATGTTCAAAGCACATTGGATCGTGTGAGCTCACAAAGACCTGGATCGTGTGGACCCACTGACAGAAATATTGAGCGTGTGCAGTTACCGTTCACAGCAAACTGGAGCGTGTGCAGTAACTGCACACGCTCCAGTTTGCTGTGAACGGTAACTGGAGCGTGTACAGTTGCTGTACACGCTCCAGATATTTTTTCTGAATTCTGTAATCAACCACGGTGTTCGGATACTTTTTTGAGCGACTGTATGTATATAAGATCAAATCCTTTCAGAACAGCAAACTTGGTGGTTCTTCACAAGAAATTTCAGAAACAATATTTAAAAACCTCATATTTAATTACATTAACGATCTTAAAGTGAATTGCTTCTTCTAATTCTATACTAAAACTGCCAATTTTATATTTTGCCAAGCAAGGACATCAGATGAACTTTGATTTTCTTGTTTCCTTTTACCCCCAATGCGTAAATATATGCAACTATTCCATATATTATCACTCACCGAGTTTTTTATTATTATAAATCGTTGAATTATAGAAATTTACACGGTAATGCTACGCTCTAAGTGAAATGTAAGCTGTATATGATAACTCATAGGAAATAAGTTGGGTTGGGTTGTTTTATCTCTGAGCGGCACTTTTTTGCACACCATGGGCTAAAAGGCCAGGTCACATGCACCCCGTAGGCGCAGAGAAGGTTGGGGGAGGGGACCCACTGGAACAGCTGTTGGGAGACAGATGGTAGCCTCCCGTCAAGGCCATCCAGCGTGTTCTTTAACGTTGGGTTTTTTTACCTCTGAGCGGCACTTTTTTGCACACCATGGGCTAAATAGCCAGGTCACATGGACCCCGAAGGCTCAGAGAAGGTTGGGGGAGGGGACCCACTGGAACAGCTGTTGGGAGACAGATGGTAGCCTCCCGTCAAGGCCATCCAGCGTGTTCTTTAACGTTGGGTTGCTTTACCTCTGTGCTGCACTTTTTTGCACACCATGGGCTAAAAGGCCAGGTCACATGGACCCCGTAGGCGCAGAGAAGGTTGGGGGAGGGGACCCACTGGAACAGCTGCTGGGAGACAGATGATAGCCTCCCGTCAAGGCCATCCAGCGTGTTCTTTAACGTGCACAGGGTACGGCTCTCCCGCACACGGGGCCACGGCTTAACGTCGCATCCGACGGACGGCGGCCTTTCCAAGCCCATCGGTGTCCCCTACCATAGGAAATAGAGGATGGGTGTTTGGAAGTTCGGGGGTTAATCGAAAGAGGCGCTGCAATCGTTTTATTATAACCATGGGGGTTCTATAGGAATTACCTATCTGTACTCTTCTTCATCCGTGGCCAACCTCTATGGTGACGAACAAACTTTTTTTTTTTGAAATCTGAACGCGCATTCGCTCATTAAGCAATTGTGCCAAGCACTTGCTTGAAACAGATAAGTTCAGAGAGCTAATCTGAATCAGCTGACATACAGAAGTTTCATGTGCGAATCAGACATTAGAAGTTGAAAAATTTTCATTTGCCTGCGATTTTTCTAGAAAGAACATTTTGACCCCTAGGAAGCGCATCATTGCAGAAGAAAGGACTGTTGTTCCCAAAAAAAGGACCATTATTATCCGCACTATACACGCATCATTTTAGTAACTTGAGTTGTTTAGCCCTGAGTGGCATTTTTAGGCACAATATACTAAATAGTTGAAGGTTCACAATTGGCTAAGGGTTGGGTTGTTTTACCTCTGAGCGGCACTTTTTTTGCACACCATGGGCTAAATGGCCAGGTCACATGGACCCCGAAGGCTCAGAGAAGGGTTGGGGGAGGGGATTCACTGGAACAGCAGTTGGGAGACAGATGGTAGCCTCTCGTCAAGGCCATCCAGAGTGTTCTTTAACAAAGCACAGGTTAGGGCTCTCCCGCACACGGGGCCACGGCTTAACGTCCCATCCGACGGACGGTGGCTTTTCTAAGCCCATCGATGTCCCCTACTGACCATGGTCAGGGCGGGGAATTTCGCGGAGATTAATCTCAAAGCTGACCTAGCTGGGACTCGAACCTGGGAACTAGAGATTACGGGCCTGGTGCGCTACCGACTGAGCCACCCCCGCCCCATTGGCTAAGGGAAGAGGATCCATTGGACGGCTGTTAAGAGAGAGATGGAAGTCTTACCTCAAGGCCATTCAGCTTTCACTTTAATAGCATCTCGTTCTGCACGTGGGGTCAGGGTTAACGAAAATTTCAGCAAGTGTCCAGTGACGAGGGTGGCTTAGTCGGTAGCGTGCCAGGCTCATAATCTGAAGTTCCCAGGTTCGACTTCCAGCTGGGCCAGTGTTGAGATTTATCTCCGAAAAACTCCACGCCCTGTCCACGGTTAGTATGGGATACTGAAGGGCTTGGAAAGGCCGCTGGAAAAGCTTGTAAAAGCCATACCTTGTACCTGTTAAAGAACACACTGGATGGCCTTGAAGCTACCAACTGTCTCCTAACAGCTGTCCAGTGGGTCCCCTCCCCCAGTTGGGCCCAGAGGTCCGTGGATCGTAACCACGCTCTGCTAATACTTTTGGGCGGGGGTGGCTAAGTCGGTAGCGCGCCAAGCTCGTAATCTGTAGTTCCCAGGTTCGAGTCCCATCTGGGTCAGCGTTGATATTTATCTCCGCAAAAATTCCCCGCCCTGCCCACGGTCAGTAGGGGACACCGATGGACTTGGAAAGTCCGCCGTCCGTCGGATGGGACGTTAAGCCGTGGCCCCGTGTGCGGGAGAGCCATACCCTGTGCACGTTAAAGAACACGCTGGATGGCCTGGACGGGAGGCTACCATCTGTCTCCCAACAGCTGTTCCAGTGGGTCCCCTCCCCCAACCTTCTCTGAGCCCTTGGGATCCTTGTGACCTGACCATTTAGCGCATTGTGGGGGAAAAGTGCCTCTCAGAGATATAGCAACCCAGTTGGGTTGGGTTGTTTTACCTCTGAGTGGCACTTTTTTGAACACCATGGGCTAAATGGCCAGGTCACATGGACCCCGAAGGCTCAGAGAAGGTTGTGGGAGGGGACCCACTGGAACAGCTGTTGGGAGACAAATGGTAGCCTCCCGTCAAGGCCATCCAGCGTGTTCTTTAACGTGCACAGGACATGGCTCTCCCGTAACACGGAGGCATGGCTTAACGTCCCATCCGACGGACGGCGGCCTTTTCCAAGCCCATCGGTGTCCCCTACTGACCGTGGGCAGGGCGGGGAATTTTGCGGAGTAAATCTCAACGCTGACCCAGCTGGGACTCGAACCTGGGAACTACAGATTACGAGCCTGGCGTAGCAACCCAGTAATCGTCCCTGTTTTAGTTTACAGAACCATGGATGCAATGGTTAATAGAAAACCACTAAAAATATAAGAAAATTTTATGTAGAGTTCTTTAACAGTAATAATGATGTATTATTATAATCATTCATACAAACAGTAGAAATAGAGAAGCATAAAGTACAAAACTTAAGATCCTAAAATTTCAAAAAAATTTTAAAAAATTTAAAATTAGTGAAAAAAAATTACCGTGTTTAGTTGATGATGAAGCTATTGTAGCTGATTATGTTGGGATAGATACTGTATAAGTCGCTATCCAAAGATTATGCAGCAGTCAGTAATTCTTAAATTGTTACATTGTAGTTTAACCCTTTCACGACTAAGGGAAACATTTTTCCCCATTTTAAAATTGGTGATTGTTGTATTTAATTTTAACCTTATCTGCATTTTTTATACAGAATGTCAAAATAGAACGCAATTACGTAAACGGGAACGTTTAGTCCATCTGCATCTTTGCAATAATGTTGCATCTGTGCAATGTCCATCTTTGCTTCACAACCAAAAGAAATTGCTTCGCAGAATATCATAATTAGCACATCATTTTGTATAGTAATTTTATTTCATAATTTTGTATTATTTTAGTTAACATTTTGTTATAATAAGCCAATAAATAAAAGACATTGCATAATAAGCCTAACTATAATTTGTGTTACCTTTATAGTCCATTGGGAAAAATATTTCCCATAAAATTCCAAAAAAACTACACATTGTTATGTATTTTTCTTATGATTTTTATTTATTTTACGTCTAAACAAACTAAAATAAACAGTTACGTACTAATATTTACTCTTAGAAACCTTATGGTGCTGAAAGGGTTAAAAAACCGGACCGATTTAGGCCCAGAAACATACGAAGCTGACAGCGGGGAATACTTGGTAAAAATGATGACTGATGGATTTAGCACCGCAGCCATAAAATTACCAAACTGTAGAAAAGTATGAGGTACAAAGCATTTTAATGCAGAATATTTAATACAGGAGAATTAAGTCACTCAATGCATATATTTATACTTCCTAAAACTTCCTTACTTTTTCATACGAAGTCCAGAAAAAATAAATTTAACCTGCTATTTTTAAAGGTGTGGCTGAAAACATAAAATCTTAAGTTATACGTATATATATCAGAACATCATGGCGTTAAAAGGTTTTTTTATTATCGTAACACAGAAATTATTTTATGAAACATTTTGATGATATAATGAAGTTAAAGTCACTAAGTATTGTAAACCAGACGTTCGCAGTAAATCCATGATCACAAAATGATTGATACTTTACAATGTTTGGAGCAATTGGCGCCATCTGTCGGCCAATTGTTAACCGATCTATACTTCTGTAATTGAAATTCAAAATGTGCAATGGCCTAGCGGTTATCAAGGTCTTTTTAAGGTGAACACAGATCAATGATAAGGCAAATGGGATTCTACCTAAAATGAAAATGCAAAATTGGAATGTTTGCAGCTCTAATTATTGCATTATATTCAATCGTAAATTAAAGATTTAACTAATTATAATAGTTCGCTTTTTCTTTAAATCAGAAATAGGCGCGTTGTAGGTATGATATAAAAGACAGGAATTCTCCATAACATTTGAAATTGAAGAGGATGTTCGGATTTTAGGAGGAGCAAGGTGTTCGATTTTTTTAAAGTTGCTGTGTTCTATTTTCAAGGAAGAAAAATGTGGCGTGAAAATAACTGAACTGACATCACTGTGAGCATCTGCCACGTTATCAGAAGGTGGCGGATATGCGCATTTTACCTAGCTCAAGACAATACAGGGTGTTTTAAAAGTAACAAACCTTTTAATAACTCTCTTTGTGTTACAAATGAACCAAAAACATGAAAACAACAGAACATTAATATGATTCAACATGACCTCCTTGCATGTCAACACACAAACTCCAACGTTCAGTGGCAGCACGGTAAACCTTTTCCAAGATATCAGGTGTCATCTTAGTCACTACAGCTGTGATCTGCTCCTTCAGTTGATTAATGCCGTTAATCTTAACCTTGTACACCTCTGATTTGATATTACACCAAGAAAAAAATCTAGGGGTGTGAGGTCAGGTGACCTTGGAGCCCAAAATCTGACGGAACCTCTTCCAATCCACCTACCTGGAAAGGTTCCATGTAGGTAGTCACGGAAAATTTTGGCAAAATGGGGTGGTGCCCCTTTTTGCTTGTTGGAAGACAACAGTGTCGATAATTCCATCAGACACAAGTTGCGGCACAAAAAAAAGATATCTCCAGCATATCCCAGTAAATGTCGCCAGTAATTGTGTTTTCAGAAAAACAGAAAGAGCCATACACCTTGATCTTTGTGATGCCCAACCAAACATTAACCTTTGGAGAGTCTCTGACCTACTCTAGACTTTGATGTGGATGTACGTCAGCCCAAATTCTGCAGTTGTGCCTGTTGGGTTGGGTTGTTTTACCTCTGAGCGGCACTTTTTTGCACACCATGGGCTAAATGGCTAGGTCACATGGACCCCGAAGGCTCAAAGAAGGTTGGGGGAGGGGACCCACTGGAACAGCTGTTGGGAGACAGATGGTAGCCTCCCGTCAAGGCCATCCAGCGTGTTCTTTAACGTGCACAGAGCATGGCTCTCCCGCACAAGGGGCCACGGCTTAACGTTCCATCCGACGGACGGCAGCATTTCCAAGCCCATCGGTATCCCCTACTGACCGTGGGCAGGGCGGGGAATTTTTAGGAGATAAATCTCAACGCTGACCCAGCTAGGACTCGAACCTGGGAACTGCAGATTACGAGCCTGGCGCGCTACCGACTGAGCCACCGCCGTCCCCTGTGCCTGTTGACAGGTCCACATGTGTGAAACGACGCCTCATCACTGAACAAAATGTTCTTCATGAGATCTTCTCATTCCACGGCTTCCAAAAGATCACTACACATGGTCGCACGAGCTGCATAGTCATCATGTAGCTTATGAAGCATCTACAGATGATAACACCTTTTTTTCAATGTGAAACAACCGTTTGCATTACACCAAGCTCCTTGCTTAGTCTCCTTGTTGATGCACGAGGGCTGCGATGATTGCCTCCTCGATGCGTTCCACAGTTTCTGGTGATGCTGGAGCTCGGAGCAGAACGTTTCTCATCATGAACACTCCCTGTCCCCCCGAAATTTGCTCACCATGGATCTGATTGCTGCCCTTTTTGGCGGTGGTTTATGGAATTTAAGACTGAACTCTTGTCTCATCCCTTCGAAGGACACACCTCAAAGACGGGGGCGGGGGTGGCTCAGTTGGTAGCGCGCCAGGCTCGTAATCTGTAGTTCCCAGGTTCGAGTCCCAGCTGGGTCAGCGTTGAGATTTATCTCCGCAAAATTCCCCGCCCTGCCCACGGTCAGTAGGAGACACTGATGGGCTTGGAAAGGCTGCCGTCCGTCGGATGGGACGTTAAGCCGTGGCGCCGTGTGCGGGAGAGCCATACCCTGTGCACGTTAAAGAACACACTGGATGGCCTTGGCGGGAGGCTACCATCTGTCTCCCAACAGCTATTCCAGTGGGTCCCCTCCCCCAACCTTCTCTGAGCCTTCGGGGTCCTTGTGACCTGGCCATTTAGCCCATGGTGCGCAAAAAAGTGCCGCTCAGAGGTAAAACAACCCAACCCAACCTTAGAGACGTGCCTGAACTATTGCTATTCTTTTTTCAGTCGTCAGCATGATTCACAAAACTGGGACCAGAAAATGATCAGTCACGTTTTCAGAAAAATGGATAGTTACTTTATAAACACCCTGTATTATCTTTATATTTGATGTTGATTTATTTCGGATTTCGTAGTATTAATGTGCCGTCCCGTGACCGAGTGGTTAGCACGCTTGGCTACTGATCTAAGGGACCTGGGTTCGAGCCCCGGATTAGGCATGGATGTGTGTGTCGTTTTTCTGCTGAGGTCCTGCCATCCTCACAGACCTTCTACTATGGCATATAAACTGACAGGCTCCTGTCAGACCTCTGTGGCAAGCAGCTGCTTGAGGGGGTATTTTTTATTTAGTATTAATGTGTGTAACTAGTAAATGATAAAGGTGTGTGCTATATAACCCTCTCCCATAGACTTTATAAATGGGTGAATTATGTGGAAGTCCAAAGCAAGGGTTGAAACGTAAAAAAAAGTGATATGTCTTTCTTAGGCTGTGACGTCACGATTCGGTTCAGGCAAGGGTTTAATCAGTTTGTGAAAAGTGGTTACCTTCATTTTTTTAATCTTTAGTCAGCCATTCTAATTCAGAAATAAGTTCTGGAAATTGACTTTGAGCGAAGATTACAGAAGCTACACTATTTTACTCTTTCTAGTTCGTTTATTTGGAGTTTAGGAGAAAAAAGAGTGTAACATCTTAGGTAGAGAGATAATGCGTTGACCATACCGGGGTTGTCCGCATGCAAAACCGAATTGTTAGTTCGAGCTTTTACCATTTAAGAGAACTTCTTTCTTTTTTTGGAGTGGAGGGGAGGAAGGAGGTTGTTGGTTCAAATCTTTACCCTGGTTTAAGTTATGATGGAAAACTGAATGCAGAGTTTGTTGATCTTAGCTCTCACCGTTTAAGATGGCTTCTCTCTCCACCTTATTTACACTACAGGAAAAAAAAAATGCAACACTTGCAAGAAGTTCTGCAAATGTGACGAAATTTAGGGAGGCGATAGTATATGGAAATGCATGGAAATGATTAACAATGCATGACGATCGAAAAGATTGGACAGGCGCTAGCTGACGTCACAGGTGCAGAGCCATCAAACACAGGTAAAGGCAACCAAATCTCCGTGGTGTACCAAACATTGTGCAAATTGTTCTAAACCGTTAAAGGTGCTCTTACGCAGATGTCGACAGCCGTTCCAACAGTTAACAGACTTTGAGCATGGAAGAATCATCGGCTTTATTTTAGGTTGGGTTGTTTTATCTCTGAGCGGCACTTTTTTGCACACCATAATGGCCAGGTCACATGGACCCCGAAGGCTCAGAGAAGGTTGGAGGAGGGGACCCACTGGAACAGCTGTTGGGAGACAGATGATAGACTCCCGTCAAGGCCACCCAGCGTGTTCTTTAACGTGCACAGAGTATGGCTCTCCCGCACACGGGGCCACGGCTTAACGTCCCATCCGACGGACGGCGGCCTTTCCAAGCCCATCGGTGTCCCCTACTGACCGTGGGCAGGGCGGAAAATTTTGCGGAGATAAATCTCAACGCTGACCCAGCTGGGATTTCGGCTGGTCAGAATCCAGCTGCCAGAAATCCCAGCTGGGATTTCTGGTCCATGTGACCTGGGAACTACAGATTATGAGCTTGGCGCGCTACCGACTGAGCCACCCCCGCCCCTCATCGGCCTTAGAGAAGCTGGTTTGTCATACAGAGATGAGGCCAACCTTCTTGGATGTAATCACAGCACCATCGTACACATATGGCGCCAGTGGGTTCAAGAAGGATCCAGCACTCGCCGATAAGGTTCAAAAAGACGACGTATGACCACGGAGTGACAGTACTGCCATTTGCGATGCATGGCATTGCGTGACAGATTAGCGACTACAACGCAACTGCAAAGGGACTGGCAGGGCCGCCGATAAGGGGGGGGGGCAAGGGGGACTAGTGCATAGGGGCCCGTCAGCAATAAGGGCCCGTCAGATTAAGTGACTCTACTTTTTCTTACAAAAATCATTCTTAGTTAGGCTATATATCGATCCTATGCTAAAAGGTTTTATGTGACACAAACTGTGTAGATCTATGTTTTTGCATGCCTGACTGCGCAACAGGCTTTTTTTCCTCTGTATGTCATCATTGTGTCCAGAATAATTGCTATTAATGATTTGTAAAGATAAAAAGTTTTCAAGGGGGGGGGGCCCCGAGCATAATATTACATAGGGGCCCATAAATTCTCTCGGCGGCCCTGGGGACTGGCAACAACATAAAACAAATACAACAACATAACTGCAAAGGGACTGATGACACATCGAATACCGACCAGGTGGATGGTGAACAAGCTTTTACAGTTTCCATTGCGAGCCTATCGTTCTGCACTATGTTTGAGCCTCACGTCTGTTCACATGCAAGTACAGTCGCTCAAAAAAGTATCCGAACACTATGGTTGATTACAGAATTCAGAAAAAATATCTGGCAGCGATTTTTTTAGAAATTAGTGATCTAGCAACCTTCGTGTCACGTGATTACAGAATTCAGGAAAAATATCTGGAGCGTGTACACCAACTGTACACGCTCCAGTTACCGTTCACAGCAAACTGGAGCGTGTGCAGTTACTGCACACTCTCCAGTTTGCTGTGAACGGTAACTGCACACGCTCAATATTTCTGTGAGTGGGCCCGCACGATCCAGGTTTTTGTGAGCTCACACGATCCAATGTGCTGTGAACATTAACCGCAACCGCTCCAGTTTGCTGTGAACGGTAACTGCACATGCTCAATATTTCTGTGAGTGGGCCCACACGATCCAGGTTTTTGTGAGCTCACACGATCCAATGTGCTGTGAACATTAACCGCAACCGTTCCAGTTTGCTGTGAACGGTAACTGCACACGCTCAATATTTCTGTGAGTGGGCCCGCACGATCCAGGTTTTTGTGAGCTGACACGATCCAATGTGCTGTGAACATTAACCGCAACCGCTCCAGTTTGCTGTGAACGGTAACTGCACACGCTCAATATTTCTGTGAGTGGGCCCGCACGATCCAGGTTTTTGTGAGCTCACACGATCCAATGTGCTGTGAACATTAACCTCAACCGCTCCAGTTTGCTGTGAACGGTAACTGCCACGCTCCATATTCATTGCATTATATATTCATACGCATTATATATATTCAAAAAAATCCGAACACTATGGTTGATTGCAGAATTCAGAAAAAATATCTGGCAACGATTTTTTTTTTTAGAAATTAGTGATCTGGCAACCTTCGTGTCACGTGACACGAAGGTTGCCAGATCACTAATTTCTAAAAAAAAATTGTTGCCAGATATTTTTTCTGAATTCTGTAATCAACCATAGTGTTCGGATACTTTTTTGAGCGACTGTACGTCTTCAGTGATGTCTCCTCAGACAGAACTGGAACAAACAAGAGTGGAGTACAGTGATGTTTAGTGATGAATCTCGTTTTTGTTTTGGTCAGCACGACGGTAGACAATGAGTTCATCGTCATCCAGGGGAAAGGAACGCCACCCAGTGCATGTGACATCGTCACATAGCTCCAGCACCTGGTGTCTTGGTGTGGGGTGCCATTAGTCGGACATCTCGGTCAGAACTGGTCATCATGAGGGGGATCTGTAACTGCTCAACAATATGTTACCAACATTTTGCAGCCAGTGGCTGTCCCATTTCTTCAGAAGCTCGAAACCTTTTACCAGCAAAATAAGGGCGGGGGTTGCTCAGTCGGTAGCGCGCCAGGCTCGTAATCTGTAGTTCCCAAGTTCGAGTCCCAGCTGGGTCAGCGTTGAGATTTATCTCCGCAAAATTCCCCGCCCTGCCCACGGTCAGTAGGGGACACCGATGAGCTTGGTAAAGGCCGCCGTCCGTCGGATGGGACGTTAAGCCGTGGTCCCGTGTGCGGGAGAGCCATACCCTGTACACGTTAAAGAACACGCTGGATGGCCTTGACGGGAGGCGACCATCTGTCTCCCAACAGCTGTTCCAGTGGGTCCCCTCCCCCAACCTTCTCTGAGCCTTCGGGGTCCATGTGACCTGGCCATTTAGCCCATGGTGTGCAAAAAAGTCCCGCTCAGAGGTAAAACAACCCAACCCAACTCTTTTTTGCTTTTTTGGAGGGAAAAGGTGGCAAAGCTTTACGTTGATTGAAATTAGGGTAAGAAGGACGAATTTTATTGTCCTAGTAGTTAGTTTTTAGGAGAATTTCTTGATCAATCAGGTACACACATTCTGCAAAATAAATTACAGATATTCATTTACATGAATTATTTGATCAAAGGCCGCTACCACTTAATGATGACCCCAAAAATTCTACCAACTGATCTAAGGAAAAGAATTAAGAAAAGGATGAAATCACCACAAATGACTGCTATGGACACTTTGACAACACACAATCGTCTAGTTCCAAGATAAAGATCTGGATGAGAACGTGTTATCTGGAGGACTCGGATCACAGCTAGGATGAAGAACGCAGTGATGACGAGAAGATGAATGATGCTTGTTGCTCCCGCTGCTCCTGCGTAAGTTGGCAATTGGTAAGTGGTATCAGGATGGACACACTTTTCAGGGTTCTTGCCTTTAGTTGAGCACAACTGCCAGAGACCATAATGACCAACTTCTTCCGGGATACCTGCAAACAAGATTACAATGTATCAGCAAATCATAATATTCAGTGTGGAATATTTTTCATCATTAGACAAATAAAAAGCAATTTGGGATTGCTCACAGGAACGCTATTTTCATTTAGAGTTTGCATTCATTTACTTTATGAATTGAAAATAATTATAATATGGATCATATGAAGTGACAGAGGTTGGGTTATTTTACCTCTGAGCGGCACTTTTTTGCACACCATGGACTAAATGGCCAGGTCACATGGACCCCGAAGGCTCAGAGAAGGTTGGGGAAGGGGACCCACTGGAACAGCTATTGGGAGACAGATGGTAGCCTCCCGTCAAGGCCATCCAGCGTGTTCTTTAACGTGCACAGGGTATGGCTCTCCCACACACGGGACCACGGTTTAACGTCCCATCCGACGAACGGCGGCCTTTCCAAACTCATTGGTGTCACCTACTGACCGTGGGCAGGGCGGGGAATTTTGCGGAGATAAATCTCAACGCTGACCCAGCTGGAACTCGAACTTGGGAACTACATATTACGAGCCTGGCGAGCTACCGACTGAGCCACCCCCGCCCCTGAAGTGACAGAGGCCTAACCAAGATGGATGCATGAAGTGCTACCAAATAATCCATTTCCCTGTAGGGTTTTACTACATAGATTGCCCTATCAAATATATTAGAGAATTTCCGTCTTATGTGAATGGGAATCTAACTTCTGAACTCTATAACTTCTAAAATATGCATTGAATGGAAAAATATGACAACAGGTAAGTTAAAGATCATAATCGAATCTATTTAAATCTCGATTTTCAACAATATTCGTTCAGTATTTTAAGCGTTATGGAAGCTGGGTTGGGTTGGGTTGTTTTACCTCTGAGCGGCACTTTTTTGCACACCATGGGTTAAATGGCCAGGTCACAAGGATCCCGAAGGCTCAGAGAAGGTTGGGGGAGGGGACCCACTGTATCAGTTGTTGGGAGACAGATGGCAGCATCCCGTCAAGGCCATCCAGCGCGTTCTTTAACTTGCACAGGGTATGAATCTCCCGCACACGGGGCCACGGCTTAACGTCCCATCCGACGGACAGCGGCCTTTCTAAGCCCATCGGTGTCCCCTACTGATTGTGGGCAGGGCGGGGAGTTTTGCGGAGATAAATCTCAACGCTGACCCAGCTGGGACTCGAACCTGGGAACTGCAGATTACGAGCTATAGAAGCTGGAATATTTCAAAAAGAGTAATGCGACGCAAGAATTTACCTCAGATATTTATTAAAACTTAAATAATATGTACCATTTTAAACCACTTAATAAAATAATATAATAGATAATATATTATTTCTGAAATATAATATTAATATAATACTTACGTACTTAATATAACACTATATATTAATATAATTTAATATAATACTATATATTAATATAATTTAATATAATACTATATATTAATATAATTTAATATAATACTATATATTAATATAATTTAATATAATACTATATATTAATATAATTTGATATAATTACTTATTATTATAGTACCACTTAATATAATAGAAGTTTGCATAGTGAGTATTTAAATATTGAAAAATTATGAATGTTTTCTATGTAACAATTTATTGTTAAATATTCTAGCTTCCCTAATTTTTTAAATACTGAACGAATATTATTGAAAATTGATATTTAAATAGCTTTGATTATGATCTTTAATTTATCTTCAGTTACATATTTCCTTTAAACGCAAATTTTAGGAGTTATAAAACTTCGAAGTTAGATTCCCATTGATATAACATGGAAATTCTCTAATATTTTCGGCAGGGTAGTGTACAAGCTCGCCGTTATCCTAAATGAAGGTTCTTTCACCCTATGAAGAACCTCCTTTCTTTATTTTAGTGTAGGCTCTCCTTTCCCCAGGTACCCTCACCTTTTCCTTCATGTACATTCCATTTCTCCCCTGAAAACTCTTTTTTCCCCACCATAAAACTTTTTTTTTTCTTCTGTAATATATGTTTTCTTCTCTCCCTGAAGTCTTTCCTTTCGTACCGATTTTTTTTTCTCCCTTATATGCGCTTCTTTCCTTTTGTTTTTTTCCCTTTCCCCGTAAAGGCTTTCTTTCCCGATTTGTAGACGCTTCATTTTTTCTCCGCTGCTGTCTTCCCTGTTCTCTCTCTGCTTCTCAGTTGCTGTATTCCCGGCTCTCTCTGCTGCTTATCAGTTTCCGTCTTCCCTGCTCTTTCTCTCTATCTGAGCTGAGCTCTTTCTCTCTCCGCTGATTCTCAGCTACTGTCTTCCCTGCTCTCACCGCTGCTTCTCAGTTGCTGTATTCCCGGCTCTCTCTGCTGCTTATCAGTTTCCGTCTTCCCTGCTCTTTCTCTCTCTCTGAGCTGAGCTCTTTCTCTCTCCGCTGATTCTCAGCTACTGTCTTCCCTGCTCTCACCGCTGCTTCTCAGTTGCTGTATTCCCGGCTCTCTCTGCTGCTTCTCAGTTTCCGTCTCCCCTGCTCTTTCTCTCTCTCTGAGCTGAGCTCTTTCTCTCTCCGCTGCTTCTCAGCTGCTGTCTTCCCTGCTCTCACCGCTGCTTCTCAGTTGCTGTATTCCCGACTCTCTCTGCTGCTTATCAGTTTCCGTCTTCCCTGCTCTTTCTCTCTCTCTGAGCTGAGCTCTTTCTCTCTCCGCTGATTCTCAGCTACTGTCTTCCCTGCTCTCACCGCTGCTTCTCAGTTGCTGTATTCCCGGCTCTCTCTGCTGCTTCTCAGTTTCCGTCTTCCCTGCTCTTTCTCTCTCTCTGAGCTGAGCTCTTTCTATCTCCGCGGCTTCTCAGCTGCTGTCTTCCCTGCTCTGACCGCTGCTTCTCAGTTGATGTATTCCCGGCTCTCTCTGCTGCTCATCAATTTCTGTGTCCGTTGCTTCTTACCTGCCTTCCCCTCCACTCCAACTTTGTTTTTTCTTTCCTTACAGCTGTTCAGCAAGTCTCCTCTCCCCCTGTTCAAAGCTTTGGGGTTCTTGTGACTTAGCCTTTTATCTCTTTGGGGATTAAGGAGTTTAAAAACCGATTCAATTCAAACCAATTCATGAAAACTAAATAATCCTCTTGATAAACTGCAATAATATTTGTAATTATAAAAAGAAAAAAAATGAAGTTATTGTTCTAGACAACCTTGTTTCGAGCTACTGCCTTTCAGAGTTTGTTTCGAGCAAAATATTTAGTTCTTGCTACGTTTGTGAATGAAGTGTTAGTTTCGAGAAAATTGTGTTGTTCTTTCCTACGACCTTTCTGAGCGGAACTGTTGCTTTCACAAAAGTGTGTTGTGTCTTTTGCTCCGAATATTTTGAGTGGCACCGATGTTCTGAGCGGAGTGTTACATTTCTGAGTGGAGCTAATGTCTTCATCAAATTGTGTTGTTTTTGCCTATGACCTTTCTGAGTGGAACTGTTGCTTTGACAAAAGTGTGTTTTGTCTTTGCTCCGAATATTTTGAGTGGCACCGATGTTCTGAGTGGAGTGTTACATTTCTGAGTGGAGCTAATGTCTTCATCAAATTGTATTGTTTTTTCCTACGACCTTTCTGAGTGGAACTGTTGTTTTGACAAAAGTGTGTTGTGTCTTTTGCTCCGAATATTTTGAGTGGCACCGATGTTCTGAGCGGAGTGTTACATTTCTGAGTGGAGCTAATGTCTTCATCAAATTGTGTTGTTTTTGCCTACGACCTTTCTGAGTGGAACTGTTGCTTTGACAAAAGTGTGTTTTGTCTTTGCTCCGAATATTTTGAGTGGCACCGATGTTCTGAGTGGAGTGTTACATTTCTGAGTGGAGCTAATGTCTTCATCAAATTGTATTGTTTTTTCCTACGACCTTTCTGAGTGGAACTGTTGTTTTGACAAAAGTGTGTTGTGTCTTTTGCTCCGAATATTTTGAGTGGCACCGATATTCTGAGCGGAGTGTTACATTTCTGAGTGGAGCTAATGTCTTCATCAAATTGTGTTGTTCTTTCCTACGACCTTTCTGAGTGGAACTGTTGTTTTGACAAAAGTTGTTGTGTCTTTTGCTCCGAATATTTTGAGTGGCACCGATGTTCTGAGCGGAGTGTTACATTCCTGAGTGGAGCTAATGTCTTCATCAAATTGTGTTTTTTTTCTTACGACCTTTCTGAGTGGAACTGTTATTTTGACAAAAGTTGTTGTGTCTTTTGCTCCGAATATTTTGAGTGGCACCGATGTTCTGAGCGGAGTGTTACATTTCTGAGTTTAGCTAATGTCTTCATCAAACATTTCTGAGTTTAGGTAATGTCTTCATCATATTGTGTTTTTTTTCCTACGACCTTTATGAATGGAACTGTTGTTTTGACAAAAGTGTGTTGTGTCTTTTGCTCCGAATATTTTGAGTGGCACCGATATTCTGAGCGGAGTGCTACATTCCTGAGTGGAGCTAATGTCTTCATCAAATTGTGTTGTTTTTTCCTACGACCTTTCTGAGTGGAACTGTTGTTTTGACAAAAGTGTGTTGTATTTTTTGCTCCGAATATTTTGAGTGGCCCCGATGTTCTGAGCGGAGTGTTACATTTCTGACTGGAGCTAATGTCTTCATCAAATTGTGTTGTTTTTCCTACGACCTTTCTGAGTGGAACTGTTGCTTTGACAAAAGTGTGTTGTGTCTTTTGCTCCGAATATTTTGAGTGTCACCGATGTTCTGAGAGGAGTGTTACATTTCTGAGTCGAGCTAATGTCTTCATCAAATTGTGTTGTTTTTTCCTACGACCTTTTTGAGTGGAACTGTTATTTTGACAAAAGTGTGTTGTGTCTTTTGCTCCGAATATTTTGAGTGGCACCGATGTTCTGAGCGGAGTGTTACATTTTTGAGTTTAGCTAATGTCTTCATCAAACATTTCTGAGTTTAGCTAATGTCTTCATCAAATTGTGTTTTTTTTCCTACTTCCTTTTTGAATGGAACTGTTGTTTTGACAAAAGCGTGTTGTGTTTTTTTTGCTCCGAATATTTTGAGTGGCACCGATGTTCTGAGCGGAGTGTTACATTTCTGAGTTTAGCTAATGTCTTCATCAAACATTTCTGACTTTAGCTAATGTCTTCATCAAATTGTGTTTTTTTTCCTACGACCTTTATGAATGGAACTGCTGTTTTGACAAAAGTGTGTTGTGTTTTTTGCTCCGAATATTTTGAGTGGCACCGATGTTCTGAGCGGAGTTTTACATTTCTGAGTGTAGCTAATGTCTTCATCAAACATTTCTGAGTTTAGCTAATGTCTTCATCAAATTGTGTTTTTTTTTCCTACGACCTTTATGAATGGAACTGTTGTTTTGACAAAAGTGTGTTGTGTCTTTTGCTCCGAATATTTTGAGTGGCACCGATGTTCTGAGCGAAGTGCTACATTTCTGAGTGGAGCTAATGTCTTCATCAAATTGTGTTGTTTTTCTACGACCTTTATGAGGGGAATTGTTGTTTTGAAAAAAGTGTATTGTGTCTTTTGCTCCGAATATTTTGAGTGGCACCGATGTTCTGAGCGGAGTGTTACATTTCTGAGTTTAGCTAATGTCTGCATGAAATTGTGTTGTTCTTTCCTACGACCTTTCTGAGTGGAACTGTTGTTTTGACTAAAGTGTGTTGTGTCTTTTGCTCCGAATATTTTGAGTGGCACCGATGTCTGAGCGGAGTGTTACATTTATGAGTGGACCTAATGTCTTCATCAAATTGTGTTGTTTTTTTCCTACGACCTTTATGAATGGAACTGTTGTTTTGACTAAAGTGTGTTGTGTCTTTTGCTCCGAATATTTTGAGTGGCACCGATATTCTGAGTGGAGTTAATGTCTTCATGAAATTGTGTTGTTTTTTCCTACGACCTGTATGAGTGGAATTGTTTTTTTTTTGACAAAAGTGTGTTGTGTCTTTTGCTCCGAATATTTTGAGTGGCACCGATATTCTGAGCGGAGTGTTACATTTATGAGTGGAGCTAATGTCATGATCAAATTGTGTTGTTTTTTCCTACGACTTTTATGAGTGGAACTGTTGTTTTGACAAAAGTGTGTTGTGTCTTTTGCTTCGAATATTTTGAGTGGCACTGATATTCTGAGCGGAGTGTTACATTTATGAGTGGAGCTAATGTCCTGATCAAATTGTGTTGTTTTTCCCTACGACCTTTATGAGTAGAACTGTTGTTTTGACTAAAGTGTGTTGTGTCTTTTGCTCCGAATATTTTGAGTGGCACCGATGTTCTGAGCGGAGTGTTACATTTCTGAGTGGAGCTAATGTCTTCATCAAATTTATATTTTTTTCCTACGACCTTTATGAGTGATGCCAGGACCTTTTTGACTGTATTCTTATTTTAAGCCATATTGTTTTGCTTTTTAGTACAACCTTTATGGCGAAGAAGACATTAAGAAGGTGTTCCATTTCTGATAGCAACAATCGACACTTACCTCTGATTCTGCGAGCAGTGAATTGTCCCCATTGATCGGAAGGAAGGACTATTAGTTGCAGAATGCAGACAATGGCGCTCACAATCACATTACACACGGGCAAAATGGCAAAGGCCGTACACATGGCAGCATTTCTTGCTTGCGAGGCTTACGATCCTGGAAACGAAATAAACAAACCATCGTCAAGTAAATTAAGAGTCTATTACCTTGTTATTTTGGAGAAAAGGAATTAGGAGAATTAATTTGCATTTCTAACTTAACATTCTCAATTTATTTTCATCCTTCATTTTTAGTGGCTTAGTCGGTAGTGTGCCAGGCTCTATAGTTCCCAGGTTCGAGTCCCAAATGTCACTACTTTGAAATTTATAACCGCTAACTCTCGTTATGTCCTTGGTGTTTGTTTGTTTGTTTGTTTTACCTCTGAGCGGCACTTTTTTGCACACCATGGGCTAAATGGCCAGGCCACAAAGACCCCGAAGGCTCAGAGAAGGTTGGGGGAGGGGACCCACTGGAACAGCTGTTGGGAGACAGATGGTAGCCTCCCGTCAAGGCCATCCAGCGTGTTCTTTAACGTGCACAGGGTATGACTCTCCCGCATGCGGGGCCAAGGCTTAACGTCCCATCCGACGGACGGCGGACTTTCCAAGCCCATCGGTGTCCCCTATTGACCGCGAGCAGGGCGGGGAATTTTGCGGAGATAAATCTCAACGCTGACCCAGCTGGGACTCGAACCTGGGAACTGCAGATTACGAGCTTGGCGCGCTACCGACTGAGCCACCCCCGCCCAATGTCCTCGGTGAGGAAGTGTAACCAAAGGGCTTGGGAAGGCCGCCGTCCTTCATATGGGACGTTAAGCCATGGCCACATCTACAGGAGAGTCATTTCCTGTACATTTTAAAGAATACACTGGACGGCTTTGCGGGACGCTTTCATCTGTGTTCTAACAGCTGCAGAGTGGAGCTCCTTTCCCAACTTTAGCTCATCCCTTTGAGTCCTTGTGACCTGGCCATTTAGTCCATTATGTATAAAAAAGGCGCGGAGAGGTAAAACAATCGAAATGAACAATCTAAATAGTAAGAAACCTCCAATTTTATTATTTTTCGTAGCTTAAAGCAATATAGTGTTTGTACAGTCGGTCAAAAAAGTATCCGAACACTGTGGGTGATTACAGAATTCAGAAAAAATATCTGGCAACGATTTTTTTTAGAAATTAGTGATCTGGCAACCTTCGTGTCACGTGATTACAGAATTCAGGAAAAATATCTAGAGCGTGTACAGCAACTGTACACGCTCCAGTTACCGTTCACAGCAAACTGTAGCGTATGCAGTTACTGCACACGCTGCAGACAGAAAGTTGACACGAAAGTTGCCAGATCACTAATTTCCAAAAAAAATCGTTGCCAGATATATTTTCTGAATTCTGTAGTCACCCACAGTGTTCGGATACTTTTTTGAGCGACTGTACCCAACTCTCCCTTCCCTAATATTCTATCCATACATCTGCCGATGCTTAAGATATTCAGTTTCCCAAGCCATTGAGTTGGGTTGTTTTACCTTTGAGCGACACTTTTTTGTACACAATGGGCAAAATGGCCAGGTTACAAGGACCCTGAGGGACCAGAGAAGGTTGACGGGAGGGGAACGCACTGGACAGCTGTTGGGAGACAGATGGTAGCCTCCCATAAAGGCCATCCAGCGTGTTCTTTAACGTTGGGTTGTTTTACCTCTGAGTGCCACTTTTTTGCACACCATGGGCTAAATGGCCAGGTCACAAGGACCCCGAAGGCTCAGAGAAGGTTGGGGGAGGAGACACACTGGAACAGCTGTTGGTAGACAGATGGTAGCCTCCCGTCAAGGCCATCCAGTGTGTTCTTTAACGTTGGGTTGCTTTACCTCTGAGCGGCCCTTTTTTCCACACCATGGGCTAAATGGCCAAGTCACAAGGACCACGAAGGCTCAAAGAAGGTTGGGGGAGGAGACACACTGGAACAGCTGTTGGGAGACAGATGGTAGCCTCCCGTCAAGGCCATCCAGTGTGTTCTTTAACGTTGGGTTTTTTTACCCCTGAGCGGCCCTTTTTTCCACACCATGAGCTAAATGGCCAGATCACAAGGACCCTAAAGGTTGGGACCCACTAGAAACCCACTAGGACACCCAAAAGTTGGGGTCCTTCTATAACGTTGGGACCCACTAGAACAGCTGTTGGGAGACAGATGGTAGCTTACCGTCAAACCATCCAGCGTGTTCTTTAACGTACACAGGGTATGGCTCTCTACCGAACGCGGTGCCACGGCTTAGCGTTCTATCTATAGGACGGCGGCCTATCCAAGCCCATCGATGTCCCCTATTGGCCGAGAATAAGCTGAGGATTTTTGCGGAGATAAATCTCTATTCTGGCCCAGCTGGTAGTCAAATCTGGGAACTGCAGATAACGAGCCTGGGCCTGGCGCGCTCCCGACTAAGCCATCCCCGCCCCTTTCCCAAACCAGGTCCGGATCTAGAGAAATGGGGGTGAGGCCATGGTGCCATGTTTCCCTCTTTAAGAATGTTAGTACCAGGAAGTGAAGCGAAAAACTATTAAACTTATAAAATAATGCAAAAAATGATGATATGAAGAAATATTCTATACCGGAACTGCTATTCAGTCACTTTCGCCTTCCTTTCAGCAATGCATTTATTGTTTTGTAGATTCTGCGCCTGTCCCTAGCTAAAAGACCTCTTCAATAAAAGTTCATTGCAGAGAGAGCTTCCTACCGAAAAATGGCGACAAAATAGTTTACTACTGTTTCTTATTCTCCTGTCGAAAGATTACATTGAGCACAAGAACAGCTTATTATAGGTTGCTATGGTAACTCCGCCGCTTATTAGCACGAGACGTTCTACTTTGCGTTGCCAACGATTTGAACCTTCTTTTAATAAATATTACCTTAAAATGAGGTTATGGTTCTTTGAGCTGTCCGTAATTTGAGATGAACTTGAACTGGAATTGAGGAAACGAAGAACGTAATCTCCATCTGTAAATAAAAACAGTCGTGCAAAAAAACGGATTTTTTTTTTCTTCCCACAACAGTCTGTGTAGCCCGCAGGAAACTGGTGATTCCGAACCTGTTTTATTTGATAACTTAGTGACAATGACCTCTCCTCAAGGTCACACGTATAAAAGTCCTAGTCAGTTTGGGAACGAAGAAGACGTGAATTGGAAGGTTACTCGTGATTCAAATCTTTGTAGTTCCTCAATGTGCTGCCATCTATTGACAACATTTTTAATTGATATACAACAACAACAACACTTTATTTCAACACATTAGACCAGTGGTTCTCAACCTTTTATGCTTCACGTACCCCCTGGAAATGTGTATGTAACTGGCGTATCCCTTGTATAGATAGATAAAACTATAGTTATAGTATAACAATGGGAATAAAATAAAACATATATATCAGTGGTTCTCAACCTTTTATGCTTCACGTACACCCTGGAATTGTGTATGTAACTGGCGTACCCCTTATATAGATAGATAAAACTATAGTTATAGTATAACAATGGGAATAAAATAAAACATATATATTGGTGGTTCTCAACCTTTTATGCTTCACGTACCCCCTGGAAATGTGTATGTAACTGGCGTATCCCTTGTATAGATAGATAAAACTATAGTTATAGTATAACAATGGGAATAAAATAAAACATATATATCAGTGGTTCTCAACCTTTTATGCTTCACGTACCCCCTGGAAATGTGTATGTAACTGGCGTATCCCTTGTATAGATAGATAAAACTATAGTTATAGTATAACAATGGGAATAAAATAAAACATATATATCAGTGGTTCTCAACCTTTTATGCTTTACGTACACCCTGGAAATGTGTATGTAACTGGCGTACCCCTTGTATAGATAGATAAAACTATAGTTATAGTATAACAATGGGAATAAAATAAAACATATATATCAGTGGTTCTCAACCTTTTATGCTTCACGTACCCCCTGGAAATGTGTATGTAACTGGCGTATCCCTTGTATAGATAGATAAAACTATAGTTATAGTATAACAATGGGAATAAAATAAAACATATATATCAGTGGTTCTCAACCTTTTATGCTTCACGTACCCCCTGGAAATGTGTATGTAACTGGCGTACCCCTTGTATAGATAGATAAAACTATAGTTATAGTATAACAATGGGAATAAAATAAAACATATATATCAGTGGTTCTCAACCTTTTATGCTTCACGTACCCCCTGGAAATGTGTATGTAACTGGCGTATCCCTTGTATAGATAGATAAAACTATAGTTATATTATAACAATGGGAATAAAATAAAACATATATATCAGTGTTTCTCAACCTTTTATGCTTCACGTACACCCTGGAAATGTGTATGTAACTGGCGTACCCCTTGTATAGATAGATAAACTATAGTTATAGTATAACAATGGGAATAAAATAAAACATATATATTGGTGGTTCTCAACCTTTTATGCTTCACGTACCCCCTGGAAATGTGTATGTAACTGGCGTATCCCTTGTATAGATAGATAAAACTATAGTTATAGTATAACAATGGGAATAAAATAAAACATATATATCAGTGGTTCTCAACCTTTTATGCTTCACGTACCCTCTGGAAATATGTATGTAACTGGCGTACCCCTTGTATAGATAGATAAAACTATAGTTATAGTAGAACAATGGGAATAAAATAAAACATATATATCAGTGGTTCTCAACCTTTTATGCTTCAACTACCCCCTGGAAATGTGTATGTAACTGGCGTACCCCTTGTATAGATAGATAAAACTATAGTTATAGTATAACAATGGGAATAAAATAAAACATATATATCAGTGGTTCTCAACCTTTTATGCTTCACGTACACCCTGGAAATGTGTATGTAACTGGCGTACCCCTTGTATAGATAGATAAAACTATAGTTATAGTATAACAATGGGAATAAAATAAAACATATATATTGGTGGTTCTCAACCTTTTATGCTTCACGTACCCCCTGGAAATGTGTATGTAACTGGCGTATCCCTTGTATAGATAGATAAAACTATAGTTATAGTATAACAATGGGAATAAAATAAAACATATATATCAGTGGTTCTCAACCTTTTATGCTTCACGTACCCTCTGGAAATATGTATGTAACTGGCGTACCCCTTGTATAGATAGATAAAACTATAGTTATAGTATAACAATGGGAATAAAATAAAACATATATATCAGTGGTTCTCAACCTTTTATGCTTCACCTACCCCCTGGAAATGTGTATGTAACTGGCGTACCCCTTGTATAGATAGATAAAACTATAGTTATAGTATAACAATGGGAATAAAATAAAACATATATATCAGTGGTTCTCAACCTTTTATGCTTCACGTACCCTCTGGAAATGTGTATGTAACTGGCGTACCCCTTGTATAGATAGATAAAACTATAGTTATAGTATAACAATGGGAATAAAATGAAACATATATATCAGTGGTTCTCAACCTTTTATGCTTCACGTACCCTCTGGAAATGTGTATGTAACTGGCGTACCCCTTGTATAGATATATAAAACTATAGTTATAGTATAACAATGGGAATAAAATAAAACATATATATATCAGTGGTTCTCAACCTTTTATGCTTCACGTACCCTCTGGAAATGTGTATGCAACTGGCGTACCCCTTGCATAGATAGATAAAACTATAGTTATAGTATAACAATGGGAATAAAATAAAACATTTATATCAGTGGTTCTCAACCTTTTATGCTTCACGTGCCCTCTGGAAATGTGTATGTAACTGACGTACCCCTTGTATAGATAGATAAAACTATAGTTATAGTATAACAATGGGAATAAAATAAAACATATATATCAGTGGTTCTCAACCTTTTATGCTTCACGTACCCTCTGGAAATGTGTATGTAACTGGCGTACCCCTTGTATAGATAGATAAAACTATAATTATAGTATAACAATGGGAATAAAATGAAACATATATATCAGTGGTTCTCAACCTTTTATGCTTCACGTACCCTCTGGAAATGTGTATGTAACTGGCGTACCCCTTGTATAGATATATAAAACTATAGTTATAGTATAACAATGGGAATAAAATAAAACATATATATCAGTGGTTCTCAACCTTTTATGCTTCACGTACCCTCTGGAAATGTGTATGCAACTGGCGTACCCCTTGCATAGATAGATAAAACTATAGTTATAGTATAACAATGGGAATAAAAGAAAACATTTATATCAGTGGTTCTCAACCTTTTATGCTTCACGTACTCTCTGGAAATGTGTATGTAACTGGCGTACCCCTTGTATAGATAGATAAAACTATAGTTATAGTATAACAATGGGAATAAAATAAAACATATATATCAGTGGTTCTCAACCTTTTATGCTTCACGTACCCTCTGGAAATGTGTATGTAACTGGCATACCCTTTGCATAGATAGATAAAACTATAGTTATAGTATAACAATGGGAATAAAATAAAACATATGTACCACTGGTTCTCAACCTTTTATGCTTCACGTACCCCCTGGAAATGTGTATGTAACTGGCATACCACTTGTATAGATAGATAAAATTATAGTTATATTATAACAATGGTTATTTTTACTTTGTTACTAGATCTAGTGACTTTTGAGCTCTCCCGGCATACCCCAAAAAGTTTTACCGCGTACCCCACGTTGAGAACCCCTACATTAGACTATACATTTAGTACAATATAAACAACCCCAAATCATTCCCTTATCTAGGTTGTTATAGTTAAGATTACATTATTATTCTTATTGTTATTAACAAAATTGAAACATAAAAGTAACTTTTCGTTGCCTTATCAAGAACAGCAATCATATACAGCACCATTTCGCTGTACATGTTACACAAAAGTACAATTATTGCAATTATATTATAATACTAACATAGACGTAGTTTTCAACATAATACATATTTGACAACGCTTCTTGGTGGCGGGGGTGTCAGTCGGTCTCAGGTTCGAGTCCCAGCTAGGTCAGCGTTGAGATTTATCTCCGCAAAACTCTCCCCCCTGCCCACGGTCAGTAGGGGACACCAATGAGCTTGGAAAGGCCGCCGTCCGTCGGATGCGACGTTAAGTCGTGGCCTCGTGTACAGGAAAGCCATACCCTGTCCTCGTTAAAGAACACGATGGATGGCCTTGACGGGAGGCTACCATCTCGGGGGATGGTAGCCTCCCGTCAAGATCCCATGACGGGGGATCCCAACAGCTGTTCCAGTGGGTCCCCTCCCCCAACCTTCTCTGAGCCTTCGGGGTTCATGTGACCTGGTCATTTAGCCCATGGTGTGCAAAAAAGTGCCGCTCAGAGGTAAAACAATCCAACGCTAAAGAACACGCTGGATGGCCTTGATGGGAGGCTACCATCTGTCTCCCAACAGCTGTTCCAGTGGGTCCCCTCCCCCAACCTTCTCTGAGCCTTCGGGGTCCTTGTGACCTGGCCATTTAGCCCATGGTGTGCAAAAAAATGCTTCTTGTTCAGTGAGGTGAGCAGTGGAAAACGGTTAACACGAAAGTTAAGGGGTCAATGTAAATATTGCATGTTAATTAATTCATTGAATTCCAAATGCTGTTCATAGACTCTTTTTAATGATTAAAGAACTGTTGCCTGAGACCATCAAGCCTTCATTGTGAATGTTATTGCAGTCGCTCAAAAAAGTATCCAAACACTATGGTTGATTACAGAATTCAGAAAAAAATATCTGGCAACCTTCCTGTCACGTGACACGAAGGTTACCAGATCACTAATTTCTAAAAAAAATCGTTGCCAGATATTTTTTCTGAATTCTGTAATCAACCATAGTGTTCGGATATTTTTTTAATACATATAATGCGTATGAATATATAATGCAATGAATATGCAGCGTGTGCAGTTACCGTTCACAGCAAACTGGAGCGGTTGCGGTTAATGTTCACAGCACATTGGATCGTGTGAGCTCACAAAAACCTGGATCGTGTGGGCCCACTAACAGAAATATTGAGCGTGTGCAGTTACCGTTCACAGCAAACTGGAGCATGTGCAGTAAGTGCACATGCTCCAGTTAGCCTGTCAGTTTATACACCATAGAAGTAGGTCTGTGAGGATTGGCAAGACATCAGTAAACTGCGCTCCAGTTTGCTGTGAACGGTAACTGGAGCGCAGTTTACTGATGTCTTGATATTTTTTCTGAATTCTGTAATCAACCATAGTGTTCGGATACTTTTTTGAGCGACTGTACCTCTCCTGGATTAATATCATAAGATCGAGAATCTGAAGGAAGCTCTGGAAACATTAATCGTCATTAATCGGCAGACAAAATTATCAATCTGTTTCCAGGTGTGGCTGTAAAACACAGTGGTGAATTAAAAATAAATAAATAAATAAGTAAATAAATGGGCCTTCAAGCAGCTGCTTGCCACAGTGAGGTCTGCAGGAGCCTGTCAGTTTATACACCATAGAAGTAGGTCTGTGAGGATTGGCAAGACATCAGTAAAAAGATTACAGAAACATCCATGACTTACCCGAGGGTTCGAACCCAGATCCCTTTAATCACGTGGCCACAAGACTGTACTAAATGATCAGCAATTAGCAAGAAGTCAGCTGCTAAATGGGAAGAAATCTGAAGCTGTTCAAAACAAATTCCGTGTTATTTTATTCGTCGAACATTTTTGCATAAGCGCTTTTTTCGTGTGATTCGTTTCGCGTTAAACTATTTTTTTAATTTTAAAGGCATTGTCGCCGTAATGGAACAAACTTTCGCTTTGCGTTAACCGAAAGTTGGTCTTAATCCGTTTTCGTGCTATGATTTCGACTGCATAAAGAAATCTTCGAAATGCCTTTTTTTTTAAATTGAGTTTTACTCAATTCGAGTTATAAGGATAGAAAGAGATACCAGATTCACAGCATAAAACTATATACGAACAGCGTTTTTTAATTTCTGATTTATATATTAATGAGCAGGCCCGAATATAGAAAAACATTGTGTGTGGGGGGGGGGAGCAAATGACATAATCGAGCCTGAAAAAAGTAAGGGGGGATGCCCTCCCTCATCCGACTCTTTTAATGGGCCATTTAGATTGGGCTGTGTTAGTGAGCTCTTTAGATTGGGCTTTGTTAGTGGGCTCTTTAGATTGGGCTCTATTAGTGGGCTCTTTAAATTGGGCTCTTTAGATTGAGCTTTGTTAGTGGGCTCTTTAAATTGGGCTTTGTTAGTGGGCTCTTTAGATTGGGCTTTCTTAGTAGGCTCTTTAGATTGATCTTTGTTAGTGGGCTCTTTAGATTGGGCTCTATTAGTGGGCTCTTTAGATTGGGCTTTGTTAGTAGGATCTTTAGATTGGGCTCTATTAGTGGGCTCTTTAAATTGGGCTCTTTAGATTGAGCTTTGTTAGTGGGCTCTTTAGATTGATCTTTGTTAGTGGGCTCTTTAGATTGGGCTCTATTTAGTGAGCCCTTTATATTGGGCTCTGTTAGTAGGTTCTTTAATTGGTCTTTGTTAGTGGGCTCTTTAGATCATAATCTGTTAGTAGGCTCTTTAAATCAGGTTCTATTAGTGGGCTCTTTAGATTAGGTTCTATTAGTGGGAGCCACTCAAAGTGAGAGGGATCGAACACCGACTATTTTTTCGTGGGGGGGGGGGGGGGTGAACAAAAGCGAATTTAGAAGTCCAAGGCCCCTGAGCGAACAACATTTAGAGGCCCTATGGATTTTTTAAGAAACAAGTAGTTGAATATTAACAGAACGATTTGGGGACCTCCTCATTATCAGGATCCTAAGGAAAGCTTAGAAATCCTTAGGACTCCGGCTAAGGAGGAATTAATTAATCTTCTTATTGGCAAATCCGCCCCTGGGTGGTAAAGCGACTCCACTCCAAAATATTTTTGTAAAGTTATAAAATAATGTGAATTAAATATCAGAATTTAGGAGTAGACATTGACGGCAACGAGGATCAGAGACGAATTGTTTTGTTTTTAAGAGATGTGAATATCTAGGTGTTTTTTTAAGAAGTTAACAAACGAAATTAAATGTGTATTTTCAATTTACTGATTTACTATATGATTACTGTAAGATTTACTGTAAGAGAGAGGTAGGTAGGAGAGATGTTTACTACAGGTGGATTAAGATATCTGAAGGCCCCAGGTGTAATAGGTGTCACAGGCCTTCAGCTGTTCGGAATGGGAGGGGGGGGGGGAGGGTTACTCAATCCACGAAAAATTTTAAACCTTTTGAAGGGAAAATGGAAAAACTGTACGTTGCAGATTAAATAAATGGAATAAGAGAAATACCCAAAGGGAAAATTTAATATGTATTATATAAATTTGCACATACTGCAAAAGAAACAAACTAACAAAATTATCGTCATCTCCTGATGGCTACCTTGTGGTTTACTTTCTCTTACTCACTTCTGAACATTTGGAGTCCTTGTGATCTGGTCACTTAGTACAGTCGCTCAAAAAAGTATCCGAACACTATGGTTGATTACAGCATTCAGAAAAAATATCTGGCAACATTTTTTTTAGAAATTAGTGATCTGGCAACCTTCGTGTTAGTGTCACGTGACACGAAGGTTGCCAGATCACTAATTTCTAAAAAAAATGGTTGCCAGATATTTTTTCTGAATGCTGTAATCAACCATAGTGTTCGGATACTTTTTTGAGCGACTGTACAATATGGCCACAAAATTGATAGCGTACCTCAAATAGTTTTGATAATTAGTGAATTTATAATTCGTGGTCCTTCACAAGTCCAATCGGTATTCCACTTTTTGCCATGCACATTTTCTGACACATGGATTGGAAGAGGTGGTGCAATTCTATTTCCACCAAGAAGCCCTGATTCGACATCCGTGGATTTTATCTTGTGAGGCTTTTTAAAGAATTGTATTTACATGGACAAAATTCGAGACCTGAAGCATTTGAAAGCCAGAATATGAGAAACAACTAAGCAAGTAACAAGAGATCTGCTGCAGCGTGTATTGCAAGAAAAGGACTGCTAATTATGTTCAAAACTATTTGAGGCAATCTTTCAATCAAAATATTATTTCTTCACTGTTCGCATTATTTTCCTACATATTGGTTCTCGAAATTTGTTTTTCAAACACCTTATACTTTCGACTATTAAACAGTAAAGTAATAGTCCTTTAAAAATAATAGTCCTCGCTATTATTTGTTAATAGTCCTCGCCTTCCTCACAGATCTTTTCTATGGGGTATTAAACTAACAGACTCCAGTGAGACCTCTATGGCAAGCAGCTGCTTGAGGGGGGATATTTACATATTTTTAAAATAAATTAATCAGTCTATCACAAATTAATTTTTTTATTGAGACTGTTGAGAAGTACAGTCGCTCAAAAAAACATCCGAACACTATGGTTGAGTACAGAATTCGGAAAAAATAACTGGCAACGATTTATTTTAGAAATTAGTGATCTGGCAACCTTCGTGTCACGTGACACGAAGTCATTATCGTGTGGGCTCACTCACGGAAATATTGAGCGTGTGCAGTTACCGTTCACAGCAAACTGGAGCGTGTGCAGTAACTGCACACGCTCCAGTTTGCTGTTTTTTTTTTTTTTTTTCTGTGAAGTTTGCTGTGAACGGTAACTGGAGCGTGTACAGTTGCTGTACACGCTCCAGATATTTTTCCTGAATTATGTATGTCACGTGACACGAAGGTTGCCAGATCACTAATTTCTAAAAAAAAAATCGTTGCCAGATATTTTTCCCGAATTCTGCAATTAACCATAGTGTTCGGATAATTTTTTTGAACGACTGTACCGACTCTGAGTAAAAGTAGGAAATTTAAAGGTATTAAATGATGTTTTGTTTTTATCACAATATTTACTACTTGAGGTTTCCAGGTAAGATAATATCATTCATATTTATTACACAGTAATTAACATAGTAGACATCGACTTAGAGAATCAAAACCAAGACAAAAAAATAAAAATTCAAACATAAGCTTACAAACAGAAATGGATTACTATTATTCAAATATTGCATAAACATACGTCTCATAAAGACGATATGTTTAAATTATTGTGTTTAGTTAAAAAAAACTTCTTATTTGTATTTTTTATGATACCTAAACACCGAATTTGAAACCGAAATTGACACCGAAAGAGGATAGCCAGCATTGCTTGTATAGTAGATGAAAATGGGTCTCTTTAAGGTACTGGATAAAAACTTTTGCATGTGGGTCTCATTATAATTAGTAAACCACAAAAAATAAATTTGAACTCAATGCACGATAAAAATGGTTAAAATAATAAAGCTTTATAGAAAAAGTTACAAAATAAACGTTCAATATAAGCATTTTATTCATTTACGACATTTCATTCATTTACGATCTTGAAGAATCTTTTCGAAGTTAGTCTCTTTTAGATAGAGACATTAGCAGTAATGGAAATTATTTCCACAATTACAGTATTCAACAGAATTACACTCCGATGATTTCCTTTCCTCATATATATACTAATTAATTTTATTATATAGAAGTTTTTATTATATAGAATTGTAAAAGTCTGGAGATAATCCACTCAAATAAACGATCATAATTCTAACAACCACAAAGATATCTTCGCTGCAGTTCTAGAACACAACTATTGCCAGTTCAGCTGTCAGAAATTCATATTAATTTTGTTTTTTCCTGTTATACTCAATGGCAATCTAACTTCGAAGCAAAATAATTTCTGAAATACGAATTTAATGGAAAAAAGTGACTAAATATGAATTAAAAGTCATAATTAAATCTATTTAAATCTCGATTTTCAACAGAATTCTTTCAGTATTTAAAAAGTTACGACTATTTTACAGTCGTGGATTACTGGCCCGAGTTCAGTTGGCTCCAATAAGTTGGGACTTCCCAGCTCTAATTTTTCATCCATGAATAGATCGGTTGAATGTTTACATTGAACCAGCAGTTCGACATCGATTATTGGCGCCAGTAATCCATGCCAGTGTAAACTAGACTTCATGGTAACCTAGAATATTTCCCAACTGTAACGGATCATTAAGTTTTTGATTCAGAAATTAAATAAAATTAAATAATAGGTATTGTTTCAAATAATTTAATAAAATAAAAGTATACTCGTAAGTTTCTAAAATTTGAGTAATAATTATTTCAATATTAGACGATTACGATTGATTTTCTTTTATAAAACAAGAAATTTTATTGTTAAATATTCCAGCGTACATAACATTTTAAATACTGAACGAATATTGTTGAAAATCGGGATTTAAATAGATTTGATTATGATCTTTAATTTATCTTCAGTCCACATTTTCCGATTAAATGCATATTTTCTAGAACAAAACTGTTGCCAGTTCACCTGTCAGAAATTCATATTATTTTTGTTTTTTCATGTTATACTCAATGGCAATCTAACTTCGAAGCTCTATAATTTCTGAAATACGAATTTAATGGAAAAAAGTGACTGAATATAAAAGTTATAGAGTTTCGCAGTTAACCCTTTCAGGACCATAAGCTTTCTAAGAGTAAATATTAGTATGTAACTGTTTATTTTAGTTTGTTTAGACGTAAAATAAATAAAAATTATAAGAAAAATACATAACAATGTGTAGTTTTTTTGGAATTTTATGGGAAATATTTTTCCCAATGGACTATAAAGGTAACACAAATTATAGTTAGGCTTATTATGCAATGTCTTTTATTTATTGGTTTATTAGAACAAAATGTTAACTAAAATAATACAAAATTATGAAATAAAATTACTATACAAAATGATGTGCTAATTATGATATTCTGCGAAGCAATTTCTTTTGGTAGTGAGGCAAAGATGGACATTGCACATAGTATATATATTATGCGTCCTGACAGTTCTGTTTTTGTTTTCTAAACGTTTCCGTTTATGTAATTGCGTTCGGCATGCGTTCTATTTTGACATTCTGTATAAAAAATGCAGATCAGGTTATAATTAAATACGACAATCACCAATTTTAAAATGGGAAAAATGTTTCCCTTGGTCGTGAAAGGGTTAATTTCTCATTGATACATCGAAGTGTAAAATGTGGTAACTTGACAACAGATAAACATTATAGCAGTATAAAAAGGATTGCTTCAAAAGCTGTACAAAGTACTCACCTTCAAAATTCTTTACTTAATCCTCTGAAACTTTCGTATTCGAGTCGGCAATCTACCTTCAGCACATACACTGCAGAGGTCAGAGTCAACGCAATCATGCCGACAGTCGTCGGGAGGTTCGCAATAACGACGTTCATGAAAACTCACGGACATTCATTGAAGATCCCAAGCTGCCCTTGGAAAGGCCGGAAATGTTCATCGGACAACATCTCGCAATCACCAAGGCTAGGGGATGCGGAGAGGAGGGTGCGGATGCTGAGGGGGAGCGAAGAAACGTGGCAGGTGGTGGTGATGGGTACATCCAGGTGTACGTGTCGTCGTGATCATCGAATTTGCCACCAACGCACTAGTCGGGTGCTGCAACCCACAGATGGGCAGTGCCCGATCCCTATACGGCAGTCGTCCACGAAACCGGTTTCGGTCTGAATGGTGCTGCTATCGTTGACGTCAAGGTTGATAGGATTAAATATTGGATTCGTGAGCTTTTGGTTGGGACAAACTATCACAGAATTACCTCATTGTAAACGAAGGGATTTGTCAGTGAAATAAATGTTCATTCTTACTATCTTTACACTTAAGCATGTGTTCTTCATTTCGTTTTATTTTCCTTAACTCATTTTGGGTTGATTCCTTTGAGTGGCACTTTTTTTTTTATCTCTGAGCGAATTTTTTTTTACCTCTGACCTGCACTTTTTAGTCCAGGGATCGGGAATCTTTATTGGGTCAAGAGCTACAAGAGGAGAAAAACAAACAAACCATAACGTATAATTTTAAAATAACGTTATAAAAATAAAACTATTGAAAAGAATTATTAAAAAAAAACTGCTGTTCATCAGAGTGACTTTTGAGAGTCAGTTTAATGAAATTTGGAGTGCATTTAGGGCATTGGAATCGAATCATTGCTTTCAAAATTTCATCTTCCAAACTGCTCTAGTGTTCGTTTTTAATGATATTCATTACAAAATTTCAAACTTGTTGATCTAAAAAAGCTTCAAGAGCTATATTTTATAGTGCTCGGTGCATCCGTTTCCCGACCTCTGTTTTAGCCTCTGAGTGACACTTTTCAGTCTCTGAGACGCACTTTTTCTCTGCACTTCGTTGCGTGCATAAACCTTACTCTGAAAAACAATTTCGCCGCAAAAAAAGCTACAAAAAATTTACTTCTCATTCCACTCAGAAGTAAGTTTTAAAGAAAAAAAGAAGGAAGAAAAAAATGTGCCGCTCAGTAATAGTCCTCATGGACGGGAGAGCCATACCCTGTGCACGTAGCCTCCCGTTAAGGCCATCCAGCCTCGACGAGAGGCTACGTGCACAGGGTATGACTCTCTCCCGTCCATGCGGCCACGGCTCTAAAAATATCTGGCAACTATTTTTTTTAGAAATTAGTGATCTGGCAACCTTCGTGTCACGTGACACGAAGGTTGCCAGATCACTAATTTCTAAAAAAATAGTTGCCAGATATTTTTTCTGAATTCTGTAATCAACTATAGTGTTCGGATATTTTTTTAATACATATAATGCGTATGAATATATAATGCAATGAATATTGAGCGTGTACAGTTACCGTTCACAGCAAACTGGAGCGGTTGCGGTTAATGTTCAGCACATTGGATCGTGTGAGCTCACAAAAACCTGGATCGTGTGGGCCCACTCACAGAAATATTGAGCGTGTGCAGTTACCGTTCACAGCAAACTGGAGTGTGTGCAGTAACTGCACACGCTCCAGTTTGCTGTGAACGGTAACTGGAACGTGTACAGTTGCTGTACACGCTCCAGATATTTTTCCTGAATTCTGTAATCAACCGTAGTGTTCGGATATTTTTTTGAGCGACTGTACCAACAAAGTTTTCAAGTATTCTAAAAGTTTAATTATTGTTTAATAACAAGCAAACACAAGTGAGCAAGCTGAAGAATCTTTAGAAGAAAAATTGTTTTGAGCCAGGAGAGAAAGGAAGCCACAACTCCTGAACAGTCAACAGAGGGGGCTCTCAGTCGGTAGCGCGCCAGGCTCGTAATCTGCAGTTCCCAGTTCGAGTCCCAGCTCGGTCACCGTTGAGATTTATCTCCGCGAAACTACACGCCCTGCTCTCGGCCAGCAGGAGAAACCGATAGGCTTAGAAAGACCGCCGTCCGTCGGGTGGGACGTTAAGCCGTGACCCCGTGTGCGGGAGAGCCATACCCTGTGCACGTTAAAGAACACACTGAATGGACTTGACGGGAGGCTACCATCTGTCTCCTAATAGCTGGCCATTGGGGTCCCCTCCCCCAACCTTTTTTGAGCCTTGTGACCTGGCGATTTAGCCCATTGTGTGCAAAAACTGCCGTTCAAAGATAAAACAATTAAATCTTAATAATAAATTAATAGAGGAGATGTTGATCAGCTACCTGTAACTCAGCTGTCAGAGCACCTGATATGTCATCAGGTGGCCGTCAGTTCATATCCCACTTTGCTGTGTGTGTGTGTATGTGGGGGGTGGGGGGTGGCTCAATTGGTAGTGTGGCAAGCTCATAAATCTGATGTTTCCAAGGTTGGACTTTTAGTTGTGCCTACGTTGAAATTTATGTCTTCTGTGAGAAAAGAGACACCGATGGGCTTGGGTTGGGTTGTTTTACCTCTGAGCGGCACTTTTTTGCACACCATGGGCTAAATGGCCAGGTCACATGGACCCCGAAGGCTCAGAGAAGGTTGGGGGAGGGGACACACTGGAACAGCTGTTGGGAGACAGATGGTAGCCTCCCGTCAAGGCCATTCAGCGTGTTCTTTAACGTGCACAGGGTATGGCTCTTCCGCACACGGGGCCACGGCTTAACGTCCCATCCGACGGACGGCGGTCTTTCCAAGACCATCGGTGTCCCCTACTGACCGTGGGCAGGGCGGGGAATTTTGCGGAGATAAATCTCAACGCTGACCCAGCTGGGACTCGAACCTGGGAACTACAGATTACGAGCCTGGCGCGCTACCGACTGAGCCACACCCGCCCCCCGATGGGCTTGGAAAGGCCATCGTCCGTTGGATGAAGCATTAAGCAGTGACCCGTGTTCAGGAGAGCCATTGGGTTGTTTTACCTCTGAGCGGCACTTTTTTGCACACCATGGGCTAAATGGCCAGGTCACATGGACCCCGAAGGCTCAGAGAAGGTTGGGGGAGGGGACACACTGGAACAGCTGTTGGGAGACAGATGGTAGCCTCCCGTCAAGGCCATCCAGCGTGTTCTTTAACGTGCACAGGGTATGGCTCTCCCGCACACGGAGCCACGGCTCCGGAGAGCCATACTCTGTTCACTTTAAAGAACATGCTGAATGGTCTTGAAGGGAGGCTTACTTCTATTTTCTAACACATGTCCAGTTTATTTAGTTTTAATGTCCAGTTTTGAAGTTCCATTCCAGTTCTTTCCTCACAACGTGATCAAAATCCTGCAGTTGGAACTATGCTAAAATCTCTTTTTCCACAATGATAACAAAAAAAAAGATTCAGGAAACATTTTCCTCTCATCTTTGCCATTCATCCCCAGAACGAAAAATCGTGAGGTAAGTGCAACAGGAAGTGACGTTTCGTTAAGTCACTGATGACGTCAATAAGGCGATGTTCTTTCTCGCTCTGCCTCGAGCGAGGGACCTTTTATGGAGCACAAATTCTTGATTGTCGTCCTGTTGGGCGAGGTCAAGGCCTCCAACTGCATTCACACGTCACAGCAGAAGAAGATGAACTTCGATATCCAAAGAAATATCCATTCTTTCGTTGAAAGTTCAGTAAAAAAATTAACGAAAAAATCCAAAGAAATATCCATTCTCTCGTTGAAAGTTCAGTAAAAAAATATAACGAAAAAAAAAAATCATTGCGTTTAATTTTTAAATGACTAGAATTTATGAGATATAATTTAATATTTAATTAACTACAATTTATGAGATATAAATATATAATTTAATGACTAGCTTTATGAGAGTTCGAATTACGGTGATTTTTTTAAAAGTAACTGAAACATATCAGAAATGAAATTTTTTGCGTCGGAAATATTTTCAAAATAAATAATTTTTTTCCTCTGGAAGGATGTTGAAAAATTTCTCGTTTTTATTTTTAGGAATGCAGCAAAAAACTCGTTTATCCGGATTTATTCGGGGTGTAAGTAGTTCCGATAATCGAAATTCCGATTAACCGATTTCAAATAATAAAAATAAATACCCCCTCAAGCAGCTGCTTGCCACAGAAGTCTGACAGGAGCCTGTCAGTTTATATGCCACAGTAGGAGATCTGAGAGGATGGCAGGACCTCAGCAGAAAAACGACACACACATTCCTAATCCGGGGCTCGAACCCAGGTCCCTTAGATCAGTAGCCAAGCGTACCAACCACTCGGCCACGGGACGGCCGATTTCAAATAGAACATATATATATGTTATATATATATATAAATAGAATTTTTATATTGCATAATAAAGAAGTTATTACAACAAAAACATTTAAATAATTAAATTTCGGGTAATTATGCAAATAATTTGAAAAATTACATACAAAATTAAAAAAAAATGCACGGTGAGCGATATTTTAAAACCACCATGCAGTTCGGATGAGCTATATGCGAATAATCAGAGTCAGGATTAACGGATTTCTACAGTATTGAAAAAATTCGAGCAATTTGTTCCTGGGAAATGTTGCGAAAATTGCATATTTTTGAACATTCTGCGGAAGTTACTGTAATTAAATTCATTATTATTCTTCACATTTTGAGATTTGCATTATTCGAAAATGCATAACTAAAAGAAATAAAAAAAATGGTATACACAACTTAAAAACGCATTTTTAAGAATGAATGAAAATTTTAAGTAATAATTTAAGCATTTCTGTTAAGTGTGATAGTTGCAGTTGCTCCTGTTGCAATAAATGAAGCTAATTTTATACAATATTCAAATGAGATCAGTGCTTTTTAAAATTTTTTGGACAGCAGAACTAGTTTTTAAACTAAATCTCGCTGAATACGAAATAAAAAAAAAAAATCGGTGATACATGCAAACAAAAATACACTCATGTAAAAATAAAAAACAACAAAAAGTTGCAATAAAAATGCTTCTATTGACCGAGACTTTTGACTCCTTCCCCTTGAGATTGCTAATAAGGGAAATGGCGGCCAAAAATTGTTAACTTGTGCATATTTCATGCATTTTTCATTAATTTTTTTTAAAAACCTCTAAAACGAATGGGAAAATATTACACTCCAATGGAAACCCAGCCTCTCCCCCCCCCACACCTCCCTCTTTATTTTTTTCTAGATCCGGAACTTGACAGAAATTAAGCAAATTATGCTATATGAAAAGGCTTTAGCCAAGAAAATAATAAAGGGGGTGGCGCATTCGGTAGCTTGCCAGGCTAATAATCTGCAGTTCCCAGGTTCGAGTCCCACCTTTGCCAGTTCGTTGAGATTTATTTCCGCTAAACCCTACTCTAAAGTGGAACTAATGGGGTTGGAAAGGCCGTCGTCCGTCAGATGAGACGTTAAGCCGTGATTCCGCGTGTAGGAGAGACATACCCTGTGCATGTTAAAGAACACCCTGGATGGCCTTGACGGGAGGCTCCAGTCTGTCTCCTAACAGCTATTCAGTGGCTCCCCTTCTCCGAACCCTGAACTTTTGGGATCCTTGTGACCTGGTTATTTGCACCATTGTGCGAAAAAAAGTGTCGCTCAGAGGTAAAACAATTCAACCCAACTAGGTGGTGGCTCAGTCGGTAGCGCGCCAGGCTTGTAATCTGCAGTTCCCAGGTTCAAATCATGCCTGGGCCAGTATTGAGATTTATCTCTGTAAAACTCTCTGCCATGTCCTCAGGCAGTAAGGGACACCGATGGGCTTGGAAAGATCGCCGTCTGCTAGATGGGACGTAACGCCGTGGCTCCGTGTGCGGGAGAGCTATAACTTGTGAACACACTGGATAGCCTTGACGGGAGGTTACCATCTGTCTCCCAACAACTGTCCAGTGGGTTCCTCCCCCAAACCTTCTCTGAGCCCTCGGGGTCCTTGTGACCTGTCCATTTAGCCCACTAAGTCCAAAAAATGTGCCACTCAGAGTGTTGGGTTGGGTTGTTTTACCTCTGAGCGGCACTTTTTTTCACACCATGGGCTAAATGGCCAGGTCACATGGACCCCGAAGGCTCAGAGAAGGTTGGGGGAGGGGACCCACTGGAACAGCCGTTGGGAGACAGATGGTAGCCTCCCGTCAAGGCCATCCAGCGTGTTCTTTAACGTGCACAGGATATGGCTCTCCCGCACACGGGGCCACGGATTAACGTCCCATCCGACGGACGGCGGCCTTTCCAAGCCCACCGGTGTCCCCTACTGACCGTGGGCAGGACGGGGAATTTTGCGGAGATAAATCTCAACGCTGACCCAGCTGGGACTCGAACCTGGGAACTACAGATTACGAGCCTGGCGCGCTACCGACTGAGCCACCCCTCTCAGAGGTAAAACAACCCAACTTAGTTTCGCGTGATTTTTGAGACACCTTGTATATGCCATTTACTACATTGTTTTTTGCTCTCAACCTTCCTTTCCCCGATTCCCACATTTCTTCCCATTTGATGGTTCACTCGGCTCGTTTCCCATGACGTAAACTTCCAAACCACATTAGTACGGCCTTGCTAAAAGCTTAGGAACATTTTCCAGAATATCAATGAGGCCATTTAAACGAATCTAATGATTAGTTACCATTGATTTGGTGAGCAGTCTTCCTTCTGACATCCGACATCCACCACAGGAACAAGAAGAGTAACATTCTCACTAATTGGTTCTTCAATACGATCTTCTGTGAAGATGACTTCTCGGCCACAGCTTTCAACTTGTGCCACAATCCAGCTCATTACCAGGCAAAATAGCAGCCAGACATGGATCCATTTGTTAAGCTCATGAATATTAATGTGAGTGACATTTATCAGCTGAGAGCAACTGCCAGAGTTAAGAAAGTTTTCTATGCCATTCCAATCCTTTGGATTTCTTGCTTGAAGAAGACTGCAGACAGGACTTTTCTATCGTTATTTTTTCTGCATTTTAATCTTCTTCGATGGTATTGTTAAAGGTTTATATTTATGCGAGGACGAAAGGTTTCTAACATCAAGAAGTTAATCTGCAAGAAATTTTAATTGAATGCAATTAAAAAGCAAGCCAGTTCTTCAAAGAGTCAGAAGACAGCATCGAGAATGATTTGTTATAGTTTCTTTAGATTATTTAAGTTGGGACATTACAGGATACGCGCGCATGCGCAGTTTGCCTTCAATAAAGCCATTCCTTTGTAGGAGGTACGCAGAAAGTCGTTGGGTTGGGTTGTTTTACCTCTGAGCGGCACTTTTTTGCACACCATGGGCTAAATGGCCAGGTCACATGGACCCCGAAGGCTCAGAGAAGGTTGGGGGAGGGGACCCACTGGAACAGCTGTTGGGAGACAGATGGTAGCCTCCCGTCAAGGTCATCCAGCGTGTTCTTTAACGTGCACAGGGTATGGCTCTCCCGCACACGGGCCACGGCTTAACGTCTCATCCGACGGACGGCTGCCTTTCCAAGCCCATCGGTGTCCTCTACTGACCGTGGGCAGGGCGGGGAATTTTGCGGAGATAAATCTCAACGCTGACCCAGCTGGGACTCGAACCTGGGAACTACAGATTACGAGCCTGGCGCGCCAGAAAGTCGTTAATAAACGCAGAATTTTTCTGCTCAAGTTATGACGTGTATTGAGGTTAGTGAGTACATGTCATGGGCATTCTTTACGCTAACTTTGATATTAATATTACATGGATAAGTCTTTGATTAAACATAAAAAAAATTAAATAAAGAATCAATGGCAGAAAGTGACAACAAAAGGGTTTATAAATTTCGTATTATCTGCAATATCATTCAAGATTAGGCAGCACATTCTTTGAGAACCATTGCTTTAGATCAGGCGTGTCCAACCTTTTGACTTCCCTGGGCCACATTCACTGAAGATGAATTGTTTTTGGCCGCACATAAAATATATAATATAGTTAATGTATATGAATAATAAAACTTCATTTATTTTCTTATATTTTCTATTATAAAATTAAAAAAGGGCAATATAAATCTAGTAGGATATCAAAAACTCGCTGAAAATCACATAATCATGTTGAAAGCTTATGTCGTAAACACGTGAACTTTACGAGTTTGTGGGTCGCATTACCAGTTGTCCAGGGCCGCGGGTTGGACACGTCTGCTTTAGATCAATGTTTCCCAAAGTGGGCGATACCGCCCCTGGGAGGTGCTGGAACGATCCAGGGGGTCGGTAGTAGCCTCGGGTGCAATTAGGGGACGATGGAAGCATAAAGAAAGAAGGGAAGGTGAGAGCCCCTGGGGGGCGCTGGAACGATCCAGGGGGTCGGTAGTAGCCTCGGGTGCAATTAGGGGACGATGGAAGCATAAAGAAAGAAGGGAAGATGAGAGCCCCTGGGGGGCGCTGGAACGATCCAGGGGGTCGGTAGTAGCCTCGGGTGCAATTAGGGGACGATGGTAGCATAAAGAAAGAAGGGAAGATGAGAGCCCCTGGGAGGCGCTGGAACGATCCAGGGGGTCGGTAGTAGCCTCGGGTGCAATTAGGGGACGATGGAAGCATAAAGAAAGAAGGGAAGATGAGAGCCCCTGGGGGGCGCTGGAACGATCCAGGGGGTCGGTAGTAGCCTCGGGTGCAATTAGGGGACGATGGAAGCATGAAGAAAGAAGGGAAGATGAGAGCCTCTGGGGGGCGCTGGAACGATCCAGGGGGTCGGTAGTAGCCTCGGGTGCAATTAGGGGACGATGGAAGCATAAAGAAAGAAGGGAAGATGAGAGCCCCTGGGAGGCGCTGGAACGATCTAGGGGGTCGGTAGTAGCCTCGGGTGCAATTAGGGGACGATGGAAGCATAAAGAAAGAAGGGAAGATGAGAGCCCCTGGGGGGCGCTGGAACGATCCAGGGGGTCGGTAGTAGCCTCGGGTGCAATTAGGGGACGATGGAAGCATAAAGGAAGAAGGGAAGATGAGAGCCCCTGGGAGGCGCTGGAACGATCCAGGGGGTCGGTAGTAGCCTCGGGTGCAATTAGGGGACGATGGAAGCATAAAGAAAGAAGGGAAGATGAGAGCCCCTGGGGGGCGCTGGAACGATCCAGGGGGTCGGTAGTAGCCTCGGGTGCAATTAGGGGGCGATGGAAGCATAAAGAAAGAAGGGAAGATGAGAGCCCCTGGGGGGCGCTGGAACGATCCAGGGGGTCGGTAGTAGCCTCGGGTGCAATTAGGGGGCGATGGAAGAATAAAGAAAGAAGGGAAGATGAGAAAATTTTGAAAAATCGTTCGTACATGTTTCATCTGTTGTGTAACATAGAGTTCAAGTCACATGTCACTATGGTTGATTTTAATAAATAATTTTATAATTTCAAGCTTCAAGGTGTCTTATTTACAACAACATCTTTATTTACTATGTTGTAGGACGTCAGGTAGAAATATAGATACATAAAAGAACGAAAATTTGTCACTGCATCTTTCTGTTGCTTAAAAAAGGTAGATTTCCAGGGGAGCGCTGAGAAATTTTTTTCTGAAAAGGGGGCGGTAGGACAAATAAGTTTGGGAACCTCTGCTTTAGATGTACGCAAAGATGTACAGTTGTGTTTTATCTTTTAAAGTAAATTTTCATATTTATCAATAGTTACAGTTGAATGTTTCAGTTTTCAAAACTCTTTTAAATTTATATAAAAGTATTTTTTTTCTCGTAGCTGATAGAAGATGAAACTTAAACTCTATTTTAAATGGCGATTGTTTATTGCTTCTCGTGATTAGGCAAGTTATACCTTCTTCTTACTTACTCTTTAAAATATTAAACGAATATTGCGAAATAATAGAGATTTCAGTGAGATCGTTATTTTATTGCCAGTGATCTTTTTTCCACAAAAGGCTTCTTCTCGAAGTTATGTGGTTTTTCCTTTGCCTAACATGGAACTGTCGTTTTTAGTTTTTATAATATAGTGTACTTTCAAATTTTGCCTTTGTTGAATATTCGTAAATATTTTCTTATTCCATCATTTCAGTCTGAATTATATTACGACGAAGTTAGGCAACATAACAACCCGAAGAACGTGGAGTAGCGACCCGTATGATTGCGTTGGGTTGGATTGTTTTACCTCTGAGAGGCACTTTTTTGCACACCATGGGCTAAATGGCCAGGTCACATGGACCCCGAAGGCTCAGAGAAGGTTGGGGGAGGGGACCCACTGGAACAGCTGTTGGGTGACAGATGGTAGACTCCCGTCAAGGCCATCCTGCGTGTTCTTTAACGTTGGGTTGTTTTACCTCTGAGAGGCACTTTTTTGCACACCATGGGCTAAATGGCCAGGTCACATGGAACCCGAAGGCTCAGAGAAGGTTGGGGGAGGGAACCCACTGGAACAGCTGTTGGGTGACAGATGGTAGCCTCCCTCAAGGCCATCCTGCGTGTTCTTTAACGTTGGGTTGTTTTACCTCTGAGAGGCACTTTTTGCACACCATGGGCTAAATGGCCAGGTCACATGGACCCCGAAGGCTCAGAGAAGGTTGGGGGAGGGGACCCACTGGAACAGCTGTTGGGAGACAGATGGTAGCCTCCCGTCAAGGCCATCCAGCGTGTTCTTTAACGTTGGGTTGTTTTACCTCTGAGCGGCACTTTTTGCACACCATGGGCTAAATGGCCAGGTCGCATGGACCCCGAAGGCTCAGAGAAGGTTGGGGGAGGGGACCCACTGGAACAGCTGTTGGGAGAGAGATGGTAGCCTCCCGTCAAGGCCATCCAGCGTGTTCTTTAACGTGCACAGGGTATGGCTCTCCCGCACACGGTGCCATGGCTTAACGTCCCATCCGACGGACGGCGGCCTTTCCAAGCCCATAGGTGTCCCCTACTGACCGTGGGCAGGGCGGGGAATTTTTGCGGAGATAAATCTCAACGCTGACCCAGCTGCGACTCGAACCTGGGAACTACAGATTACGAGCCTGGCGCGCTACCGACTGAGCCCCCCCCCCCGCCCCCGTATGATTGCATTTTAAAAACAAAAAATATTATAAGAAAACATAGAAGTTGAGAAAATTACCCTTTTCGTTGAAGTGCTGAATTTGTTCTTTAATTCTTTAAATATAATATTAACTCTTATAGTCTAGAATATGGATTCTCAACGTGGGGTATGTGGTAAAAATTTTTGAGGCACGCCATGAGAGCTCAAAAGTTGCTAGATATATGTTATATATATATATGTTTTATTTTATTCCCATTGTTATACTATAGCTATAGTTTTATCTATCTATACAAGGGGTACGCCAGTTACCTACACATTTCCAGGGGGTACGTGAAGCATAAAAGGTTGAGAACCACTGATATATATGTTTTATTTTATTCCCATTGTTATACTCTAACTATAGTTTTATCTATCTATACAAGGGGTACGCCAGTTACATACACATTTCCAGGGGGTACGTGAAGCATAAAAGGTTGAGAACCACTGATATATATATGTTTTATTTTATTCCCATTGTTATACTATAGCTATAGTTTTATCTATCTATACAAGGGGTACGCCAGTTACATACACATTTCCAGGGGGTACGTGAAGCATAAAAGGTTGAGAACCACTGATATATATATGTTTTATTTTATTCCCATTGTTATACTATAACTATAGTTTTATCTATCTATGCAAGGGGTACGCCAGTTACATACACATTTCCAGAGGGTACGTGAAGCATAAAAGGTTGAGAACCACTGATATATATGTTTCATTTTATTCCCATTGTTATACTATAACTATAGTTTTATCTATCTATACAAGGGGTACGCCAGTTACCTACACATTTCCAATGGGTACGTGAAGCATAAAAGGTTGAGAACCACTGATATATATGTTTTGTTTTATTCCCATTGTTATACTATAACTATAGTTTTATCTATCTATACAAGTGGTACGCCAATTACATACACATTTCCAGGCGGTACGTGAAGCATAAAAGTTTGAGAACCACTGATATATATGTTTTATTTTATTCCCATTGTTATTCTATAACTATAGTTTTATCTATCTATACAAGGGATACGCCAGTTACATACACATTTCCAGGGGGTACGTGAAGCATAAAAGGTTGAGAACCACTGATATATATGTTTTATTTTATTCCCATTGTTATACTATAACTATAGTTTTATCTATCTATACAAGGGGTACGCCAGTTACATACACATTTCCAGGGGGTACGTGAAGCATAAAAGGTTGAGAACCACTGATAAATATGTTTTATTTTATTCCCATTGTTATACTATAACTATAGTTTTGTCTGTCTATACAGGGGGTACGCTAGTTACATACACATTTCAAGGGGGTACGTGAAGCATAAAAGGTTGAGAATCACTGATATATATGTTTTGTTTTATTCCCATTGTTATACTATAACTATAGTTTTCGCTATCTATACAAGGGGTACGCTAGTTACATACACATTTCCAGGGGATACGTGAAGCATAAAAGTTTGAGAACCCTTGGTCTAGAAAAACAGCAATGCAACAGTAGTATACTGCTAAATAATGTAACACCAGTAACCTAGATAGTAAGAGGTTGGAATTAAAAGAATGCGTGACCACGCTTGGCTGCTGATCAACGGGAACTGTGTTCTGAGTCCCAGGTTCTGAGATCCTGCCATCCTTACGGACCTTCTACTATGGCATGCAAACTGACAGGCTCCTGTCAAACATCTGTGACAAGCAGCTGCTTGAGGGGGTATTTATTAATTTTTTTATTGGAGAAATTTAATATTAAATGAATACCATCACTTAGAAAAACATTCCTTTCGTCGTAATGATTACAAAATTTAACTTTAATGCAGTGAAAATAAGACTATACAGTTTAAAAGTGACACCCGGGCATCGCCGGGTACGTTCAGCTAGTAATCAATAAATAAACAGCAGAACTAAATCCCTTTTTGTGACTTTTAGGGAGTGTTCATTTCTACGATTGAAATTTCAGTTGAAATGTTTCAGATGACGATGAAAAGAGGGGCTAGAAAAGGGGGGGGGGTGTAGAAAGAATGAGACTTTGTAGGGGCTTATGAAAAAACGAGACTTCACAGTGGGTCCGCAGAAAGAATGAAATTTCGTAGGGGGTCTGCAGAAAAAATACGAGATATGGGTTTTCGGGAAGATTAAGACTTTGTAAAGGACGATGTAGAAAAAAATAAGACTTTATAAAGGGTCTGCAAAGAGAATGAGATTTCGTAGGAGGTTTATAGAAAAGAATGAGATTTAGTACGGGTGGATGTAGAAAGAGACTTCATAGAGGGTCTGCAGGGCGAATGAGACTTTGCAGGAGGTTTGCAGGAAGAATGAGACTTAGTGGGCGGGGCTGTAGAAAGAATGAGGGGGATTGAAAAAAATCAGATTTCATAGAGGGTCTGCAGAGAGAATGAGACTTCATAGGAGGTGTGCAGAAAGAATGAGAGTAGTGGAAATGTAGAAAGAATGAGACTTCGTAGAGGGAAAGCGAAAGGAATGAAACTTTATAGGGGTTCCATAGAAAGAATGAGAATTCTTTGGGGTCTGCGGAAAGATTAAGACTTCTTAAGGGGATCCATAGTGCCGATAAAGTAGAACATAGAAATGACTGCAAAAACAAATCGAAAATGGAATCTCACCCTCTGTTGAGTGTTTGAAATTATATTTCCTAAGACAATCATCGAAAATCAAACTCAAACATATCAAATCCACTCCCCCACATAATTAATCTCAAATACGTCAATTATTGGAACTTTTTGGGTACCCCACCGATAGAAACAGAGAGACTATACGCGCGCTCTCAGTCGGTAGCACGCCAGGCTCGTAATCTGTAGTTCCCAGGTTCGAGTCCCAGCTGGGTCAGCGTTGAGATATATCTCCGCAAAATTCCTCGCCCTGCCCACGGTCAGTAGGGGACACCGATGGGCTTGGAAAGGCCGCCGTCCGTCGGATGGTACGTTAAGCCGTGGCCCCGTGTGCGGAAGAGCCATACCCTGTGCACGTTAAAGAACACGCTGGATGGCCTTGACGGGAGGCTACCATCTGTCTCCCAACAGCTGTTCCAGTGGGTCCCCTCCGCCAACCTTCTCTGAGCCTTCGGAATCAATGTGACCTGGCCATTTAGCCCATGGTGTGCAAAAAAGTGCCGCTCAGAGGTAAAACAACCCAACAACTATACGCGCGATAAATGCAACTGCATCTGGGCTTAGTTTTGCCAGCAGTAAAAAATATCGTTTTGGTACAATTTATTAAGTTATGTAATGGGTCAATCTGTATTGAACTAGGCTAGTAATCTAATGTTCCCAGGAAAGGTTTGCTGAAAAAAATAAATCTTCCGCGAGTGGCCCCCCCTTCTCCCGGGACGAGGATGGCTCAGTCGATAGCGCGCCAGGCTCGTAATCTACAGTTCCCAGATTCAAGTCTCAGCTGGGTCAGCGTTAAGATATATCTCCGCAAAATTCCCGCCCTGCCTACTGTCAGTAGGGGACACCGATGGTCTTGGAAAGGCCGTCCGTCCGTCGGATGGGACGTTAAGCCGTGGCCCCGTGTGCGGGAGAGCCATACCTTGTGCACGTTAAAGAACACGCTGGATGGCCTTGACGGGAGGCTGCCATCTGTCTCCCAACAGCTATTCCAGTCGGTCCCCTCCCCCAACCTTATCCGAGTCTTCGGGGTCCATGTGACCTGGCCATTTAGCCCATGGTGTGCAAAAAAGTGCTGCTCAGAGGTAAAACAAGCCAACTCCCATTGAAGATAATTTTTCCAGCAGTAATTTTTTTGCACAATTCGCAAATATAAACTGCCATAGAAATAAATATCTGCCATAGAAGATAATTTTACGAAGAAAATTTCACCAGCAGTGATTTTAAGCACAATTCGTAATAGCAATTGCCGACAGATGGCACCACAAGTGCGTTGCGTGACCGAGTTGCCAGATACAGCTCCACTTATACTTAACGACCAGCAGGCGACTCGCTTTTCGCAGATAACGCTGATGTACGATTTAGCAAACAGTCTCGATCAAACTGCTGGAGAATTGTTCATCTTCCGAAATTCTCAGAAGGCATCAAGACCTAAGGCGTCGGGGCATTAAAATCTAGTTTAGAAACTATTGATTATCGATAGAGGAGCGACGCATGGAGTCGTGGCTATTCCAACAAATGTGCACATCAGCCCAGCTGTACGTCGCCCACTAAACAGAACACAGTGACCTACTGTTCAATAATTCATCGCATATCAGCGAATTTTAGCGCGATGGCTCAAGCTTCAAAAGTACACTTTCTATCCTTATATATCAGAATCGTTTAAATATTTTGCTTTCTCTTTCCTTGTCGGGGGGCGGGGGCGGGGGTGGCTCAGTCGGTAGCGCGCCAGGCCCGTAATCTGTAGTTCCCAGGTTCGAGTCCCAGCTGGGTCAGCGTTGAGATTTATCTCAGCAAAAATTCTCCGCCCTGCCCACGGTCAGTAGGGGACACCGATGGGCTTGGAAAGGCCGCCGTCCGTCGGATGGGACGTTAAGCCGTGGCCCTGTGTGCGGGAGAGCCATACCCTGTGCACGTTAAAGAACACGCTGGATGGCCTTGACGAGAGGCTACCATCTGTCTCCCAACAGCGGTTCCAGTGGGTCCCCTCCCCCAACCTTCTCTGAGCCTTCGGGGTCCTTGTGACCTGGCCATTTAGCCCATGGTGTGCAAAAAAGTGCCGCTCAGAGGTAAAACAACCCAACCCTGAAGAGTATTTACTTTATTATTTCTAAATTGAAAGTACAGCCGCTAAAAAAAATATCCGAATACTATGGTTGATTACAGATTTCCGAAAAAAATATCTGGCACCGATTTTTTTTAGAAATTAGTGATCTGGCAACCTTTGTGTCACGTGACACGAAGTTTGCCAGATCGCTAATTTCTAAAAATCACTAATTTCACTAATTTCTAAAAAAAATCGTTGCCAGATATTTTTTCTAAATTCTGTAATCAACCATAGTGTGACACGAAGGTTGCCAGATCACTAATTGCTAAAACAAAATTGTGGCCAGATATTTTTTTCTGAATTCTGTAATCAACCATAGTGTTCGGATATTTTTTTGAGCGACTGTACCCATTATAAGTTTTTTATGATTGCTTAAAAACTGTTCATAAAACAGTTGCTTAAAAACTGGTCTTAAAAACTGGTCTTAAAAACTGGTCATAAAGATAACTACAGAAGTAAAAAGCTTGGAGCGGCAACCGTCCGTCATATGAAACATTAAGCCGTAACCCGTGTAAAAGGAGAGCCGTACTTTGTGTTCATTAAAGAACATGCTGGATGGTCTTGATGAGAGGCTTCCCTTAACCAAGTCTGAGTCCTTGGGGGTCTTTACGACCTATTCTATGCAGAAGAAGAAAACAACCCCACCCTCGATATCTTCATCGAATGTTCACATGATGAGATTTTATTTCTAATATTTCCGATATTTTGTGTGTGGGGAGGGTAGACGAATTGGTGACAGCCTACCCCCCCCCACCCCCAAATACCATTTTTTGATCTAACGGACCATTTCTTTTCAATCCCAAGATGAAGTGAACTGCCCCAGGTGAAATATATTTTTTATTTTTCATTTATTAACTTTTAAAGAAATATTAGCATTTTTAGGAAATATTTCGACGTAAATGTTTGAATTGTATGCGAGTATTATTTACAAGTGATTATATTTATTCGCAATATAAATATATGCATATATATATATATTTCTTTTCTGTAGGTTTTATTTAAATAAAGTTTATAATATATATTTATATTATTTATATAAAATTTGTAATATGAACCATAATTATGCTTAGCCTAATTAAGGTAAAAAATGTTTAAAGAATATATACACAGTCGTATCAGAATAATATGACCACCTATCATAGTGTATGTATGGTAGGTGGTCATATTATTCTGTTACGACTGTGTATATGTGTAAGGAAAATAGGAGTGTAAGTATGTTTACAGGTTACATGCTCCAAATTCTTTTATTTTAAGCGTATTGTGCTGATTATATTTATAATATCCAACTTACTCATCAGGAATTTTAATAACATTAAATAACAATTTTGTGAAATTGAAGAATTTTTCAGTTTTTATCTGTTTGAAAATATGTTCGATATAAAATTTATAAACACAGAACAAATTCATTTTACAGTCTACATGTTTCGAATTTTTATCTCATACATTATCGAAAATTGGTGGTCTTCTTGTCTCACTTGATAAGCCACTGATTGAAAAATATGCATTACTGATATAAATAATCACACTCGAACATTTTTTTTTTGTTTTTTCTTTTGATTTGCGACATGTAGGACAGAGAAGAATCCAAGAAGCTACTCCTAGCTTAATACAGGCCTTCTCATACAAGGACATGCCCTACTAAGACCGAAGTCACTGCTGACCACTGCCTTAGTTAGAGCTAACACAACACACAAAGTTTGCCTTTGCTGGAACAGTCGCTAGCTGCCTAATCACTATGCCAGTTAAGGCATAAAGAACACGCTGGATGGCCTTGACGGGAGGCTACCATCTGTCTCCCAACAGCTGTTCCAGTGGGTCCCCTCCCCCAACCTTCTCTGAGCCTTCGGGTCCATGTGACCTGGCCATTTAGCCCATGGTGTGCAAAAAAGTGCCGCTCAGAGGTAAAACCACCCAACGTTAAAGAACACGCTGGATGGCCTTGACGGGAGACTACCATCTGTCTCCCAACAGCTGTTCCAGTGGGTCCCCTCCCCCAAACTTCTCTGAGTCTTCGGGGTCCATGTGACCTGGCCATTTAGCCCATGGTGTGCAAAAAAGTGCCGCTCAGAGGTAAAACCACCCAACGTTAAAGAACACGCTTAATGGCCTTGACGGGAGACTACCATCTGTCTCCCAACAGCTGTTCCAGTGGGTCCCCTCCCCCAAACTTCTCTGAGTCTTCGGTGTCCATGTGACCTGGCCATTTAGCCCATGGTGTGCAAAAAAGTGCCGCTCAGAGGTAAAACAACCCAACCTAGCTTAATACAGGCCTTCTCATACAAGGACATGCCCTACTAAGACCGAAGTCACTGCTGACCACTGCCTTAGGGCTAACACAACACACAAAGTTTGCCTTGCTGGAACAGTCGCTAGCTGCCTAACCACTATGCCAGTTATGCCATTTAAACATTTTGCCCTAAACGAAGCTTAACAAAATATCGGAATGGCAACAAGAATCTAGATCATGCACAATACGCAAAACTATCTGTAAAGAACAAACTATGTTTATCTGAAAACTGTTTGAAAACTATTATCTAAAAATATACTTAGGCTGTTATTTAGACTATACTAGTAAATAACGACTTAGGAATGTTCTGTAGGATCTACCAAAGTATGCATACTTCAGAGTTTGTTAGGATGGTATTTAAATGAGATCTTCTGATTCCAGTAGTGCGTAATACAAGTATCTCTCGTAATAATTGCAAAGCGCAAATGGTAAATCAGACTCACCAGTTGAAATGGTGAATTAATGCAGATGCCTTGGGTGAAAGCGCATTCAATGCATGTTGTTCAAATGGACGAAGAATGCCATTTGCACACCACGCGCTTTCAATTCGAAACTTTGGGACGTGTTATAATCTCTTTTAATCTATGTCCACGTTCCGCTCCACCCAAATTTAGAGTCATTTTCTGTTTACAGTTCGTATCTCCGCATTGAAGCGAATACTATTAATTTCGGAATGTTAGTGGTTAAACAGAGAGTGTGTTCACAGTTCAAAGCTCTTTCTAAAATATTTCAATTTCGAAAGTTTTTTTTTCTAGTTATTGGAATCGTCAAGAATTAGTTTGATATTTTCAAGTTCCAATGTACGAGTCCCAGCTGAGTCAGCATTGAGATTTATCTGCGCAAACTCCCCGCCCTGCCCACGGTCAGTAGGGGACACCGATGGGCTTGGAAAGGACGCCGTCCGTCGGATGGGACGTTAAGCCGTGGACCCGTGTGCGGGAGAGCCATACCCTGTGCACATTAAAGAACACGCTGGATGGCCTTGACGGGAGGCTGCCATCTGTCTCCCAACAGCTATTCCAGTGGGTTCCCTCCCCCAGACTTCTCTGAGCCTTCGGGGTCCTTGTGACCTGGCCATTTAGCCCATGGTGTGCAAAAAAAGTGCCGCTCAGAGGTAAAACAACCCAACCCAACCGTTTGAGACCACTAGGTTCAAACATTGCCAATATCTCCCTGCACGAGTAGGGGCGGGGTGGCTCAGTCGGTAGCGCGCCAGGTTCGTAATCTGTAGTTCCCAAGTTGGAGTCCCAGCTGGGTTAGCGTTGACATTTATCTCCGCAAAATTCCCTGCCCTGCCCACGGTCAGTAGGGGACACCGATGGGCTTGGAAAGGCCGCCGTCCGTCGGATGGGACGTTAAGCCGTGACCCAGTGTGTGGGAGAGCCATACCCTGCGCACGTTAAAGAACACGCTGGATGGCCTCGATGGGAGACTACCATCTGTCTGCCAACAGCTGTTCCAGTGGGTCTCCTCCCCCAACATTCTCTGTGCTTTCGGGCGGCATTTTTTTGCACACCATTTAGCCCATGGTGTGCAAAAAAAGTGCCGCTCAGAGGTAAAACACCCAACCCTGCACGAGTCGACTCTATTCATATTTATGCTGTCCTATCAGCTTGTAGGGTACCCATTTACCTCAGATCTTTCGGAACTTTAAACGTTGGTGAATAATTGTGTTCACTGTCAATCGATGCACTGACATCAAAACTTACTACATGAACGGTCATGGGTGGGTTTTCCTTAATGAGTTCACGAACAGCGGCGATGGTTCTCCCGTTCACAGCCTCTTTCGATCTTCCTGCTCGAGGGAGGTCTTCGGATCTCTGCCATCCTTATCTGAACTTGCGCATCCATACCGTAACAGTGTCAAATGAACAGGCATGATCCCCAAATATGATTAATTGTGATTAATCGGCGCGAATTTCTTCCTCGTTGTCCCCAAGCTGCACTCTTGTGAAAATGTAAAATCTTTTCCAGTCATCAGTAGACAGATTTCGCAGACCGCACTTTATGCACGGCCAGCGAAGAGAGAAATGATTATATGGCTTTTGTTTTGAACACGTAATGACAAGTTTAGAGAAACTTTCAAACAAGTTGTAACTCGTTAACTTCGTAGAAACGAGTGCATATTTACAGATAGGTGTCCACTAACTCCATACTCGTTTTTGAAATAACTCCGTACTCGGACAGTGTTTGATCACCTTTCTAAGTCCACGGCTCACTTTTGGGTGGGTTGGGTTGTTTTACCTCTGAGCGGCACTTTTTTGCACACCATGGGCTAAATGGCCAGGTCACATGGACCCCGAAGGCTTGGAGAAGGTTGGAGGAGGGGACCCACTGGAACAGCTGTTGGGAGACAGATGGTAGCCTCCCGACAAGGCCATCCAGCGTGTTCTTTAACGTGCACAGGGTATGGCTCTCCCGCACACGAAACCACTGCTTACCGTCCCATCCGATGGACGGCGGTCTTTCCAAGCCCATCGGTGTCCCCTATTGACCGTGGGCAGGGCGGGGAATTTTGCGGAGATAAATCTCAACGCTGACCCAGCTGGGACTCGAACCTGTGAACTACAGATTACGAGCCTGACGCGCTACCGACTGAGCCACCCCCGCCCCTTTTTACCTCTTACCTACGTTTTACCTCTTAGGGGCACTATTTGCGCACAATGGGCTAAATGGGTAGATCACAAGGACCCCGAGGGCTCAGAGAAGGTTGGGGGAATGGGACTCAATGGGAAAGTGTTAGGAAACTTATGGTAGCTTGCCGTCAAGACCATTGACCATTCAGCGTGTTCTTTAACGTGCACAGGGTAGGGCTCTCCCTCACACAAGACCACGGCTTAACTTCTCCCCCGACAGAAAACCTTCCAAACCCATCGGTGTCACCAACTGAATGACGGCAGGGGGGGGGGGAAGAGATTCTGCTGAGAAAAATCTCAACTCTTGCCCAGACGGGACTCGAACCTGGGAATTGCAGATTGCGAGCCTGGCGCGTTACCGACTGAGCACACTCCTCCTCCCCCCCCCCCCCGCTCAGAGGTAAGACAACCCAACCCATTACCAACAACGAATGTGGCTTTGTTGAAAATTAATGTGTATATTGGGAGGGGGGAGGTAGCTACTACATTTCAATTTGAATATTTTGAAAGTTAAACAGAAAATTCCTTTCGGATTCGATAGGCACTATGGAAATGTTACCACTAGTTTTGCTCCGCGTCATTTCCGTTGTTGATTAACGGTTTTGAGATCCCTGATAATTTGCGGGGCGGGGGTGGCTCAGTCGGTAGCGCGTGAGACTCGCAATCTGTAGTTCCCAGGTTCGAGTCCCAGCTGGGTCAGCGTTGAGATTTATCTCCGCAAAATTCTCCGCCCTGCCCACGGTCAGTAGGGAATATCGATGGACTTCGAAAGGCCGCCATCCGTCGGATGGGACGTTAAGGCGTGGCCCCGTGTGCGGGAGAGCCATACCCTGTGCACGTTAAAGAACACGCTGGATGGCCTTGACGGGAGACTACCATCTGTCTCCCAACAGCTGTTCCAGTGGGTCCACTCCCCCAACCTTCTCTGAGCCTTCGGGGTCCATGTGACCTGGCCATTTAGCCCATGGTGTGCAAAATGTGCCGCTCAGAGGTAAAACAACCCAACCCTGATAATTTGCTAAATTTAACAACGCTAAACCGCTCGAATCGCTCTCGGTGTAGCCATACCCGAACGCATCCGAGGAGAAATTCTTTCTCAAACTAAATTTGTATCTGTCCCCTCTTTATCCTTCAAGCACCTCGCCTGAAGTTTCCCGAAAGTGCCACAACGCCATTATCTCGAAGCAACAGAGCTTCTCCTTTCAGAGCATCCCCTCTTCCTATCTCTTCTAAAGGACATCTCTTCTTTTTTGTTTTAAACTGCGGGAGCAGTTGAAGTTTATTACGCACTTGTGGTGCTAATTCTCGACCCATCCTCTTGCGGCATTTATGATTTGCGACGAAGTTAACGACGTCCACAGTAGGACAGATAACTTCCACGCGCAAAAGTCACACTGAAGTTTTTTCGAGAAGAGTATGCTGAGTAAAAAGAAAAAATGACTTTCCTATTTTTCTTCCGTGAGCCTTCGCAACGTAAACGTCATACTTGACCGAAATTTAATGCCCAATTTTTATGCATTTTTTTTTTGGAAGCGGTAAAAAATGAGTGGATTCCTGTGTTTCTATGATTCTTATATGAGGATGTATTGTAAAAGTTGGCTCTAAAATTTCGAAATTTCTTTTGTTTAAAGTAGAGATGTGCTAACTTGGTCCTCATAACAAAAAGTAGAAGGGTGGTTGCAATAAAGGAAACGGAGCATGTTTATTGGAAGGACTGATATTCTTTCTCCGAGACAGTGGATGGCTCAGTCAGTAACGCACCAGACTCGTAATTTGCAGTTCCCAGAGTCGAGTTTTCAACTGTTAAAGCACTGAGATTTATCTTTGCTAAATCCCCACCCTGCCCTCAGCGAGAAAGAGGGCATCGATGGATTTGTAAAGGCCGCCGTCCGTCGGATGGGACTTTAAACCGTGGCCCCGTGTGCGGGAGAGACATACCCTGTGCACGTTAAAGAACACGCTGGATGGCCTTGACGGGAGGATACCATCTGTCTCCCAACAGCTGTTCCAGTGGGTCCCCTCTCCCAACCTTCTCTGAACCTTCGGGGTCCTTGTGACCTGGCCATTTAGCCCATGGTGTGCAAAAAAGTGCCGCTCAGAGGTAAAACAACCCAACAACCCAACCTATGCTAAATCCCCACCCTGCCCTCAGCGAGAAAGAAGGCATCGATGGATTTGGAAAGGCCGCCGTCCGTCGGATGGGACGTTAAGCCGTGGCCCCATGTGCGGGAGAGACATACCCTGTGCACGTTAAAGAACATGCTGGATGGCCTTGACGGGAGGCTACCATCGATCTACCAACAGCTGTTCCAGTGGGTCCCCTCTCCCAACCTTCTCTGAACCTTCGGGGTCCTTGTGACCTGGCCATTTAGCCCATGGTGTGCAAGAAAGTGCCGCTCAGAAGTAAAACAACCCAACAACCCAACCTATGCTAAATCCCCACCCTGCCCTCAGCGAGAAAGAAGGCATCGATGGACTTGGAAAGGCCGCCGTCCGTCGGATGGGACTTTAAACCGTGGTTCTGTGTGCTTGAGAGAGCATTTCTCTCTCAAGCACGTTCAAGAACATGCTATATGATCTTCACCGAAAGCTATCATGTAGCAGTTATTCAATGGGTCCTCTTTCCCAACTTTCTCTGAGCCTTTGGGTTCCATGTGACATGGCCATTTAGTCCATTGCGTACCAAAAACTGCCACTCAGAGGTAAACAACGCAACCTAACCTGTATCCGGAAAAAAAAAGAGAGGTGGGGCTATTTTATTTTACCGTACTGTCAATTTAAACATTTAAACAAGAAGTCATTGTCAAAAACGGGGCGGGGGTGGCTCAGTCGGTAGCGCGCCAGGCTCGTAATCTGTAGTTGCCAGGTTTGAGTCCCAGCTGGGTCAGCGTTGAGATTTATCTCCGCAAAAATTCCCCACCCTGCCCACGGTCAGTAGGGGACACCGATGGGCTTGGAAAGACCGCCGTCCGTCGGATGGGACGTTAAGCCGTGGCCCCGTGTGCGGGAGAGCCATACCCTCTGCACGTTAAAGATCACGCTGGATGGCCTTGACGGGAGGCTACCATCTGTCTCCCAACAGCTGTTCCAGTGGGTCCCCTCCCGCAACCTTCTCTGAGCCTTCGGGGTCCATGTGACCTGGCTATTTAGCCCATGGTGTGCAAAAAAGTGCCGCTAAGAGGTAAAACAAACCAAACATTGTCAAAAACAACAGAGAACGAAAATTTCAGTTTTCCAAAAGAATGATTTACACTGATTGCACAAGTTATTATATACACGTACCTAATAACCTGTTGCACCACTTGTTACCCTCACAACAGCAGCCAGACGTCTTGGTAAAGATTCAGTGACGTATTGAGAACACGGAGGTGGTGTTGCCGCCCATGAAGAGAGGATCGCCTGTCGTAGAGCATCCACAGTGGCCGGTGGGGGTTGCGTGCTCGAACACATCTTTTCAACTCGTCCCACAAATTCTCAATGGGGTTGAGCTCTGGCGATCGAGTGTAGTAAACTCACATTTGAATGTGGTAAACTCACTTGAATGTTGTTGGAGTCAATTGGCCGCCAATCGGAAAGTATGCGGTGTGGCGTTGTTCTGTTGAAAGATAGCGTAAGGTGCGGAAAGAGAATCGTTATGAACGGATGTAGATGGTCGGCGAGGATGTTTACATACCTTGTGCCAGTGACGTAGGTCTCGACGGATACGAGGGGTCCCAAGGAAGTCCATGTAAATGCACCTCAAACTATTATACCACCTCCACCTGCCTATATGACACTAACTTGGCAAGCTGGCTCCATATCTTCACGTGGTTTACTCCACACACGAACCCTCCCATCTGCGTGATAGTGTTGAAACCGTGATTCTTCAGATCAGAGTTGGGTTGGGTTGTTTTACCTCTGAGCGGCACTTTTTTGCACACCACGGGCTAAATGGCCAGGTCACAATGACCCCGAAGGCTCAGAGAAGGTTGGGGGAGGGGACCCACTGGAACAGCTGTTGGGAGACAGCTGGTAGCCTCCCGTCAAGGCCATCCAGCGTGTTCTTTAACGTGCACAGGGTATGGCTCTCCCGCACACGGGGCCACGGCTTAAAGTACCATCCGACGGACGGCGGCCTTTCCAAGCCCATCTGTGTCCCCTACTGACCGTGGGCAGGGCGGTGAATTTTGCGGAGATAAATCTCAACGCTGACCCAGCTGGGACTCGAACCTGGGAACTACAGATTACGAGCCTGGTGCGCTACCGACTGAGCCACCCCCGCCCCCTTCAGATCAGATGTCATGCTTCCAGTCCTCTGCACTCCAGTTGCGATAGGCCTTTGCAAACTGCAGCTTAATCTTTCAGTGCCTTGCAGTCAACAAGGAGACACGATGTGGATGTCGACTACCATAGCCTATTTTTCATGGCACGACGGATAGTCTGTGAATAAGCTTGTGGATGCGCCCTCATTCAATTCCAACATTATCTGCTTCACAGTAGCAGTGTGATTCCTTGTAACGATGTGTGACAATCTGCGCTCGCCTCTAGAGTCAATTGCATGTTTACGTCCACAGTTCTCCCGCTGGTTGAAAGTTTTTCAATTTTTCACATAGTCTTGGTATACACGTGCGATGGTCTGAGATTGAAAATCCCAACTGTTCAGAAGTTGTGGTGATTGAACAACCGGCCTTCCTCTCACCTACTATCTGGCCATGGTCAAACTCGCTTACGTTACCGTTACCTTTACCATTACCGTAACCCATGATTACTTCTCAGTGACTGGTTTCCAATGCGTAGAGACCTGCTCTATTTATAGGGATGACTGACAGTTTCATGTGATTGGATGCGATATTTCTGCTTTGCATATTCTTATCGGGATGTACTATATAATAATATGCCTATTCAGCGTGTAATGACTGAACGTAGCACGGAGTTACATAAAGTTCACGTTTACCGACTATGTAGAACTATTGTAACCTATAAAATAGGTAAAGCTTGATGAAAATTCTTAGAGTCATTTTCCCTCATATGCGCCGCTTTATTAAATTTTCCCATAGCACTTTTAATTATTGTACCACGGGGTTAATGCTATAAAGACCACTACTTCGGAAAGAAATCTGTCTTAACGTAAATTTTCAACTCCATAGTTCGAACCATTCATACGAGCCTAGCGCAAACCAAGTAACCAGATGGCACTGCACAAACATCCTTTTCCATCGGAATAAGGGGCGGGGGTGGCTCAGTCGGTAGCGCGCCAGGCACGTAATCTGTAGTTCCCAGGTTCGAGTCCCAGCTGGGTCAGAGTTGAGATTTATCTCCGCAAAATTCCCCGCCCTGCCCACGATCAGTAGGGGACACCGATGGGTTTGGAAAGGCCGCCGTCCGTCGGATGGGACGTTAAACCGTGGCCCCATGTGCGGGAGAGACATACCCTGTGCACGTTAAAGAACACGCTCGATGGCCTTGACGGGAGGCTACCATCTGTCTCCCAACAGCTGGTCCAGTGGGTCCCCTCCCCCAACCTTCTCTCAGCTTTCGGGGTCCATGTGACCTGGCCACTTAGCCCATGGTGTGCAAAAAAGTGCCGCTCAGAGGTAAAACAACCTAACCATCGGGATAATATCCTAATGAGATTTCAATATTTGTTTATTTTCTTAATCACAATACTTTTTCCTTAATTCCTATAACATTGTAAAAATATTATATCTGCGTTTATATTTAAGTATAGTTTAAAAATTGCATGCATAGAGGAATATGATATAGCAATTAATAATATTTGAAGGAAGCCTCAAAAATGGAACTTCAACTACGTGGACTGATTTCAGGCCAGATTTTTTTATTTTTAAGGCCAGACTATAATTCTTTTGCTGAACTGTGATTGACTGAAATTTTGAGTATCTTGAGTATTCTAAATTTGAGAATTTTACCAGAGCTATTATTATCCCTATTTTTTAAAATGGTGATCGCAGTTCTTGCAATAACTATGAATGGCTATCATCCAACTTTCTGTTCCAGGTAAAGTCTTTCCATGATTGTGCTTAATAGAATTAAGAATCTGGTTGACAGGCAATTGCGTGATGAGCAATGTGGATTCAGAAGTGGTAGGGGATGTGTGGATCAGATATTTTCACTTAGGCAGATTCTTGAGAAATGTTTAGAGTTTCAGAAACCTTTGGTTGCTAGCTTTGTTGATTTCAAAAAGGCTTTCGACTCTGTTGATCGTCATAATTTGTGGTTGATTGTGAGATCATATGGTATACCAGACAAGTTAGTTAACATTATGAAAGCTCTCTATAATAACACTGAGTCGTGTGTGAGAGTTGGTAAAGCTTGTAGCAATTGGTTTAGCATTACTTCTGGTGTTCGACAAGGGTGCATTTTGTCTCCTTTTCTCTTTAGTTAGGTTATTGATTACGTTATGCGAAATTTTCTGTAAGTGAAAGATTTTGAACAAATAACCTAGAGATCTGAAAATATCTGATTTAGATTATGCTGATGATTTAGCCCTTTTGGCAAATGATGCTGATGAGATGAACTCTTTCATTCGAGCTGTTGATGAGACTGGTAGTACAGTAGGTTTGGTTATAAACAGAGAGAAAACTAAAGTGATGAAAATTGGTCAGGCAGGCTGTGATTCAGTTAATCTGAATGGTTGCAGTCTTGAGCAGGTGTCACAGTTTAATTATCTTGGGAGCTATGTAACAGATAATGGTGATGTGCGGCATGAGATTAACAGACGAATAGGGATTGCTGCCAGGACTTTTAAGAATCTATGGAGAGTGATGTAATAAAATGTGATGGGAAGGTTAGAAACCCTTCAACAAGACTAAAATTGGGCTGTATATCTTTCATTATATGTTCTTCCTACAAGAACTTGGAAGAAGTGAGACTTGGACCCTTTGTAAGCAAGATAGCAGGAAACGTGATGCCTTTAATTCTGGGGCGCGGGTGGCTCAGTCGGTAGCGCGCCAGGCTCGTAATCTGTAGTTCCCAGGTTCGAGTCCCAGCTGGGTCAGCGTTGAGATTTATCTCTGCAAAATTCCCCGCCCTGCCCACGGTCAGTATGGGACACCGATGGGCTTGGAAAGGCCACCGTCCGTCGGATGGGACGTTAAGTCGTGGCCTCCTGTGCAGGAGAGCCATACCCTGTGCACGTTAAAGACACGCTGGATGCCCTTGACGGGAGGCTACCATCTGTCTCTCAACAGCTGTTTCAGTGGGTCCCCTCCCCCAACCTTCTCCGAGTCTTCGGGGTCCATGTGACCTGGCCATTTAGCCCATGGTGTGCAAAAAAGTGCCGCTCAGAGGTAAAACAACCCAAGCCTTTAATTCTAGTTACTTGTGGAGTATCTTCGGCATTAGGTGGTTGAACTTTGTAAGTAATGACGAGGTTAGACAAAGGAGTCAATAACCTCCTTTGAGTAGCATATTGTGCAGAGAGAGACTCCGCTGGTTTGGCCATGTTGCCCGTATGGATAGTTATAGATTGGCGAATAAGGTTATGAACAGTGTGCCTAGAGGCCTCAGAAAAAGGGTGAGACCTAGGATGCGGTGGCAGACAATGTCAAACAGGACCTTGTTAGAATTGGTGTGCAGTGGCCGGATGCAGCAGATGTAGCTCAGGCAGATATGCTTGGAGAATTAAACTGCACGGTCTGGTCGGACCTCCGTAGCCCATGGCTGCTTGAGGAGTCTCTATGCAGTAGACAGGAAAATTCGTGAACTATTTTAAATTATTCTAGTAGTAATAAATTTTATACAGGGTGATTCAAAACTTATCGTTCAAATTTCGTGGGGAGGTAGGGAATACGTCAGGAAACCGATTTCACATAGGAAAGAATGTCCGCAAATGTACGCATGCGTATGTAGACGGCGCTGTGTGTACCCAACCAGTGTACAGCTCGCCCGACCAACTCCCGCTGTCATCAGTGTACGAGCTGACTTACTAGTGATAAGATGAATCGTTTTACGCATCAAGAGCCCGTCGACAGTGAAATGGACCTTGTTGCACGAATAGTTGCCGCCGCAGGCATTGTCCGTTATATGCCAGGCGTTTTTAAAAATGTTCGGCGGTCAATGCAACGGCGCTGTGAATCCTGTGTCCGTGTAAATGGTCGCAATTTTGAGAACCTACTGTGAACCTGTACTTTACCTTGTTGGAATAAAAGTCACATTCGTTACCACTTAACTGTACTGTTTCCTTGTGTTCACTTTACTTGTCCATTTTGTTCATGTAGATGACGTTTGCGGACATACTTTCCTATGTGAAATCGGTTTCCTGACGTATTCCCTACCTCCCCAAGAAATTTGAACGATAAGTTTTGAATCACCCTGTATATGATTCTTGAAAGGATGCCATTACAGTTGTTGCACAACGTGAAAGTCTTGTGTTGGGTTGGGTTGTTTTACCTCTGAGCGGCACTTTTTTGCACACCATGGGCTAAATGACCAGGTCACATGGACCCCGAAGGCTCAGAGAAGGTTGGTGGAGGGGACCCACTGGAACAGCTGTTGGGAGACAGATGGTAGCTTCCCGTCAAGGCCATCCAGCGTGTTCTTTAACGTGCACAGGGTATGGCTCTCCCACACACGGGGCCACGGCTTAACGTCCCATCCGACGGACGGCGGCTTTTCCAAGCCCATCGGTGTCCCCTACTGACCGTGGGCAGGGCGGGAAATTTTGCGGAGATAAATCTCAACGCTGACCCAGCTGGGACTCGAACCTGGGAACTACAGATTACGAGCCTGGTGCGCTACCGACTGAGCCACCCCCGCCCCTAAGTCTTGTGTCAATGTGCAAAACAACTGGCAAGAACGTAGCGATAAGAAAATAGAAAATGATTAAGAATCAAATGAACCTTTGCGCGACTTCATTCCAAACAAAGTTGATGTTCGATTCTCCGTTTTAATTCCGAAACTCGAAAATGTCTCCGTTGTTTGCTTGTGTTTGCTCTGGTGAGTCAACGTCGTGGCCATTCCAAACTGCGGAAATTCGTAAAGTCCCAGTTGTCGCCTCTGTGGGATGGTGCTTTGTTTTACGTCGTAAAAACTGTCGCTTGAAATGGAAATAAAACTTCTTCGTTTCGTGAAAAACAAAATACAGCCAAGAAGAGCTGCGAGATGACGGAATTCGCAGTGGGCGGTGCCACAACCATCACTTTCGCTTTCGCGAGAAGAAAGGGAGATGTAACATGCTTGTCGGGAGTCTCCCTTGGCAACCGAAGAGTAAGTGGAAATGAATGTCAATAGAAATTGTGTTTTTGGTTGTGTGCCGGCGATGTTGACTTTCTTTGAAATCAGTAATGGCTGCCGAAGAGTGTTTGCCAAATAGACTGTCATTAAGTTTTGACAATAAAACTCTTGGCATTCGTCAGTGAGATGTGAAATCTCAAACGTTGTTTATAATGATTGTTCCAACATTTGAAACTTTCACTTTTTAAATGAACGAATGGAATATTTACTTTTGAATTGTTTTGGGAAGTAGAGCTTCGGAAACTTATTTAGATAGCAAACCTTTTCTGATCTTTACGTCTTCCCAACTTCCTCTAGATTGTTTGTGTTGGATTGTTTTACCTCTGAGCGGAACGTTTTAGCATACAAGGGCTAAATGGCCAGGTCACATGGACCCCAATGACCCAAAAAGGGTTGGGGGAAGGGGATCTAATGGTTTATTTTTTCATTAGGAGACAGACGGTTCGCCCATTCCCACTAGGATGTTCCCACTGTTTGGTTTTCTGTTTCAGGTGGGAAACTACATTCATATTTTTCTTTTTCCCAAGCCTTCCCAGTGACCAAGCAATTAATAGGCTTGGCTGTGGAGGAAAGGAATATGGATTCGAATCCTGAATGAATCATTTACTTTTCTTTCTTACGTTTGCAGTCGTTCTGCTTAATCGCTCCTCACCGCCAGGCTCGTAATCTGTAGTTCCCAGGTTCGAGTCCCAGCTGGGTCAGCGTTGAGATTTATCTCCACAAAAATTCCCCGCCCTGCTCACGGTCAGCAGGGGGACACCGATGGACTTGGAAAGGACCCCGTCCGTCGGATGGGACGTTAAGCCGTGGCCCCGTGTGCGGGAGCGCCATACCCTGTGCACGTTAAAGAACACGCTGGATGGCCTTGACGGGAGGCTACCATCTGTCTCCCAACAGCTGTTCCAGTGGGTCCCCTCCCCCAACCTTCTCTGAGCCTTCGGGGTCCATGTGACCTGGCCATTTAGCCCATGGTGTGCAAAAAGTGCCGCTCAGAGGTAAAACAACCCAACGTTAAAGAACACGCTGGATGGCCTTGACGGGAGGCTACCATCTGTCTCCCAACAGCTGTTCCAGTGGGTCCCCTCCCCCAACCTTCTTTGAGCCTTCGGGGTCCATGTGACCTGGCCATTTAGCCCATGGTGTGCAAAAAAGTGCCGCTAAGAGTTAAAACAACCCAACCCTCTCGACAGTATGCTGTCAGATCCCCGTTTAAAACAGTCTGCTTAAGGAATAATTTAATCTAAAATCTGAATCCTTAGTATGCAAGTAAAAAACTACGGAAGCAAGATATATTTATGCTTTAATACTGTAATGTCACAGGACACAATAATAGTACGATACATAAAACATCTTGTACAGTGTTTTCTGTGAGATGGATGTTATATTCGTGTTAAAAATGCTTTAGCGATGAACAAGAACGTATATTATAAGCCTGTTCTTTTTTGGAACTTGTGTTGATGATTTGTGCTCTACGCTGCTTGGATAAAAATGAGAGTTTTTATGTTATATATTCATTTAAGGTTTTTCCGAAATAATTTCTTTTATGGAAAAACCAGACCGCAGATATATTATCCTTTTGACATTTAACGTCCAATAAACAAACAACGCATATTAAATAATTTATGAAATAATCCTTTCAAAGTTAATTTTTTTCTATTATTTCATTTACGTTAAACTATTATTTTAAGTGACTAATTTTTCTAAAAAAAGAATGCAAACTTAAATCTGGGTGTTCCAGTATCTAAATTGACTGTGGATTCAATCCTAGATAAGGCATTTTTTTTTTCTTGTATGTGGTCTTTCTGCTGAAGTTTAGTTTTTCATCTTTTCAGTATTTGGCTGAACATTAAGGATAAAGATTTTCGTTTTTTGTTTATTGCTGCAAATCACAGACAAAAATTTGGCCTTTTTTATATTTTGCTGAATGTAAATGGATTAATTTAGTGCAAGCGTAAATGAATGTAATTTTTTTCGTAGTGGAATTCAAATTCATCAAATATTCATGAGAACAGGTTTGCGGAGGAGGATTTATATATATATCCGCTAAAGTGCAGAAATCAGTTATTCTACAGATTATCTAGGTATTGTGCAGATTAACTAGGGTGATCCGTTAACGTGCGGAAAATTGTTTCATTCTCAAATTACCTAGGTAATCTGCAAATTACCTGGATAATCTGCACATTACCTACTAGGCACTCGTTAAAGTGAAAATAAGATCTTTGCTGGAACAACAGGAACGTTTCTGTACGCTTAAATTAACATAATGTTATTTATCTAGTGTCCGAGGGTAGAGTTGAAACAAGGGTCATCCTCTGTCTACATGAATCAGTCGTCCGAATTATAAAAAACGCCCCCAAAATGAGCAGGCCAAGTGAGAACGAATCATTTTAGTGATTCGTTATCAAGAATGAATCACTTTACCGATTCGTTCTCACTTGGCCTCCGCTCATCCGGGGCGTTTTTTATAATGCGGACGAGTGAATCACGTGACACGAAGATTCATATTCAAGAGATTCACCACTATGAGAGAAACAAACTTTTGAACTTTAACGATACGGAAGCCGTTAATGTGCACATTACCTAGGTAAAATGCGGAAAACTCTTGATTCCTCACGTTAACGGAGCAAATCAGTTGATCTGCAGATTAGCTAGGTAATGTGCACATTAACGGCTTTCGAGCTTTAGCGGTAACATATATATAACATTTCTCCAGGTCGGAGTGGCAACAGCAAGGAGAGTCACATGACACAGTGAGACGAAGCCACAAGCAAATGAAGTGACAGAATGCATTGAGGAAATGGTGGTTCTAGTGAGGGGGCGCTTCAGGAGGTTTTGGCCTGGAGATGAAGGTTGGTGGCTTTCGTGGAATTATTTCCCTCATTGCTGGAAGAGCCCTGCTCTCTCGCACCTGCAGTTGGTACCCCATATATTGCATCGACAGGTAGAGTTTGGGCAGCAGTCATTGGCTCTGCCGTCGCAACTCCCACCACGACGAATGCAAGCACGCCTGGAAAGTAAAATGAATTCATTCACATTTATTTTAGGAATACAATTTCAAGTCTTTAATCCACAAGAGTTATTACAATTTCTCTGTGGAATTAAAAACAAAACAACGTTGTTATTGAATGCATAGTTGATTACGATAAATAAAAATAAATTACAAATAGAAATCAATTAAATAAAATCATTTAAAAAAAAACGATTTCGAAGTTGGAGGTTTCGAAAAAAATCATGCCAAATTAGCTAAAAAATATTGTTTTTTAGACTTATTTTTTTTAATTTTATTTCGTTTCTTATATCGTTTAGATAATTTAGCAATTATCATTCTTTTTAAGCCTGAGTAGACAATTATTGAAAAAGAACAGAAACTTTTTATTTGCGTTGGATAAAAAACACATTAGAGGTCATTGTTTTGGCTTTTATTATGTAATACGTTACGAAAAAATTTGGAGTAATGAAGATAGGAAACTTTAAACTCCCACTGTTCAGTTAAGCTCTATACCTAAGACTTACACTGAGATGCCAGTTAATTAGACACACCTGCTTAGTAGCGTGTTGCGCGGCGTTTGGCCTTCAGAAGAGCCCGGATTCGTAGGGGCATGGAATTTACAAGATGCTGGATGTGTTGTGCAGGAATGTTGTATCATGCGGGTTGGGTTGGGTTGTTTTACCTCTGAGCGGCACTTTTTTGCACACCATGGGCTAAATGGCCAGGTCACATGGACCCCGAAGGCTCAGAGAAGGTTGGGGGAAGGGACCCACTGGAACAGCTGCTGGGAGACAGATGGTAGCCTCCCGTCAAGGCCATCCAGCGTGTTCTTTAACGTGCACAGGGTATGGCTCTCCCGCACACGGGGCCACGGCTTAACGTCCCATCCGATGGACGGCGGCCTTTTCAAGCCCATCGGTGTCCCCTACTGACCGTGAGCAGGGCGGGGAAAATATCATGCGGAAATAAGTGTGTTGTTCAATTGCTGCAAATTGGCGGCGACAATCTCGCCGAACAGCTTTTACAACCTCACCCCAAAGATGCTAGATAAGGTTTATATCTGGGTATTGTGCAGGCCGATGAAGGAAGTAAACTCGTCGACATGTTCCTGGAACCATTCGGTGATGATATGTGTCTTGTGAGCAGGTGCATTATCCTGCTGATCGTGTCCACCCGAGTGAGGATAAACTGTAGCCATGAAGGGATGAACTTGGTCAGCAGCGATGTATAAATAGGCCATGATGTTCAGATGTCCTTCGATGGGCATCAGGGGACTTAATATGTTTAAGGAAAACATTCCCCATACAATCACACAACCATCACTACGCGGAATGTTGACACCAGATAAAATGGCTCCATGGCTTCGTTGCTTTCGCCAAATTCTGATCCTTCCATCAGCATGATGCAAAGGGAACCTGGATTCATTCGACCAGGCTACCTTTTTCCAGTCCTCAACAGTTTACTGTGGATGCTCTTGCACCCACTGATGATGATGCTTTCGTGTTCTTTGCTGACAACATCGGCACTTGACATGGTTGGCGGCTGCCGTAGCCCATTCGCGACAAGGTACGATTCGTGGTGTATTCGGAAATGAGTTGGGTTGGGTTGTTTTACCTCTGAGCGGCACATTTTTGCACACCATGGGCTAAATGGCCAGGTCACATGGACCCCGAAGACTCAGAGAAGGTTGGGGGAGGGGACCCACTGGAACAGCTGTTGGGAGACAGATGGTAGCCTCCCGCCAAGGCCATCCAGCGTGTTCTTTAACGTGCACAGGGTATGGCTCTGCCGCACACGGGGTCACGGCTTAACGTCCCATCCGACGGCCGTCGGCCTTTTCAAGCCCATTGGTGTCCCCTACTGACCGTGGGCAGGGCCGGGAATTTTGCGGAGATAAATCTCAACGCTGACCCATCTGGGACTCGAACCTGGGAACTACAGATTACGAGCCTGGCGCGCTACCGACTGAGCCACCCCGCCCCATTTGGAAATGAACTTCTGCACACCAATGTTTAATTCTTCTGTGATTTGCCTGGTTCTGGCCCGTCTGCTCGCTAGTCTCTTCTGACCCCTCTGACCCAAAAACCCTTGAAACGGTCGTGCGTAAAAATCCCAAGAGGATGTCCGTTTGGGAGAGGCTAGAACCGGCACGCCTAGCACCAACTATCATGCCACGTTGAAAGTCGTTCAGGCCACTCGTTTTGAGCATTTTGATGCTCAATCCAACTCTAACTGATGCGAGAAGAGCTGGTCTGCCTGATTTACACTGAACACCACAGTCACGTGACGTACTATGTGTTGCAATGAATCATTTATGTGACGATGGGTGGTGTACAGTCGCTCAAAAAATATCCGAACACTATGGTTGATTACAGAATTCAGAAAAAATATCTGGCAACGATTTTTTTAGAAATTAGTGATCTGGCAACCTTTGTGTCACGTGACACGAAGGTTGCCAGATCACTAATTTCTAAAAAAAATCGTTGCCAGATATTTTTCTGAATTCTGCAATTAACCATAGTGTACGGATATTTTTTTGAGCGACTGTACTTACTAAACTGGTATCTCAGTGCATTTCCCTCATTGCTAGATGCAGGCCGAGGTGAAGAAAAAAAAACGTTCATGGTAAAGTGAACTTTTTGTGGTTGTTGTGGTATACGTGTATTATTCTGATACGTTTTACTTCCTTTCAAAATTTATATTTATACGATTACTAGTTTTTTTTTCCTTTGGTTTAGGTTAATAAAATTCTCTAAGATGAAGTGTGGTTATGGTATGGACTCCTTGCTCTTCCTGGGGCGGGGGTGGCTCAGTCGGTAGTGCGCCAGGCTCGTAATCTGTAATTCCCAGGTTCGAGTCCCAGCTGGGTCAGCGTTGAGATTTATCTCTGCAAAATTCCCCGCCCTGCCCACGGTCAGTAGGGGACACTGATGGGCTTGGAAAGACCGTCACTGGAACAGCTGTTAGGAGACAGATGGTAATCTCCCGTCAAGGCCATCCAGTGCATTCTTTAATGTGCACAGTGTATGGCTCTACCCGCACACGGAGCCACGGCTTAACGTCCCATCCGACGGACGGTGGTCTTTCCAAGCCCATCGGTGTCCTCTACTGACCGTGGGCAGGGTGGGAGTTTTGCGGAGATAAATCTCAATGCTGACTCAGCTGGTACTCGAACATGGGAACTAGAGGTTACGAGCCTGGTGCGTTACCGACTGAGCCACCCCAGCACCCACAGGGGTAGGCACTCTTGTCGTTTTACGGATGGTCGCCTTGGAATCATGGGCTGCATTGGGTTGTTGGGTTGTTTTACCTCTGAGCGTCACTTTTTTGCACATCATGGGCTAAATGGCCAGGTCACATGGACCCCGAAGGCTCACATCCAGCGTGTTCTTTAACGTGCACAGGGTATGGCTCTCCCGCACACGGGGTCACGGCTTAACGTCCCATCCGACGGACGGCGGCCTTTCCAAGCCCATCGGTGTCCCCTACTGACCGTGGACAGGGCGGGGAATTTTGCGAAGATAAATCTCAACACTCGCCCAGCTGGGACTCGAACCTGGGAACTACAGATTACGAGCCTGGCGCGCTACCGACTGAACCACCCCCGCCCCTCATGGGCTGTAATACCAGCCAAATATTTCCAGTACTTGGCACGTGGGACATTTGATGCTACGCACAGACTTTATGTAGCGAAAAACTTCTGTGTCAGATCCATAACCAATGTTACTTTATTAAAATCTTTTGAACACAAAAGTATACAATTTCACAGAAACAATATATACTGTATATATACAATTTTTTAACTTTTTTATTCACAACATTTTTTAAAAATGAATGCTATTAACTAAATTCATACAATCCATTTTTTAAATCGAAGAAGTTTAACCTCTTAGCAAAACCTCGACGTTACGGCACTGTTAATTTCATGGACAACACTTCAAATGGTTGTTTGATTGCTTTACCTATAACGGGTACTTTTGTGCACACAATAAACTAAATATTCAGGTCACAAGGACCCCCAAGGGATCATACAATGTTGTGTAAAGGATTACTGGATAGTAGTTAAGAGATTGATGGCAGTTCCCCGTGAAGACTATCCAGCTAGATCTTTAATATCCACTGTACGCGGAGCATTGGTTTAATTTTCATCTGAGGGACGGCGGCCTTTCGAACCCATTCGGTGCCTTCTTTATTAGTGAGATCTGAACAAGAGTTTGTGGAGAACATGGTAATGAAATGAGAAAATTGGAACTCTAACCAGAGAGGGGGTGGCTCAGTCGGTAGCGCGCCAGGCTCGTAATCTGTAGTTCCCAGGTTCGAGTCCCAGGTGGGTCAGCCTTGAGATTTATCTCCGCAAAATTCCCCGCCCTGCCCACGGTCAGTAGGGGACACCGATGGGCTTGGAAAGACCGCCGTCCGTCGGATGGGACGTTAAGCCGTGGCCCCGTGTGCGGGAGAGCCATACCCTGTGCACGTTAAAGAACACGCTGGATGGCCTTGACGGGAGGCTACCATCTGTCTCCCAACAGCTGTTCCAGTAGTTCCACACATACATCCATGCCTTACCCGTGGCTCGAACCCAGGTCCCTTAGATCAGAAGCCAAGCGCTCTAACCACTCGGCCATGGGACGGTTAACCTACGAACCCGAAATATACCTTTGGGCAAATTTTCACATTTGTAGTCTGTATAGAACACTCTTAGATCGAATTTTGACTTCTGTTTGACATCGAAGGCTACATGGGATGTCAGATTTATTCCTTTTAATTATATCTACAACTCTAATTACCTATAGATGCATATTTTCAGAGCTTTACCCCTTCTGGCTCATAGTTACAATTAGCGTTATATCCCCTCCCCCAACAGACGACTCGCTCAGTCACATTCAACTACGAATGTGTATTAGATAACATTTGTTCAATTCGGAGTGGCAACAGAAAGGAGAGTCGCATGCAACGAGATAATAACGTTGGTCACATGATACGGTGAGAATAGTTGTGAAAATAAAGTCAATAGGTTGATGGAATGTATTGAGGATATGGTGAGTTGTACGTGCATCAAGAAGTCCTATTCTTGGAGTGAAGGTGGGCCGAGGCAGTGGAATTGCTATCTCAGTCGTTGGAAGAGCCCTTTCCGTTGACACCAGCAGTTGGTACCCCAAAAGTTGCATTTACAGGAATGGCAACAGCCATTGAATCTGCTGCCTTCACAACTCTTTCCACGAGGAATACAGGCTCGCCTACAAGGAAACAAGATAACATTTTTTGCTCTGATTCTTTGATTCGTTACGAAAATATCTGCGATAACAAATGTACACTGAAAGGACAATTTATTATGACACCCACTTAATAGCGTATGGGTCAACCTTTCGCCCTCACAACAGCAGCAACATATCGGGGCATGAGCTCTACCAAGTACTGGAAATATGTGGCTGGTATTGAGGCCCGTGATTCCAAAACGATCATCCGTAAAACGACGAGAGTTGTCAGTTGGGTTGGGTTGTTTTACCTCTGAGCGGAACTTTTTTGCACACCATGGGCTAAATGGCCAGGTCACATGGACTCCAAAGGCGCAGAGAAGGTTGGGGGAGGGGACCCACTGGAACAGCTGTTGGAAAACAGATGGTAGTCTCCCGTCAAGGACATCCAGCGTGTTCTTTAACGTGCACAGGGTATGACTCTCCTGCACATGGGGCCACGGCTTAACGTCCCATCCGACGGACGGTCGCCTTTAAAAGCCCATCGGTGTCCCCTGCTGACCGTGGGCAGGGCGTGGAATTTTGCGGAGATAAATCTCAACGCTGACTCACCTGGGATTCGAACCTGGGAACTACAGATTACTAGGCTGGCACCCTACTGAGCCACCCCCGCCCCAGAGTTGCCAGTGGTGGGTTTTGGGACTCAAATGCATTGCTCCACTTCGTTCCACAGATGTTCAATAGGGTTCAAATCCGAAGAAAGGGACAATCGAGGGTTTTGAACTTACTGGAATGCTCCTCCAACCAGTAATTCGCCAGACAAGTGATATGAGACGTGGTGTTTTTAAGAGAAGGTATCCTACTGTTGGAAATGGGTATCCATGATTGGGGTAGGTGGTCGGCGGGTACATCAGCATAGCCTTGTACAGTAATGATGATCTCAATAAGTACAATGGGCCTCCAGGTGGCCCATGTAAACACGCCGCAAAAAATTACTCCGACTTAACAGTTAGGTTCCATTGCTTCGTGTGGTGACACCCATCGCCATGCTGTAGTTGGACCTCGATTCATCAGACCAAGCTACCCGTTCCCAGTCTTCCACAGTCCATTGTCGATGTTCATTCGCCAACTGCAGCTTCAGAGCCCATTGATGTGTTGTTAACAAGGGTACTCGATATGGGCGTCGACTGCCATAGCCCAATCGTGCCATCGTACAGTCGCTCAAAAAAATATCCGAACACTATGGTTGATTACAGAATTCAGAAAAAATATCTGGATCGCGTACAGCAACTGTACACGCTCCAGTTACCGTTCACAGCAAACTGGAGCGTGTGCAGTACCGCACATGCTCCAGTTTTGCTGTGAACGGTAACTGCATACACTCAATATTTCTGTGAGTGGGTCCACACGATCCAGGTTTTTGTGAGCTCACACGTTCCAATGTGCTGTGAACATTAACCGCAACCGCTCCAGTTTGCTGTGAACGGTAACTGCACACGCTCAATATTTCTGTGAGTGGGCCCACACGATCCAGGTTTTTGTGAGCTCACACGATCCAATGTGCTGTGAACATTAACCGCAACCGCTCCAGTTTGCTGAGAACGGTAACTGCATACACTCAATATTTCTGTAAGTGGGTCCACACGATCCAGGTTTTTGTGAGCTCACACGATCCAATGTGCTGTGAACATTAACCGCAACCGCTCCAGTTTGCTGTGAACGGTAACTGCACACGCTCAATATTTCTGTGAGTGTCACGTGACACGAAGGTTGCCAGATCACTAATTTCTAAAGAAAATCGTTGCCAGATATTTTTTCTGAATTCTGTAATCAACAACAGTGTTCGGATATTTTTTGTGCGACTGTACATAGAATGGTCTTTGCACAAACCTTTGTAGCTGCCTTGTCATTGAATGCCATTGTTATCATCTGCACTGTGGACCTCCATTCTGAAGTTACCTTATGGGAGAGGCGCCAGTCACTTCGAATATCAATGGCCCCCATCACAGCCACATTTTCCCCAGTGGCTGCAGGTTTTGCCAGTTTTGATGTGGCCCTGGTACGCACATGAGATGGTATCGTGAGGAAATCCTAGACGTTCTGCAGTCGCGAATATAGAGCACCCCAATTTCTGGCATCAATTATCTACCCATAATCGAATTCACTCAGATCACCGTGTTTACCTCGGGGCGGGGGTGGCTCAGTCGGTAGCACGCCAGGCTTGTAATCTGTAGTTCCCAGGTTCGAGTCCCAGCTGGGTCAGCGTTGAGATTTATCTCCGCAAAAATCCCCGCCCTGCCACATCGGGGACATGGACTTGGAAAATGGACTTGGAAAGATGGACTTGGAAAGGCCGCCGTCCGTCGGATGGGACGTTAAGCCGTGGCCCTGTGTGCGGGAGAACCATACCCTGTGCACGTTAAAAAACACGCTGGATGGCCTTGGCGGGAGGCTACCATTTATCTCCCAACAGCTGTTCCAGTGGGTCCCCTATTGCATCGTCTTCCCACAGGTAGCGCTGCTTTAGCAGTAATCACACATGACAGCCATCATGGACATCGGTCGAAGCAATGTGATATTAATGAATTGTTGGGTGTGAGATGCAGACGGTTGGAAACATTCTCAAGAGACTCCAGAACGTGTATGAGGTGGATGCTGTTGACTGCAACACGGTTGGTGTACCAAGCAAACATCTGCAAAAGGCGGACACGCCGACCTTCACGGGGCGGGGGTGGCTCAGTCAGTAGTGCGTCAGGCTTATAATCTGCAGTTTCCAGGTTCGAGTCCCAGCTGGGTCAGCGTTGAGACTTATCTCCGCAAAACTCACCGCCCTACGGTCAGTAGGGGACACCGATGGGCATGGAAAGGACGCCGTCCGTTGGATGGGACGTTAAACCGTGGCCACGTGCGCGGAAGAGCCATAACCTGTGTACGTTAAAGAACACCCTGGATGGCCTTGACGGGAGGCTACCATCTGTCTCCCAACAGTTGTTCCAATGGATCCCCTCCCCTAACCTTCTCTGAGCCTTCGGGGTCCTTGTGATCTGGATATTTAGCCCATGGTGCGAAAAAAATTGCCGCTGAGGTAAAACAACTCAACCCAGCCGACCTTCACAATTACTCCCACAGTGAAGACATACTGCCGCTTGCTCTGAGATGGGTGCAGTGATGGTTGGGTTGGGTTGTTTTACCTCTGAGCTGCACTTTTTTGCACACCATGGGCTAAATGGCCAGGTCACATGGACCCCGAAGGCTCAGAGAAGGTTGGGGGACCCACTGGAACAACTGTTGGGAGACAGATGGTAGCCTCCCGTCAAGGCCATCCAGCGTGTTCTTTAACGTGCACAGGGTATGGCTCTCCCGCACATGGGGCCACGGCTTAACATCCCATCCGACGGACGGTGGCCTTTCCAAGCCCATCGGTGTCCCCTACTGACCGTGGGCAGGGCAAAGAATTTTGCGGAATAAATCTCAACGCTGACCCAGCTGGGATTCGAACCTGGGAACTACAGATTACGAGCCTGGCGCGCTACCGATTGAGCCACTCCCGCCCCGTGAAGTGATGGTGATCATAAAAAAAAATAGAATTATGTTCCTATATGAACTACCTATATACTACAGAAATAACAATACTGTAAAATAAATATTGTTTCTTAAAAAAACTGTGGGGCTTTGCCTTCTGAGTGGGGGCGGGAGTGGCTCAGTCTGTAGCGCGCCAGGCTCGTAATCTGTAGTTCTCAGGTTCGAGTCCCAGCCGGGTCAGCGTTGAGATTTATCTCCGCAAAATTCCTTGCCCTGCCCACGGTTAGTAGGGGACACCGATGGGCTAGGAAAGGCCGCCGTCCGTCGGATGGGACGTTAAGCCGTGGCCCCGTGTGCGGGAGAGCCATACCCTGTGCATGTTAAAGAACACGCTGGATGGCCTTGACGGGAGGCTACCATCTGTCTCCCAACAGCTGTTGCAGTGGGTCCCCTCCCCCAACCTTCTCTGAGCCTTCGGGGTCCATGTGACCTGGCCATTTAGCCCATGGTGTGCAAAAAAGTGCCGCTCAGAGGTAAAACAACCCAACGTTAAAGAACACGCTGGATGGCCTTGACGGGAGGCTACCGTTTGTCTCCCAACAGCTGTTGCAGTGGGTCCCCTCCCCCAACCTTCTCTGAGCCTTCGGGGTCCATGTGACCTGGTCATTTAGCCCATGGTGTACAAAAAAGTGCCGCTCAGAGGTAAAACAACCCAACCCAACCTTCTGAGTGACCTTCCTATTTATCAGAAAAATATTTGGCATGCTTGGTAAGGTCTTAGAGTATGGTTGTAAAGTGAGGCCATATTTTCATTTAATAGTTTGCAAAACGAAGCGAACAATAAAAACTAAACTGAAATCGATTTCAATTCATTGAAACTGAAATTAACTTCCATTTGTTCAAACCGAACTGTAGATAGGTTTATAGCAGGTGATGTAAATTTTATCTGAAAAATAAATAAATTAAAAAATTTAAGAAAATACCTATCTAGGAAGATAGGTCAAAAATACTCTCAAAAGTAGAAAAAAAAACTAAAGCATATCGATGGTGCAAACAGACACTGAATTCGTGTTCGTTTCAAAGGTTGTTGGGTCTCTGAGCGGCACTTTTTTGCACACCATGGGCTAAATGGCCAGGTCACATGGACCCCGAAGGCTCAGAGAAGGTTGGGGGAGGGGACCCACTGGAACAGCTGTTGAGAGACAGATGGTAGCCTCCCGTCAAGGCCATCCAGCGTGTTCTTTAACGTTGGGTTGTTTGACCTCTGAGCGACACTTTTTTGCACACCATGGGCTAAATGGCCAGGTTACATGGACCCCGAAGGCTCAGAGAAGGTTGGGGGAGGGGACCCACTGGAACAGCTGTTGAGAGACAGATGGTAGCCTCCCGTCAAGGCCATCCAGCGTGTTCTTTAACGTTGGGTTGTTTGATCTCTGAGCGGCACTTTTTTGCACACCATGGGCTAAATGGCCAGGTCACATGGACCCCGAAGGCTCAGAGAAGGTTGGGGGAGGGGACCCACTGGAACAGCTGTTGAGAGACAGATGGTAGCCTCCCGTCAAGGCCATCCAGCGTGTTCTTTAACGTTGGGTTGTTTGACCTCTGAGCGGCACTTTTTTGCACACCATGGGCTAAATGGCCAGGTCACATGGACCCCGAAGGCTCAGAGAAGGTTGGGGGAGGGGACCCACTGGAACAGCTGTTGAGAGACAGATGGTAGCCTCCCGTCAAGGCCATCCAGCGTGTTTTTTAACGTGCAAAGGGTATGGCTCTCCCACACAAGGGCCCACGGCTTAACGTCCCATCCGACGGACGGCGGCCTTCCAAGCCCATCGGTGTCCCTTTCTGATCGTGGGCAGGGCGGGGAATTTTGCGAAGATAAATCTCAAAGCTGACCCAGCTGGGACTCGAACCTGGGAACTACAGATTACGAGCCTGGCGCGCTACCGACTGAGCCACCCCCTCCCCTCATTTCAAAGGAAGGCAGGACGCCGGCAATCTTGTTGAATAGATAAATCGGCGTTCAATCTTCCTTTGAACTGAATACGAACTCAGTGACTGATTGCACCATCGATATGCTTTAGGTTCATTTTCTGCTTTTTAGGTCGCATATCGGAAGATAGGTAATTTTAAATTTTTTAATTTTATTTGTATTTTTTCCTTTGTCACTAAAAACTTTTACCTTCAAAAACTTTTATTTGATATATGACTCATAAACATCGACAGCATTTTTCCTTCCCTTTTGGAGTGTTTGAGGTAGCCCATGATATTGGAGGTTGGGTTGGGTTGTTTTACCTCTGAGCTGCACTTTTTTGCACACCATGGGCTAAATGGCCAGGTCACATGGACCCCGAAGGCTCAGAGAAGGTTGGAGGAGGGGACCCACTGGAACAGCTGTTGGGAGACAGATGGTAGCCTCCCGTCAAGGCCATCCAGCGTGTTCTTTAACGTTGGGTTGTTTTACCTCTGAGCTGCACTTTTTTGCACACCATGGGCTAAATGGCCAGGTCACATGGACCCCGAAGGCTCAGAGAAGGTTGGAGGAGGGGACCCACTGGAACAGCTGTTGGGAGACAGATGGTAGCTTCCCGTCAAGGCCATCCAGCGTGTTCTTTAACGTTGGGTTGTTTTACCTCTGAGCGGCACTTTTTTGCACACCATGGGCTAAATGGCCAGGTCACATGGACCCCGAAGTCTCAGAGAAGGTTGGAGGAGGGGACCCACTGGAACAGCTGTTGGGAGACAGATGGTAGCCTCCCGTCAAGGCCATCCAGCGTGTTCTTTAACGTTGGGTTGTTTTACCTCTGAGCGGCACTTTTTTGCACACCATGGGCTAAATGGACAGGTCACATGGACCCCGAAGGCTCAGAGAAGGTTGGAGGAGGGGACCCACTGGAACAGCTGTTGGGAGACAGATGGTAGCCTCCCGTCAAGGCTATCCAGCGTGTTCTTTAACGTTGGGTTGTTTTACCTCTGAGCGGCACTTTTTTGCACACCATGGGCTAAATGGCCAGGTCACTTGGACCCCGAAGGCTCAGAGAAGGTTGGAGGAGGGGACCCACTGGAACAGCTGTTGGGAGACAGATGGTAGCCTCCCGTCAAGGCCATCCAGCGTGTTCTTTAACGTGCACAGGGTATGGCTCTCCCGCACACGGGGCCACTGCTTAACGTCCCATCCGACGGACGGCGGCCTTTCCAAGCCCGTCGGTGTCCTCTACTGACCGTGGGCAGGGTGGGGAGCTTTGCGGAGATATATCTCAACGCTGACCCAGCTGGGACTCGAACCTGGGAACTACAGATTACGAGCCTGGCGCGCTACCGACTGAGCCACCCCCGCCCCATTGTTTTAAGCATATCTTTGTTGTAGAATATTAATAATGTGCATTGTGGAAAAACAAAACTTCCCTGAGAATTCAGCTAATAATATTATTGATTGAGGAGTCTTCTTAAACATAATTAAACTTAAAATGCTCTAATTTGTTTCAATAACTTATTTCTTTTATTAAACCGTCCAATTCTATTTTCTGATCCAAGATAATGATCGGCTGTTTAGACACTGACATAAGGAAGTGAAAAAAGCCACATAGAAGTCATACAAAAAGCAGGAAGCTGCAGTCTACTAGTAAAATAGTAGGACCTAAGAAAAAGGCCTGGCTCAACCACAGCACTTAAAACTTCGGTATCAGAGTTCTACTCCGTACACAGAGTATATATATATGGGAAAGGATCGCTTTCCGTGAGAGACAGGAGACGGTGTTCTCGACTACTTCACCCATTTCTGGAAGAGCCCGACCCTCTGACAGCGGCAGTTGGTTCCCCACACATTGCATCGACAGGAGGAATTGAAGCAGCAGTCGCCTGGACGATGATCACAGCTTCCTCCTCTACTAATACAACTCCTCCTTGAGAGAAAAAACAAAAAGACTCAAATTTAGCAAGGTAGAGGAATTAATTTGTTGATTTTGCAGCTCGTGGAAATGGTAACACAAAACGGAAGAACACAAGCAGATATATTGAAAGAGAGCTTATTTTCTTGTATCGAATAATTAATAACAACTAATAAATCATCAGCTTTTGAGTGAACTTAAAATTTAATGATCGATCATTAAATTGAGTGGTCCACACGATCCAGGTTATCGTTTCACAAAATCCTGGATCGTGTGGACCACTCATAGAAATATTTAGCGTGTGCAGTTACCGTTCACAGCAAACTGGAGCGTGTGCAGTAACTGCACACGCTCCAGTTTGCTGTGAACGGTAACTGGAGCGTGTACAGTTGCTGCCCACGCTCCAGATATGTAAATAATGACATTGAACCTATTTAATTAATCTCGAATTAATTTCGAACGGTAACTGGAGCGTGTACAGTTGCTGTACACGCTCCAGATATGTAAATAATGACATTGAAACTTATTTAATTAATCTCGAATTTGAATTCTCAATTACATCCTTATCAATTTTTGTGATTGCTTGAAATTTTTTTTTTTGATACAGACGCGAGTGAGACTCTTGTGGATTTTGAGCTATTTTTTTTTTCGTGTCTTGTACACAGCTTATTAATGGGGCGGGGGTGGCTCAGTCGGTAGAGCTCCAGGCTTGTAATCTGTAGCTCCCAGGTTGGAGTCCCAGTTGGGTCAGCGTTGAGATTTATCTCCGCAAAACTCCCCGCCCTGTCCACGGTCAGTAAAGGACACCGATGGGCTTGGAAAGGCCTGCCATCCGTCCGATGGGACGTTAAGCCGTGGCTCCGTGTGCGAGAGAGCCATACCTTGTGCACGTTAAAGAACATGATGGATGGCCTTGACGGGAGGCTACCATCTGTCTCCCAACAGCTGTTCCAATGATTCCCCTCCTCCAACCTTCGGGATCCTTGTGACCGGGCCATTTAGCCCATGGTGTGGGAAAAAAGCGCCGCTCAGAGGTAAAACAACCCAAACCAGCTTATTAAGAGCAAGTTTATTAGAGTGATTTCTTTAATTTGATGTTTATTACTATTATCTATTATCACGTGGTTATGTATTAGTTGTTCAGTTATATACAGAGATATTTGTCTGTATAATAATAGGTTGTTGGGTTATTTTACCTCTGAGCGGCACTTTTTTGCACACCATGGGCTAAATGGCCAGGTCACATGGACCCCGAAGGCTCAGAGAAGGTTGGGGGAGGGGACCCACTGGAACAGCTGTTGGGATACAGATGGTAGCCTCCCGTCAAGGCCATCCAGCGTGTTTTTTAACGTGCACAGGGTATGGCTCTCCCACACACGGGCCCACGGCTTAACGTCCCATCCGACGGACAGCGGCCTTCCAAGCCCATCGGTGTCCCTTTCTGATCGTGGGCAGGGCGGGGAATTTTGCGGAGATAAATCTCAAAGCTGACCCAGCTGGGACTCGAACCTGGGAACTACAGATTACGAGCCTGGCGCGCTACCGACTGAGCCACCCCCTCCCCTCATTTCAAAGGAAGGCAGGACGCCGGCAATCTTGTTGAATAGGTAAATCGGCGCTCAATCTTCCTTTGAAGTGAATACGAACTCAGTGACTGATTGCACCATCGATATGCTTTAGGTTCATTTTCTGCTTTTTAGGTCGCATATCGGAAGATAGGTAATTTTAAATTTTTTAATTTTATTTGTATTTTTTCCTTTGTCATTAAAAACTTTTACCTTCAAAAACTTTTATTTGATATATGACTCATAAACATCGACAGCATTTTTCCTTCCCTTTTGGAGTGTTTGAGGTAGCCCATGATATTGGAGGTTGGGTTGGGTTGTTTTACCTCTGAGCGGCACTTTTTTGCACACCATGGGCTAAATGGCCAGGTCACATGGACCCCGAAGGCTCAGAGAAGGTTGGAGGAGGGGACCCACTGGAACAGCTGTTGGGAGACAGATGGTAGACTCCCGTCAAGGCCATCCAGCGAGTTCTTTAACGTTGGGTTGTTTTACCTCTGAGCGGCACTTTTTTGCACACCATGGGCTAAATGGCCAGGTCACATGGACCCCGAAGGCTCAGAGAAGGATGGAGGAGGGAACCCACTGGAACAGCTGTTGGGAGACAGATGGTAGCCTCCCGTCAAGGCCATCCAGCGTGTTCTTTAACGTTGGGTTGTTTTACCTCTGAGCGGCACTTGTTTGCACACCATGGGCTAAATGGCCAGGTCACATGGACCCCGAAGGCTAAGAGAATCTTGGAGGAGGGGACCCACTGGAACAGCTGTTGGGAGACAGATGATAGCCTCCCGTCAAGGCCATCCAGCGTGTTCTTTAACGTTGGGTTGTTTTACCTCTGAGCGGCACTTTTTTGCACACCATGGGCTAAATGGCCAGGTCACATGGACCCCGAAGGCTCAGAGAAGGTTGGAGGAGGGGACCCACTGGAACAGCTGTTGGGAGACAGATGGTAGCCTCCCGTCAAGGCCATCCAGCGTGTTCTTTAACGTTGGGTTGTTTTACCTCTGAGCGGCACTTTTTTGCACACCATGGGCTAAATGGCCAGGTCACATGGACCCCGAAGGCTCAGAGAAGGTTGGAGGAGGGGACCCACTGGAACAGCTGTTGGGAGACAGATGGTAGCCTCCCATCAAGGCCATCCAGCGTGTTCTTTAACGTTGGGTTGTTTTTCCTCTGAGCGGCACTTTTTTGCACACGATGGGCTAAATGGCCAGGTCACATGGTCCCCGAAAGCTCAGAGAAGGTTGGAGGAGTGGACCCACTGGAACAGCTGTTGGGAGACAGATGGTAGCCTACCGTCAAGGCCATCCAGCTTGTTCTTTAACGTTGGGTTGTTTTACCTCTGAGCGGCACTTTTTTGCACACCATGGGCTAAATGGCCAGGTCACATGGTCCCCGAAGGCTCAGAGAAGGTTGGAGGAGGGGACCCACTGGAATAGCTGTTGGGAGACAGATGGTAGCCTCCCGTCAAGGCCGTCCTGCGTGTTCTTTAACGTTGGGTTGTTTTACCTCTGAGCGGCACTTTTTTGCACACCATGGGATAAATGGCCAGGTCACATGGTCCCCGAAGGCTCAGAGAAGGTTGGGGGAGGGGACCCACTGGAACAGCTGTTGGCAGACAGATGGTAGCCTCCCGTCAAGGCCATTCAGCGTATTCTTTAACGTGCACAGGGTATGGCTCTCCCGCACACGGGCCCACGGCTTAACGTCCCATCCGACGGACGGCGGCCTTCCAAGCCCATCGGTGTCCCTTACTGACCGTGGGCAGGGCGGGGAATTTTGCGGAGATAAATCTCAAAGCTGACCCAGCTAGGACTCGAACCTGGGAACTACAGATTACGAGCCTGGCGCGCTACCGACTGAGCCACCCCCTCCCCTCATTTCAAAGGAAGGCAGGACGCCGGCAATCTTGTTGAATAGATAAATCGGCGCTCAATCTTCCTTTGAAGTGAATACGAACTCAGTGACTGATTGCACCATCGATATGCTTTAGGTTCATTTTCTGCTTTTTAGGTCGCATATCGGAAGATAGGTAATTTTAAATTTTTTAATTTTATTTGTATTTTTTCCTTTGTCACTAAAAACTTTTACCTTCAAAAACTTTTATTTGATATATGACTCATAAACATCGACAGCATTTTTCCTTCCCTTTTGGAGTGTTTGAGGTAGCCCATGATATTGGAAGTTGGGTTGGGTTGTTTTACCTCTGAGCGGCACTTTTTTGCACACCATGGGCTAAATGGCCAGGTCACAAGGACCCCGAAGGCTCAGAGAAGGTTGGGGGAGGGGACCCACTGGAACAGCTGTTGGGAGACAGATGGTAGCCTCCCGTCAAGGCCATCCAGCGTGTTCTTTAACGTTGGGTTGTTTTACCTCTGAGCGGCACTTTTTTGCACACCATGGGCTAAATGGCCAGGTCACATGGACCCCGAAGGCTCAGAGAAGGTTGGAGGAGGGGACCCACTGGAACAGCTGTTGGGAGACAGATGGTAGCCTCCCGTCAAGGCCATCCAGCGTGTTCTTTAACGTTGTGTTGTTTTACCTCTGAGCGGCACTTTTTTGCACACCATGGGCTAAATGGCCAGGTCACATGGACCCCGAAGGCTCAGAGAATGTTGGAGGAGGGGACCCACTGGAACAGCTGTTGGGAGACAGATGGTAGCCTCCCGTCAAGGCCATCCAGCGTGTTCTTTAACGTTGGGTTGTTTTACCTCTGAGCGGCACTTTTTTGCACACCATGGGCTAAATGGCCAGGTCACATGGACCCCGAAGGCTCAGAGAAGGTTGGAGGAGGGGACCCACTGGAACAGCTGTTGGGAGACAGATGGTAGCCTCCCGTCAAGGCCATCCAGCGTGTTCTTTAACATGCACAGGGTATATCTCTCCCGCACACGAGGCCACGTCTTAACGTATCATCCGACGGACGGCGGCCTTTCCAAGCCCATCGGTGTCCCCTACTGACCGTGGGCAGGGCGGGGAATTTTTGCGGAGATAAATCTCAACTCTGACTCAGCTGGGACTCGAACCTGGGAACTACAAATTACGAGCCTGGCGCCCTACCGACTGAGCCCCCCCCCCCGCCCCCCATGATATTGGAGACGAAAAAAGTTTCAATTTGAGATATGACTCGTTAAAGTCGAACTCCCTCGAAAATCCGCCCCCCAGTTGGGGTGGGTAGAATGGTGGGGAGAAAATTCGAAATCGTTTACGACGGTCATCACATGAGCTTTCATCTGATACCTAACTCGTAACTATAGACCCCTTGTTTTCAAAATGGGGCGGGGGTGCCTCAGTCGGTAGCGCGCCAAGCTCGTAATCTGTAGTTCCCAGGTTCGAGTCCCTGCTGGGTCAGCGTTGAGATTTATCTCCGCAAAATACCCCGCCCTGCCCACCGTCAGTAGGGGAAACCGATGGGCTTGGAAAGGCCTCCGTCCTTCGGATGGTACGTTAAGTGTGGCCCCGTGTGTGGGAGAGCAATACCCTGTGCACGTTAAAGAAGACGCTGGATGGCCTTGACGGGAGGCTACCATCTGTCTCCTAACAGCTCTTCCAGTGGGTACCCTCCCCCAACCTTCTCTGAGCCTTCGGGGTCCATGTGACCTGGCCATTTAGCCCATGGTGTGCAAAAAAGTGCCGGTCAGAGGTAAAACAACCCAACCCAACTCTTGTTTTCGAAAGATATAGGAGAAGAACGAATTTCACATTTCACGTTTTTTAGAGGGGAAAGAAGGCAAGGGGCTATATTTTTTTACCACAACAACCCCCACGTCATAAGTTTTCATTTGATATAGAACTTGTCACTTCTGGCACTCGCATTCTGGATATTTACAGGAACAATCATTTTCGTATTTTCTCTTTTTTAGGGTTTTTTTGGCGCATGAGCTACTTAGGCTATAATGCGCCAAACAAGATATAAAAAAAGCTAAAAGACGAGTATCCCTTAACCGATGTTAAAATCAAATGCAGTAAAAGTTAAAAGACAACATCAACAGTATGTATATATAACAGATAAACAATGAAAACAAAATATAAATATAACAAGAAAAATAACAAGTTGTATATATAACATGAACAACCCAGATGTAAGGCCTGGGTTAGACATAAAATAATACAATGTAAAATCAAAGCCTAGTAAAATAGCCACAATATTGCAAAAACTTAAAAACTGCCGTTAAAATACAATGGTGTGATAAAAGATGTCTGAGTGTAGGGGGCTCGGACGTAAAATTATGAAAGTAAAAAAACATACGTCGTTCAAAGTTGAAACATCGACATTCAATTAAAATATGTTTGATAGTTAAAATGGTGTCGCAAAACTCACACTTAGGTACAGTCGCTCAAAAAAGTATCAGAACACTATGGTTGATTACAGAATTCAGAAAAAATATCTGGCAGCGATTTTTTTAGAAATTAGTGATCTGGCAACCTTCGTGTCACGTGATTACAGAATTCAAAAAAAATATCTGGAGCGTGTACAGCAACTGTACACGCTCCAGTTGTCGTTCACAGCAAACTAGAGTGTGTGCAGTTACTGCACACGCTCCAGTTTGCTGTGAATGGTAACTGCACACGCTCAATATTTCTGTCAGTGGGCCCACACGATTCAGGATTTTGTGAGCTCACACGATACAATGTGCTGTGAACATTAACCGCAACCGCTCCAGTTTGCTGGGAACGGTAACTGCACGCGCTCCATATTCATTGCATTATATATTCATACGCATTATATGTATTAAAAAAAATCCGAAATCCAAAAAACCCGCCCTGTCACGTGACACGAAAGTTGCCAGATCGCTAATTTCAAAAAAATCGTTGCCAGATATTTTTCTGAATTCTGTAATCAACCATAGTGTTCGGATACTTTTTTGAGTGACTGTATGTCGTCCGCCCTAGAAGAAACGAATGACCTAAGCGGAGCCGAGCAAACACAACTTCCTCCTTGCGATTCCTGCGGTAACAAGAATGCCATGGTTTGATGATAGGTTTGATATCAAAGAGCTTGTTCGTAAGCTGTTCTGACCGAGATCACTGCCAGTACCCGGAGCTCGGTGGTAAAACGCTGCCGGAAATCCAGATAGGGAACCGGCAACGGAGAGTCGGACAGGGGCGTGGCTGACCTGGCAGCGGAATCTGCCAAATCATTGCCTCTGATTCCGACGTGACCGGGGACTTTTTTTTTGGGGGGGGGGGGGTGAGATGACAGAAAATTTATTTACAAAATTAAAATTTCTGCAACAAAGTTTTCTTAGCACACCTTACTCCCATCTGCAATCTTTAATGTAACACAAATTCGTTTAATCGCTTGGCTTTACAAATAGCTGATCTCACTATAGTCACAATTTAGTGCTTCGGCTTGTCGCTGGCAATCCCCAAAGCCATATTGCAACTTCTCTCATACCTACACGTAATTTTTTTTTATGTTATTCTCCGAAGAATTAAAATGTTCTACTAAGTTCCAAACAGACTATTCCAATCCGCATTTTCAGGGTAGAGATTGGCTCAGTCGGTAACGCGCCAGGCTCGTATTCAGCCCTTCCCAGATTCAAGTACCAACTGTTGGAGTTTTGAGATTTCCATCCACTAATCGCTGATGAGCTGGTAAAGTCCGCCGTCCATCGGATCAGACGTTAAGCCGCGGCTCACTGTGAAGGAACATCTTACCACCTGCATGTTGGGGCGGGGGTGGCTCAGTCGGTAGCGCGCCAGGCTCGTAATCTGTAGTTTCCAGGTTCGAGTCCCAGCTGTGTCGGCGTTGAGATTTATCTCCGCAAAATTCCCCGCCCTGCCCACGATCAGTAGTGGACACCGCTGGGCTTGGAAAGGCCGCCGTCCGTCGGATGGGTTGTTAAGCCGTGGCCCCGTGCGGAAGATCCATACCCTGTGCACGTTAAAGAACACGCTGGATGGCCTTGACGGGAGGCTACCATCTGTCAACAGCTATTCCAATGGGTCCCCTCCCCCAACCTTCTCTGAGCCTTCGGGGTCTATGTGACCTGGCCATTTAGCCCATGGTGTGCAAAAAAGTGCCGCTCAGAGTTAAAACAACACAATCCAACCCTGCATGTTGAAGAACACGCTGGATAGCCTTGAAGGGAGGCTTCGATCTGTTTCCTAGCAACTGTTCAGTGGATCCTCTTCCCCAAAACTTCTCTGGCCTTGGGATCCTTGTGACCTGGTCATTTAACTCACTGTGTGCAAAAAACAAAAAAAAAAAATGACGCTTCGAGATAAAACAACGCAACTCATACTATCCTAATTCTTGCTGTCTCTGTGACTTGGTTATTACTGAGGTTTAGTACTTAATTTTGAGGCACATTTGACGTCTTATTTTTGACAAACCTCAACATATAATGGATAAATATGTGAGCATTTTTATTTTCATTCTAAAATGTTGATAGTGAATAAATAAAATATCTATTTTAGTTGTATTTAACTCACTTATTTCGCAAGAGGACATTTTCCTGCATCTTGTTATCTTCCGTGAATATTTCAGAGTCTGTAAATATACAACAAGCATTAGTACAATACAAAGCAATGTGGATGCACACATATCAATAGCAGATTAAAGCACAAGGAACGATACAAAAATAAATGTGTATGCACTTATCAATACCGGATTAAAGCACAAGCCATCTAAGCCCTTGATCATACAGGGGCCTTCAGAATACAAACCTTTACAATAGAAATAATTTCATAACTAAGTACAACATTAGTCGGAAAATAATTTCATGACTAAGTACAACATTAGTCGGAAAATAATTTCATGACTAAGTACAACATTAGTCGGAAAATAATTTCATGACTAAGTACAACATTAGTCGGGTCAGCGTTGAGATTTATCTCCGTAAAATTCCCCGCCCTGCCCACGGCCAGTAGGGGACACCGATGGGCTTGGAAAGGCCGCCGCCCGTCGGATGGGACGTTAAGCCGTGTGCGGGAGAGCCATATCCTGTGCGCAGAACACGCTGGTTCAAAGAACACGCTGGGTGGCCTTGACGTGAGCAAAGAGTTTGTGTGCAAAGAACACGTTGGGTGGCCTTGACGTGAGGCTACCATCTGTCTCCTAACAGCTGTTCCAGTGGGTCCCCTCACTCAACCTTCTCTGAGCCTTCGGGTCCTTGTGACCTGGCCATTTAGCCCATGGTGTGCAGAAAAGTGCCGCTCAGAGGTAAAACAATCCAACGCTAAATAGCTAATAGATAGGTAAATTTCCCAAATATTACCTATGCCTAAGTAAGACCTTACTTGCGCCTTAATCAGTTTGTTACATTTGATTCATTCAATTTAAAGATGATAATTGAAGTGTGTAGCAGTGGGTTCAGCAACCTTTTTGGTCCCACGGACACCCCTATTCATTCAATAGGGGGTTAAATATAATTTTTTCTGTGCCCCCACCCACTAGGAAGTCTAACTCTTTCGGCAGAATCTCTTCCCATAATTCCCTGATACATTTTAACTAAAAAAAATGGGCGACTTAAGTCTTATTTAAAGAAGAGAAAGAGGATTTTACGAGAGAATAATCTGTAATCGCATTATTTACTTTCGTCTTTATTAACCCCAGAGATTCTGTTTTAAATTAAAAATGCACACCATAAAGACTAATTGAAACCAACATTTGAAGAACTGAAAGCAGAAATGAAATGGGATTAAACTGTTCGTCACTCGTTTGTGGGATCTGCATTTGCTGCTCTTAAAATCAGAAGAAATAGATTGTTGATTAAATTGCTTTCACTCCCCGTTTTTAAAGAATGATTTGCATCGTCACCTCACTGAAATATCTCTTTACTTTTCACAAAGGGGCGGGGGTGGCTCAGTCGGTAGCGCGCCAGGCTCGTAATCTGTAGTTCGTAGGTTCGAGTCCCAGCTTGGTCAGTGTTGAGATTTATCTCCGCAAAATTCCCCGCCCTGCCCACGGTCAGTAGGGGACACCGATGGGCTTGGTAAAGGCCGCCGTCCGTCGGATGGGACGTTAAGCCGTGGCCCCGAGTGCGGGAGAGACATACCCTGTGCACGTTAAAGAACACTCTGGATGGCCTTGACGGAGGCTACCATCTGTCTCCCAACAGCTGTTCCAGTGGGTCCCCTCCCCCAACCTTCTCTGAGCCTTCGGGGTCCATGTGACCTGGCCATTTAGCCCATGGTTTGCAAAAAAGTGCCGCTCAGAGGTAGAACAACCCAACCCAAATACTTTTCACAAAAACTCAGAATAACACCAAAAATATAATTCTATTCACGATCGTCGGCTGGATTTTTGGCAGAGAACTGAGTCTACGTGGGAATCAAAATTCGTAAATAAAGTGTTTTAGCCACGGGAGGTTAAAATCACGATTTCAATTTCCGAGCTTAAATTTTTTTTTAAGTATCAGTTGAACTGAACCCAGCACTGACCGGTTCTCACTTATTTTGCTGCACTAAAGATTCATTTTGTGAGCTCTATCTCCCCGATTCTTTAGCACACAGATTCAATACAGAATAATTGTCTGGCGTTTGCTCAGGTCATTGCTGACGTCAGTTCGCTATCTCATAGCCAGTGGTTTCGTTTCTGAGCAATCCATCTAGTTTTTTGTTTCCATTTCGTCGAAATGGACTATTGATAGTAGGAGCTATTGCTCTATATGCGTGGATTTTAAATCCACGCATATAGAGCAATAGTTCCACTAAAATCACCATTAAGACTAATTGAAACCAACTTTTGAGGAGTTGGGTTGGGTTGTTTTACCTCTGAGCGGCACTTTTTTGCACACCATGGGCTAAATGGGCAGGTCACATGGACCCCGAAAGCTCAGAGAAGGTTGGGGGAGGGGACCCACTGGAACAGCTGTTGGGAGACAGATGGTAGCCTCCCGTCAAGGCCATCCAGTGTGTTCTTTAAAGTGCACAGGGTATGGCTCTCCCGCACACGGAGCCACGACTTAACGTCCCATCCGACGGACGGCGGCCTTTCGAAGTCCATCGGTGTCCCCTACTGACCGTGGGCAGGGCGGGGAATTTTGCGGAGATAAATCTCAACGCTGACCCAGCAGGGACTCGAACCTGGGAACTAGAGATTATGAGCCTAGCGCGCTACCGACTGAGCCACCCCCGCCCCAGGGCTAAATGTAACCTGGCCATTTATGGTACCATATATTTTCTTAAATACCATATATTTCTTAAATGTATTTTTTAGGGGCGGGGGTGCACAGTCGGTAGCGCTCCAGGCTCGTAACTGTAGTTCCCAGGTTCGAGTCCCAGCTGGGTCAGCGTTGAGATTTATCTCCGCAAAATTCTCCGCCCTGCCCACGGTCAGTAGGGGACACCAATGGTCTTGGAATATGACGCCGTCCGTCGGATGGGACGTTAAGCCGTGGTCCCGTGTGATAGAAAGCCATACCCTGTGCACGTTAAAGAACACACTGGATGGCCTTGACGGGAGGCTACCATCTGTCTCCCAACAGCTGTTCCAGTGGGTCCTCTCACCCAACCTTCTCTGAGCCTTCGGGGTCCATGTGACCTGGCCATTTAGACCATGGTGTGCAAAAAAATTTCAAACAAGAGGTAAAACAACCCAAAAATGCATTTTTAGTGTCGGGCTTAAACTACGGAGCTAAAAAATATTCAAAGACAACTGTTTTGGATTTCAAAGCAGGTAGACAAGTTGAGATTACGTGTTAGATGAAAATGGCGGCAAAGGATCACGAAACTTGTGCATTTTCGTGCATTTTTAAGGAATATGTTTAAGGACCTATAAAATGGAGTGCAAAATGTTATACAGCGATGGAAAACTAGTCCCCCCTCCCAATTTCTTTCTGGATCCGGGCCTACTTGTATGCCATAAAAATTACGGGTAAGTCAACAACTCTAAATGCAAAATGCAAGAAAATGTATCTCCTATCGCCATATTTGGAAAATAATTAAGGAAGTTTTCCTCGTTCAATTTTCTGGTCTTTCCGCTGACAGACGATTAGGATTTATGACTTAAGCGCAGATTCATAACACGGGGCTTCACTAATGGAGTCCCAGCTGAGTCCCCAGGTTCGAGTCCCAGCTGGGTCAGCGTTGAGATTTATCTCCGCAAAATTCTCCGCCCTGCCCACTGTCAGTAGGGGACACCAATGGTCTTGGAAAAACCGCCGTATGGGACGTTAAGCCGTGGTTCCGTGTGCGGGAGAGCCATACCTTGTGCACGTTAAAGAACACGCTGGATGGTGTTGACGGGAGGCTACCATCTGTCACTTAACAGCCTGAGCAGTTTTCGTTCCTTTGTCGTCGTCTTGTTCTTCGTTGGGTTGTTCTACCTTTGAGCGGCACTTTTTTGCACACCATGGTTAAATGGCCAGGTCACAATGACCCCGAAGGCTCAGAGAAGGTTGGGGAGGGGACCCATTGGAACAGCTGTTGAGAGACAGATGGTAGCCTCACGTCAAGGCCATCTAGCGTGTTCTTTAACGTGAACAGGAAATTCCGCACACGTGGCCACGGCTTAACGTCCCATCCGACGGACGGCGGCCTTTCGAAGCCCATCGGTGTCCCCTACTGACCGTGGGCAGGGCGGGGAATTTTGCGGAGATAAATCTCAACGCTGACCCAGCTGGGACTCGAACCTGGGAACTACAGATTACGAGCCTGGCGCGCCCCCTGTCATGTTTGATTACTGCTAAAGCAGCGCTACCTGTGGGAAGACGATGCAATTTTAATAAAAAAGAAATGGAAAGATTGTACCAATACACTGTACTAGTAACAATGATGTAGGGAAAACACTGATCAATAAAAAATCTGAAATATTTTTTTTTGAGTGACCTACGTATATTGCGAGCTATAAATAAGTCAGATATCTATCTACCTGTTGTATAACATACCTGCGACTGTTATGATGGGTAAACACGGGTTGGTTTGGGTTGTTTTACCTCTGAGCGGCACTATTTTGCACACCATGGCTAAATGGCCAGGTCACATGGACCCCGAAGGCTCAGAGAAGGTTGTGGGAGGGGACCCACTGGAAGAGCTGTTGGGAGACAGATGGTAGCCTCCCGTCAAGGCCATCCAGCGTGTTCTTTAACGTGCACAGGGTATGGCTCTCCCGCACACGGGGCCACGGCTTAACGTCCCATCCGACGGACGGCGGCCTTTCCATACCCATCGGTGTCCCCTACTGACCGTGAGAAGGGCGAGGAATTTTGCTGAGATAAATCTCAACGCTGATCCAGCTGTGACTCTAACCTGGGAAACTACAGATTACGAGCCTGGCGCGCTACCGACTGAGCCACCCCCTTGTTCTTGGTGAGATATCATAAAGCTATAAGATTGGAAACAGTGACGGAAACAGGGTCAATATCTAGAAAATCCCCTGATATTTTACAATGGCTCTGGGTTGTGTCAAATCAAGAAAGCTGCAATAGGGTGGTAGGAGTTGTTTGGGTTGTTTTACCTCTGAGCAAGGGGCGGGGGTGGCTCAGTCGGTAGCGCGCCAGGCTCGTAATCTGTAGTTCCCAGGTTCGAGTCCTAGCTGGGTCAGCGTTGAGATTTATCTCCGCAAAATTCCCCGCCCTGCCCACGGTCAGTAGGGGACACCGATGGGCTTGGAAAGGCCGCCGTCCGTCGGATGGGACGTTAAGCCGTGGCCCCGTGTGCGGGAGAGCCATACCCTGTGCACGCTAAAGAATACGCTGGATGGCCTTGACGGGAGGCTACCATCTGTCTCCCAACAGCTGTTCCAATGGGTCCCCTCCCCCAACCTTCTCTGAGCCTTCGGGGTCCTTGTGACCTGGACATTTAGCCCATGATGTGCAAAAAAGTGCCGCTCAGAGGTAAAACAACCCAACCCTCTGAGCAATACGTTGAAGCATGATTATTAATTTTTTTATACACAATGGGTAAATCGCCAGGTTACAAGGATCTCAAGGTTGGGAAAGAGGCTCACTGTACAGCTGATAGGAGACATGAAAACCTCACATCAAGGCCATTCTGTGTGTTGTTTAACTCAGGGTATGGCCCTCCTGCACACGGGGCGACGGTTTAACGTTTCATCAAACGGACGGCGGATTTTTAAAGCCCGTCGGTGTCACCTGTCTCACCGAGGAGAGGGTAGAGGTCTTAGCGGAGATAAGTCTCAATGCAGATCCAGTTGGGACTCGAACCTGGGAACCGTATGTTGCCAGCCGAGCGGGCTATTACTACTAACCGTGACTCGGTAGTTGAGAGAATATGGCAAGTGGTTAGTGCATGTTGCAGTCGCTCAAAAGAAATTTTAGAAAAAATTTTTAGCTCAAAAGAATTTTAGGAATTAGTGATCTGGCAACCTTCGTGACACGAAGGTTAGATCACTAATTTCTAAAAAAAAATCGTTGCCAGATATTTTTTTTGAATTCTGTAATCAACCATACCGTTCGGATACTTTTTTGAGCGACTGTTCATATTGTTACGACAGATGAATGAGCAACATTCTTCAGATGAAATCAGCAACATTCATGAATGAGCAACATCACTTCACGTTACTAGAACCCTCGTGTGTGCTTCTACATGAGATTAAATTTAACCAACGAATTGGAACTTAGAACAGTTCGGAAGAATTGGTTGGGTTGTTTTACCTCTGAGCGGCACTTTTTTGCACACGTTGGGCTAAATGGCCAGGTCACAAGGACCCCGAAGGTTCAGAGAAGGTTATGCGAGGGGACCCACTGGAACAGCTGTTGGGAGACAGATGGTAGCCTCCCATCAAGACCATCCATCGTGTTCTTTAAGGTGCACAGGGTGTGGGTCTCCCGCACACGGGGCCACGGCTTAACGTCCCATCCGACGAACGGCGGCCTTTCCAAGCCCATCGGTGTCCCTACTGACCGTGGGCAGGGCGGGGATTTTTGCGGAGATAATTCTCAACCCTGACCCAGCTGGGACTCGAACCTGGGAACTACCGATTACGAGCCTGTCACGCTACCGACTGAGCCACACCCGCCCCTCGGAAGAATGAAAATAGAGAAATGTATGCAGTAGTGCGTGGTATTTTGAAAGATGAAGAAGTTCATCTGAGTATTTACGCGTTAAGTGAAAACAAGAAGAAGTATTTTTATTATGGTGTGTGCGCGGTTGATTATTTTGTGTTGTTAATAAGATAAACTTAGTGATCTATCACAAGATAAAGGATTGTTTACGCTGGAAGTGGAGGGATTCAAGAGATACGACAGTGAAAATGTTGTAATTTAGTAGAAAAAACAGATTGGTCTTGTATGCTCTGTAGAAAAATGTTATTGATTTATGTATAATTGTAGTTAGTTTGTTTACAAGTTATTTCATCCATACCATTGCAATTTATTTAAAAATGCACTTTCTTTTGAAACTCACGTTCAGTGCCTATCCATCTTAAAATTCGCAATATTAATAAAATCATGACAATGTTTAAGTGGACAGGACTTAGTAGATATGTAGTTCGCTGAAAGATCTCGGTATTTACTATTAAGAAATGGGTTGGGTTGTTTTACCTCTGAGCAGCAGTTTTTTGCACACCATGGGCTAAATGGCCAGGTCACACGGACCCCGTAGTCTCAGAGAAGGTTGTGAGAGGGGACCCACTGGAACAGCTGTTGGGAGACATATGATAGTCTCCCGTCAAGGCCATCCTTTAACGTGCACAGGGTATGGCTCTCTCCCGCACACAGAGCCACGACTTAACGTCCCATCAGACGGACGGCGACCTTTACAAGACCATCGGTGTCCCCTACTAACCGTGGGCAGGGCAGGGAATTTTGCGGAGATAAATCTCAACGCTGACCCAGCTGGAACTCGAACCTGGGAACTACAGATTACGAGCCTGGCGCGCTACCGACTGAGCTACCCCCGCCCCATTAAGAAATGAATGTTGGAAATAATTTCTGCTTAGAGACAGCAGTATGTGCTGTTGAAAAAGATTTTTTTAAATTGAAAATAAAGAAATATTTACCACGAAACATTCGGTTAGCAACGTAAGGCCAAACTACTAAAATTCCGGCCTTTGACCCTTTTCATAAATCTTGAAATTTTCGAATATTTTTTAGAACCTAGACATCGCTCGACGGATTTAAAAATTATTTTTCTTTCAGATTTGTGTAAATATTGTGTATTATCTGCAAATAACTCCTATCTTTAAGTGGTCATTGTAACGTTTGACTTTTTTATTTGGGTCAAATCTAAATATCCATGCATATAGAGCAATAGTTCCTACTATCAATAGTTGCGTCTCCAAATGTGGCAGATAACTCCAGTTCCCCCCCCCCCCACTAGAAATAACTTAATAAAGGTGGTTGCCTTGGGCAACGGGCAGGGAGGGAGGTAAAGGGAGAGAATTTCTATCCTCTCTGAAAAAATTTATCGAAAAATCAATTTGTGAAGAGCAGTGGTTCTCAACCTTATATGTTTCACGTACAACCTTCGTGTCACGTGACACGAAGGTTGCCAGATCACTAATTTCTAAAAAACTCGTTGCCAGATATTTTTTCTGAATTCTGTAATCAACCATAATGTTCGGATATTTTTTTGAGCGACTGTACCCCCTGAAAATGTGTATGTAACTGGCGTACCCCTTGTATAGATAGATAAAACTATAGTTATAGTATAACAATGGGAATAAAATAAAACATATATATCAGTGGTTCTCAACCTTTTATGCTTCACGTACCCCCTGGAAATGTGTATGTAACTGGCGTACCCCTTGTATAGATAGATAAAACTATAGTTATAGTATAACAATGGGAATAAAATAAAACATATATATCAGTGGTTCTCAACCTTTTATGCTTCACGTACCCCCTGGAAATGTGTATGTAACTGGCGTACCCCTTGTATAGATGGATAAAACTACAGTTATAGTATAACAATGGGAATAAAATAAAACTTATATATCAGTGGTTCTCAACCTTTTATGCTTCACGTACCCCCTGGAAATGTGTATGTAACTGGCGTACCCCTTGTATGGATAGATAAAACTATAGTTATAGTATAACAATGGGAATAAAATAAAACATATATATCAGTGGTTCTCAACCTTTTATGCTTCACGTACCCCCTGGAAATGTGTATGTAACTGGCGTACCCCTTGTATAGATAGATAAAACTATAGTTATAGTATAACAATGGGAATAAAATAAAACATATATATCAGTGGTTCTCAACCTTTTATGCTTCACGTACCCTCTGGAAATGTGTATGTAACTGGCGTACCCCTTGTATAGATAGATAAAACTATAGTTATAGTATAACAATGGCAATAAAATAAAACATATATATCAGTGGTTCTCAACCTTTTATGCTTCACGTACCCCCTGGAAATGTGTATGTAACTGGCGTACCCCTTGTATAGATAGATAAAACTATAGTTATAGTATAACAATGGGAATAAAATAAAACATATATATCAGTGGTTCTCTACCTTTTATGCTTCACGTACCCCCTGGAAATGTGTATGTAACTGGCGTACCCCTTGTATAGATAGATAAAACTATAGTTATAGTATAACAATGGGAATAAAATAAAACATATACATCAGTGGTTCTCAACCTTTTATGCTTCACGTACCCCCTGGAAATGTGTATGTAACTGGCGTACCCCTTGTATAGATAGATGAAACTATAGTTATAGTATAACAATGGGAATAAAATAAAACATATATATATATCAGTTTTTCTCAACCTTTTATGCTTCACGTACCCCCTGGAAATGTGTATGTAACTGGCGTACCCCTTGTATAGATAAATAAAAATATAGTTACACACTGCTCACAAAAATTAGGGGATATTTCAAAATGAATATGAAGCGATAAAAAAAAGAAGCATTTGATTTTTTTTTTATTAAACAAGAACATCAGAAAAGGAAACGACAAGTCAAAGAAAGTTGTTCGATTATGCAAATGAGATGCAAAGCCAACTTTTATTTCATTGGTGAAAATGCACTATACAAAAGGCTGAAAGTACTGGAGTATCTGCACGTTCCCTGATCTTGAAAGTGCACATCCTGCAATTTCCCAGCCCTTGCAATGCCCCTGCAACACGATTTGCCCGAATGCGAAGACTGGAGGGCCATAGGACGTCTTGAAGCTGGTCAAACACAGACGACAGTGGCAACAGCTCTTGGAACATCCCAAAGCGTGATTAGCAGACTGTGGAATCGCTTTCAAGAGACTGGCACAGTATGAAGAAGACAAGGGCAGGGTCGCCCATCTGCCACAACAGCAAGAGATGACCGCTACCTGACCTTATTGGCAAGAAGGAATAGGCGCAGCAATGCAATAGAGCTGCGGGGACAGTTTCTTGCTGCCACTAGACGACGGATATGCACCCAGACCATAGGAAATTGGCTCCATCGTGTTGGACTGCATGTCCGGCGACCAATGGTATACATTCCGTTATCTGCTGAATACCGTAGAATCCCTAGAAGGTGGGCTGATGAGCATCGTCATTGGACCCGTGATGAGTGGTCAACTGTCCTCTTCTCTGATGAGTCACGGTTCAGTCTGCAGCCTGACAATCATCGTGTCCTGATGTGGCGTGAACGAGGAACACGGGAGAATCCACGTTTCATGCGAGAAAGGGACTCCTTCTGTGGTGGTGGAATCATGGTGTGGGCTGGCATCAGCATTGGTGGTCGTACCGACCTCCACGTCATCAGAAACGGATCGCTGACTGCTGTCAGATATCGAGATGAGGTCCTGCACCCTATAGTGGTACCCTATGCTGGAGCAGTTGGAAACAACTTTCTTTTCATGGACGATAATACAAGGCCCCACCGTGCGCATCTCGTCAACAACATACTTCAGGAGGCAGGAATCGAACGCATGGACTGGCCTTCACGTTCTCCAGACCTTAATCCCATCGAACATGCTTGGGATGCACTGGGAAGACGTCTGGCAAACCGTCCAATGCCTCCCACAACACTTCTTGAGCTTGAAGTTGCCCAGGAGCAAGAGTGGCAGAGGATACCACAAGAACTGCTGGACATTCTGATCCTATCCATGCCCATCGCTGTCAGTGCGTTTTGGCAGTCTTGGGTGACCATACACCCTACTGAACAGTCAACGTGTGCCACTCTCGTCCAGTTTGACATGCTTCTGTTCACCCCCACCAATATGTCACTTGCTACACAATTACGACAATTGAATTTGCATCTCATTTGCATAATCGAACAACTTTCTTTGACTTGTCGTTTGCTTTTCTGATGTTCTTATTTAATAAAAAAAAATTCAAAAGTTTCTTTTTTTATCGCTTCATATTCATTTTGAAATATTCCCTAATTTTTGTGAGCAGTGTAGTATAACAATGGTTTTTTTACTTTGTTACTAGATCCAGCGACTTTTGAGCTCTCACGGCGCACCCCAAAAACTTTAACCGCGTACCCCATTTTGAGAACCTCTAGTGTAGAGTAATATCAGATGTATCAAAACTTATGTCTTTTCTTTAACGAAATATAAACTTGGTGTTTCCTTTTTTCGTTGTTGTTTTTTACGTTTTCTTAGAGTAGTAGAGTAGGTTTGGTTATAAACAGAGAGAAAACTAAAGTGATGAAATTTGGTCAGGCAGGCTGTGATTCAGTTAATCTGAATGGTTGCAGTCTTGAGCAGGTGACACAGTTTAATTACCTTGGGAGTTATGTAACAGATAATGGTGATGTGAGGCATGAGATTAACAGACGAATAGGGATTGCTGCCGGGAATTTTAAGAATTTATGGAGAGTGTGGAGAAATAGGCGTATACACCTAAAGACTAAAATTAGACTGTATAATAGTTTGGTTCTTTCTAGGGTTAGTTATGGTAGTGAAACTTGGACACTTTGTAAACAAGATAACAGGAAACTAGATGCTTTTGATTCCAGATGCTTACGCAGTATCTTGGGCATTAGGTGGTTCAACTTTGTAACTAATGATGAGGTTAGGCAAAGGAGTTTGCAACCTCATTTAAGCAGCATATTGTGCAGAGAGAGACTTCGTTGGTTTGGCCATGTTCCCCGTATGAATAATTATAGATTGGCGAATAGGGTTATGAACAGTGTGCCTAAAGGCCTCAGAAAGAAGGGGAGACCTAGGATGCAGTGGGCAGACAATGTCAAACAGGATCTTGTTAGAATTGGTGTGCAGTGGCCAGATGCAGTAGATGTAGCTCAGGATAGACTTGCTTGGAGAACTAAATTGCACGGTCTGGTTGGACCTCCGTAGCCCATGACTGCTTGAGGATGATGATGATTTGTTTTATGAAGCATTTTATTTATTTTTATTTATTTTTTTGTTATGAAAAACGCTTTTTACATGTATTTTAAATAATAAAGTTTGTTGTCTTCGTGTTCTTTTCGGGCAGACTTAGATATATTATGGTTTGATATTACCCATGATTGCTGTATACGCCACTGCGCTCATTAATGAACTGCTCAACCTAAATATTTCTATCTTGAAACTTTCATTTGACTTTTGCCACCACTGAAAAGCGTTTGCTCCTTCCTGAAGCAATTTAGACCCGCCCCTCGAACTCCACCGGAGCAAACCGAAAACGTTTCGTCGACGCCCATACTGGTTCCTTAGCCGAAAATTTTATCTGAAAATTTCTTCGTGAATTTATTTTATTTCTATTCATTTTTGCCTAATATTACTTATTAATATTGGGGCAGGGGTGGCTCAGTCGGTAGCGCGCCAGGCTCGTAATCTATAGTTCCCAGGTACGAGTCCCAGCTGGGTCAGCGTTGAGATTTATCTCCGCAAAATTCCTTGCCCACCTTTCGGTAGGGGTCCTTGCCCACCTTTCGATGGGCTTGGAAGGGCCGCCGTCCGTTGGATGGGACGTTAAGCCGTGGCCCCGTGTACGGGAGAGCCACACCCTGTGCACGTTAAAGAACACACTGGATGACCTTGACGGGAAGCTACCGTCTGTCTCCCAACAGCTATTCCAGTGGGTCCTGTCACCCAACCTTCTCTGAGCCTTCGGGGTCCATGTGACCTGGCTATTTAGCCCATGGTGTGAAAAAAAGTGCCGCTCAGAGGTAAAACAACCCAACCCAACTTATTAATATCTTCGGGGTCCATGTGACCCGACCATTTAGCCCGTGGTGTGCAAAAAAAGTGCCGCTCGGAGGTAAAACAACCCAACCCAACTTATTAATATCTTCGGGGTCCATGTGACCCGACCATTTAGCCCGTGGTGTGCAAAAAAGTGTCGCTCAGAGGTAAAACAACCCAACCCAACTGATGAATATCCGTTGGTACTCTTTCCTCAAAGCGTGGAAATAAAGCTGATGAAACAGAAAGACAATGAAAACAAAATGTTAATTATAAGATTATGTTAATTACAAGATTATGTAAAACAAAGTTTAAGCAAAATGCTCTGGATCTAAATTACATAACATATATTAAATAGATAGCAGAGCTTTATATAGAGAAGTATTATTTTTTAAAAAAAAAACATCTTTGAGTAGCTTTCGAAATTGGAAAGTACGGATTATTTACTTGCATGAGCTAGGTCGTCAGTAATTTTTTTTTTATTTTTGTAAAAATTTGCAACCTCAAACAAGTTTTCTTAAGAGGTTGCAGTGTTTAAATGTATTAAGAATTGTATTTTATTGGAGAAATAAATTGGAATTTGAAATTGTCTTCCTGTGTAACTGTTTCCTGCTCATTTACATGCCTTTCGTATCCTATTGTAATAACATTTTAATTAGTAATTTATTATAAATTTTAATTTACTCTCAGTTACTTTTGTGATTCTGTTGGTTTCAGTGCCTCAAGGTTTCATTGAAAAAAAAAATAAAGTAATGTAGTTGAGTAGAATTTAGTTTAGCCCTTTCTGAAGCTAATGTTTTGGTGTTAGACTATTTTTTTCAGCTTTCATTCAGATTTCAACGAGAAAAAGTTTTGAGGATGATATCCTGATCATTTGATAACCAGACTCCTCTCTCCCTCCCTCCACGCAGATAGGCAGGATATCATTCTCATATTTGGGGCGGGGGTGGCTCAGTCGGTAGCGCGCCAGGCTCGTAATCTGCAGTTCCCAGGTTCGAGTCCCAGCTGGGTCAGCGTTGAGATTTATCTCTGCAAAATTCCCCGCCCTGCCCACGGTCAGTAGGGGACACCGATGGGCTTGGAAAGGCCGCCGTCCGTCGGATGGGACGTTAAGTCGTGGCCCCGTGTACGGGAGAGCCATACCCTGTGCACGTTAAAGAACACGCTGGATGGCCTTGACGGGAGGCTACCATCTGTCTCCCAACAGCTGTTCCAGTGGGTCCCCACCCCCAACCTTCTCTGAGCCTTCGGGGTTCATGTGACCTGGCCATTTAGCCCATGGTGTGCAAAAAAGTGCCGCTCAGAGGTAACCCAACCCAAATCATTCTCATATATACCAGTCATATCAGAATAATATAACCACCTAGCATACATATATTATGGTAGGTGGTCATATTATTCTGATACGACTGTGTATACTGTATATCAACGGTTCCCAACTTTTTCAGAGCTCCCCCCCCCCCACCTTTTCACTTTCTATGAAATTCCAAATATATTTTCCTGTATAATACTAGTTGAAATAATATTTACCGGATTATCTCCATTAACTTCTAACGGTTTTCTGTCCCAGCTAAACTATCATAACTACACTGGTTTCCATAAATTAAGGAAAATCCCTATGTTAAGGTAATGGGAAGCTAACGTCAAAGCTCTATAACTTCTAAAATAATTTTTTTGTTTTGGAAAATGTGATTGCAGATAATAAATCAATATCTCGATTTTCAACAATATTCGCTCAGTATTTAATGCGTTATGGAAGTTTGAATATTTAGCGATAACAATGCCAGCCACAAAAATTGACTTCAGAAGTTAATTAAAACTTAAAATAAGTATTGTATCAAAGATTTTAATAAGTTTGCATTTGAGAACTTTGTGTAAAGAATTCTTTCACTATTCTTCAGTTTTGTGTAAGTTTCTTAAGACTGGCATTGCTGTTGTTAAATATTCAAACTTCCATAACTCATTAAATACTGAACGAATATTATTGAAAATCGAGATATTGATTTATTTGATTGAGATCTTTATCTGCAATCACATTTTTCAAAACATAAAAAACTTATTTTAGAAGTTATATAGCTTTGACGTTAGCTTCCCATTGACTTAACATAGGGATTTTCCTTATTTTATGGAAACCTGTATATATTAATATAAGAACTATTTGATAGTCTATTTAATTTATTTCTACCCAAAAAATTCATAAAAAGGCCCCTACCCCCCAAAAATTTCTAAATCGCTCCTAAGGGGACGGTAGCAGCCTTTTTTTGGGGGGAACCACTGATTTATTATATCAACGTCCATGTGAAATTATGTTAATGCTAAATTCGCATGTCGAAATTCATAAGTTGTAGGATACCAGTATTAGTTTTAATTTTGTGCGAAATAAACAATATGAAGACATAAATCAAAACAATTTATTTTCACAAAGACTGATCGTTAGATGCTCCAAATAAATGAATAAATATTCAGTCATCTCTGTTGTGAAAGCAGTTAACATTTGCATTCGTATTTATACTCAAATTTCTAAATTCAACTTATTACCCAATATTCAGGAACACAGAGAAATCTTCAACATAACTTTCATCAGCAACAATCGAAATTAATTACATTCACATAAAAATATGTTGTCGAATACATCAACAAAAGTTACGTCAGATATTTGGAAATTTTTAACACATATCAGAAAACGATGCAAACTAATTGTAAATTATTTAATCTCTAATTTAGGACACCTTATAATTAGGCAATTATTAGAGGATAAAAAAAAAATGAAAAATGAAGGTATTTAGTATATTTATATCATGCAATATACCTTGCACTGAAAAATACTTCAGTTGAAGTTGGTTTAGATGTTCTAATTGGTGCCTAATACCTTTTTTAATCCTATTTACAATTTCTAGCGAAAAATTAGTAGTGCAATTTTATTAGTGTATGGTACAGATATTGTGTAGGTAGAATTTAACACAAATTTACATATTTACAAATATATTTTAGGATGTCTTTTTTTTGCCTCAAGAAAAAAACACTGAAAGAAATATTTTTTGATGGGACGTAAAATAAATGTTTTTGTTTTTCCTAATTCTTGTAAGTTATAAAACAGGTTGATTATTACATATAGATATTTTTGCTTTTTGCATTTTTAGGATATTTTAAATTGAGGTAGTTTTTTTAATGGTTCTGCTTAATCTTATTTTTCCTTTTTGAGGCGAGGTGAAAAAGAAAAAATAATTCTGAAAGAAATGCTAATTAATTCTGAAAATCTGAAAATTCTGAAATTCTGAAAGAAATACTAATGATAATAAATAAAAAAAAAAGTCCTTTCTAAGATTTTTCATTTACTAGGTAAAGCACCAGATATACGTTTAAAATGAATCATAAGCTAAAATAATCTTTGAGGTAATCATGTGCAAACAATTAGTTATAAGAAGTAGTAAATATATTCGGTTTTACACATAAAGTTGTCAAAGTGAATGCACTATAACAACTTTTCTGTTTTTCTATCCCGTAAGACTTAATATAAAAGTTTGTTTACTATGCGAGGTTTGATATTTTTTAAATTATAGGACACAATGCCATAGCATTAAAAGCCATCGTATCTTTCACATGCAGTAGTACATTATATATTGATTTCATGGACAACAATTCGAAAGGAATTACCCGTTTCTGAACTTCCTTCAACATATGGAAATTAGTAAATTACAAAACACTGAAAACAGACTGTAATTATTTACTGAAAAGGTTTTTATAAATAAATTTATTTCCTAATGAGTATTTTGAAAGATTAAGCAGTATACTTAATATTATTTCCTTCCAGTGTTAAAATTATTTACAATCTCTCCACAATACTTCGTTTGTGAAAAGTTCTGTTATTAATCCTATTCCTTTCGACAAAATTAAGATTGGAAAATAAAACTCAGAGAAATTCATATTCTTTTTACAACCACATTCTAAAGCAGTTCTCTTTAATTATACATATCACAAAGCGACGAGCACATACTTTGGGTTAGATGATACAATTTCATAGACCTGGCAAAATTAATTACAATTTAATGGTTCTATCCCAAATGTTTAATTTTTTTTTTCGAATGCTGTTTTCCGAAGTAAAAATTGTCTTTGTCTTAGTTTTAATAACCCGGCCAATGAAATTTAACGTAACAATCGCAATTTGTAAAGTGCTGCAGAGGTTACGGTTAGTTTGAACTTAAATAAATATCGAAGAAGAAAACCTATCGCAACAGATGCTATCCATATTTCATAAACATTCAAAATGTGATATTTAAACTATACTTAATCACTTTTTTGTTTTGCACATTTAATGTATCACTGCAAACACTTCTTTTAAAATTTGGATGATATAATTAAAATAATTTTTACTTAAACTATATATCCGTTAAACATTGGTGAGCTTCATCAATCATCCGCTTAGCCATAAACAACAGAGAGAACTAACTTAGTGCGAGCGTAAATGAAGGAAATTTTCTTTCTACTAGAATTCAAGCTCATCTAATATTCACGAGGACAGTTTTGAGGAGGAGGAGCTATAATATATATAACATTTCTCCAGGTCGGAGTGGCAACAGCAAGGAGAGTCACATGACACAGTGAGACGAAGCCGCAAGCAAATGAAGTGACAGAATGCAGTGAGGAAATGGTGTTTCTAGCGAGGGGGCGCTTCAGGAGGTTTTGGCCTGGAGATGAAGGTTGGTGGCTTTCGTGGAATTATTTCCCCCATTGTTGGAAGAGCCCTGCTCTCTCGCACCTGCAGTTGGTACCCCACAGATTGCATCGACAGGAGGAGTTTGGGCAGCAGTCATTAGTCTTGCCGTCGCAACTCCCACCACGACGAATGCAAGCACGCCTGGAAAGTAAAATGGTGCTTTAAACACAAAATTTAAAAAATTAAACTCAATTCAAAACCAGTGCATTAAAATTGCACTTGGAGTACCGAAATTTAGTCCAACAATTTCTATTATAGCAGAAACGGCAATTTCACCCTTTGAAATTCGACAAAAATTCTACTTCTAAAATGTATTCTTAGATTACATTACAAACTTCCTAACCATCCCTTTTACGAAAACTTTAATAATAATCCCTTAATTAAAAATCTTCAAAATGATATAATTATACATGATTTTTTTTAATGTAAATTTAGGAAAATTATTAAAAGGAGACTTGCCAGATCTAATACCTGATTGGTGTTATGAAAAACCCGAAATGTTTAGTGAAATTCCTCTAATAGCATCTAAAAAGAATATTCCACCTGAAGCAGCATTAAGAATTTTTAAAAATTTTCAATCAGGAAAATATAAAAATCACCTCAACATTTTTACAGATGGATCTGTACTACCAGATAGTGGATCCTCTAAAGCTGCATTTTTTGTTCCTCAAGATAAATTTTCTACAGTTTTTAATTTTCCTCAAAATACTTCAATAATACATGCAGAATTAATAGCAATAATAGAAACATTTAATTGGATTTTAAATAACTTAAATAATTGTAAAATTGCAGTTTTTGTGGACTCCAGAGGAGCCATACAAACATTACAACAAGAATTATACCAATCAGACTATAATATATACATTTACAAACTATTAACACTTAATACATTTAACAAACAATTCAAAAATAATCAAATTACAATTCAATGGATCCCTAGTCATATAGGGATCATTGAAAATGAATTTGTTGATGGATTAGCAAATAATGCTCATAAACTTAACAAAATTAGCAACTGCTTCAATTTTTATAACACTATAAAAAAAGATATTAAAAAAATAAAATTTAAATTGACCGAACAGTTCTTTCAAATTGAAGCATCATTAAAAAATAACAACTTTAGATACGTTCTTTCAAAAAATATTAATTATATTCGAAATCTACCGTTTACAAGAAGACAATTAAATATCCTCTATAGAAATTTGTTGAGACTTAGAACAAATACAGCAATGCTAAATCAAACAAAAATTTTATCTTAAACTTTCAAACTCTCCAAACTGCAAAAATTGTAACGTACCCGAAACAATTCATCATATTTTACTTAACTGTATAAACAACACAACTCAAAGGAAAAAATTCTTTAAATCACTAGAGGAACATGGGTTGCAGGAGATTAGAAATGATTTAATTTTGAACCAGAAAGATTTTGATTCTAAAATTAAAATTTCTAAAATTTTATTTGAATTTCTAATCTCTACAGATTTATGGAACAGAATCTAAAAAATAAATAATTAAATAAGTAAATAAACAAAAATAAAAAGAGTAAAATGAAAATTAACTAAAAAAGTATTATAGTTAATTATTTTTAAAAAATGTATAATGAGAAAGCCTGTATAAGGACCTCTCAAATATCTGTAACGTTGAATAAATAAATAAATACATTCACATTTATTTTAGAAATACAATTTCAAGTCTTTAATCCACAAGAATTATTACAATTTCTCTGTGGAATTAAAAACAAAACAACGTTGTTATTGAATGCATAGTTGATTACGATAAATAAAAATAAATTACAAATAGAAATCAATTAAATAAAATCAGTAAAAAAAAAACGATTTCGAAGTTGGAGGTTTCGAAAAAAATCATGCCAAATTAGTTAAAAAATATTATTTTTTAGACTTATTTTTTTAATTTTATTTCGTTTCTTATATCGCTTCGATAATTTAGCAACTATTATTCTTTTTAAGCCTGAGTAGACAATTATTGAAAAAGAACAGAAACTTTTTATTTGCGTGGGCTGTTTGATATTGTTGGCCCTACCAATGTCAATAAACCTAATTTCTTTAAAAATCCTACTAATCATTTTCTTTCTGCAGGAACGTGGAACGTGACGACATTACATAGAGATTATTCTCTTGATGTCCTCATGCAGGAATTCCAGCGCTATAACCTAGATATTCTAGGCTTGCAAGAGACCAGATGGACAGGTAAAGGTGAGATACTTAAAAATAACTTTAAATTTCTCTTTACAGGGAGGGAGGATGGAAAGCATCACCAAGGCGTGGGTCTGCTGCTCAGCAGACATGCTAGTGATGCTCTTCTAGGATATGAGTGCATTAATGAAAGGTTTCTTACAGCAAAATTTCAGACAAGCATTAAAAACTTGAATGTTATCTGCTGTTATGCCCCCACTGAGGATGCTGATGAGGAGGATAGGTTTTACGGACAACTTCAGGACATTTTGAATTCTGTCAAGAAAGGAGATATTACCCTTGTTCTTGGTGACTTCAATGCCAAAGTTGGTACCGACTTTGACCTTTGGGGAGGAGTAATAGGTCCTTTTGGTATTGGTAGCTGCAATGGCAATGGGCAACGTCTCCTACAGGTAAGTAAACTCAATGGTTTCAGAATAACTAACACATATTACAAACACCGCGACATATATAAATACACATGGGTTTCACCTGATGGGCTGCATAGGAATATGATTGATTATATATTAATTAACAGCAAATGGGCTAGTTCTGTTAGAAATACCAGGGCATATAGGGGAGCTGAAATTGGATCTGACCATTGCCTTGTTAAAAGTGTCTTGCAACTTAAACTTAAAAAGTGTTGTGCTAGAGTTAAAAAATTTACCTTTAATACTGAAGCTCTGAATGACCCAGTTATAGCTAAAGCTTACCATGATAGGTTACTTAGTCATTATGACAGTCATGATTTGCTTAATACTGAAGTTGAGGAAGAATGGGGCCATTTTAAACAGGCTTTTTTGGAAACTAACAGTACTCTTTTAGGAAAAAAGGAGCAGAGGAGGCAGAATTATTTAAGTGACAAGGCAATTGAGCTTATTTCAGAAAGAAGGAATTGCAGGAATGTCCTTAATCAGTACCCTACTAGTCCTAATAGAAAAGATTACAGAGAGCTTAATAAACGTGTAAAGGATCAGTTAGCTACTGATAAAAATCTTTGGCTTGATAGCTTGGCTGACAAAGCTGAGGAAGCAGTTAGGCAGCACAACAGCAGAGAGCTGTACCAGATAGTTAATGTTTATGTGGTAGAAAACGGACAGGCATACAGGGATTGAAGGATAAACAAGGTAAGGTTATAGAAGGTGAGGATTCTCTCATGGCTAGGTGGGCTGAGCATTTCAGTGATGTTCTAAACAATGTGGTTAGTTCTACTCCCATTGTTTCCAATGATGATAGATGCATTGGCAGCTTTAATGTTGGCCCTATAACACAATCTGAAGTTAGTTTGGCTATCTCTAAACTGAAACTTCATAAATCCCCAGGGGTAGATGAAATTACTACAGAAATGCTCAGAGCTGGGAATGTTTTGGTTATCACATGGATGACTGAAATTTTGAATAACTTTTATGATAAAGGCATGGTTCCTAAAGATTTTACCAGAGCTATTATTATCCCTATTTTCAAAAAAGGTGATCGCAGTTCTTGTGATAACTATAGGGGTATCAGCCTACTCTCTGTTCCAGGTAAAGTTCTTTCCATGATTGTGCTTAATAGAATTAAGAATCTGGTTGACAGTCAATTGCGTGATGAGCAATGTGGATTCAGAAGTGGTAGGGGATGTGTAGATCAGATCTTTTCACTTAGGCAGATTCTTGAGAAATGTTTAGAGTTTCAGAAACCTTTGGTTGCTAGCTTTGTTGATTTCAAAAAGGCTTTCGACTCTGTTGATCGTCATAATTTGTGGTTGATTGTGAGATCATATGGTATACCAGACAAATTAGTTAACATAATGAAAGCTCTCTATAATAACACTGAGTCGTGTGTGAGAGTTGGTAAGTCTTGTAGCAATTGGTTTAGCATTGCTTCTGGTGTTCGACAAGGGTGCATTTTGTCTCCTTTTCTCTTTAGTTTGGTTGTTGATTATGTTATGCGAAATTCACTTCGAGGGAAAGATTTTGGCCTTAATTGGTCTGGAGATACGAAAATTTCTGATTTAGATTATGCTGATGATTTAGCCCTTTTGGCAAATGATGTTGATGAGATGAACTCTTTCATTCGAGCTGTTGATGAGACTGGTAGTAGAGTAGGTTTGGTTATAAACAGAGAGAAAACTAAAGTGATGAAAATTGGTCAGGCAGGTTGTGATTCAGTTAATCTGAATGGTTGCAGTCTTGAGCAGGTGTCACAGTTTAATTATCTTGGGAGCTATGTAACTGATACTGGTGATGTGCGGCATGAGATTAACAGACGAATAGGTATTGCTGCCGGGACTTTTAAGAATCTATGGAGATTGTGGAGAAATAGGCGTATACACCTAAAGACTAAAATTAGACTGTATAATAGTTTGGTTCTTTCTAGGGTTAGTTATGGTAGTGAAACTTGGACGCTGTGTAAACATGATAACAGGAAACTAGATGCTTTTGATTCTAGATGCTTACGCAGTATCTTGGGTATTAGGTGGTTTAACTTTGTAACTAATGATGAGGTTAGGCAAAGGAGTCTGCAACCTCCTTTAAGCAGCATATTGTGCAGAGAGAGACTCCGCTGGTTTGGCCATGTTGCCCGTATGGATAATTATAGATTGGCGAATAGGGTTATGAACAGTGTGCCTAGAGGCTTCAGAAGGAGGGGGAGACCTAGGATGCGGTGGGCAGACAATGTCAAACAGGACCTTGTTAGAATTGGTGTGCAGTGGCCGGATGCAGCAGATGTAGCTCAGGACAGATATGCTTGGAGAATTAAACTGCGTGGTCTGGTTGGACCTCCGTAGCCCATGGCTGCTTGAGGATGATGATGATGATGATGGATAAAAAATACATTAGAGGTCATTGTTTTTGCTTTTATTATGTAATACGTTACGAAAAAATTTGGAGTAATGAAGATAGGAAACTTTAAACTCCCACTGTTCAGTCAAGCTCTATAGCTAAGACCAGCACATCCAACCCAAGCTTAGGAAGACCCAGTTTGTTTCCGTTTTACTTTTGATCTCGATTTTTTTTTAATTTTAATAAATTTTCGTTTTATTTTTAATCTTGATTAAAAAAACATACATTTTTAATGCGTACTGTGAATTAGAAAAATCGTTTGGTTATTCATCCAAAAATGTTTGACCAAAAATTTGGTAGAAATTAGCCAGATTTAGTAAATAAATTATCAATTTTATGAGCCGTTTTTAAGCCTATTTTATGAATGTAGCTGAAGGATCTATCTTAGACACACAGACAGGCCTATCTTAGATACACATGGGGTTATGATTTATATTACTGATATTAATCTATTTTTATGTAAATCTTTTCAAGTAAAATTTATTCCAAGTTCTATAAAAAATAAATCCCTTAAAGTATTTTTAAAATTTTAAATTTCTCCGAAATCATTGCAATTTAGGCCACAGTAGTGAACTTTGACCTGCCTCTTTTCACACTTCCTTGGCAATAACTTAAATTGACTGTAAAATTGTTCAATAAATCTTAAGCCGCATTCTATTATCTCGTCACAATTACACTGCCTCAGTAAATTTGATATACCTTGACACACTTACACATTGTTAACAATGCAATCATGTCTGGTGCAGTCTTTCAATCAATTTTATGGCTGAAAGGCTCTGCCGTGCCTCAACAGCAAGCAAGCATGGCCCACTTATTCCTCAAGTTTACTGCGTGTCTTCCTTGTTTATTGTTCTCATCATATTCCATTCCTCGTGCTCTGCTGGGTTCACTAACTCGAACTCCCTGTCAAAAGGTTCAAGAGATTTGGAGTGTCTTCAAACACACCGTGATGGTCACTCGTACGAGATCTTTCAAACTTTCAACTAACTTTATCGAATTGGGACGTTTCCAGGTAAATACGTCTGGAAGCACAGAATATAATGTCGTGACTGCATTTGAGGAACTTCTTGAGGTGTCAGACAAAGTCAGGTGCTGCGTGATTAATATTAGAAGGTAATTTTATCTTCACAGTGACTGAAGGAAAATTGAATAAAGCTAACTTAATTGAATATAATTAATTATAAATAATAAATTGAATAATACTAACTTATATTTTCCTTTATCCTAGACAGAAACTTTAAATAGGTTTCATCAGTAATAAATTATCTAACACTTGAAATAATGAGTTGAAAAAAAAATTTGGTTGTCCTGACTGGGATTCGAACCCAGGTCTCTCGGAATGCTTCTGGGAGACCTGGGTTCGAATCCCAGTCAGGACAACAATTTTTTTTTCAACTCATTATTTCGAGTGCAAAATTCCCCGCCCTGCCCACGTTCAGAAAGGAACACCGATGGGCTGGGAAAAGCCGCCATTTCGTAGGATGGGAACGTTGAGCTGTGGCCCCGTGTGTGGGAGAGCCATACCCTATGCACGTTAAAGAACACGCTGGATGCCTTGACGGGAGGCTACCATCTGTCTCCCAACAGCTGTTCCAGTGGGTCCCCTCCCCCAACCTTCTCTGAGCCTTCGGGGTCCATGAGATCTGCCCGTTTAGCCCATGGTGTGCAAAAAAGTGCCGCTCAGAGGTAAAACAACCCAACCCATTATTTCAAGGATAAGGTTTCTCAAATCAGTCCTTGTCAGTAATTACAAGTCCTGAGCAAACACCCATTTACGTCATTACATCGGTGGTTCTTTTCTCCTCGACGGCTGAATGGGAATAAATCTAAAAGCATTCAAAATGGCGACTCGAACCTAGAAATCAGAGATTATGAGTTGGACACGTTATTGAATGAGCCAGAACTACCCAAATGCTGAAAATAAATATTTTTCTTGTTTAGTTTTTGTTACACATTCCCTCATGCCGTAATTTTGAGGATTCCTGATTTGCAGAAGTAGCTTTATTTAGGAGAAACCCATAAGCTTAATTTTTCTCACCTCCTAAATTAACTGTTTGGACTCTCCTACTTATTCGTGGTTGGTTCCATTACTGCACAGGTGGGGGAGGGGAGAGGTTGTCTCCTTCAGGAACGCGCCAGACTCGTAACCTGCAGTTCCCAGGTTCGAGTCCAAACTGTGCCAGCTTTGAGATTTATCTTCTCTTAACCTCCGCGTTATGCTCGGTGCGAAAGGTACAGTCGCTCAAAAAAGTATCCGAACACTATGGTTGATTATAGAATTCAGAAAAAATATCTGGCAGGGTTTTTTTTAGAAATTACTAATCTGGCAACGAAATTCACGAAAATCACGTGGCACGAAGGTTGCCAGATCAATAATTTCTAAAAAAAAAAAAACCGCTGCCAGATATTTTTTTTAAAATTCTGTAGTTCAAACAGATATCCGAACACTATGGCTGATTACAGAATTCAGAAAAAATATCTGGCAGCGATTTTTTTTTTAGAAATTAGTGATCTGGCAACTTTCGTGTTACGTGATTTTTCGTGAAATTCGTTGCCAGATTAGTAATTTCTAAAAAAAAATCGCTCCCAGATATTTTTTCTGAATTCTGTAATCAATCATAGTGTTTGGATATTTTTTTAGCGACTGTACCACCAGTGGGCTTGGAAAGACCGGCCGTCTGTCGTAAACCCGTGTTCCCCGTTTCCCTGTGCACATTAAAGAACACCCTGGATGACCTAGACGGAAAGCTTCCATCTGCCTCTCACAGCTGTCTAGTGAGTCCTGTTTTCCTGGGGCGGGGGTGGCTCAGTCGGTAGCGCGCCAGGCTCGTAATCTGTAGTTCCCAGGTTCGAGTCCCAGCTGGGTCAGCGTTGAGATTTATCTCCGCAAAATTTCCCCGCCCTGCCCACGGTCAGTAGGGGACACCGATGGGCTTGAAAAGGCCGCCGTCCGTCGGATGGGACGTTAAGCCGTGGCCCCGTGTGTGGGAGAGCCATACCCTGTGCACGTTAAAGAACACGCTGGATGGCCTTGACGAGAGACTACCATCTGTCTCCCAACAGCTGTTCCAGTGGGTCCCCTCCCCCCAACCTTCTCTGAGCCTTCGTGGTCCTTGTGGCTTGGCCATTTAGCCCATGGTGTGCAAAAAAGTGCCGCTCAGAGGTAAAACAATCCAATCCAATCCTGTTTTCCTTATCAACTTACTTACCCAACCTTTGGGGTCCTTGTGACCTGTACATTTAGCCCATTGTGTGCCAAAAAAAGTGCTGCTCAGGATGAACCCAATTACTTCAAAATCCAACACTTATTTCATATTCAATTTCAATACTTACTTTTCGTTCCGTAGAAGGAAATTTTCCAGGTTCTCGTTGTAATCTTCAGAGAGATTTCGGTCTGAAAAGAGAGAGAGATCATTATGTAACTGGTGACTTTGATACCTATACTACGAACAATATGTGTTGTTGTGACTGTAAGAACTTTTTCTGATGTCGAACTAGTGCGGAATAGTGCGGACTAGTGCGAACAATTTATGAATATCGCTATGCCTAAATTGAAATTTGTGTGTCTTCGTTGCAGCGGAGGGGCGGGGGTGGGTCAGTCGGTACCGCCCCAGGCTCGTAATCTGTAGTTCCGCCGTCCGTCAGATGGGACGTTAATCCGTGGCTCTGTGTGCGGGAGAGCCATATCCTGTGCACGTTAAAGAACACGCTGAATGGCCTTGACGGGAGAATACCATCTGTCTCTCAACAGCTGTTCCAGTGGGTCCCCTCCCCCAACCTTCCCTGAACCTTCGGGGTCCATGTGACCTGGCCATTTAGCCCATGTTGTGCAAAAAAGTGCCGCTCAGAGGTAAAACAACCCAACGTTAAAGAACACGCTGGATGGCCTTGACGGGAGGCTACCATCTGTCTCCCAATAGCTGTCCCAGTGGGTCCCTTCCACCAACCTTCTCTGAGCTTTCGGGGTCCTTGTGACCTGGCCATTTAGCCCATGTTGTGCAAAAAAGTGCCGATCAGAGGTAAAACAACCCAACGTTAAAGAACACGCTGGATGGCCTTGACGGGAGGCTACCATCTGTCTCCCAACAGCTGTTCCAGTGGGTCCCCTCCCCCAACCTTCTCCGAGCTTTCGGGGTCCATGTGACCAGGCCATTTAGCCCATGGTATGCAAAAAAGTGCCGCTCGGAGGTAAAACAACCCAACGTTAAAGAACACGCTGGATGGCCTTGACGGGAGGCTACCATCTGTCTCCCAACAGCTGCTCCAGTGGGTCCCCTCCCCCAACCTTCTCCGAGACTTCGGGGTCCATGTGACCTGGCCATTTAGCCCATGGTGGGCAAAAAAGTGCCGCTCAGAGGTAAAACAACGCAACGTTAAAGAACACGCTGGATGGCCTTGACGGGAGGCTACATCTGTCTCCCAACAGCTGTTCCAGTGGGTCCCCTCCCCCAACCTTCTCTGAGCTTTCGGGGTCTATGTGACCTGGCCATTTAGCCCATGTTGTGCAAAAAAGTGCCGCTCGGAGGTAAAACAACCCAACTTTAAAGAACACGCTGGATGGCCTTGACGGGAGGCTACCATTTAGTCTCCCAATAGCTGTCCCAGTGGATCCCTTCCACCAACCTTCTCTGAGCCTTCGGGGTCCTTGTGACCTGGCCATTTAGCCCATGGTGTGCAAAAAAGTGCCGCTCAGAGGTAAAACAAATCAATGTTAAAGAACACCCTGGATGGCCTTGACGGGAGGCTACCATCTGTCTCTCAACAGCTGTTCCAGTGGATCCCCTCCACCAACCTTCTCTGAAACTTCGGGGTCCATGTGACCTGGCCATTTAGCCCATGGTGTGCGAAAAAGTGCCGCTCAGAGGTAAAACAACCTGCTGTGTTGCGGTTCGCTTCGCTCTCGCCGATGAATGAGAGCGACAGTAACGCCTCATATAATACACGACACGAAAATGCTAGTCTCAAGCCCTCCCTCTATTTTCTGAGGTGGGGGTGGCTCACCAATTTCGTACTCTGCAGTTCCCAAGTTCGAGTCCCAACTGTGCTAGAGTTGAGATTTATCTCCGCAAAACTCCCCGCCCTACCCCACCTCACGTGTGAAGATTGCACGTTAAAGAACACTCTGGATGGCCTTGACGGGAGGATACCAACGGGAGGATACCACCTGTCTCCCAACAGCTGTTCCAGTGGGTCCCCTCCCCCAAATATTCGCTGAGCACTCGGAGTCATTGTGACCTGGCCATTTAGCCTATTGTCTACAAAAAAGTGCAGCTTAGAGGTCCATTGAAATCACAAGACTTAAGTCCTTTTTTCGTACTATCTCCTCCTCTATTACGGCTCTCCAACGAAAGAGAGCAACAATAACATCTCCAATCATTGGCACCGAGTACTGGGAGACGGAGGAGCTCGCGACCCCTCTGGAAAATTTCAACTGGGATCGACCCTCTGAAAAATTTCTGTTATATATCTAACAGGCAAAATAAATATGTCTGGAATCCTGTTATTGTATGTGATACCCTGAGAATTTAAAAACCAGGCGACAGTGCCTCCTATACCACACTCCTCTAGGCCCCTCCCCTTCCCCCCTCCCCCTGCAGTGTTCCATATACACATCTCTCTCTTTCCCTTTTCTTCGATTCTTCAATAGGCAGCTCCAGGCACCTTTGCTTTCCACAACTTTCTGGTGCTGAACCGTATCCTGTTTCTGTTGCATTCTGTTGTGAGAATATTGTTATCTCAATTCAAGTTTATTTCGACAATGGGAAAGGAATGTATGGGACAAATTCCATCAATACTAAGGGGGTCACGAAGAATTCCATCAATGCTAGGGGGGCACGACGAATTCCATCAATACTAAGGGGGCAGCGAAGAATTCCATCAATAATAGGGGGGGGGGGGGGGCACGACGAATTCCATCAATACTAAGGGGGCCCACGACGAATTCCATCAATACTAAGGGGGCCCGCGAAGAATTCCATCATTACTAAGAGGGCCGCGAAGAATTTCATCAATGGTAAGGGGAGTCGCGAATGGAAAAGTTTGAGAACTCTTGTATTAGAGCATTCTGAAATAATAAAAATAGTTTAATGACCCGTACTGTTCAGAGGACTACTCGCAAAAATAATTACATGATATCAAATAATATATTAAATAAACATTCAGTAGCAAAATCTTTTGATTTATGGACTGGCAGATAATCTGACCTTTGGTTTCAAAATTAAAAAAATGATTATTGTTATTTCTTTTGCTCTTTTTTTCTTTTATTATTTTCTGCTGATTTGTTTTTGCGAATTTTTTTATATGTATAATCTATGTGTAAAACTTAATGTATAATGTGTAAAAAATAATGTGTTGTATATTTTTAAAATATTTACAATATATACCAATAGATGGCGCCACTAGTTGACACCAAATGTTTTTAATAATTACATGATAATTGGATGAAGTCAATGGCGTGAGAATAATATTATAATGATGAAATGAGGTGGGCTTCGCATATGGCTGGGTGACCAATACGATTATTCTGGGACTGTGCTTGTTAATATGTAGATCTCCATATCTGCAAAGATAGGGTTCGTTATAATAAGGAAAAGATCTCAAATAGGGATCTATAAGAGACTAAGAAAATGGAAAATGAATGTCTTCCCAATGTTAAGAAATTATTCTTGCTTAATGTTGTAGTTTACAAGGTGCCTCTAAAAGTATATTCACCGTTGATTTTATAGAAGTAATCAGTTCTTTTTAGACTGATAATTACTTTATTTATGCGTTAATAATAAATAATTTTTTTTTATTTAATTTTTTTTCCATTACGGTACTTGCCACAAAGTTACTCAGAATTTATTTATCGTAAGTTGGTTTGTTTTACCTCTGAGTACACCATGGGCTAAATGGCCAGGTCACATGGACCCCGAAGGCTCAGAGAAGGTTGGGGGAGGGGACCCACTGGAACAGCTGTTGGGAGACAGATGGTAGCCTCCCGTCAAGGCCATCCAACGTGTTCTTTAACGTGTACAGGGTATGACTTTCCCGTACACGGAGCCACGGCTTAGCGTCCCATCCGACGGACGGCAGCTTCCAAGCCCATCGGTGTCCCCTACTGACCGTGGCCAGGGCGGGAAAAATCTCAACGCTGACCAAGCTGGGACTCGAACCTGGGAACTCCATCGGTGTCCCCTACTGACCGTGGCGGGAAAAATCTCAACGCTGACCAAGCTGGGACTCGAACATGGGAACTACAGATTACGAGCCTGGCTCGCTACCACTGAGCCACAATACCACTCAACCTGTGATAGCGGTAAAGACTTCTAAAAATACCCTGAAGTCTATAATTAACCAAGGTACCTTTCAGGAGTGGCAGAGGCTCTGGGATACGACTGAGAATGGTCTTCAAACAAAGACATTCTTAAAAAGGGTCAGTCTATCCCTGATGTCCTCTGACCACTATTTGACGCAGGTCCTAACAGGACATGGGAGTTTCCCCAAATACCTGGAGAGGTTTAAAATCTCTACCCACAGTTACTGCGGCTGTGGGGCTCCAGACGCAGATGTCGGGCATTATATCCTCAGGTGCCCGTTCACAGAGGGGTTCGCTAACGAACTCAGGGACTCCCAAGCGATCAATGAGGTAGCAGGCGAACTGGTCTCAGTGTCCATCGAGGGTGCCCGTGTCAGGGCACACTTGAGGGATATAGGCTGGCTTGTCTGCCAGCTCCGGGACTCTCTCCTTTGAGCCCCGTGGCTGCTGTTCCCCTTCTACTTATTTTCCTACCTTCTTCCCGGGCTGCACTCAGCACCCCCTTTAACACCACCCATACTCCATGTCCCTACTGGTCTCCCCTGAGACAAACTTCACCTTCTCTCTTCCAAGCCTCTAGTTGCTATGCACGTGTAGTGTCTTGAGACGGAGCACGTGCTTTCCCCATGGGGAGTGGGTCCTTCGGGACCCACTCCCCACCCCGTATTAACCAGAGGTGCCCCCAACACAGCAGGAGACAGTGCGGAAAATGGACCTTCGTCTTGTGATTTAGTTAGTGAAGTGACTGTTTATAACATATTGAACTTTAACCCTCAGTTTTACAATGAAGGATGTAGTTTTTCTTATACATTAAGCATCGAACCGTATCTAGATGCACCCCCTCCCCCCACTATGGTATTCGGGACAGCCGTGGGGTCGCCACACTCACTAAGAGAAACGCTGCTCTAGTGGAAATAGTAATTCACCGTGATAACCATATTAAGTTTTATTGTTTTTTTTTTTTGTCGGAATTATGTCAAATCCGTATGGCAACACTGTCTATCTCACGTTGATCCGAAGGTGAAATTTGCTGTTGTGATGACGTAAATGTTTCTGTATGTCGAGTTCCTTCGCTCAAATGTTTAGATCCAAATTAGAGCAGAGCCAATAAATGAACAGCAAATAAAGGACTAGAGATAATTAGAACCTGCTCTTGGATCTTTTAGAGAGTCTTTGTTGTGAGAATATATATTTTGTTTAAAATGCTTCAGGTAAAGATGGAAAGAGCGTCGGAAGAAAGAGTTAAACTCTTTCGCAGAAAGTCCTCAGAAAGAGTTAGACTTTGCAGAAAGTCCTCAGAAAGATTTAGACTGCAGAAAGTCTTCAAAAAGAGTTAGACTTCGCAGAAAGTCCTCAAAAAGAGTTATACTTCGCAGAAAGTCCTCAAAAAGAGTTATACTTCGCAGAAAGTCCTCAAAAGGGTTAGACTTCGCAGAAAGTTCTCAAAAGAGTTAGACTTTGCAGAAAGACCTCAGAAAGATTTAGACCGCAGAAAGTCCTCAAAAAAGTTAGACTTCGTAGAAAGTCCTTAGAAAGATTTAGACTTCGCAGAAAGTCCTCAGAATAGTTAGACTTCACAGAAAGTCCTCAGAAAGAGTTAGAATTCGCACAAAGTCCTCAGAAAGAGTTAGACTTCGCCGAAAGTCCTCAGAAAGAGTTAGACTTCGCCGAAAGTCCTCAGAAAGAGTTAGACTTCGCCGAAAGTCCTCAGAAAGAGTTAGACTTCGCCGAAAGTCCTCAGAAAGAGTTAGACTTCACAGAAAGTCCTCAGAAAGAGTTAGACTTCGCCGAAAGTCCTCAGAAAGAGTTAGACTTCGCCGAAAGTCCTCAGAAAGAGTTAGACTTCGCCGAAAGTCCTCAGAAAGAGTTAGACTTCGCCGAAAGTCCTCAGAAAGAACGAACGTTCGTACCCTCTGAGTAGTACTGAAAAAGGTTCGGAACCACTAATTTATGTGAAAGATTTATAACAATTTTATCAACGGATTTCTTCTCTGACCTTATATTTATACTCAAAACAATTCCATGCAGCATAATATCATTCGCAAAATCATAAATAAATTCTGCAAATAAAGTTTATTATTGCAGATTTTTAAAAAATGTATTTAATGAAGTGTAACTTACCACCAGGAGGAGGATAAGGAACAGCTGTCATCACTTCTACCAATAGCAGAAGCAGGACAACTGCGAAAATGATATACTTCATTCTGATAGTCTGGAAATAAAAGATGATATATATGTAGTGCTTTTTTTTTTTTGAAATTCCTAGCGCACTTAAGAAATTAATTCAGCGTTTTACAAATTAATTCACTGTTAAATTCATAGTGCAAATTAAGGAAAAAAAAAACTACTTCAAAGCGACTGAGGAACCAATACATCAGTAACATTACTTTCAATTTGGTTTTACGTTATTAAGAATTTCATTATTAGATTTACGTGTAAACACCCAGAAATTCAAATTTACATCACATATAGTTAATAATGTAAAAAAAAAAACATTGTTTCGCAAATCATGGTTAACAAGTCAAAGTGGAAATTCAAACTTATTGATAATTGAGAAAATGTAAATAGCAATGTTTTTACAATAATAGAATTTCTCTTATTTTTTAAATGTGGACCACATCGAGCGTCAAACTGCACCTGAGCACTAACCTGGAAGATGCCATCTGGACCAGAATCTTCAAGGGGTGGCTCAGTCGGTAGCGCGCCAGACTCGTAATCTGTAGTTCCCAGGTTCGAGCCCCAGCTGCATCAGCCTTGAGATTTATCTTCGCAAAACTCTCTGCCCACTGTCAGTAAGTATGGGACACCGATGGGCTTGGAAAGGCCACCGTCCGTCGGATGGGACGTTAAGCCGTGGCTCCGTGTGTGGGAGAGCCATACCCTGTGCACGTTAAAGAACACGCTGGATGGCCTTGACGGGAGGCTACCATCTGTCTCCCAACAGCTGTCCCAGTGGGTCCCCTCCCCCAACCTTCTCTGAGCCTTCGGGGTCCTTGTGACGTGTGCAAAAAAGTGCCGCTCATAGGTAAAACAACCCAGAATCTTCAATTATAATGAACTACATTTCCAATAACTAATTCTATGGTATAATGCTTAAATCACTAATAGAGGATGTTTGTTTGGTGACCGGTAGCTCAGTGGTCTGAGCACTTCGGGGTCCTTGTGACGTGTGCAAAAAAGTGCCGCTCATAGGTAAAACAACCCAGAATCTTCAATTATAATGAACTACATTTCCAATAACTAATTCTATGGTATAATGCTTAAATCACTAATAGAGGATGTTTGTTTGGTGACCGGTAGCTCAGTGGTCTGAGCACCTGACAATGTTATCAGGAGGTCGTGGGTTCAGATTCCCATCCGGCTAATAAAAATTTTTCCTCTGTATTATTCCAGTATTGTTTTATTAGCATTTTTACGAAAAGGAATTTTTCGCATCTCTTAAAAAAATCAATTTTTTCATTACCCTTGGGGTAAACTAAAACTCACTGGGGCGGGGGGGGGGGGAGAACGCTAATGAGCATTTAATTAAAAAAAAGTGTAATATTTTGAGGAATCAAACAACTATCTTGATTAAAAAAAACGACAATATATATTTCAATGAGTCTATGGATTGGGAAAGTCATTTAGTTGCCTTCCTACAAATGTTTGGTCAAAAAACTGGAAGGGATGGGTTGGGTTGTTTTACCTCTGAGCGGCACCTTTTTTGTACACCATGGGCTAAATGGCCAGGTCACAAGGACCCCGAAGGCTCAGAGAAGGTAGGGGTAGGGGACCCACTGTAACAGCTGTTGGGAGACAGATGGTAGCCTCCCGTCAAGGCCATCCAGCGTGTTCTTTAACGTGCACAGGGTATGGCTCTTCCGCACACGGGGCCACGGCTTAACGTCCCATCCGACGGACGGCGGCCTTTCCAAGCCCATCGGTATCCCCTACTGACCGTGGACAGGGCGGGAAATTTTGCGGAGATAAATCTCAACGCTGACCCAGCTGGGACTCGAACCTGGGAACTACAGATTACGAGCCTGGCGCGCTACCGACTGAGCCACCCCCGCCCCAGAAAAACACAGTATTGAGTGGTTAACCCAATACGATGTTGCAATGGCAAGACCAATATTCACATGGACCATATGTCGGGTATTAGCTCATATGAGCTACAATAAGTCAACAGCCATCACGGGCATCCATGTTCGCTGCGAGACATAAGAATACCTTGCGTTGAACATTGGCATCTACACTTGACCACCAACATGTGCAAATCTGTTGCTTGGTTGGATGAATCCAGTTTCCAACTCCATGATGCTGATGAGTGTGTTCATATTTGGAAAACATAACACGACCATGGCACCAGAATTCACCGTCGGAGTTTAGCAGGTTGGGCCCAACATTTATTTATTAATTTCACGTTACAAACAATTGGCATCTCATTCTTCATGCTTTCTCATTGCACATTTAGTACTGGGTTGTGTTGTTTTACCTCTGAAAGGAACTTTTTTTTTGCACACTATGTGCTAAATGGCCAGGTTACAAGGACCCCAAAGCTCAGAGAAGGTTGGGGGAGAGGACCCACTGGAAGAGCTGTTGGGAGACAGATGGTAGCCTCCCGTCAAGGCTATCCAACGTGTTCTTTAACGTGTACAGGGTATGGCTCTCCCATACACGGAGCCACGGCTTAACGTCCCATCTGACGGACGGCGGCCTTTCCAAGCCCATCGGTGTCCCCTACTGACCGTGGGCAGGGCGGGGTATTTTGCGGAGATACAGATTACGAGCCTGGCGCGCTACCGACTGAGTCACCCACGCCCCTTTAGTACTGGAGATTCAGGTGTTATGGTTTGGAGACGGTTTTCGTGGCATGCCCTAGGTTCATTGCCAAGCCCATCGGTGTCCCCTACTGACCGTGGGCAGGGTGGGGAATTTTGCGGAGATAAATCTCAACACTGACCCAGATGGGACTCGAACCTGGGAACTACAGATTACGAGCCTGGCGCGCTACCGACTGAGTCACCCACGCCCCTTTAGTACTGGAGATTCAGGTGTTATGGTTTGGAGACGGTTTTCGTGGCATGCCCTAGGTTCATTGCCAAGCCCATCGGTGTCCCCTACTGACCGTGGGCAGGGCGGGGAATTTTGCGGAGATAAATCTCAACACTGACCCAGATGGGACTCGAACCTGGGAACTACAGATTACGAGCCTGGCGCGCTACCGACTGAGCCACCCCCGCCCCTTTAGTACTGGAGATTCAGGTGTTATGGTTTGGAGACGGTTTTCGTGGCATGCCCTAGGTTCATTGCCAAGCCCATCGGTGTCCCCTACTGACCGTGGGCAGGGCGGGGAATTTTGCGGAGATAAATCTCAACGCTGACCCAGATGGGACTCGAACCTGGGAACTACAGATTACGAGCCTGGCGCGCTACCGACTGAGACACCCCCGCCCCTTTAGTACTGGAGACTCAGGTGTTATGGTTTGGAGACGGTTTTCGTGCCATGCCCTAGGTTCATTGACCACAGTGAATGACCACACACACCTTCATGATGACAGTATATCCAGAAACGCTGGAGTCTATCAACAAGACAACTAGACTCTGGGGGTTTTTTCACTCCAAACGACCCGGCAGGCTACAAATTCGTTTCAATAACTTGACAATGAATTCTTCCCCCCCACCCTAGGATATCCCCCAATCTTAACCCAATTGATCGTGTTTATGACCTACTAGAAAATGAGATTTGATGCTCCGACCACTTGGCAATGTGCTAGCATTGCAGTATGTACAGTCGCTCAAAAAAGTATTTGAACACTATAGTTGATTACAGAATTCAGAAAAAATGTCTGGCAACGTTTTTTTTAGAAATTAGTGATCTGGCAACCATCGTGTCACATGATTATAGAATTCAGGAAAAATATCTGCAGCGTGTACAGCAACTGTACACGCTCCAGTTACCGTTCACAGCAAACTGGAGCGTGTGCAGTAACTGCACACGCTCCAGTTTGCTGTGAACGGTAACTGGAGCGTGTGCAGCTGCTGTACAAACGCTCCAGATATTTTTTCTGAATTCTGTAATCAACCATAGTGTTCGGATACTTCTTTGAGCGACTGTTGAACTCATGAGTAGCACATCCACAGAACACCTTGCAATACTTTGTGGAGGTCCATGCCCCGACATGTAGAGGCTGCATTAGCAGGCAAAAAGTGGTCCCCCGAGATATGAGGTCGGTGTTGCTAATGCAAAGCCAACTCAGGGTATATGTTTAATATTTTTTCAATCCATCGTTCAGTTATTAACTTTCTCAAGTATGTATGTTGGGGGTAGGGTGTGTGTGGACCTGTACGCTTGATAAGGCCTGGTAGTGAGGGCTAACGTATATCAAAGACTTAAAGAATTGAACCAAAATAACCAAGGAAAGTCTTTCTCCAGTTGACTGTTATCATTTAATTCAAGGTTCTCAACCAGGGATGCAGGAGGAAGAAGAACATTGGAAAATCGGATTTTTTAATTTTTTTTATGTTTAGAAATGAACTACGCAAATAGATCTGTAAATGGGGGTGTGATGAAAATTGGTGGGGGATGGGAATCTTCCATATATCGCTGCAAAGGGTATATGAAATATGCATCGTTAAAATACATATTTGAATTTAAAAAATACTTTTTGATATTTTTAATTGAATTTTGCCACCCTCGTCATGATACCGTCTGTACAGTCGCTCAAAAAAATATATCCGAACGCTATGGTTGATTACAGAATTCAGAAAAAATATCTGGAGCGTGTACAACAACTGTACACGCTCCAGTTACCGTTCATAGCAAACTGGAGCGTGTGCAGTAACTGCACACGCTCCAGTTTGCGGTGAACGGTAACTGCACACGCTCAATATTTCTATGAGTGGGCCCACACGATCCAGGTTTTTGTCAGCTCACACGATCCAATGTGCTGTGAACATTAACCGCAACCGCTCCAGTTTGCTGTGAACGGTAACTGCACACGCTCAATATTTCTGTGAGTGGGCCCACACGATCCAGGTTTTTGTGAGCTCACACGATCCAATGTGCTGTGAACATTAACCGCAACCGCTCCAGTTTGCTGTGAACGGTAACTGCACACGCTCAATATTTCTGTGAGTGGGTCCACACGATCCAGGTTTTTGTGAGCTCACACGATCCAATGTGCTGTGAACATTAACCGCAACCGCTCCAGTTTGCTGTGAACGGTAACTGCACATGCTCCATATTCATTGCATTATATATTCATACGCATTATATATATTCAAAAAAATCCGAACACTATGGTTGATTACAGAATTCAGAAAAAATATCTGGCAACGATTTTTTTTTTAGAAATTAGTGATCTGGCACCTTCGTGTCACGTGACACGAAGGTCGCCAGATCATCCCACTGCAGAAGCGGAAAGAAACGAAAATGATGTTCGAATGTGTGAAAATGGATTACACATCTTTTACGTGAATTACACCTCATTCTCGTAGATTGTGATCAACTGAACGCTGATTTGTATCCCATTATTCAATTCTTATTATTCTTCTGGTCCCTGTTGTACCAGACATTTTGAAAAAATAACTTCGTGTTATATCCTTGATGACCTTGAACATCATTTTAATCTTTTTGCTTAAAATTTCCCCTTTCGAATAAATTTCCAAATTAATAAAACGAAACACTATTTTTTTTAATCAGTTTTTTTATTAAATAACAATAAATAAATACCCCCTCAAGCAGCTGCTTGCCACAGAGTACTGACAGGAGCCTGTCAGTTTATATGCAATAGTAGAAGGTCTGAGAGGATGGCAGGAACTCAGCAGAAAAACGACACATACATCCATGCCTTACCCGGGGCTCGAACCCAGGTCCCGGAGATCAGTAGCCTAAGCGCGCTAACCACTCGGACACGGGACAGATTATTTTAATACAATTATTTCAGCAATCCTTTTCCATTTATCGCATTTTTAAGATCGTTCTGTGTTAAATTCCTGTTGTAAATTAGGAAATTAATTTATACGAAGAAAACAAATGCCATAAACAATTTCGACTATTCAGATTATTATATCGCAACAAATTTTTTTGGTATCGCAATAAGTATTAAAAATACTGAAAAAAAAAATACGACACGAAAACAAAAATCTGATTTCTCGAAGTCAGTGTTTTGTGCAGGAAACCACTGAAAATACTTTTCTTTGGGGGAAAAGAAAAAAAACCACCCAGGGCTCGTCCGGGATTTGAACCCGGGACCTCTCGCACCCTAAGCGAGAATCATACCCCTAGACCAACGAGCCACAACGTTGGAGTTCGAAAGAAAACCACTTAGCATCAAAGTACGCCACTGCCATCTGGCGAGTTTAAAAGAAATGAAGTCGTAAATTAATATAAAAGGTTTAAGCACAATTGTGTCATTTCGTTGATTTCAAACGTTACTAAGATGATATTTTAAATTTTCTTACTTAAGACCATGGCCCCCCACAAGAGGGGGTTTCACAGGGCTCTAGCATGGGGACCCAGGATTAGGCGGGGGGGGGGGGGGGGGGGGCGGCCAGCTAAGTGAGATGAACAGAAAAAGCCGACTTTATAAAATATTGACTTTTGTTTTGTCCATCTAACTAAAATTAATTATTTTATTAGGCACATTACATTATCCTCTCATTATACCGACTTTTTGTTTCGTCTTTTGTGATTTATCGCCATTCATACTCAATTTTGTACATCGAAAATTGTTCTGCTAAGCAAGTTGATTTTATTGAAGTTATTGAAAACTTTACGACGACCAGCCTAAGCCACTGGGACGGGTCAAAAGGTCACTCACAGCAATACAAACAATCGCTTCCCAACTAGATTTGGGTTGGGTTGTTTTACCTCTGAGCGGCACTTTTTTGCACACCGTGGGCTAAATGGCCAGATCACATGGACCCCGAAGGCTCAAAGAAGGTAGGGGGAAGTACCCACTGGAATAGCTGTTGGGAGACAGATGGTAGTATCCCGTCAAGGCCATCCAGCGTGTTCTTTAACGTGCACAGGGTATGGCTCTCCCGCACACGGGATCACGGCTTAACGTCCCATCCTACGAAACACTATTTTATTAGTGATCTGGCAAACTTCGTGTCACGTGACACGAAGGTTGCCAGATCACTAATTTCTAAAAAAAATCGTTGCCAGATATTTTTTCTGAATTCTGCAATCAACCATAGTGTTCGGATACTTTTTTGAGCGACTGTACGATATTTCAACCTCTTAGTTCACGGAATATCGTCCCCCACAGGCAGACACACGTCACGACAAATATAAAAATAATAAAAATAAAAACTGGAAAAAAGTCACTTTTTCATGATCGTAAGCTTCTGCAACGGACTACGAATAAAAAAAAACGAAAAATATTTTTTTCGCCATCTCAATATATTCTTCTTAGTTCCCACCAGGAAATGAATGTGGAAAAGCAACCGTGACTTTTGCAAACAACGAAGGAACTGAAAATTAGAAAATTAAATTACGAATCTTATGTTGTGTTTATTTTTTACCCGTTCGACACTGCACGGCGCGCAAAAATCTGAAATTAAACCAATAAAATTCATCTGCAAGTTAAAACTGAACCCAAGCACATCAAAGTACGCTGTTTACTTTTCCTGCAATTTTCGTTTTAGTCTCAGAGAAAAAAAAAATCCTCCTTCAATTACTTCCACGAACTAGCTCCAAAGCCAGCATAAATGTTTAACACGCTGACATGCTTCTACTCTCCTAGATTCATTTTGCAAACTACTCAGAAGAATAGACTCGTAACTTGTTGCATGCGCATGCGCCAATCCCACTGTTGCCAATGAATTATGTATGCACTCGTAATATCTTCGACGGTTCGGATGTTTTATGCAAAGTCTTCGGAGGAATAACATTTCGTGAATAACTGTAAAATGAAGGGTTGCAATTTTTATTTTTGTGTTTCGTAGACCCTTGGGAATATGCCACTGGAATATTGATGATTTGGCCGTTAATAATAAAGCGAGAGACTTTGATCGAGAGAAAGGTTTTTAATACATCATTGAAGGCATTGCTTAGTCGAGCGTATGTTAGAATGCGGTTACGGTTAAGGTCTCCGATCAAATATTTTGTCCTAGTTTCATTTCGGGACGAAAGTCAGCGAGGTAGAGCGAAGATTACAATCAGGGAAAAGTGCTTAGAAATTCAGGAGTTCTGACGTCACAGGTGTGTTCTTAGGGATAAAGATTCGGTTTCTGAAAATTAGAATACTGAGCGAAGCAACTCTCTCCGGACTTGCTTCTGTCATTGGGAGGATGGTTACAAGGCAAACTATTTATAGAAGGCTCTGGACTTTCTTCTGTCAAAGGGAGGACAGTTACAAAGCAAACTATTTATAGAAGGCTCTGGACTTGCTTCTGTCATTGGGAGGACGGTTACAAAGCAAACTATTACTATTTATAGAAGGCTGTGGACTTTCTTCTATCAAAGGGAGGACGGTTACAAAGCAAACTATTTATAGAAGGCTCTGGACTTGCTTCTGTCATTGGGAGGACGGTTACAAAGCAAACTATTTACAGAAGGCTCTGGACTTGTTTCTGTCATTGGGAGGACGGTTACAAAGCAAACTGTTTACAGAAGGCTCTGGATATGCTTCTGTCATTGGGAGGACGGTTACAAAGCAAACTATTTATAGAAGGCTCTGCACTTGCTTCTGTCATTGGGAGGACGGTTACAAAGCAAACTATTTATAGAAGGCTCTGGACTTTCTTCTGTCAAAGGGAGGACAGTTACAAAGCAAACTATTTATAGAAGGCTCTGGACTTGATTATGTCATTGGGAGGACGGTTACAAAGCAAACTATTTACAGAAGGCTCTGGACTTGTTTCTGTCATTGGGAGGACGGTTACAAAGCAAACTGTTTACAGAAAGCTCTGGACTTGCTTTTGTCATTGGGAGGAGGGTTACAGAGCAAACTATTTGCAGAAGTATCTGGATTTGCTTCTGTCATTGGGAGGACGGTTACAAGGCAAACTATTTATAGAAGGCTCTGGACTTGCTTCTGTCAAAGGGAGGACGGTTACAAAGCAAACTATTTACAGAAGGCTCTGGACTTGCTTTTGTCATTGGGTGGACGGTTACAGAGCAAACTATTTACAGAAGTATCTGGATTTGCTTCTGTCATTGGGAGGACGGTTACAAGGCAAACTATTTATAGAAGGCTCTGGACTTGCTTTTGTCATTGGGTGGACGGTTAAAGAGCAAACTATTTACAGAAGGCTCTGGACTTTCTTCTGTCAAAGGGAGGAGGGTTACAAAGCAAACTATTTATAGAAGGCTCTGGACTTGCTTCTGTCATTGGGAGGACGGTTACAAAGCAAACTATTTACAGAAGGCTCTGGACTTGTTTCTGTCATTGGGAGGACGGTTACAAAGCAAACTATTTACAGAAGGCACTGGACTTGCTTTTGTCATTGGGTGGACGGTTACAAAGCAAACTATTTACAGAAGGCTCAGGACTTGCTTCTGTCATTGGGAGGACGGTTACAAAGCAAACTATTTACAGAAGGCTCTGGACTTGCTTTTGTCATTGGGTGGACGGTTACAGAGCAAACTATTTACAGAAGTATCTGGATTTGCTTCTGTCATTGGGAGGACGGTTACAAGGCAAACTATTTACAGAAGGCTCTGGACTTGCTTCTGTCATTGGGAGGACGGTTATAAAGCAAACTATTTACAGAAGGCTCTGGACTTGCTTTTGTCATTGGGTGGACGGTTACAAAGCAAACTATTTATAGAAGGCTCAGGACTTGCTTCTGTCATTGGGAGGACGGTTACAAAGCAAACTATTTACAGAAGGCTCTGGACTTGCTTTTGTCATTTGGTGGACGGTTACAAAGCAAACTATTTATAGAAGGCTCAGGACTTGCTTCTGTCATTGGGAGGATGGTTACAAAGCAAACTATTTACAGAAGGCTCTGGACTTTCTTTTGTCATTGGGTGGACGGTTACAGAGCAAACTATTTACAGAAGTATCTGGATTTGCTTCTGTCATTGGGAGGACGGTTACAAGGCAAACTATTTATAGAAGGCTCTGCACTTGCTTCTGTCATTGGGAGGACGGTTACAAAGCAAACTATTTACAGAAGGCTCTGGACTTGCTTTTGTCATTGGGTGGACGGTTACAAGGCAAACTATTTACAGAAGGCTCTGGACTTGCTTTTGTCATTGGGTGGACGGTTACAAAGCAAACTATTTATAGAAGGCTCTGGACTTTCTTCTGTCAAAGGGAGGACGGTTGCAAAGCAAACTATTTATAGAAGGCTCTGGACTTGCTTCTGTCATTGGGAGGACGGTTAGGAGACAAACTATTTACAGAAGGCTTCACCAAAGATGGTTCTGAGCCTGAAGAGAGACAGATTGCATTTCCCTCAATTCCTCCCACAGGTGGACCCAACCAACATGATATAGACAACATGGTGACTGGACTATGTTGACTATATATAGACCAAAAGGTACATGTGTCTCTTCAGACTCCTTCTTGAGGAGTGTGGATCAGGTGATAGCAAGTCACTGGTTATCAAATACTCCAATTCAGTAGTAAAGTATCATAGAAGATGTCCTGTAAATATGAGACTCATAAAATAGGTTAAAAAATTAAGTTTTACCGTGGGTGGGAATTGTAACCCACGTCTCTCAGTAACATTCCAGCAAACTAATCTATGAGTCCCATGTCTACAGGACACCGCCGGCGATATTTATTACAGATTATTGATTTAACGCGATGACAAATATTAAATTCCATCGTTTGAAGCAACTTGATTGCTCGTTTCCAGTCATAGATGGCGCCACGAGAGATTCAAATAATATGCAGGGAAAGTTAATAAGTCACATTAGCTGAAGAAAAGGTTAGTCACAGATGTTGTAGTGGGTAAGCGTGCTTGGCATGCTATTGGGAGACGTGGGTTCGAATCCCACTCATGGTAAAAATCTCAATTTGTTTCAGCTATTTCATGACAAACACTTTAAAATTGGACAACGACACCACTCTGGTATTGATGGTTTGAAAGTCTCGGCTGCATTATGTTAAATGGATCCATACAGCTCTATATCCTTTCTATAGGCACTTTGAATAATCGGAAATATAAAGACTATATCCTTCAGTCCCAGATGAGGCTTTTCAGGGGTATGTCAACTCAAATAGTCGCGAAGAGAAAAAATTTAGTGGATGAAGTGATCAGCATATTCTCTGGACCTGAACCCTATAGAGCAACGTGAACCCTATAGAGCAACGTGAACCCTATAGATCAACGTGAACCCTATAGAGCAACGTGAACCCTATAGAGCAATGTTTCTGAACCGATGGTACACGTAGCGCTGGTTATGGGAGGAAAGTTTGGGTGAGATTTGTGAACACAACTGAAATGTCCGAGTTTTAAGTTTTGCAGCTCTTTATGATTTTTGTACTTTTTACATCCAAAAACAAGTTGTTACGTTTAAATTGCGTAAACAAATTTGTTGCACTCAAGAGTCAAAGATGACATCAGACGCGATAAGTGAGTGCCAACAGACCCAAGTGTTAAAGTGCCATTTGCTTCGTAACAGCTGTACAGCGGTAAACCTTCTCTGAGCCCTCGGGGTCTTTGTGACCTGGCCATTTATCCATTGTGGGCAAAAAAAAGTGTCGCTCCGAGGTAAAACAACCCATCCCTGGTATGGGTTGTTTTACCTCCGAGCGGCATTTGTTTTGCATACAATGGATAAATGGCCAGGTCACAAAGACCCCGAGGGCTCAGAGAAGTATGGGGGAGGGGACCCACTGGAACAGCTTTTGGGAAACAGTTGATAGCGCCCCAGTGCCAGCCCCAGTGCCAGTGCGCCCAGCGCCCAGTCAAGGCCATCCAGTGTGTTCTTTAACGTGCACAGGGCATGGCTCCCCCGCACACGGGACCACTGCTTAACGTCCCATCCGACGGACTGCGGCCTTTCCAAGCCCATCGGTGTCCTTTACTGACCGCGAGCAGGGCGGGGAGTTTTGCGGAGATAAATCTCAACGTTGACCCATCTCGGACTCGAATCTGGGAACTAAGATTACGAGTCTGGCACTCTACCGACTGAGCCACCCCCCGCCCCTAATCAACACACAGCCCTATCTTTGTTTGAAGTGAATACGAATTCAGCGAAAAATTTCATCATCGACATTCTTTAGCTATATTATTTACTTTTCAGACCGCAGTAGTAAGAAAAACATATTTTAAATTTTTAATTTAAATATTTTAAGTCACGATAGTGTTAACTGTATGTGCAAGTTAACTCAAGACGAACTACAATCTTGTTAAGTAGATGCTTCTGTTCGTTTCTTAAAGAGAACGTTCATTGTATACATAATTATATCAGCGACAAGAAAAGGTATGTAAAGCAATCTCGAACATATGTATCAAATTCTAACTTGGTGTAGTAAATTAACAGAAAGTGTGTTGTTTCTATTTTTCTCATACATTTCCACAGGTAATCTTTTCTGTTTTAGCTTGCTTCTCTCCAACAAGGGAAACACCTATTATCATTTTTGTGTTGTATCTCGTTACAGTCGGACAACAAATTTTTCAAAGCTCCTCCATGATGAACAGTGACGTCCCTAAGAAAAGATTAATCTTAAAGTTCCTCCCCCCCCACCAAATTGCACTTTGTCTGCCCGCTTATTCAAGAAGGAAGACTCTTGCTTTGTCTTCCCTTAGCTCTTTCGAAATGAAAGAGAACGAAGAACAGGGAGAATGTTAATGTTTTCTCTCTATTCTCATAAGAGTAAATGGAAAGAGACATCGTGTGCATGTTTATTATTCTCTGTTCCTTAAGACGCATTAAGTTTGCTTTCCTTCTTTTTGGTTAAGTCCTATGGAAAGATGAGTTTTTCTTCCAGTTTCTGTTTACATTTGTCGTGCACCATTTTCGTTTAATTAAAAGGTACCGAGTTTCAGAAGATATTCTTTTGAATGCAGCTTAATGGATTCTAGTTATTTTTCTCAAATCGTCGTCGAACTGTTGCGTAAGACACGCTTTCGTGGTTGCGGAGTCGTTTTTTTTCCTCTCTTTCTCTAGGTTTTCAACGAAAGTCGTTTCGAGTTCCAATACGTGATTTGCTTGGAATCAGAATTTCATCTTATTTCTGTGAGTCAATACACATGTTTTCGCCGTTTCAATTTTTAAAATTTTTAATGTTTTCAGATCAGTAACTGATTTGTAGCGGCGTGGAAAGTGCACTAGTCAAAAAAATTGCGGTTGGATTATTTCGTTTCGTGGGGGGGGGGGGACTTTTTTTCACCCAGTGGGCTAGATGATTAGGTTACAGGGATCCCAAGGGCTCAGAGAAGGAGTAGGGGACATCGTGACTCACTGGACAGCTGTTATGAGACAGATCAAAGCTTCCAGCCAAAGCCATCCCTCCGCAAAATTCCCCGCCCTGCCCACGGTCAGTAGGGGACACCGATGGGCTTGGAAAGGCCGCCGTCCGTCGGATGAGACGTTAAGCCGTGTCCCCGTGTGCGGGTGAGCCATACCCTGTGCACGTTAAAGAACACGCTGGATGGCCTTGACTGAAGGCTACCACCATCTGTCTCCCAACAGGTGTTCCAGTGGGTCCTCTCCCCCAACCTTCTCTGAGCCTTCGGGGTCCATGTGACCTGTCCATTTAGCCCATGGTGTGCAAAAAAGTGCCGCTCAGAGGTAAACCAACCTAACCCAAAGCCATCCAGCGTGTTACACAGGATATGACTTTCATCAGGTACGTGCCCAATATTGAGTTGGAGAGGGGAGAATTTATTTTAGGGGATGATCTAAGAATAAGATATGAGTAAGGGTTCCCAATTACTAAAATAATCCACCGGAGAAGAAAGATTAAAAGAATGTTCTATTTGGAAAAAAACTTTATATTTTTTTAATTTATTTTTAGTGTCTGACATATACTAATGGGGCTAGAATAAAGAATAAAATGATACAAAGGCAATTGCTTTGGATTTTAAAGAAAGGAAATAATGTTTGAGATTTCGTAAAAGACGACCAATATATATATATAATTTTTTTTTGGGGGGGGGGGGTCCTGATTGCCTGGTCCCACCTGGGTAAGTCTCTGGCTCTGATACATGCGGAACAAAACGGAGATTAGGAAAATGAATTCTCAATGGAGGCGCAGTTCGAACTTGAACCTTTCATGCAACATACAACCATATAATCCTCGGATTCGAACCCAGACTCCATAATAGGGTGGGCCAAAAAAATTCAAATTGTTTTTTCAAGTCGTAATACCGCGGAAAAGTTGCGAATTGGGGAGACTAAAAAGAAATAAAATCGGTTTATATCTTCCGGTCGCGCATGTGCTCTAAAGTTTGCCGAAATTTTTAAAAAATGCACATTTTTTCGATAATTTTTAACATTTTTAAATTAGCCTCTTCCCGAATGTAATAGCTCAAATTCTTATGTATTAGAACCACAGAAAATAATATTTTAATATTATTTAAATCCATCAACATCTTCCGGTCGCGCATTGCCTTCAAATTTAATGAAATTTTGAAAAAAAATTTACAAATAAAGGTAGATCACAGTTCAAGGAAAAAAAACACTAACAACTTACATGTTCTTTATATTTGTTCTTTATTGAATACAAGTTTAAATGTTTAAAAACAAATTATTTTAGACCATTAGTAATATTTATAAACAGATTTTTTTATTGAAAAAAACTAAGTTTTTGTATGAAGAGTCGTAAGTCCAAGAAACTCATGTTGAACAATTGAACATCTCCGTTTTCACTCATTCTTAGCTGAAGGTACTTTGAAATCTGATTTATGGGCGAAGTTAGGCATGGTTGACCTTGACAGCAGAGTCGTTCTGATAAAACCATCCCTAGACTCAGCTCCGCAAACTTTTCCTGAGCCTTCTGTCACGAGTTTCACACATCGTTGAACTGCCTGTGTGTGAACTGGGAATGTCTTGAATGTTATATCCCAATTAGGGACTGAGTCACTTTGAATATGTGATTTAATCTCATCGTCACTGATATCTTTTAATAATGGGGGAGAAGTCCAGTTAATTATTTCCGAGTAGTCTTGAGCCTTGAAATTAAGTTTTGGCGGCATGAATGTTCTGATAGTTGTTCTCTTTTGATCTAACTGTCTCGCCTTTAGAATTCGTCGAAGTCCGACACATTCTCGAATTCAAGTCCGAGTCTTCATACAAAAGTAGATAATATCTACTCGATATTTCCATGGCAATAAAGTCGGGAAACTGTAAAGAGGATTTGTCTGTACGAGATCCTGGTCCCTTGTCACACTCGAAATGGTTGACAACAGCAAATCGAACTCTCAGATTGTACTTAAGTGAAGAAAGTCCCACACCTGAACTTCAAGAAATAGTTGTATTTATTTTGAAGTCATACATGCCAATGTGGTTTAGTATTAAAACAAGTAAATATTTTACAGAGGGACCAAAACTTGTGTACCAATCAATACAATCTTCAAGGTACCTGTCTGAAGATTTACGTAATATTGTCGACCCTGTGATCGGACGAAATGGCTTTTTCGCTCATCCAGAACATTTAATGTTAGCCATGACACAAGAAAATCAAAACACATAAGAGAGCTCGGACTTCGACGAATTCTAAAGGGGAGACAGTTAGATGAAAAGAGAACAACTATCAGAACATTCATGCCGCCAAAACTCAATTTCAAGGCTCAAGACTACTCGGAAATAATTAACTGGACTTCTCCCCCATTATTAAAAGATATCAGTGACGATGAGATTAAATCACATATTCAAAGTGACTCAGTCCCTAATTGGGATATAACATTCAAGACATTCCCAGTTCACACACAGGCAGTTCAACGATGTGTGAAACTCGTGACAGAAGGCTCAGGAAAAGTTTGCGGAGCTGAGTCTAGGGATGGTTTTATCAGAACGACTCTGCTGTCAAGGTCAACCATGCCTAACTTCGCCCATAAATCAGATTTCAAAGTACCTTCAGCTAAGAATGAGTGAAAACGGAGATGTTCAATTGTTCAACATGAGTTTCTTGGACTTACGACTCTTCATACAAAAACTTAGTTTTTTTCAATAAAAAAATCTGTTTATAAATATTACTAATGGTCTAAAATAATTTGTTTTTAAACATTTAAACTTGTATTCAATAAAGAACAAATATAAAGAACATGTAAGTTGTTAGTGTTTTTTTTCCTTGAACTGTGATCTACCTTTATTTGTAAATTTTTTTTCAAAATTTCATTAAATTTGAAGGCAATGCGCGACCGGAAGATGTTGATGGATTTAAATAATATATAAACATTATTTTCTGTGGTTCTAATACATAAGAATTTGAGCTATTACATTCAGGAAGAGGCTAATTTAAAAATGTTAAAAATTATCGAAAAAATGTGAATTTTTCCAAATTTCGGCAAACTTTAGAGCGCATGCGCGACCGGAAGATATAAACCGATTTTATTTCTTTTTTAACCCCTTTTTAGTCTTCCCAATTCGCAACGTTTCCGCGGTATTACGACTTGAAAAAAAAAAATTTTGAATTTTTTCGGCCCACCCTTCTCCATAAGCTGCAGTGTCACCGCGAGCAAGCGAGATACCACTGCGTCACTGAGTCAGCAACTCTGCAAGAAAAACCTTCTGCCAGACACGCACACAAAACCGAATTGCGAATCGTTCCAGTCAAGTTATTGAGCTCCTTTTTCCCAAATCGTACCTGAAATTGCTCCAACACGAAGGTCAATTGAGCAAGTTGCTACAAAAGTGCAGAATTCTAACTTCGGTCGTTCTCAAACAAACAGCAGAAGATCGGCAAGAACGTGTTTTGGAAAGAGTGTCGTGAGTGCTTATCGCCGAGCAATACACGGATCCGCAAAGGGAGAAAGAGAAAAGAAATGATCCTCGAACATTCCTCCATTAAGCAAAGGAGACATGGAGATTGCTCGAATGAAATTGGTAAGTTCTGTCGCTGTCAGAGAAATGGACGGTCTTTTATAGGGTTTGTCTGAGAAGGAGACGGAAGTCGAACGCATCGCATTAGTAGAAATACACCACCCAACTGTGCATGCGAAGGGAAAGGACTTTTATTTCTCTGAATAGCGGTTTTCAATTGCGTTACTGTGAAAAAGAGCGAAATGGCATGTTGACAGCGCGTTGTTAAGAGCAAGTCGTTGGGTTGGGTTGTTTTACCTCTGAGCGGCACTTTTTTGCACACCATGGGCTAAATGGCCAGGTCACAAGGACCCCGAAGGATCAGAGAAGGTTGGGGGAAGGGACTCGCTGGAACAGCTGTTGGGAGACAGATGGTAGCCTCCCGTCAAGGCCATCAATCTTTAACGTGCACAGGATATGACTCTCCCGCACACAGGGCCACGGCTTAACGTCCCATCCGACGGTTGTTTTTTTGTGTTGTTTTACCTCTGAGCGGCACTTTTTTTGCACACCATGGGCTAAATGACCAGGTCACATGGACCCCGAAGGCTCAGAGAAGGTTTGGGGAGGGGACCCACTGGAACAGCTGTTGGGAGACAGATGGTAGCCTCCCGTCAAGGCCATCCAGCGTGTTCTTTAACGTGCAGAGGGTATGGCTCTCCCGCACACGGGGCCACGGTTTAACGTCCCATCCGACGGACGGCGGCCTTTCCAATCCCATCGGTGTCCCCTACCGACAGTGGGCAGGGCGGGGAATTTTGCGGAGATAAATCTCAACGCTGACCCAGCTGGGACTCGAACCTGGGAACTACAGATTACGAACCTGGCGCGCTACCGACTGAGCCACCCCCGCCCCAAAAGAGCAAGTCAGCAAACTTCGAATATGTTGCTGATATAACGTTATTTTGGTGGATGTTTTTTTTGCTGTTTTGTGACGAGGATGTGAAGTAAGTTTTGATATTTTTGATCACGGGGTTTGAAGACTGTGTTGAGTTTTTTTGTGGAGTTGATTCGCTGTTGATCATCGGAAATGGCAAATTCGAAACTATGCCAGGTGGCGAAGTTAGAGACGTATAAAGCTGTAATTTTTCATGGAATATTTTTTAACATCCATTAGCTATGTCTGCAGATCCTTTTCTCCTAAATTTCGGGGGGTGAGGGTTGACTTTGTTGGTAGCGCGTCAGGCTCTTAATCTGCAGTTCCCACGTTCGAATCCCACCTGTACCAGCATTGAGACTAATCTCTGTTAAATCTATACCCTACCCTCAGTCAGAAAAGGGACACCAATAGGCTTCGAAAGGCCGCCGTCCTTCGGGACGTTAAGCCATGGGACCGTGTGCGGGCGAGCCATACTACATGCAGGAAGTTAGCATTTGTCTCTCAACAGTTGTACAGTGCGTCCCCTGGCCATTTAACCCATTGTGTGCAAAAAAAAGTGCCGATCAGAGATAAAACACCCAAAATGAAAACTGAATATTTTACTTTCATATTAATCATAAATACATTACTTATACGTTTTTATTTACAAATTATTTTTTACTCTTTACTAGTACTTACTAATAAGTGCAAATTTTAAGAAAAAAATAATTGTAAATTTACAGAACGATTTCGGGGCCCCTCAACAGTCAAAGCTCTAAGGGCCGCTTAGTCCGCTTATCGACTAAAACGTCCTTGGTTAGGGATTGATTACAAGTTCATAATCTCGATGGAATTAGAAATTGGGGAAACCCTATAATAATAGAAATGTTTATGACTAGAAAATAAGCGTCATTCGACATATAACTTTATGACTAGAAAATAAGCGTCATTCGACATATAACTTTATGACAGATCCCCATGAAACGTACTTCCCTTAAGGTGGGTTGGGTTGTTGGGTTGTTTTACCTCTGAGCGGCACTTTTTTGCACACCATGGGCTAAATGGCCAGGTCACATGGACCCCGAAGGCTCAGAGAAGGTTGGGGGAGGGGACCCACTGGAAGAGCTGTTGGGAGACAGATGGTAGTCTCCCCGTCAAGGCCATCCAGCGTGTTCTTAACGTGCAGAGGGTATGGCTCTCCCGCACACGGGGCCACGGCTTAACGTCCCATCCGACGGACGGCGGCCTTTCCAAGCCCATCGGTGTCCCCTACTGACCGTGGGCAGGCGGGGAGTTTTGCGGAGATAAGTCTCAACGCTGACCCAGCTGGGTTTGCGTTGTACTAGGACACACCCAATAAAGCGTCTAGATTATCTCCATCCTTCATGCAGGGGAGAAGTCCTCAGGATGCGACGATAAGCCGTATTTTCCATGTGCAGAAAACTATACTCTATGCAAGTTAAAGAATACACTGAATCCCCTACTGACCGTGTGCAGGGCGGGGAATTTTGCGGAGATAAATCTCAACGCTGACAAAGTCAGGACTCGAACCTGGGAACTACAGAATACGAGATTGACGCGCTACCGACTGAGCCACCCCCGCCCCCACTTAAGGTGGAAAGCAAGAGGTAAATTGTTTTGCTAGCTCATGACACTTCCTAATTCAAAATCATTCACCATATTATATACACTGCTCGACATAGAAAATGCACAACAGGAAGTATTTATCGGAGCGCCATGCAAATAAGTGGGTATGTGCGTCAGTCGGGGGTTATGGAAATGAGAGTAATTGCGAACCAATCACGTGATAGGTGAGGGAACAGAACAAACTGCTCGGCGTAGCTAAGTTTGGTCGTCTTCACCTGGGCGTATGGACCACTGCATTGGAGTGATCTGGGTGGGGAAAGCATGTTTAAGGAGAGAGAATATATTGATATAGCCGTGCTAGAAACTTGAAATTTGGTGTCTTGGGTCATTTCAAGTCGTAGATCTCAGAAATGTTACGAAAATCGAGATACAAAGTTTCCTTTAAAATCAAATAAAGGTCATGTTTCAGTCGAACCATGACTTACATGTGGGAGAAACTCGGAAATTAGTGCCTAGAGGATGTCTGGTCTCGAAAATAAGAAATTTTAATTCTAACGTTTCTAGAGGTCAGAGATCAAGTTATGATCTACAGTCGCTCAAAAAAGTATCCGAACACTATAGTTGATTACAGAATTCAGAAAAAATATCTGGCAACGATTTTTTTTAGAAATTAGTGATCTGGCAACCTTCGTGTCACGTGACACGAAGGTTGCCAGATCACTAATTTCTGAATTCTGTAATCAACCATAGCGTTCGGATTTTTTTAATACATATAATGCGTATGAATATATAATGCAATGAATATGGAGCGTGTGCAGTTACCGTTCACAGCAAACTGGAGCGGTTGCGGTTAATGTTCACAGCACATTGGATCGTGTGAGCTCACAAAAACCTGGATCGTGTGGGCTCACTCACGGAAATATTGAGCATGTGCAGTTACCGTTCACAGCAAACTGGAGCGGTTGCGGTTAATGTTCACAGCACATTGGATCGTGTGAGCTCACAAAAACCTGGATCGTGTGGGCCCACTCACAGAAATATTGAGCGTGTGCAGTTACCGTTCACAGCAAACTGGAGCGGTTGCGGTTAATGTTCACAGCACATTGGATCGTGTGAGCTCACAAAAACCTGGATCGTGTGGGCCCACTCACAGAAATATTGAGCGTGTGCAGTTACCGTTCACAGCAAACTGGAGCGGTTGCGGTTAATGTTCACAGCACATTGGATCGTGTGAGCTCACAAAAACCTGGATCGTTTGGGCCCACTCACAGAAATATTGAGCGTGTGCAGTTACCGTTCACAGCAAACTGGAGCGGTTGCGGTTAATGTTCACAGCACATTGGATCGTGTGAGCTCACAAAAACCTGGATCGTGTGGGTCCACTTACAGAAATATTGAGCGTGTGCAGTTACCGTTCACAGCAAACTGGAGCGGTTGCGGTTAATGTTCAGAGCACATTGGATCGTGTGAGCTCACAAAAACCTGGATCGTTTGGGCCCACTCACAGAAATATTGAGCGTGTGCAGTTACCGTTCACAGCAAACTGGAGCGGTTGCGGTTAATGTTCACAGCACATTGGATCGTGTGAGCTCACAAAAACCTGGATCGTGTGGGTCCACTTACAGAAATATTGAGCGTGTGCAGTTACCGTTCACAGCAAACTGGAGCGTGTGCAGTAACTGCACACGTCCAGTTTGCTGTGATCGGTAACTGGAGCGTGTACATTTGTTGTACACGCTCCAGATATTTTTTCTGAATTCTGTAATCAACCATAGTGTTCGGATACTTTTTTGAGCGACTGTACCTGACTACTAAACCAGCGGGCATGTCCCTGTGTATGTGTTTACACTAGGTTGGGTTGTTTTACCTCTGAGCGGCACTTTTTTGCACACCATGGGCTAAATGGCCAGGTCACAAGGATCCCGAAGGATCAGAGAAGGTTGGGGAAGGGACTCGCTGGAACAGCTGTTGGGATACAGATGGTAGCCTCCCGTCAAGGCCATCCAGTTGTTCTTTAACGTGCACAGGGTATGGCTCTCAAGCACACGGGGCCACGGCTTAACGTCTCATCCGACGGACGGCGGCCTTTCCAAACCCATCGGTGTCCCCTACTGACCGTGGGCAGGGCGGGGAGTTTTGCGGAGATAAGTCTCAACGCTGACCCAGCTGGGTTTGTACTAGGACACACCCAATAGAGCGTCTAGATTATCTCCGTCCTTTATGCAGGCGAGAAGTCCTCAGGATGCGACGATAAGCCGTGTTTTCCATGTGCAGAAAACTATACTCTATGCAAGTTAAAGAATACACTGAATGACCTTGAGGAGAAGGTTCTAGCTGTCCTTTTCCAACATTCTGTGAGTCTTTGGGGTTCTTATGACCTGCCCATTTAGTCCATTGGGTTCTAAAAAGTACAATTAAATGATAAAACAACACAATCCAAAATCCGTGATTCGGATGTACGAAGTATCCTCTGAATAAACCCAAAGATACGATCAACTTCGGTTGACTTTATGTAACAACCCCAAAACTTCACCAAAGAAAAAAAAAATTCCAACGTGTCCCTCATCAACTTCATTTATTTCCCTCGTTGAAATGAATTAAGCTGGTCTCATAACATCCCTAACTTTTGCTTACCTTGTAGCTTGCAATGTGGTGCATCGCGTCCCTTGTGGGAAATGAGGAAGGAAGATGCAGGAAGACTTAACGGATCCGCATCACACACAGAGAGAGAGGAACATCAAACTCCGTCGAGACCAACGTGTCTGTTAATGATACGATTCCCGTGCAGCAATTATGAGACTTTATAGGGCAGTAACGCTGAGGGAAAATCAGTGTTCCCATCAGATACTTGGCGAGCAAGCCGCTGTGTGTTTCTGTGTTAATGGGACTCCGCATGTAAAGCTGATCCTACGGGATGATAGCGAAACGCCGAGTAAAGTTCCTCATCAGTAAAAGAGCTCTAAGAGGAACTTAAGGAAGAGACTGAAGGTTAGAAAATTAGGTTGACCTTTACCGGTAACGATGATAATAAAATAAATAATAAATACCCCATCAAGCAGCTGCTTGTCACAGAGGTCTGACAGGAGCCTGTCAGTTTATATGCCATAGTAGAAGGTCTGAGAGGATGGCAGGCCCTCAGCAGAAAAACAACACACACAACCATGCCTTACTCGGGGCTCGAACCCAGGTCCCTTAGATCAGTAGCCAAGCGCGCTAACCACTCGGCCATGGGACGGCTGCAAAAATAAATAACCCCTCAAGCAGCTGCTTGCCACAGAGGTCTGACAGGGGCCTGTCAGTTTATATGCCATAGTAGAAGGTCTGAGAGGATGGTAGGCCCTCAGCAAGAAAACGACACAAACAGCCATGCCTTACCCGGGGCTCGAACCCAGTCCCTTAGATCAGTAGCCAAGCGCGCTAACCACTCGGCCATGGGACGTCTGCAAAAATAAATACCCCCTCAAGCAGCTGCTTGCCACAGAGGTCTGACAGGAGCCTGTCAGTTTATATGCCATAGTAGAAGGTCTGAGATAATGGTAGGCCCTCAGCAGAAAAACGACACAAACAGCCATGCCTTACCCGGGGCTCGAACCCAGGTCCCTTAGATCAGTAGCCAAGCGCGCTAACCACTCGTCCACTGGACAGCAACGATGATATGAAACAAAAATTAGAAAGGAAGAGTATATTATAGAAACTTCTGATTCAGAAGGATTAGTAGAGTTCCGAATAATATCACCTAGGGTTGAGCTAACGAGCATGGATTGTTAATCAATGTAATCTCGCATTGGTGGCTTTCACTAACTTTTCAGACTAAGGGAATTAGTAACTGCTGAATGCTATGCGCGATTCTTTACAGTACAGTCGCTCAAAAAAGTATCCGAACGTTATGGTTGACTACAGAATTCAGAAAAAAATATCTGGCAACGATTTTTTTTTTAGAAATTAGTGATCTGGCAACTTTCGTGTAACGTGACACAAAGGTTGTCACGTGACACGTATCCGAACGCTATGTTTGATTACAGAATTCAGAAAAAATATCTGTAGCGTGTACAGCAACTGTACACGCTCCAGTTACCGTTCACAGCAAACTGGAGCGTGTGCAGACTGCACACGCTCCAGTTTGCTGTGACGGTAACTGGAGCGTGTGCAGTTACTGCACACGCTCCAGTTTGCTGTGAACGGTAACTGCACACGCTCAATATTTCTGTTTCGGTAACTGCACACGCTCAATATTCTGTGGGCCCACACGATCCAGGTTTTTGTGAGCTCACACGATCCAATGTGCTGTGAACATTAACCGCAACCGCTCCAGTTTGCTGTGAACGGTAACTGCACACGCTCAATATTTCTGTGAGTGGGCCCACACGATCCAGGTTTTTGTGATCTCACACGATCAATGTGCTGTGAACATTAACCGCAACCGCTCCAGTTTGCTGTGAACGGTAACTGCACACGCTCAATATTTCTATCAGTGGGCCCACACGATCCAGGTTTTTGTGAGCTTACACGATCCAATGTGCTGTGAACATTAACCGCAACCGCTCCAGTTTGCTGTGAACGGTAACTGCACACGCTCCATATTCATTGCATTATATATTCATACGCATTATATATATTAAAAAAATATCCGAACACTATGGTTGATTGCAGAATTCATAAAAAATATCTGGCAACGATTTTTTTAAATTAGTGATCTGGCAACCTTCGTGTCACGTGACACGTAGGTTGCCAGATCACTAATTTCTAAAAAAAAATCGTTGCCAGATATTTTTTATAAGTTCTGTAATCAACCAGTGTTCGGATATTTATTTGAGCGACTGTACTGATAGATGATGCTGACCAAGAAGATGACGCACTGATGTTCTGTGCATCCATCAGATTCTCCCCATTGTCACATTGTGTGTCTGCTTTCTTGGAAATCTAAAAATATATGCATTTAACAGCACAGACGCTCAGAAATACATTTCGAGACGACTCCCGACACTAAATACGAATATCACCGGACATCCCTTCTGTGTACATTTTGGGTTCTTCTATAGCTTTCTTTCTCGCGGAAATTCTCCCGCACATAGATGCAAACGCACAATCCTCTTTCATCCATCATATTTGAATTAGTTATACGCTGTTCGGTATTTTTTTTTGTGGTGCGAAAAAGCAAGATTCTTTTTTCCCCTTTCAACGCCTACATGCGTTACTGAAAGGAAGGAAAAGTGCCAAGCCGCGAGGAAAAAGCGACCGATAATGCACGAGAGGATTCCCCCACCCCCTTTCCGTCCGGCGTCCAAGACCCGTAATCTTTTGTGATGGATGTCGCATGGAAATATCTTGAGGAGTATTCTGAAGAGAACATAGCGGAGAGAAAGGGAAGATGTGAATGTGCCTTGGTTTGAGAAGAGTACTGCATGAGATGGCATTCAGAAACTGGAGGATTCTCCACGATGCGCGAATTTTATTTATTTCTGTGTTCCCTTAACGAAAATTTTCTTTCTGGTAGCTGCAGAGTTCACTCTTGAGGTAATGGTTTTTTTTTTTAAAAAGTGTCTTAGTTTAGTACAAACTCTCAACAGTTTTATGCTGAATACTGGGGCAGGGTTTGACTTAGTTAGATGCACGCTAGGATCGTAATCTGCAATTCCCAGGTTTGAGTTCCAGCTTAACCAGAGTTGAGATTTATACCCGCAAATCTCCCCTCCCACTGCCAGTAGGTGACAGCGAGGGGCTTGGGCAGGCTGTTATCCGTCAGATGGGATGTTAAGTCGTGGCTCCGTGTACAGTCCCTCTAAAAAGTATCCGAACACTATGGTTGATTACAGAATTCAGAAAAAATATCTGGCAACGATTTTTTTTTAGAAATTAGTGATCTGGCAACCTTCGTTGTCACGTGACACGAAGGTTGCCAGATCACTAATTTCTAAAAAAAAATAGTTGCCAGATATTTTTTCTGAATTCTGTAATCAACCATACTGTTCGAATACTTTTTAGAGGGACTGTACAGGAGAGGACTCGACTGTTTTATGTTACACGTTGGGTGGCTTTAGGGGAGGCTACCATCTATCTCATAACAGTTGTACAGTGGGTTCTTTTCTCCCAACGTTTTCTGAGCCTTTGGGGTCCTTGTGATCTGGCCATTTAGCTCATTATGTTAAAAAAAAAGGGCCTCTTAGAAATAACCTGTCCCTCATTAGTCCAGGGGCGGGGGTGGCTCAGTCGGTAGCACGCCAGGCTCGTAATGTGTAGTTCTCAGGCTCGAGTCCCAGCTGGGTTAACGTTGAGATTTATCTCCGCAAAATTCCCCGCCCTGCCCACGGTCAGTAGGGGACACCGATGGGCTTGGAAAGGCCGCCGTCCGTCGGATGGGACGTTAAGCAGTGGCCCCGTGTGCGGGAGAGCCATACCCTGTGCACGTTAAAGAACACGCTGGATGGCCTTGACGGGAGACTACCATTTGTCATCCAACAGATGTTCCAGTGGATACCCTCCCCCAACCTTCTCTGAGCCTTCGGGGTCCTTGTGACCTGGCCATTTAGCCCATGGTGTGCAAAAAAGTGCCGCTCAGAGGTAAAACAACACAACGATAAAGAACACACTGGATGGCCTTGACGGGAGGCTACCATCTGTCTCCCAACAGCTGTTTCAGTGGGTCCCCTCCCCCAACCTTCTCTGAGCCTTCGGGGTCCTTGTGACCTGGCCATTTAGCCCATGGTGTGCAAAAAAGTGCCGCTCAGAGGTAAAACAACACAACGCTAAAGAACACACTGGATGGCCTTGACGGGAGGCTACCATCTGTCTCCCAACAGCTGTTCCAGTGGGTCCCCTCCCCCAACCTTCTCTGAGCCTTCGGGGTCCATGTGACCTGGCCATTTACCCCATGGTGTGCAAAAAAGTGCCGCTCAGAGGTAAAACAACCCAACTGGCGTCTTAAACGAAAAGCTCAACTGCTGAAAACCGCTTTTAGTTTCACCTTATTTTAAGTGGATGATATAGAGGCTCAGTGAAATGACAAATACATCAATCGAAACAAAAAAAAATCGTATTTATGATGCCACTTAATGTCTGGGATTAAACTCGATTAAACGTCATTTAAATACTGCATGTTGAAAAAAAAATGCGCAGCTGAGAAAATAATTCGCCTAAGAACACAGCAGTGTAGTTTGTTGTCGTGAGAGCTTCAGCGAATTATTTTTAAGAAGTGATTTAAAATGTTTCGAAGGAAAAAAAGTCTTTTAAACCAGGCCGGTCGCAAAGAAATCGATCTTGGCTTTCTTGTATGATGTTAACAAAAATGTTTGCTAACATTTAATTAATTGAGTTATGTATCGTGGAAATTTAGATGGCTTTATAACGACGATGTAAAATCAAGTTATTTTTACAGATACGAATCAAAAAAGTTTAATAACAAAACTTGATTTTTTTTATGCTAATTATTTTGTGGTTATGATACTAAGCAAAACATTTTCCATCGAGGCGTTCGTCTTTAACTAGCCAAGTTGTGCCCACATAAATTTAAAAATCAGTGTTTGTGCTGCACATTGTGTCTGGATATATGTACAGTCGCTCAAAAAAATATCCGAACACTATGGTTGATTACAGAATTCAGTAAAAATATCTGGAGCGTGTACAGTTGCTGTACACGCTCCAGTTACCGTTCACAGCAAACTGGAGCGTGTGCAGTTACTGCACACGCTCCAGTTTGCTGTGAACGGTAACTGCACACGCTCAATATTTCTGTGAGTGGGCCCACACGATCCAGGTTTTTGTGACCTCACACGATCCAATGTGCTGTGAACATTAACCGCAACCGCTCCAGTTTGCTGTGAACGGTAACTGCACACGCTCAATATTTCTGTGAGTGGGCCCACACGATCCAGGTTTTTGTGAGCTCACACGATCCAATGTGCTGTGAACATTAACCGCAACCGCTCCAGTTTGCTGTGAACGGTAACTGCACACGCTCCATATTCATTACATTATATATTCATACGAATTATATATATTAAAAAAAATCCGAACACTATGATCGGTTACAGAATTCAGAAAAAATATCTGGCAACGATTTTTTTAGAAATTAGTGATCTGGCAACCTTCGTGTCACGTGACACGAAGGTTGTCAGTGTTGGTCCTCCACACGGACCCACAGCTAAACGTTCGTAGAGTTGAAAATCTTACGGACGGCGGCATTTCCAAGCCCATCGGTGTTTCTTTTCCACCGAGGGCAGGGTGGAAATAGGGTTCAGTGATGTCATCCGGTGCTCCATTGTGCAGGATAGTACTAACGTCTAATGGAAAGCGTCACATGACATTCTCGTGTGTTGATCGACGCATAAGGAAAGCTGATATTATTGCTGCGCAGCAGTGGAAACGGAACCGATCGAAGAGACCTGCCTTACACAATAGTTGTCTAATTCCGTCTGTATATTCAATTCAAGAAAATGGAAACTTTTGAATTTTGAGCTGTGCCACGGAATTATTGCTAATAGGATTTGGTAGCAATAAATTCGGAAGATGTGCTGTAACTCTCTAATAGAATTGTGCCCAGAGAAGACTATTTTCAAAGGGGGAGTTTCGAGCATTTTTTATATTTAAAAAAAAAGCGTTAATCGCTACCAAGGGTTTAAAAAGTTGGGAGCAGGGTGCAGAGTTAGCGGAGATAAATGTCAATTTTAGCACCGTTGGAACTCGAGACTGGGGGGGGGGGGGGGGGGGGGGGGCTGGCTCAGTCGGTAGAGCGCCAGGCTCGTAATCTGTAGTTCCAAGGTTCGAGTCCCAGTTGGGTCAGCGTTGAGATTCATCTCCGCAAAATTCCCCGCCCTGCCCACGGTCAGTAGGGGACACCAATGGGCTTGGATAGGCCGCCGTTCGTCGGATGGGATGTTAAGCAGTGGCCCCGTGTGCGGGAGAGCCATACCCTGTGCACGTTAAAGAACACGCTGGATGGCCTTGACGGGAGGCTACCATCTGTCTCCCAACAGCTGTTCCAGTGGGTCCCCTTCCCCAACCTTCTCTGAGCCTTCGGGGTCCATGTGACCTGGCCATTTAGCCCATGGTGTGCAAAAAGTGCCGCTCAGAGGTAAAACAACCCAACCCAACGAGACTGGGGCGGGGCAGGGGTGGCTCAGTCGGTAACGCGCCAGACTCATACTCTGAAGTTCCTAGTTCGAGTCCCAGCTGGATCAGTGTTGAGATTTATCTCCGCAAAACCCCTCGCCCTGACCACGGTCAGTAGGGGACACCGATGGGCTTGTGCAGACCGCCGCCCGTCGGATGGGACGTTAAGCCGTGGTCCCGTGTGATAGAAAGTGTGCACGTTAAAGAACACGCTGGATGGCCTTGACGGGAGGCTACCATCAGTCTCCCAACAGCTGTTTCAGTACGTTCCCTTACCCAACATTCTCTGAGCCTTCGGGGTCCTTGTGACCTGGCCATTTAGCCCACAATCGCATTTCTATTTGCAGTGTTATAATATTTGTGCAAACTGTTTTAGAACTGCATCAAAAGTTCCTTTTCACTCGAAAAGGATACAAAGACCTAAAAACTTTGTTTTACGAGTTTTGCTTTCAGTACCTGAAACGAATTGGTGCATTTTGTAGGCAAAAGATGTTTTCATTTTTGCAGAAACCCACAAAGCATAAAAAGCTCCAATGTGAACTCAGCGGAGTGTGGCCACGTGCTCTAAGAGAAGAATTTTTCTAGATGCAAGGTCAAGAGGGGATCTGAACGGCTAAGAGCAGATCGAAAACTGCAGCCATAAAAGTTCTGGCAATATTCTTTTCTATTCAAGGTTACGATGACGATTTGCTGAGAGAGCAAAACGGAAAAGTGGACAAAAATAGTCAACAAAAGGGAAAGATTTATTAGTTTTCTTTTTAGCAATAAGCAATAAATGTAACAAAGTTGAAAAAAGTCAGAAAAAAGCACGAAAGCAAGCTCCTCCGTGATCTTTTTTCTTTTGCTTACGAATAGTCGTCAGAGTGGGTTGAGTTGTTTTACCTCTGAGCGGCACTTTTTTACACACCATGGGCTAAATGGCCAGGTCACATGGACCCCGAAGGCTCAGAGAAGGTTGGGTGAGGGGACCCACTGGAACAGCTGTTGGGAGACAGATGGTAGCCTCCTGTCAAGGCCATCCAGCGTGTTCTTTAACGTTGGGTTGTTTCACCTCTGAGCGGCACTTTTTTGCACACCATGGGCTAAATGGCCAGGTCACATGGACCCCAAAGGCTCAGAGAAGGTTGAGGGAGGGGACCCACTGGAAGAGCTGTTGGGAGACAGATGGTAGCCTCCCGTCAAGGCCATCCAGCGTGTTCTTTAACGTGCACAGGGTATGGCTCTCCCGCACACGGAGCCACGGCTTAACGTTCCATCCGACGGACGGCGGCTTCTCCAAGCCCATCGGTGTCCCCTACTGACCGTGGGCAGGGCGGGGAATTTTGCGGAGATAAATCTCAACGCTGACCCAGCTGGGACTCGAACCTGGGAACTACAGATTACGAGCCTGGCGCGCTACCGACTGAGCCATCCTCGCCCCATCGTCAGAGTGTTTCTCGAAGAGAGAAGGAATGATCCATCATTTAACGAAACACGACATCGCATCAGAAGAGAAGAATCTGAACATGAACCATCCACTCGGTGAGGTCTGCAGGGAAGCGTAGATAATGGAAGGAAGATAGCGTATGGTCACATAGAAAGCTGTCTGAATTTAGTAACGTTTTAAACTTTCTAGCGTTTTGAAACAAAATCATTACCAACAATAGAAATGGTCCCATTTAGGTGGGGTCACTTTTTTCTGGGTGGGGGCTGGCTCAGGTAGTAGCGCATCAGGTTCGTAAAATGCAGTTCCCAGGTTCGAGTCCCACCAGTCCCAGAGTTGATAATTCTGCCCCTCCGTGGGAAAAAGGGGAGGGGGTGGCTCAGTCGGTAGCGCGCCAGACTCGTAATCTGTAGTTCCCAGGTTCGAGTCCCCAGCTGGGTCAGCGTTGAGATTTATCTCCGCAAAATTCGCCGCCCTGCCCACGGTCAGTAGGGGACACCGATGGGCTTGGAAAGGCCGCCGTCTGTCGGATGGGACGTTAAGCCGTGGCTCCGTGTGCGGGAGAGCCATACCCTGTGCACGTTAAAGAACACGCTGGATGGCCTTGACGGGAGGCTACCATCTGTCTCCCAACAGCTGTTCCAGTGGGTCCCCTCCCCCAACCTTCTCTGAGCCTTCGGGGTCCATGTGACCTGGCCGTTTAGCCCATGGTGTGCAAAAAAGTGCCGCTCAGAGGTAAAACAACCCAACCCAACCCGTGGGAAAGGGGACAACGATGGACTAGAAAAGGCCGTTTCTGCGCGATGGCTGGGTTGTTTCCCTTTTTAGCAGCACTTTTTTGCACACCATGGACTAAATGGCCAGGTCACAAGGAACCTGAAGGCTCAGTGAAGGTTGGGGAAGGGGACCCACTGGAACAGATGTTGGGAGACAGATGGTAGCCTTCCATCAAGACCATTCAGTGTGTTCTTTAAAGTGCACAGGATATGGCTATCTCGTACATTGGCTGGACCAAGGCTTAACGCCTTATCTGACGAACGGCGGCCTTTCCAAGCCCATCGGTGACTGACCGTGGGCAGGGCGGAGAGTTTTGTGGATATATATCTCGATGCTGACCCAGGTGGGACTCGAATATGGGAACTGCAGATTACGAGCCTGGCGCGATGCTGGGTGAGTCCCCCTCGCCTGGATGGGATTTTAAGCTGTGGCTCCTTATGCAGGCCTTGTGCTTGCGTCTCCTATGAATGGGTGGCATTCATAGGAGGCTTCTATCTGTTTTCGAACAGATATCTAGTGGATCTCCTTCCTGAGAGTTTTCTGAGACCTTCAGGTCCTTTTGACCTGGCCATCTAGCCCATTTTGGGCAAAAAATTGCCGCTCTGGAGGTGGGTTGTTTTACCTCTGAGCGTCATTTTTTTTTGCACAAAATGGGCTAAACAGCCAGGTCACAAGGACCCCGAGAAGGTTTGGAGGAGTGGACCCACTGGACAGCTGTTGGGAGATGGTAGGCAGATGATAGGCTGTCATCAGGGCCATCCAGTGTGTTCTTTAACGTGCACAGGGTATGGCTCTCCCGCACACGGGGCCACGGTTTAACGCCCCATCCGGCGGCTTTTCTAAGCCCATCGGTGTCCCCTAGTAACCGATGGCAAAGCGGGGAGTTTTGCGGAGATAAATCTCAACGCTGGCTTAGCTAGGACTCGAACCTGGGAACTGCAGATTAGGAGTCTGACGCGCTACCGACTGAGCCACCCCCGCCCCGCTCAGAAGGAAACCAATCCAACACGGTTTCCAGTTATAAGCCAATATACAGATATTTAATTTAATCCAGATTTTAGATGAATTTGTTAAAACTGAAAATAAATGAGACAACCTTCCGAGAGTTGTTGCGGGGAAAAGGTCCTCAAATTAACACTGTAAGGGATGGATTCTCTTCCTCCCATTTCCTTTCGATTTAACACAAAGTAAAACTTCTTGGCGCAGCCCCTTCTACGATGATCGGAACTGCGACGTCCGAAAAGGAAATGTCCGGCGGCCAAAAAGAGCAGTTGATGCCGAAGTGGACAGTCGTGGGTTGGGTTTGGGTTGCTTTACCTCTGAGCGGCACTTTTTTGCACACCATGGGCTAAATGGCCAGGTCACATGAACCCCGAAGGCTCAGAGAAGGTTGGGGGAGGGGACCCACTGGAACAGCTGTTGGGAGACAGATGATAGCCTACCGTCAAGGCCATCCAGCGTGTTCTTTAACGTTTGATTGTTTTACCTCTGAGCGGCACTTTTTTGCACACCATGGGCTAAATGGCCAGGTCACATGGACCCCGAAGGCTCAGAGAAGGTTGGGGGAGGGGACCCACTGGAACAGCTGTTGGGAGACAGATGGTAGCCTACCGTCAAGGCCATCCAGCGTGTTCTTTAACGTTTGATTGTTTTACCTCTTAGCGGCACTTTTTTGCGCACCATGGGCTAAATGGCCAGGTCACATGGACCCCGAAGGCTCAGAGAAGGTTGGGGGTGGGGACCCACTGGAACAGCTGTTGGGTGACAGATGGTAGCCTCGCGTCAAGGCCATCCAGCGTGTTCTTTAACGTTGAGTTGTTTTACCTCTTAGCAGCACTTTTTTGCACACCATGGGCTAAATGGCCAGGTCACATGGACCCCGAAGGCTCAGAGAAGGTTGGAGGAGGGGACCCACTGGAACAGCTGTTGGGAGACAGACGGTAGCCTCCCGTCAATGCCATCCAGCGTGTTCTTTAACGTGCACAGGGTATGGCTCTCCCGCACACGGGGCACGGCTTAACGTCCCATCTGACGGTCGGCGGCCTTTCCAAGACCAGCGGTATCTCCTATTGACCGTGGGCAGGGCGGAGAATTTTGCGGAGGACAGTCGTGGCGGCAGGTGATTGGTGATGCTAGCGGAGGTCACATGATAGATAGTCGCTGTCTGCCCCCACGGAACTTTGAGGGAGCATATATTATCTGCGATTAAGGATTTAGTATGCAGCATTGTGTCCAGTTTTAAACCACCAGTTAGGCAAATTTTCTGACCATAGATCGAACTCGCAGGAAAGAACCCACCTCAAAGCGTACTGACAGCAAATAGCATAAGATAATAGGTGACTTATGCATAACCAACGCATTAGCATTTACATTACCTTACAAAGAAGGGGGTGGGGGTGGCATAGTCGGTAGCGCGCCAGACTCGTAATCTGTATTTCCCAGGTTCGAGTCCCAGCTGGATCAGCGTTGAGATTTATCTCCGCGAAATTCCCCACCCTGCCCACGGTCAGTAGGGGACACCGATGGGCTTGGAAAGGCCGCTGTCCGTCGGATGGGACGTTAAGCCGTGGTTTGTGTGTGGGAGAGCCATACCCTGTGCACGTTAAAGAACACGCTGGATGGCCTTGACGGGAGGCTACCATCTATCTCCCAACAGCTGTTCCAGTGGGTCCCCTCCCCCAACATTCTCTGAGCCTTCGTAATCTGTAGTTCCCAGGTTCGAGTCCCAGCTGGATCAGCGTTGAGATTTATCTCGGCGAAATTTCCCACCCTGCCCACGGTCAGTAGGGGACACCGATGGGCTTGGAAAGGCGACTGTGCACGTTAAAGAACACGCTGGATGGCCTTGACGGGAGGCTACCATCTGTCTCCCAACAGCCAGTGGGTCCCCTCTCCCAACCTTCTCTGAGCATTCGGAGTCCTTGTGAACTGGCCATTTAACCCATGGTGTGCAAAAAAGTTCCGCTCAGAGGTAAAACAACCCAACCCATGTCCGAACTCGTAACCATTTTTGCTTTAAAAATACTCTCTAAGATGCTGACTGCTAAATGAGAACTATGACGACCTTTCTTGGATGATTTATTTCTCACTTTCAAAAGAAAGAAATCGAAACAAGAAAGACGGAAAACGAAATGGATTGGAGCCAGACAAACTGTCTTCTCAAACCACAAGTCTGGAAAGATGCCAACGTCATAATAAATGAAATTAGAAACCAACTGCTGTTGCTCCCTTATGATTAAGAAGATCCCAAGTTTTTCTCTTATGAGAGAATCCTCATCCTTCATCTCTGACTTCTTATTTCGCGGTACTAGATGGATGGGAGGAACGTACATCACTGTGCGCGTTAAGTGTTTATCTAGCCGCATCCCAACATCTCCTCTGCATCTTCTTCATATCGCATAGATAGAAACTATTCTGAGATAGGAAGCAGCGAATCAAGTGCTTCTGGTTGCACTTAAGGGAGGTTGATGCAGTTGCTTGGAGGTTGGGGGGGGGGGGTGGCTGGGAGAGTAAGAAAAAAGAGCGAGAGAAGAAGAAAAATAGAATCAAGTGAGCAGTGAATGTTTGGCTACGGAGAGAAAAAGAGTTTATGTTCCCACAAAAAGCGATTTAGAGTTGCGAACATTTCGAAACTTTCTGGCGTCTTAAAGATTACTGTGAAAACACCTTTCTTTTAAGACGCATAAAAGTTTCCAATACTGCACACGCTCCACTTTGCTGTGAAGACACCTTTCTCTTAAGACGTCAGAAAGTTTCAAATACTGCACACATGCTCCAGTTTTTTTGGTTTTTTTTTTTTGTGGACACCTTTTTCTTAAAAACGCCAAATGTTTCCAAACGTTTATAACGCTAACACTCTCAAAGTGCTCTCTATGTGGCTCTACCCTAAGAATATAACCAAAGCAAAATGAAATAAAGATTTTCGGCACCAGAGTAACGGAAAAGAAGTCACTGGCAAATAGTATCTGAAGCTGTAGATATTTTTTTCTCTTTGTAAGGTTGGGTTGTTTTACCTCTGAGCGGCACTTTTTTGCATACCATGGGCTAAATGGCCAGGTCACAAGGACCCCGAAGGCTCAGAGAAGGTTAGGGGAGGGGACCCACTGGAACAGCTGTTGGGAGACAGATGGTAGCCTCCCGTCAAGGCCATCCAGCGTGTTCTTTAACGTGCACAGGGTATGGCTCTCCCGCACACGGGGCCACGGCTTAACGTCCCATCCGACGGACGGCGGCCTTTCCAAGCACATCGGTGTCCCTTACTGACCGTGGGCAGGGTGGGGAATTTTGCGGAGATAAATCTCAACGCTGATCCAGCTGGGACTCGAACCTGGGAAATACAGATTACGAGCCTGCCGCGCTACCGACTGAGCCACCCCGCCCCACGAGTTCGGACATGAACACACTATGATCTATTTTATTAATATTATCAATGCTATCGAAGCAGCTTGCTATATTGCATTTCCTCTAAGCGTCACGTTTTTTGCATACAGTGGACTAAATAGCTAGGTCACAAGGACCCCAAGAGCTCAGAGAAGGTCGGGGAAAAGGATCTTTTGAATAGCTGTTAGGAGACATATGGAAGACTCATCTCAAGGTCATCCAGTCACGTTCTTTAGCGTTCACATGTTGTGGTTCTCTCCTGCACACGGGGCAACTGTTTAAAATCCCATCCGACGGACGGTGGCTTTTCCAAGTTTATCGGTCCCCTTTCTCACCAAATGTAGGGTGATGTTTAGTGGAGATAAATCTCAACGTCGGTAGAGGTGGGGCTCGAACGTGGAAACTTCAGATTATAAGCCCGGCTCACTACTGACTGGGGGGGAGGGGATGACTCAGTCGGTAGCGCGCCAGGCTCGTAATATGAAGTTCTCAGGTTCGAGTCCCAGCTGGGTCAGCGTTGAGACATATCTCTGCAAAACTCCCCGCCCTGCCCATTGTCAGTAGGGGACACCGATGTGCTTGGAAAGGTCGCCGTCCGTCGTATGGGACGTTAAGCCGTGGTCCCATGTGCAGGAGAGAGCCACAACATGTAAACGTTAAAGAACACGCTGGTTGGCTTTCACGGGAGGCTACCATCTGTCTCCCAACAGCTGTTCCAGTGGGTCCTCTCCCCCAACCTTCTCTGAGACTTTGAGATCCTTGTGACCTGGCCATTTAACCACGGGAGGCTACCATCTGTCTCCCAACAGCTGTTTCAGTGGGTCCTCTCCCCCAACCTTCTCTGAGACTTTGAGATCCTTGTGACCTGGCCATTTAACCACGGGAGTCTACCATCTGTCTCCCAACAGCTGTTTCAGTGGGTCCTCTCCCCCAACCTTCTCTGAGACTTTGAGATCCTTGTGTCCTGGCCATTTAACTACGGGAGGCTACCATCTGTCTCCCAACAGCTGTTCCAGTGGGTCCTCTTCCCCAACCTTCTCTGAGACTTTGAGATCCTTGTGACCTGGCCATTTAACCACGGGAGGCTACCATCTGTCTCCCAACAGCTGTTTCAATGGGTCCTCTCCCCCAACCTTCTCTGAGACTTTGAGATCCTTGTGACCTGGCCATTTAACCACGGGAGGCTACCATCTGTCTCCCAACAGCTGTTCCAGTGGGTCCTCTCCCCCAACCTTCTCTGAGCCTTCGAGATCCTTGTGACCTGGCCATTTAACCACGGGAGGCTACCATCGGTCTCCCAACAGCTGTTTCAGTGGGTCCTCTCCCCCAACCTTCTCTGAGACTTTGAGATCTTTGTGACCTGGCCATTTAACCACGGGAGGCTACCATCTGTCTCCCAACAGCTGTTTCAGTGGGTCCTCTCCCCCAACCTTCTCTGAGCCTTCGAGATCCTTGTGACCTGGCCATTTAACCCATGGTGTGCAAAAAAGTGCCGCTCAGAGGTAAAACAACCCAACACTACTAACCGATCCAACCCCTGCTTCGAAAAGGTGCTAGTATTAATAACATTGCAAGTAGTCAAAACATCAATAAATTACTCAAAGTGTATTAAATTATTAATAATAAGAACAATCAGAGGGTTGTGTTGTTTTACCTCTGAGCGGCACTTTTTTGCACACCATGGGCTAAATGGCCAGGTCACAAGGACCCCGAAGGCTCAGAGAAGGTTGGGGGAGGGGACTCACTGGAACAGCTGTTGGGAGACAGATGGTAGCCTCCCGTCAAGGCCACCCAGCGTGTTCTTTAACGTGCACAGGGTATGGCTCTCCCGCACACGGGGCCACGGCTTAACTTCCCATCCGACGGACGGTGCCTTTCCAAGCCCATCGGTGTCCCCTACTGACCGTGGGCAGGACGGGGAATTTTGCGGAGATAAATCTCAACGCTGACCCAGCTGGGACTCGAACCTGGGAACTACAGATTACGAGCCTGGCGCGCTACCGACTGAGCCACCCCCGCCCCACAATCAGAGGGTAAATTCAGTATTATATATTTTTAACTTAAAGTCCAACGATGGCTAACTCTGCGTAACAACCAAAGTAGAAAATGCAACTGTTTAAAATAATCGGTGCTCATATCAAAGAGAGTATATATATGTGTAAAAAACAGACTTCAGGGAAATTCTACACACAGTTAGACAAAAACATGGACCGCAATGGCTCTCCGATATCAATAAAACATTTCGCAGAATGAGATTAGATCAGGGAAGCACATCTCCAGTAAAGAGAGCCGATTTCGCAGGAAGAGAGGCGGTTCCTTTTGCAAGTTCTAATGAGAGAGAAGAAACGCAGTGGCAAGTCTGAGAAAACCTCGCGGTGTGAAAACGAGAAGGAAACACATCTGTCTCGGACGTCCAATATTATCGAAAAAGTTTCCCAATTTGTATATTTCTTTTCAGCACGGATGACATCCCAATTGCTAGGGAGACTTTATCTCGAAAAGAATTCGATTAATTGATTTTTCGATCTATGTAATTTTGAGTTACATAAGGATGCATCCCAATGTTCCGACTCGATAGGTTCCAGCCTCTCTGTTGGATAACGGAAATTATGGGGATATTTATTTATTTCTTTTTTTTGGGGGGGGGTGGGGGGTGGGGAGGGAAGAGGGAATGTACAGTCGCCCAAAAAAGTATCCGAACACTGTGGTTGATTACAGAATTCAGAAAAAATATCTGGCAACGATTTTTTTTAGAAATTAGTGATCTGGCAACCTTCGTGTCACGTGACACGAAGGTTACCAGATTACTAATTTCTAAAAAAAATCGTTGCCAGATACAAGTACCATAAAAAAAAATGGTTGCCAGATACAAGGGGTACAGTACCCCTTGTATAGATAGATAAAACTATAGTTAGAGTATAATAATGGGAATAAAATAAAACATATTGTTGCGGATTACAAAAATCGATAGCCACTGAGCGTGAGTATTAAAAACTATATTTTAAAACCAAATTCAATACAAGGTTAATTGTTACAAAGAATATATGGACGAAGTATCTTATACACAAATCAACTACTAACATGCACAAGTCATCAACCTTCCTGCACAGAGTACACAACATCAGCTCTGTCTATTCTACTAAATACTACCTTTTACTTGATATACCATGTCACTTGAAGATCTTCATACACAAACAAATTCGTCCTGTGCTAGTTCGCTAACTCACACTAGCAGAACCATACGACCGTCCGCGTACACATCACATAAAAGATACCACTTTTATACTCCCGCGTACACATCCCATAAAGATAATTCTTTATACTTAACGCGCACTGTCTCAGAACAGCTAACCGTCCATTTTCCAACTCTAGACCGTTGCACACACGACCATTACACGCTCGTTGTTCTTCTTCAAATTCTCCCAAAGATCTTATTCGTTGGCTGATACTTTTTGCTTTCGGATGCCAGATTCCTTCTGTCGTAACAATATGTATATAGCATGTATCTAGCGATTTTTGAGCTCTCACGGCGTACCCCAAAAACGTTTACCACGTACGTTTTACGTTTTTACGTTTAACGTTTTACGTTGAGAACCCCTATTCTACTGCTTCATTATTCACAGTGAAATGTATTATAAAGAGAAAAAATAAAGCTTTAAAAATACTGATATGTGTTTAGATTTACAAATCATTATCTGTGACGTATTTCTGGCATTAACAATGTTACCATGACGAAGCATATTTGCGAACTACCGTAAACCTCTTTGGTTTTTATACCACTGAACGGTATTTTTTTTTCAGGAATTTACTAAATCCTCAGGTCAAGATTTCTCTAAAGGCTCAGAGAAAGTTGCGAAAAAGGGAACCTATTGGACAGTGTTAGAAGAGATATGGAATCCTCCAGTCAAGGCTATCCAGCGTGTTCTTTAACGTGTCCCATCTATGGCTCTCTTCTACAAACGGAACCACGGTTTAACGTCCCTTGCAACGAGCTGCGGCTGTTCAAAGTCCCAGATGTTCTCTCTCACGGAGTACAGAACCGGAGTTTGAAGAGAAATTTTTTAACCTGACAGAATTGGGACTCGAATCTGAGAAAATATTTTACGAACTTAGCGCTCTACCGACGAAACAACTCATCCTCCTCAGCCCTCCGCTTCACCCCTTCAGACTTGGATTTTTGTTTGTAGAGGAAAAAAATTATTCCACTTAAAAATATGCTTCATTAATGACCAACTTTTCTGAAATATCGAAAAGCAGTATAAAAGGAATATAAAAAGGAAAGAATAATAATTTAATGCACTTTGTCATGAGTTGAGTTGTTTTACCTCTCAGCGGCACTTTTTTTGCACAAAATTTGCTAAATGGCCAGGCCACAAGGACCCCGAAGGCTCAGGAAGGTTGGGGGAGGGAACGTACTGGAACAGCTGTTGGGAGACAGATGGTAGCCTCCCGTCAAGGCCATCCAGCGTGTTTTTAACGTTGAGTTGTTTTACCTCTGAGCGGCACTTTTTTTGCACAAAATGGGCTAAATGGCCAGGTCACAAGGACCCCGAGGACTCAAAGAAGATTAGGGGGGGGGGGGACCCACTGGAACAGCTGTTGGGAGACAGATGGTAGCCTCCCGTCAAGGCCATCTAGCGTGTTCTTTAACGTTGGGTTGTTTTACCTCTGAGCGGCACTTTTTTGCACACAATGGGCTAAATGGCCAGGCCACAAGGACCCCGAGGACTCAAAGAAGATTGGGGGGGGGGGGGGACCCACTGGAACAGCTGTTGGGAGACAGATGGTAGCCTCCCGTCAAGGCCATCTAGCGTGTTCTTTAACGTTGGGTTGTTTTACCTCTGAGCGGCACTTTTTTGCACACAATGGGCTAAATGGCCAGGCCACAAGGACCCCGAAAGCTCAGGAAGGTTAAGGGAGGGAACCCACTGGAGCAGCTGTTGGGATGCAGATGGTAGTCTCCCGTCAAGGCCATCCAGCGTGTTTTTAACGTTGGGTTGTTTTACCTCTGCGCGGCACTTTTTGCACACAATGGGCTAAATGGCCAGGCCACAAGGACTCCGAGGACTCAGAGAAGGTTGGTGGGACCCACTGGAACAGCTGTTGGGAGACAGATGGTAGCCTGCCGTCAAGGCCATCCAGCGTGTTCTTTATAACTCTCTCCCTCAACGGAACCACGGCTTAAAATCCCATCTAAAGCATGGCGACCATTCTAAGCCCATCGGTGTCCCCTACTGACCAAAGTCACGGCTGGGAATTTTGCGGGGATAAATCTCAATGCTGATTACGATCCTTGCGCGCTACCGACTGATCTGCCCCCCCCTCCCCCCTCTCCCCTCCGCGCCATTTTTGTCATGATAAACACATCATATGAATGATACTTGTGAAATGCAGCAAAACAGTATCTTCAATAGTACTGTAAATAATTTGCATTTTATCCATAGATGACACCAAATTCCAGTCCATTCATGCACACTGAAGACCGGTGTACACTTCGTCAATATTGCAGGACCACTGGCACTTCTTGTGTTTAAAAATGATCTAAAAAGCAATGTACTGTTTTAGAGTACTGTGTTAGAGTAATATTGTCAGCACGGATGGTATTCCAGGTGTCAAATGATGAAGAAGTCGAAAGGAAAACTAAAAGGAATTTGATTAATTGATTTTTCTATGCAATTCATACTGAATTCTAGGGTTGAGTTGGCTTTTTGATCTCTTAGATGCTTTGTAACGTTCACTAGGTCTGAAGTGGTTAAACCAAGGAAGCATATACAGTAATGTGACCATATATACAAAATAATGGTAAAACACATTTAAAGCTGGGGCGGGGGTGGCTCAGTCGGTAGCGCGCCAGGCTCGTAATCTGTAATTCCCAGGTTCGAGTCCCAGCTGGGTCAGCGTTGAGATTTATCTCCGCAAAATTCCCCGCCCTGTCCACGGTCAGTAGGGGAAACCGATGGGCTTGGAAAGGCCGCCGTCCGTCGGATGGGACGTTAAGCCGTGGCCCCGTGTGCGGGAGAGCCATACCCTGTGCACGTTAAAGAATACGCTGGATGGCCTTGACGGGAGGCTACCATCTGTCTCCGAACAGCTGTTCCAGTGAATCCCCTCCCCCAACCTTCTCTGAGCCTTCGGGGTCCATGTGACCTGGCCATTTAGCCCATGGTGTACAAAAAAGTGCCGCTCAGAGGTAAAACAACCCAACCCATTTAAAGCTTTCAGGTTTTTGGTCAGTAAGCCTGTGGTTTTGGTGAAATCGAAACAAGTTCTTCCGTGTGTTTGTTTTTACGGCATTACATTGCAGGGCAAGACACACTTGAATCTTTGACTTGACCTTTCGATGTAAGAAAGGCACGGAAGATGTCTATTCAATTTCGGTGAGATTGGACCGATAGTTGTTAATCAAAGTCGTTTTATCACCCAAGATAAAAGCCAACACTTCACGCAACAGGCGTTCGAGAAAAACATTCACTCTCCAAATGACCTGAAGTTTCGTGCAACTATGGTAGTTAAGGGCGGTATGAGAGGGTGGGTGGACGAGGGAAAGAAGTCTATTGACTTGCGACAGAATTGGTCCATTGGTTCGGAAGAAAAAGTCGTTTTAGCATGTAGGATAGCAATCAAGATGAAAGAGTGAGCACTTAATGTAACAGCGGAGTCGAGTGCGAAATTTCGCTTTACCTTTATCAATTTCGCCATAGTTGTAACTAGGATTACCAGGTACATTCAAAAGACGTAAACGGATGCCGGGGAAACAGAAAGGAAGACGAAACGGGTGCGCGGGAAAATAGAAAGGAGGACGAAACGGGTGCGCGGGAAAATAGAAAGGAGGAGAAAAGGATGCCGGAGAAACAGAAAAGAGGACAAAATGGGTGCAGGAGAAACAGAAAAGAGGACAAAACGGGTGCAGGAGAAACAGAAGGACTCAGGGAAACAGGAAGGAGGACAAAACGGATGCAGGGGGAACAGAAAGGAGGACAAAACGGATGCAGGGGGAACAGAAAGGAAGACAAAACGGGTGCGGGGGAAACAGAAAGGAGGACAAAACGGGTGTGGGGGAAACAGAAAGGATTACAAAACGGGTGTGGGGGAAACAGAAAGGAGGACAAACGGGTGCGGAAGAAAGAGAAAGGAGGAGAAAAGGATGCAGGAAAAACAGAATGGAGGACAAAAACGGATGCAGGAGAAACAGAAAGGAGGACAGAACGGATGTGGGGGAAACAGAAGGATGCAGGGGAAACAGAAAGGTAGACCAAACGGGTATGGGGGGTGGGGAACAGAAATGAGGAGAAAAGGATTCAGGAGAAATAGGATAGAGGAAGAATGGGTGCAGAAGAAACAAAAGAACACAGAGGAAACAGAGAGGAGGAAAATACTGGTGCGGGGAAAAACAGAAAGGGGGATAACGGGTGCGGAGGAAACAAAAAGGAGGGGAATAGGATGCCGGAGAAACAGAAAGGAGGACAACACGGATGTAGGTGAAACAGAAAGGAGGGAAAACGGATGCAGAAAAAGAAGAGAGGAGGGGAAAAAACAGATGCAGAAAAAGAAGAGAGGAGGGGAAAAAACAGATGCAGAAAAAACATAAAGGAGGGGATAACGATTCTGGTAAAAAGAAAAGAGGACAGAATGGGAACAGAAAGTAGGATACAAGCTGACAGATGTATAATAGATATGAAAAAAAAAAGGAAAACGTAAATAGGCACAGGAAAAATTGAAAAGAATGACGAAAAAACAGACGTAAACGGACGAAAGGAAAATATAGAGGAGGAAAAAAATGGAGATGCAATGGAAATTAAAAAAAAATCACTTAAAATAACTCATAAAGGAAAAGAGGATTAAAGTGGGGTGTAGAAAACACGGAAAGGAAGAGAAAGAACTCAAAAAGACACAGCAAAGGAAGGAGGAAAAAGAAGGAGACAGAGAAGAAAGAAGAACAAAAAAGTACGCAGAAAGAACAAAAGCGGAAGGGAAGATCAAAACAGGAGGGGGGGGGTCGCAAACGCACACAGAAAAGAAAGGGTGACAAAAAAGGGGCACAAACAGATAGAGAAACGAAAAGGACAAAAACGTATGCAGAAAGAAAGCACAAAAAAAAGAAGAAGAATCGAAAAAAAGGACGAAAAGGGAAGACCAACTGTCAAACGGACAGTTGGAAAATTATAAAGAAGGACAAAAATGAAAGATTAAATAGGCCCAAGGGAAATAGAGAGGAGAACAAAACGTGGGGGACACAAATGTTTAGAGAAACGTAAAGGGGGACACAAACGTAAACAGAGAAAACAGTTGGGTTTGTTTTACCTCTGAGCGGAACGTTTTTGCACACCATGGGCTAAATTGCCAGGTCACATGGACCCCGAAGGCTCAGAGAAGGTTGGGGGAGGGGACCCACTGGAACAGCTGTTGGGTGACAGATGGTAGCCTCCTGTCAAGGCCATCGAGGGTGTTCTTTAACGTGCACAGGGTATGGCTCTCCCGCACACGGGGCTACGGCTTAACGTCCCATCCGACGGACGGCGGCCTTTCCAAGCCCATCGGTGTCCCCTACTGACCGTGAGCAAGGCGGGGGAATTTTGCGGAGATAAATCTCAACGCTGACCCAGCTGGGACTCGAACCTGGGAACTACAGATTACGAGCCTGGCGCGCTACCGACTGAGCGACCCCCGCCCCAGAGAAAACAGTAAGAGGAACGTAAACAGGCGCTGGAAAAACGGAAAGCGGAAGACATAAAAGGAAAAGAGGACACAAACGGATGCAGGGAAAGGAGGAAGGAGGACAAAGAGAGGACGTTAATGGACCTGAGAAAATAGATTGCAGCAAAAAATAAAAATGAATGTTTGCATCTCATATTTTGCACTAAAGCGAAACGAAAAGGAAAAAAAAGGAATTTAAAGCATTAGGTTTTCATTTTTTGTTAAAAAAAAGGCCATAATAATTGTGAATATATCTAACTACGGTTTAAAATTATTATTTCTTATTTTAGCTAATTCACCTTTTATATACTTACAATATATGCGTATGTCATTTTTGATGACATATTGAACAGTCTGATATAACAATCTGGTTGACAAATGGTTGAATTTCTTTTACCTCTGTGCAGCAGATTCGGTCATGCATGGCCAGGTCACAAGGACCCCCCAAGATTTCTTTAACGTGCACATTTTCTTAACGTATGGCTCTCCTGTGCAAGTCGGGGCGGGGGTGGCTCAGTCGGTAGCGCACCAGGCTCGTAATCTGTAGTTCCCAGGTTCGAGTCGCAGTTGGGTCAGCGTTGAGATTTATCTCCGCAAAATTCCCCGCCCTGCCCACGGTCAGTAGGGGACACCGATGGGCTTGGAAAGGCCGCCGCCCCATCGGATGGGACATTAAGCCCTGGCATCGTGTGCAGGAGAGCCATACCCTGTACACGTTAAAGAACACACTGGATGGTCTTGACGGGAGGCTACCATCTGTCTCCCAACAGCTGTTCCAGTGGGTCCCCTCTCCCAACCTTCTCTGAGCCTTCGGGGTCCATGTGACCTGGCCATTTAGCCCATGGGGTGCAAAAAAGTGCCGCTCAGAGGTAAAACAACCCAACCCTGTGCAAGTCTGAGCATATCAGACGAAGGACGGCGCCCTTTCAAAGCCATCTGTGTCCTCTTTTGTATCGAAGACCCCGTCTCCGGTGTTACTTTTCTCAACCTATAATCTACAGTATTAATCTAACCCTTAAAGATATTATTATTTCTAACTGTGAAAGCTTTGAGATTTTTCACCGCTAAATTCCCACTTCGCCTTCGGTGAGAAAGGAACACCGATAGGCTTGGAAAGGCCACGGTTCGTCGGACAGGACTTTAAGCCGTGGACCTTTGTACAGTCGCCCAAAAAAGTATCCGAACGTTATGATTGATTACAGAATTCGGAAAAAATATCTGGCAACGATTTTTTTTTTAGAATTTATGATCTGGCAACCTTCGTGTCACGTGATTACAGAATTCAGGAAAAATATCTGGAGCGTGTACAGCAACTGTACACGCTCCAGTTACCATTCACAGCAAACTGGAGCGTGTGCAGTTACTGCACATGCTCCAGTTTGCTGTGAACGGTAACTGCACACGCTCAATATTTCTGTGAGTAGGCCCACACGAACCAGGTTTTTGTGAGCTCACACGATCCAATGTGCTGTGAACATTAACCGCAACCGCTCCAGTTTGCTGAGAACGGTAAGTGCACACGCTCCATATTCATTGCATTATATATTCATACGCATTATATATATTCAAAAAATATTCGAACACTATGATTGATTACATAATTCAGAAAAAATATGTGGCAACGATTTTTTTAGAATTTATGATTCTGGATTCGTATCACGTGACACGAAGGTTGCCAGATATTTTTTCTGAATTCTGTAATAAATCATAGTGTTCGGATACTTTTTTGAGCGACTGTACCTGAGAGACATACTCTGTGCACGTTAAAAAACACGCTGGATGCCTTACCGATAGGTTCCCATCTGTCTTCTAACAGCTAAGCAGTGTGTCCATTCCGTTACACTTCTTTGATCTCTTGTGGTCCTTGTGACCTGGCTATTTAGCCGATTGTGCGCAAAAAAGTGTCAATGAAAAGTGAAACAACCCAACACTTATTATTTACTTCAACATTCCATATCAAATTATCGCTTATAGTTGCGATGGATGAGACTCCTTTTGCCTTCTTATTCGATAGGTTTCGAACTAATGCATTTTCACGGCACTTGCGTATAGTCTTTGATCTTGAAACATTTGGGCGGGGGTGGCTCAGTCGGTAGCGCGCCAGGCTCGTAATCTGTAGTTCCCAGGTTCGAGTCCCAGCTTTGTCAGCTTTGAGATTTATCTCCGCAAAATCCCCGCCCTGCCCACGGTCAGTAGGGGACACCGATGGGCTTGAAAAGGCCGCCGTCCGTCGGATGGGACGTTAAGCCGTGGCGCCGTGTACGGGAGAGCCATACCCTGTGCACGTTAAACAACACGCTGGATGGCCTTGACGGGAGGCTACCATCTGTCTCCCAACAGCTGTTCCAGTGGGTCCCCTCCCCCAACCTTCTCTGAGCCTTCGGGGTTCATATGACCTGGCCATTTAGCCCGTGGTGTGCAAAAAAAGTGCCGCTCAGAGGTAAAACAACCCAACGTTAAAGAACACGCTGGATGGTCTTGACGAGAGGCTACCATCTGTCTCCCAACAGCTATTCCAGTGGGTCCCCTCCCCCAACCTTCTCTGAGCCTTCGGGGTCCATGTGACCTGGCCATTTAGCCCATGGTGCGCAAAAAAGTGCCGCACAGAGGTAAAACAACCCAACCCTTGGAACATTTCCACCCCGGAGGACTTGTTGCTTCTCCTGACGTATCAAGAAACATGCTCCTCATCTTTTTTGTTTTCCTCTTAACGCACTCAATCTGATTTCATCTTGAGATGCTCTCGTCTGTTCTCGATGGAGAGCAGAAGGAGAAGACTGCGTGAGGAAAATGCAACAAAAGGAACAGAAGAAAAAGTTTTATTGGATCTTATTGAGTAGAGTCTCTCCTATAAATTTATCCTTAAAATATTTTGTTGCTGAAGTCTACTGGAGAATGAAAAAAGACAGTAAAATTCCGTTGGAAGTACAGGAATAAAGAAATGAAAAAAAAAGGAAAAACTTTGGAAAATGTTACTTCTGAGCAATTTCGCTTTAAACAAAAAAAAAAATGGTGTGAAGCTTAGGTGAGATATTTTGCTTTCAAATCTCTTAGGAAGCTTCCTATTCTGTTTATTATGTATTTGGATGACTTTGTCTTTAATTTGTTTTTATTTGAATTTGTAGTTGACATTTAAGCTAATGCATCAACTCGTATAGTTACGTTTTTTACGCTGTTCGTATTAAGAGAATGAAGATTATCCTCTACATATGTAAATGTCAACTTATATTCATCAGTTCTTTACGAAAAGATGAGACCGCTGGGTGATGATCCTGGCGAAAAAAAAAATATACATAAGTTGCTACAACTTTGTATTGTGGGGCGGGGGTTGCTCAGTCGGTAGCGCGCCAGGTTCGTAATCTGTAGTTCCCAGTCCCAGCTGGGTCAGCGTTGAGATTTATCTCCGCAAAATTCCCCGCCCTGCTCACGGTCAGTAGGGGACATCGATGGGCTTGGAAAGGCCGCCGTCCGTCGGATGGGACGTTAAGCCGTGGCCCCGTGTGCGGGAGAGCCATACCCTGTGCACGTTAAAGAACACGCTGGATGGCCTTGACGGGAGGCTACCATCTGTCTCCCAACAGCTGTTCCAGTGGGTCCCCTCCCCCCAACCATCTCTGAACCTTCGGGGTCCTTGTGACCTGGCCATTTAGCCCATGGTGTGCAAAAAAGTGCCGCTCAGAGGTAAAACAACCCAACTTTGTATTGTGTTATGAAACGGAATATTTCAAGCGGAAAATAGGAATAGAAACTTCGCTGACTTTTTAAAATAAAAATACATAAAACAAGTAGTTTTTTTCGCCTTTTGAAAAAAGAAAAGAGCATTGGAAAAGAAGGGTAAAACTTTCATGACAATACGTAGCACAGACTAATGATCGATTCACATACTCTAGCTTGCAGTGTTCCCAAATGAAGCATTACGAATTTAAAAATTTTGAAGCAACTAAACAATGAAAAAGGAAAATATTTCTCTTAATCCAGTGTCAGATATTTTTATAGGCAAAATGATGGAAAGGTACAGTCGCTCAAAAAAGTATCCGAACACTATGGTTGATTACAGAATTCATAAAAAATATCTGGCAGCGAGGTTGCCAGATCACTAATTTCTAAAAAAAAAATCGCTGCCAGATATTTTTTATGAATTCTGTAATCAACCATAGTGTTCGGATATTTTTTTAATACATATAATGCGTATCAATATATAATGCAATGAATATGGAGCGTGTGCAGTTACCGTTCACAGCAAACTGGAGCGGTTGCGGTTAATGTTCACAGCACATTAGATCGTGTGAGCTCACAAAAACCTGGATCGTGTGGGCCCACTCACAGAAATATTGAGTGTGTGCAGTTACCGTTCACAGCAAACTGGAGCGTGTGCAGTAACTGCACACGCTCCAGTTTGCTGTGAACGGTAACTGGAGCGTGTACAGTTGCTGTACAAGCTCCAGATATTTTTTCTGAATTCTGTAATCAACCATAGTGTTCGGATATTTTTTTTAGTGACTGTACAGCGATCAAATTATAATGAGATAGATAGTACGTGTTTAAATAATAGTGGGAAAAATCACTCTTTCGATTGGACCAAATAGAAGTGACTAGAAACAAAAGTAAGATGTGAAGTGGAGAAATTATTCCTGTAATACCTTTCACTCAAGGGGTGGGTCGGGGGTGGCTCAGTCGGTAGCTCTCCAGGCTCGTAATCTGTAGTTCCCAGGTTCGAGTCCCAGCTGGGTCAGCGTTGAGACTTATCTCCGCCAAACTCCGCGTTCTGCCCACGGTCAGTACTGGGCACAGATTGGCTTGGAAAGACCTCCGTCCGTCGGATGGGGCGTTAAGCCGTGGCCCCGTGTGCGGGAGAGCCATACTCTGTGCACGTTAAAGAACACGCTGGATGGCCTTGACGGGAAGCTACCATCTGTTTCCCAACAGCTGTTCCAGTGGGTCCCCTCCCCCAACCTTCTCTGAGTCTCCGGGGTCCATGTGACCTAGCCATTTAGCCCATGGTGTGCAAAAAAATGCCGCTCAGAGGTAAAACAACCCAAATCCTAACTTCCTCATATCTTGATGAAAAAATCTAACGTTTTAATCTCACAATGGATTCAAAATAATTTTTTTCCAGAAGCGTAATCGTTTATATAAAAAAAATTATACCATCTTTCATCTGTTTTAAATAATGATCCTACTCTAGAATCCGATTGATGCTGCTTTTTCTGAGAAATATTACACTTCAATCTCTTAGCATCCTTGTTTTAAGCAGACTAGACAATGCTGATCTAATTCATCCTCTCATTCACTTTCACCCAAATTTCAAAAATCGTTAAGAGTCTAAATTAATCTTGGGGCGGGGGTAGCTCAGTCGGTAGCGCGCCAGGCTTGTAATCTGTAGTTTCCAGGTTCGAGTCCCAGCTGGGTCAGCGTTGAGATTTATCTCCGCAAATTTCCCCGCCCTGCCCACGGTCAGTAGGGGACACCGAAGGGCTTGGAAAGGCCGCCGTCCGTCAGATGGGACGTTAAGCCGTGGCCCCGTGTGCGGGAGAGCCATACCCTGTGCACGTTAAAGAACACGCTGGATGGCCTTGACGGGAGGCTACCATCTGTCTCCCAACAGCTGTTCCAATGGGTCCCCTCCCCCAACCTTCTCTGAGCCTTCGGGGTCCATGTGACCTGGCCATTTAGCCCATGGTGTGCAAAAAAGTGCCGCTCAGAGGTAAAACAACCGAACCAACTAAATAAATCTCATCAGTCATCAATCGTTGATCAATTTGGTAAGTTAAAGGTAATAATGGGCTACAACGAACACTTCATAAAGAATCGAGGTTCATTAGCATCCTACGTCCAAAGCTCCATTTTTCCTTAACGAAGAAGCAGACAGGAATGTATTCTTTTAATTAAGGTACATCATTAATTTGCCTCTGCCTAATTAACTGCCGAGTTTGTCTCCCTACAACCTCATCTGTATCATCGTTGTTAATTCGCGCCCTTTTCTTTCATACACTCTCGCTGAATTAATGGCATTGAGGTTTACAGCGCTCTAATCATTCCAGAGGAAATTACGCTTTTTACTTTTCGTTGTAAAACATTTTGCAACGTCGTCTAACCTTTAGATACCGATATTTGTTTTCCCTTCACGCAGAGCCTACTGACACCTGTACATGGATGCGTCGGCGTATGGAGTAATTAGAAGGGACGAACAACCCACGCCTTTGCTCACAGGTCAAAGGAGGATATGGACAAATGATCCGCACGAAAGGTCAACATGTTTCGAGACCAAAGATAATTAATGCAAGGGAACATAGAGTAGTTTTCTTGTATGGTTCAATTTCTGATGCCTTTGTTGAGAGTCTCTTTTTCCCAGATGACCGATGGAACGTTGTTAACCTATCATATTGGGGGGCGGGGGTGGCTCAGACGGTAACGCGCCAGGCTCGTAATCTGTAGTTCCCAGGTTCGAGTCCCAGCAGGGTCAGCGTTAAGACTTATCTCCACAGAACTCTACGCCCTGCTCACGGTCAGTAGGGGTCACCGATGGTCTTAGAAAGGCCTCCGTCCGAGGCATGGGACTTTAAGCCGTGGCCCCGTGTGCGGGAGAGCCATACCCTGTGCACGTTAAAGAACACGCTGGATGGCCTTGACGAGAGGCTACCATCTGTCTCCTAACAGCTCTTCCAGTTGGTCCCCTCCCCCCAACCTTCTCTGAGCCTTCGGGGTTCATGTGACCTGGCCATTTAGCCCATGGTGTGCAAAAAAGTGCCGCTCAGAGGTAAAACAACTCAACATATCATATTCTGAAAGGTAATGCAATATCCGAAGAGTAAAAAAAAATGTTTTGATTAGGGTATGCACTGCAATGTCGAACTCGCTGCTCATTGCAGAAAAAAAAAACACATTGCTCAATGCAAAAAGAGCTTGCTGCTCATAACACGAATTATCAACAGAATGAAACAAGCCCTTTCTTCAAAATTTTTAACAAACTTTTTTAGGTGCTTAATTAAACGATTTTTGTCAATTCGTAGTCATCATCATCATCCTCAAGCAGCCATGGCTACGGAAGTCCAACCAGACCGTGCAATTTAGTTCTCCAAGCAAGTCTATCCTGAGCTACATCTACTGCATCTGGCCACTGCACACCAATTCTAACAAGGTCCTGTTTGACATTGTCTGCCCACCGCATTCTAGGTCTCCCCCTCCTTCTGATGCCTCTAGGCACACTGTTCATAACCCTATTCGCCAATCTATAATTATCCATACGGGCAACATGGCCAAACCAACGGAGTCTCTATCTGCACAATATGCTGCTTAAAGGAGGTTGCAAACTCCTTTGCCTAACCTCATCATTAGTTACAAAGTTAAACCACCTAATGCCCAAGATACTGAGTAAGCATCTAGAATCAAAAGCATCTAGTTTCCTGTTATCTTGTTTACAAAGTGTCCAAGTTTCACTACCATAACTAACCCTAGAAAGAACCAAACTATTATACAGTCTAATTTTAGTCTTTAGGTGTATTCGCCTATTTCTCCACACTCTCCATAGATTCTTAAAATTCCCGGCAGCAATCCCTATTCGTCTGTTAATCTCATGCCGCACATCACCATTATCTGTTACATAGCTCCCAAGATAATTAAACTGTGACACCTGCTCAAGACTGCAACCATTCAGATGAACTGAATCACAACCTGCCTGACCAATTTTCATCACTTTAGTTTTCTCTCTGTTTGTAACCAAACCTACTCTACTACCAGTTTCATCAACAGCTCGAATGAAAGAGTTCATCTCATCAACATCATTTGCCAAAAGGGCTAAATCATCAGCATAATCTAAATCAGACATTTTCGTATCACCAGCCCATTTTAGGCCAAAATCTTTCCCTTGAAGTGAATTTCGCATAACATAATCAATAACCAAGCTAAAGAGAAAAGGAGACAAAATGCACCCTTGTCGAATACCAGAAGTAATGCTAAACCAATTGCTACAAGCTTTACCAACTCTCACACACGACTCAGTTTTATTATAGAGAGCTTTCATTATGTTAACTAACTTGTCTGGTATACCATATGATCTCACAATCAACCACAAATTATGACGATCAACAGAGTCGAAAGCCTTTTTGAAATCAACAAAGCTAGCAACCAAAGGTTTCTGAAACTCTAAACATTTCTCAATAATCTGCCTAAGTGAAAATATCTGATCCACACATCCCCTACCAGTTTTGAATCCACATTGCTCATCACGCAATTGACTGTCAACCAGATTCTTAATTCTATTAAGCACAATCATGCAAAGAACTTTCCCTGGAACGGAGAGTAGGCTGATACCCCTATAGTTATCAAAAGAACTGCGATCACCTTTTTTGAAAATAGGGATAATAATAGCGCTGGTAAAATCTTTAGGAACCATGCCTTTATCATAAAAGTTATTCAAAATTTCAGTCATTCAAGTGGTAACCGAAACATTCCCAGCTCTAGCATTTCGGTAGTAATTTCATCTACCCCTAGGGATTTATGAAGCTTAAGTTTAGAAATAGCCAAAATAACTTCAGATTGTGTTATAGGGCCAACATTAAAGCCACCAATGCATCTATCATCATTGCAAACAATGGGAATAGAACTAACCGCATTTTTTAGAATATCACTGAAATGCTCAGCCTACCTAGCCATGACAGAATCCTCCCCTTCTATAACCTTACCTTGTTTTTCCTTGAATCCCTGTATACCTGTCCGTTTTCTACCACACAAAACATTAACTATCTGGTACAGCTCTCTGCTGTTGTGCTGTCTAACTGCTTCCTCAGCTTTGTCAGCCAAAGATTCTTATCAGCAGCTAACTGATTCTTTACACGTTTATTTAGCTCTCTGTAATGCTTTCTATTAGGACTAGTAGGGTACTGATTAAGGACATTCCTGCAGTTCTTTCTTTCCGAAATAAGAACAAGTGCCTTATGACTCAGATAATTCTGTCTCTTCTTCTCCTTTTTTCCGAAAGAGTACTGTTAGTGTCCAAAAAATCCTGTTTAAAATGATCCCATTCTTCCTCAACTTCAGTAGTAAGCATACCATGACTGTCATAATGATTAAATAACCTATCATGGTAAGCTTTGACTATAACTGGGTCTTTCAGAGCTTCAGTATTAAAACTAAATTTTTTAACCTTAGCACAACACCTTTTAAGTTTAAGTTGCAAGACACTTTTAACAAGGTAATGGTCAGATCCAATTTCAGCTCCCCTATATGACCTGGTATTTCTAACAGAACTAGCCCATTTGCTGTTAATTAATATATAATCAATCATATTCCTATGCAGCCCATCAGGTGAAACCCATGTGTATTTATGTATGTCGCGGTGTTTGTAATATGTGTTAGTTATTCTGAATCCATTGAGTTTACTTACCTGTAGGAGACGTTGCCCATTGCCATTGCAGCTACCAATACCAAAAGGGCCTATTACTCCTCCCCAAAGGTCAGAGTCAGTACCAACTTTGGCATTGAAGTCACCAAGAACAAGGGTAATATCTCCTTTCTTGACAGATTTCAAAATATCCTGAAGTTGTCCATAAAACCTATCCTTCTCATCCTCAACGGCATCCTTAGTGGGGGTATAACAGCAGATAACATTCAAGTCTTTAACGCTTGTCTGAAATTTTGCTGTAAGAAACCTTTCATTAATGCACTCATATCCTAGAAGAGCATCACTAGAGTGTCTGCTGAGAAGCAGACCCACGCCTTGGTGATGCTTCCCATCCTCCCTCCCTGTAAAGAGAAATTTAAAGTTATTTTTAAGTATCTCACTTTTACCTGTCTATCTGGTCTCTTGCTAGCCTAGAATATCTAGGTTATAGCACTGGAATTCCTGCGTGAGAACATCAAGAGAATAATCTCTATATAATGTTCTCACGTTCCACGTTCCTGCAGAGAGAAAATGATTAGTAGGATTTTTAAAGAAACTATGTTTATTGAGAGAGGGAATGCCGACAATATCAAACAGCCCCCTAATCGCAGACATGGGGCAAAGACCCGTTCCCCCACCACTAAAGGCTGAAGCCATCTACACTGGAAGACTTCCTCCAATGTAGAATTTGATGATGCCAATAGAAGCAAAGAGTTCAGGTGCCTGCGATGACCTCTGCTCAGGATTATCCACCAGCTGATAAACATATTCTGTGAATCTATTCACTTGGGGCTGTCAACCCGCAAACAAACAGAAAACACAGCGGAAGATTTTCCCTCCACAGCGGAAGATTTTCCCTCCACAGAAACCCACAGGTGCAGCAAAATCAGGATCCATAATCAAGCTCAGAGCCATATATCTGTCTAGTCCAGTGGGTTTATATGGTCAGCACCAGGACCCTGTGTGGTTGACCACTCCTCAGCAAGGTAGAAAAAAAAGGAAAAGTAGCCATAGTTGTCCAGATCAGTAGGCCACACTAATCTGGCAGCCCTCCCCTTCCGTTCACTTCCATAAGAGAGTATCTCTTTTGAAAGGTACTAACGGTCTGCACCACGAGAAGGCGGAATCGGACATTAGGTGCTAGGCCTGGCCGGTTCTATGCATCATCCACAGGGGATTGGTTAAAAATGCATAGCTTTGTTTTTAATCAAGATGTTTTCTTGATTGCTTAAAAATAGTTTTTTTTCCCCAATTAATTATTGTTTTAGAAATATATGTTTTCAAGTATATAAATTTTTCCAGTGATTCTTCGTAAAGTTTTGGGTTAAGCCAAACTTGTTGTATGGTCTATACCCTCTCCTGTGGGTGTATATGTATATGTTGTTGGGGTTGAATTACCTCTGAGCTCCACTTTTTTCACGTAATGGGCTAAGTGGCCAGGTCAAGGACACCGAGGGCTCAGAAGGTTGGGTGGAGGGGACTCACAGGACAACTATTAAGAGACAGATGGTAGCCTCCCGTCAAGGCCACCCAGAGTCTCTTCAACGTGCACAGAGTATGTCTCTCCAGCACAAGGAGCCACGGCTTAACGTCCCATCCGACGGACGACGGCGTTACCAAATTCATCGCTGTCCCTACTGACCCGAGAACAGGGTGGAGGGTTTGTGGAGATAAATCTCAATGCTGCCCCAGGTGGGACTCGAACCTGGGAACTGCAGATTACAAGCCTGTTGTGCTACCGAATGAGCCACCCCCGCCCCCAGAAACCTAGGTTAACAATTACTTAATTACCTTGAAAAGAAAATTTTTAACTCTCGGTAATGAATGTGAGGAAAGATAATAGTGTTTGTTTAATGCTTTGGGTTGTTTTATCTCTGAGCGGCACTTTTTTTGCACACCATGGGCTAAATGGCCAGGTCACGTGGACCCCGAAGGCTCAGAGAAGGTTGGGGGGAGGTGACCCACTGGAACAGCTGTTGGGAGACAGATGGTAGCCTCCCGTCAAGGCCATCTAGCGTGTTCTTTAACGTGCACAGGGTATGGCTCTCCAACACACGGAGCCACGGCTTAACGTCCCATCGGACGGACGGCGTCCTTTCCAAGCCCATCGGTGTCCCCTACTGACCGTGGGCAGGGCAGGGAGTTCTGTGGAGATAATCTCAAACGCTACCCAGCTGAGATACGAACCTGGGAAGTGCAGATTACGAGCCTGGCGCGCTATCGACTGAGCCACACCGCCCTTATTTTTTTTAATGCATTTATAGCATATTTTAGAGTAGGAGTGTCCAACCTTTAGACTTCCCTGGGCCACATTGAGTGAAGATGAATTGTTTTGGGTCGCACATAAAATATATAATATAGTTAATGTATATGAATAAAAAAACTTCATTTAATTTCTTATGTTTTTTATTGTAAAATTAAAAAAAGGGCAACATAAAACTAGTGGGATATCAAAAACTCGCTAAAAATCACATAATCATGTTGAAAGCTTATGTCGTAAACACGCAAACTTTACTATTTTGTGGGCCGCATTATTAGCTATCCAGGGCCGCATGCGGCTCACGGATTGAACACGCCTGCTTTAGAGCATGCCAAAAAACGCCCAATTTGATTCGCGTACATGATTCGAAGCTTCGTATATTTTACTTTGTTTCGAAGTGCAGATACGAACTATCTGTGTGAGATTGTACGGTGGAATATGGGTTTAATCGAAATTGTTTCAGGATTCGTTGTTTCTTTTCGATTAGGAGCCAACTTATTGGTTAAAATTTTGTACATTTGTTGCTTCCTGTATTACATTCCCTTTTAAATGAACGGGTGGAAGGAGTGAAAATTTGGGCGAGATTCTTGTGTCTCGCATGCACATCTGAGAGCTTGGTGTGTGATGAAGTCCTTATTCTGTTGGAGTAAAAGATTTGCTGCTTCGATTGTAAGTGTAAAGGCCAGTTTACACTGGCCTTTACATTTACAATCTACTGGCGCATGCGCAGTAATGGATTGGGTTGTTTTACCTCTGAGCGGCACTTTTTTGCACACCATGGGCTAAATGGCCAGGTCACAAGGACCCCGAAGGCTCAGAGAAGGTTGGGGGAGGGGACCCACTGGAACTGTTGTTGGGAGACAGATGGTAGCCTCCCGTCAAGTCCATCCAGCGTGTTCTTTAACGTGCACAGGGTTTCGCCCTGGCTCTTCCGCAGACGGAGCCACGGCTTAACGTCCCATCCGACGGACGACGGTCTTTCCAAGCCCATCGGTGTCCTCTACTGACCGTGGGCTTGGCGGGGACATTTGCGGAGATAAATCTCAACGCTGACCCAGCTGGGACTCGAACCTGGAACTACAGGTTACGAGACTGATGCGATACCGATGAATGTATAGTTCCTCTTCTGAAATTAATTTTGTATATTCATTAGTTGAATAGTTCATGACACCCATTGACTGACTATTACTTATTATTTTTAATTAAAAATAATATTCAATTTTTACACTACAGACTTCGGGTCTGGTATGCCTCCTGAGATCATTTTCTCTGCCTCATGTAGATACCTACCACTGCCGATAAGTATGAGCTTGAGAGAGCGAAGTAACCCTCGATTTGATGGGAACGCAGAAGCCAAAATTGGTTTCGCCCTGATTGACTGCAAACCTTAGTGAGACGAGGGGTTGCAGAGAAGGCTTGCCGCTTGACTGCATCCTGTCGCCGCACCGAGTTGTAGTCTATCAGGGCGAAGCCAATTTCGGCTTCTCCGTTCCCATCAAATATGCGTAGTTTAGTGTTCTTTATTTTAGAAAAAATAAATTGTAAATGATGTTCATTAATTGATTTTTTAATCACATTTTTCTACTATCTATATTCATGAAAAAAAAAAACAAGCGAATTCGTGAAATATATAGATAGGTATAATTTCATTTTTAATGTTCTGTCTTCATCAATGACATTTACCTGGCCGCAACATAGTGCCGGTTCCAGCAAAATAAATAGCAGAGGTGGGTTGTTTTACCTCTGAGCGGCACTTTTTTGCACACCATGGGCTAAATGGCAAGTCACATGGACCCCGAAGGCTCAGAGAAGGTTGGGGGAGGGGTCCCATTGGAACAGCTGTTGGGAGACAGATGGTAGCCTCCCGTCAAGGCCATCCAGCGTGTTCTTTAACGTGCACAGGGTATGGCTCTCCCACACACGGGGCCACGGCTTAACGTCCCATCCGACGGACGGCGGCCTTTCCAAGCCCATCGGTGTCCCCTACTGACCGTGGGCAGGGCGGGGAATTTTGCGGAGATAAATCTCAACGCTGACCCAGCTGGGACTCGAACCTGGGAACTACAGATTACGAGCCTGGCGCGCTACCGACTAAGCCACCCCCGCCCCTAGCAGAGGTAGTGAGAATATTGTTGGAAATCGAGTTTTATATAGATTTAATTATGATCCTTAATTTATCTTCAGTCACATTTTACCATCAAATGCATATTCTAGATTTTAATAGAACTTCGAAATTAGATTCCCATTTACATAACATGGAGAATATCTAATATTTAGGTAGGTTCAAAAAACGGATTAAAAACAAGTTAATGTCTACAGAATTTCATTTCACAATGCTTCCTCAACGATTCTTTTCCGATTTCTCTAATTTGTGATAATGGAGGGAAGATTCTCACCTTGCTATGGCTCTACCAAAAAAATCCAGAAATTATTCGTATACAGTTTCGAAAATCGGAAGTCGCCACATGAGTTTATCGATTTTTTTCATGGTTGTGTTGGGGTTATCAGTTTAATACGTAATGCATCACTTTTAAGAACAAATCTGTTAGTGTTATCAAAGCTGAAAAAGAAATAAATAATGCTTTGACTACTATCACTTTTACAGATGAAACTATATAATACTCTTTAATATTATGCGAGTTTCTGAGAAGCGAAATAGTATTATTAAGTGCTATCAATTTTACGAAACCCCCCCATAAAATTATGTTTAATATTACAAATTTTATAAAGCATGAAAAATAATTATTATTATAAGTTTTATGAAAAAAGAAACAAAATAATGTGTTTGATTATTATCAGTTATTTAAATAAGGGTTGAGTTGTTTTTACCTCTGAGCGGCACTTTTTTGCACACCATGGGCTAAATGGCCAGGTCATAAGGACCCCAAAGGCTCAGAGAAGGTTAGGGGAGGTGACCCACTGAAACAGCTGTTGGGAGACAGATGGTAGCCTCCCGTCAAGGCCATCTAGCGTGTTCTTTAACGTGCACAGGGTATGGCTCTCCATCACACGGGGCCACGGCTTAACGTCCCATCCGACGGACGGCGGCCTTTCCAAACCCATCGGTGTCCCCTACTGACGGTGGGTAGGGTGGGGAATTTTGCGGAGATAAGTCTCAACGCTGACCCAGATGGGACTCGAACCTGGGAACTGCATTTTTTTAATGGAAAAAACTTTATCATATATTTTTTTCAATATAACAATCAGTATATCAAAGGTGTTTATATAGGTATGAAATATTTATCAGTTCTACTCATATTATTTTTACATTGCGGTAACTGTAGTAACACTAACTCATTTGGTGCCATCATTTATTCTGCGAAACATGCAGTGGAACTGTGCCGCTGTACAACTTTTGCTTTTGGACGATAATTGAACTGGAGCGAATTGGCTCCAGACAGACACAATTGATCCAGAGCCAGCCAACCATGTCGGTTGCAAACTCGCCTTAAAGCGGCGAGTTGTCAACGTCAATGTGAAATTCTTCTGCATTGCGCTTATGTGTGTGATAAGACATGAGGGCCTGAGTGTGAATTTGCAGATGTTGTGCTGCTTCGGATGATGGAATCTGCTTTAAGTAAACAGGTGCAAGTAGTCAAAGTTTGCGCGAGATTCTTGTGTCTAGCGGGCACAACTGAGAGCGTGGTGTGCAGAGAGGCTCTTATTTGAAGTGGGTAAAAGATTTTCTGTCTCGTATAGTGTACTCGGTTATAAGGGTAAAGCAGCGAATTTTCAGCGTTTATGTTACATTCTTCTACGTTGCTGTTATGTGGATGATGTGAGATGTGGGTCTGAGATTGAATTTTTCAGATGGTGTTCGGCTTCGTATGCTCAAATCTGTTTTAAATGAAACGGTCCCACTAATCAACGTGTATGAGAGAGGATCTTTTGCTGAATGAAAATATGATTGTGTCTGTGGTTGGTTAGTTGGTTGTTTTACCTCTGAGGGTCACTTTTTTGCACACCATGGGCTAAATGGCCAGGTCACAAGGACCCCGAAGGCTCAAAGAAGGTTGGTGGAAGGGACCCACTGGGACCGCTGTTGGGAGACAGATGGTAGCCTCCCGTCAAGGCCATCCAGCGTGTTCTTTAACTTTCACAGTGTATGGCTCTCCCGCACACGGGGTCACGGCTTAACCTTCCATTCGGCGGCTTTTCTCAGCCCATCGGTGTCCCCTAGTAATCGAGGGCCGAGTGGGGAGTTTTGCGGAGATAAATCTCAACGCTTACCCAGCTGGGACTCGAACCTAGGAACTGCAGATTACGAGCCTGGCCGCTACCGACTGAGCCACCCTCGCTCCTGTGTCTGTGGATGAGGGTCCATCGAAACAAATGTAGCAGATAAGAACCAAAATTTATTGTGTTTAATACAGAGGTTAGTAGTAGCATAAATGAGAGTTCTGGCAAAGTGAAAAGGTATAGGGATTTCTATATAAATCTATGGGAAAAGTTTCGGGAGATGAGAGTTGGGTAAAAGATTTTCTGAGAGAGAAACAAAATTTTTTATCTCATCTCCCGAAACTTATCAGGGGCGGGGATGGCTCAGTCGGTAGCATGCCAGACTCGTAATCTATAGTTCCTAGGTTCGAGTTCCAGCTGGGTCAGCGTTGAGATTTATCTCCGCAAAATTCCCCGCCCTGCCCACGATCAGAAGGGGACATCGATGGGCTTGGAAAGGCCGCCGTCGATTGGATGGGTCGTTAAGCCGTGGCTCCGTGTGCGGGAGAGCCGTACCCTGTGCACGTTAAAGAACACTCTGGATGGCCTTGACGGGAGGCTATCATCTGTCTTCCAACAGCTGTTCCAGTGGGACCCCTCTCCCAACCTTCTCTGAGGGTACTTGTGACCTGGCAATTTAGCCCATGGTGTGCAAAAAAGTGCCGATCAGAGGTAAAACAACCCAACCCAACCTGAAACTTATCCCATAGATTAACGTAGATTTCCCTATACCTTAACACTGTACTGGAACTCTCAGTTATGCTCCTGCTGAGGTTTTTCGTTTTTCTACATTAATTGTAGAGGTGCAAATAATATCTGTTAGCTCTGTTAATTGTGTCTGCTCGTGTCACGTGACACGAAGGTTGCCAGATCACTAATTTCTAAAAAAAATCGTTGCCAGATATTTTTTCTGAATTCTGTAATCAACCTTAGCGTGCATATTTTATGATACTTTTTTGAGCGACTGTACACGATGTTTTGTTTCCTATGGTTTACTCTCTTAAGTGGAGAGATGTAAATAGCTATTGCGTGCATACACGTGTCTTTCAGGGGTAAAATAACCCAATTTTTTTTGGGGGGAGGGGACCCATTAGAAAGCCATTAGACAGATGGGTCCCCTCCCCCCCCCAAAAAAAAATGTTCTCTGAGCCATTTTGGTTCTTGTGACCTGGCCATTTAGCCAATGTATGCAAAAAATTGCAGCTCAGAAATAAAAGAACAGAATCAACTCAACAATCCAATCCACTCAATGCTGTCCCACAAACATGAATTAAACTCTTATGAACAATTAGGGGGTGGAGGTGGCTCAATCAGTAGCACGCCAGACTCGTAATCTGTAGTTCCCAGGTTCGAGTCCCAGCTGGGTCAGCGTTGAGATTTATCTCCGCAAAACTCCCCGCTCTACTCTCGGTCAACAGGGAAAGGTCGCTATCCGTCGGATGGGACGTTAAGCCGTGGCTCTGGGTGCGGGAGAGCCATAACCTGTGCACGTTAACGAACACGCTGGATGGCCTTGACGGGAGGCTACCATCTGTCTCCTAACAGCTGTTCCAGTGGGTCCCCTCCCCCAACCTTCTCTGAATCTTCGGGGTCCACGTGACCTGGCCATTTAGCCCATTGTGTGCAAAAAAGTGCCGCTCAGAGGTAAAACAATCCAACCTTATGAACAATTAGGTTCTGACATCTACAATACTAAGCAGTCTAATACGAACTATGCACACATCATCACATGAATTAAAATAATGTTAAATTCGTAAATAAGTCGGTCATGTGACCCTTGGTTTGCTACCCAATGTTCCATGGTGGATAATTACTTCTCCTTCGTTGTTCCTCTTTGCTAAGTGCAAGGGATAACCTAACAAAATGATTTAATTAAATTACTAATTGAAAATAGAAGAATGTGAATGTCCTTTAAGTGCGCGGATTCTAACGAAGTGAGTTAGAAGTGTTGACGAAGATCTTGTGTTTAGGAATTAATCCTAGCATTTAATGGTAAAGAATCAACGTTAGCAATTGCTTAGATGTAGATAATGAACTCGATGTTGAATAAGTCTGCAAAGTGGCGGCCATAATGTTGTGTACCCAATTACTGGGTTCTCTTGTATATGAGAGCGAAAATGATGTCCTCGGTCCTCTCTAGAAAGCTGCATACATCTGTTCTATAGGGAAAAGCATTCTTTTCACATTCATTTGGAACTGCCGAGTAGAATGTTTCATTTCTGAGTGGCTGTTAACCCTTTCACGACTAAGGGAAACATTTTTCCCATTTTAAAGTTGGTGATTGTCGTATTTAATTATAACCTTATGTGCATTTTTTATACAGAATGTCAAAATAGAACGTATGCCGAACGCAATTACGTAAACGGGAACGTTTAGAAAAAAAAACAGAACTGTCAAGACGCATAATATATGTACTATGTGCAATGTCCATCTTTGCCTCACTACCAAAAGAAATTGCTTCGCAGAATATCATAATTAGCACATCATTTTGTAGAGTAATTTTATTTCATAATTTTGTATTATTTTAGTATCACTAATTTCTAAAAAAATCGTTGCCAGATATTTTTTCTGAATTCTGCAATCAACCATAGTGTTCGGATACTTTTTTGAGCGACTGTACTGCATTTCAGACCTCTTACCTTCTTTGTTACTAATAATCGGAACGTTAGGAGGCAAATGGATACAGAAGGGACCGTTCTTCCATTGAATTTTTAATATTTATTATGTATCTTATGGAAAATTACTGTAGATATGTACAAATGGAGGGCTATTGTATTGGATGATTGTTGTTATTCGTTGCAGAAAAAAGGATAGGCCCAGGGGGAGCCTATCCTTTTCTTGCAACACGTCGCATATTCTGTTCGAACTATATCTCGTGCCAACCACGTGCAGGGGCAAGTTTATTTTACAGCAACGGGGTGCTGTTGTCCCGGGCCCTACGCCTCAAGACACCAATTTCGAATATAATCTAATAGAATTGGTGAATTGCTGTGCGCATGAGAAAATTATTTTTCTCTTTAACCCTTTCACGACTAAGGGAAACATTTTTCCCATTTTAAAATTGGTGCTTGTCGTATTTAATTATAACCTTATCTGCATTTTTTTATACAGAATGTCAAAATAAAACGTATGCCGAACGCAATTACGTAAACGGGAACGTTTAGAAAACAAAAACAGAACTGTCAGGACGCATAATATATGTACTATGTGCAATGTCCATCTTTGCCTCACTACCAAAAGAAATTGCTTCGCAGAATATCATAATTAGCACATCATTTTGTATAATAATTTTATTTCATAATTTTGTATTATTTTAGTTAACATTTTGTTCTAATAAACCAATAAATAAAAGACATTGCATAATAAACCTAACTATAATTTGTGTTACCTTTATAGTCCATTGGGAAAAATATTTCCCATAAAATTCCAAAAAAACAACACATTGTTATGTATTTTTCTTATGATTTTTATTTATTTTACGTCTAAACAAACTAAAATAAACTGTTACATACTAATATTTACTCTTAGAAACCTTATGGTCCTGAAAGGGTTAAACTGATTAGTTTAACGCTCATCTCCCCAAAAGTGTCCCATAGGTTAATATGGGATCCCCTATACTTTAACATTCGCCCAGAACTTCGTGTCACGTGACACGAAGGTTGCCATATCACTAATTTCTAAAAAAATCGTTGCCAGATATTTTTTTTGAATTCTGTAATCAAACATAGCATTCGGATTGTTTTAAATATATACAATGCGTATGAATATATAATGCAATGAATATGGAGCGTGTGCAGTTACCGTTCACAGCAAACTGGAGCGGTTGCGGTTAATGTTCACAGCACATTGGATCGTGTGAGCTCACAAAAACCTGGATCGTGTGGGCCCACTCACAGAAATATTGAGCGTGTGCAGTTACCGTTCACAGCAAACTGGAGCGGTTGCGGTTAATGTTCACAGCACATTGGATCGTGTGAGCTCACAAAAACCTGGATCGTGTGGGCCCACTCACAGAAATATTGAGCGTGTGCAGTTACCGTTCACAGCAAACTGGAGCGGTTGCGGTTAATATTCACAGCACATTGGATCGTGTGAGCTCACAAAAACCTGGATCGTGTGGGCCCACTCACAGAAATATTGAGCGTGTGCAGTTACCGTTCACAGCAAACTGAAATTTCACAGCAAACTGAAACAGGAGCGTGTGCCGTAACTGCACACGCTCCTGTTTGCTGTGAACGGTAACTGGAGCGTGTACAGTTGCTGTACACGCTCCAGATATTTTTTCTGAATTCTGTAATCAACCATGTGTTCGGATATTTTTTTGAGCGACTGTACTTGTGACCTAAAAATTTACCCCATTGCGTACAAAAAAGTTTTTAGAGGTAAAAAAAAAATCAACTTCAGAGCGGAAACGTTTCGAGATAATGAACTAAATAAACAAATCGTAAAGATTCTCAAAAGTTCAGAGAAAGTTGAGGAAAGGAATCCGCTAGTCCGATTTTAGGAGACAGATGGAGCCTCCCATCTAGGCCATCCAGCGAGTTTTGTAAAGTGCACCCTTCTCTGCACAGTGACACAGCTTAATGTTCCACTCGACAGCCTTTCCAAGACCAAAGGTGTTCCCTTTCTGATTGAAGATAAGGTAGTGGGTGGTTTAGCGATTGTAAATCTCAACACTTGCAGAATTAGAGTCGAACTTGAATGTCAGATTGTCAGAGGAGCACAACCGATTGAGCCAACCTCCCTAATCCCACTGCTCCAGAGAAAAATGATGTAAATATATATATGACGCAAAAAGTGAAAAATCTGAATCAGAGTTGGGAGAATTTGCTTGTAACAATAATACAATTAATAGTAGAAGTTCGAAAAAACACCAGTTGAAATCAACTGTCCTTATGGATATCCCAGCACCAAAACTTGAGTATAAAAACACTTGTTAAGTCTTAGCGATACGCTACTGGAGTGTCCACTTTTACGAGTTTATCGGGGCGGGTAGTTCAGTAAGTTGCGTGCCAGGCTCGTAATCTGCAGTTCCCATTTTCGAATCCCAGCTGGCCAGCGTTCAGATTTATCTCCTCAAAACTTTCCACCTTGCCTTCTGTAAGTAGGGGACACCGATGAGCTCTAAAAAGCAACCGTCTTATGGGATGTTAAGCCCTGGCCCGTGTGCGGGAGAGCCGTACTCTCTGTACATTAGAGATCACCCTGGATGGCTTTGACGGGAGACTACCATCTGTCTGGGGGCGGGGGTGGCTCAGTTGGTAGCGCGCCAGGCTCGTAGTCTGTAGTTCCCAGGTTCGAGTCCCAGCTGGGTCAGCGTTGAGATTTATCTCCGCAAAATTCCCCCCCCCTGCCCACGGTCAGTAGGGGACACCGATGGGCTTGGAAAGGCCGCCGTCCGTCGGATGGGACGTTAAGCCGTGGCCCCGTGTGCGGGAGAGCCATACCCTGTACACGTTAAAGAACACGCTGGATGGCCTTGACGGGAGGCTACCATCTGTCTCCCAACAGCTGTCCAGTGGGTCCCCTTCCCCAACCTTCTCTGAGCCTTCGGGGTCCATGTGACCTGGCCATTTAGCCCATGGTGTGCAAAAAAGTGCCGCTCAGAGGTAAAACAACCCAACCCAACCATCTGTCTCCCAATAGCTGTTCCAGTGGGTTCCCTCTCCCAACCTTCTTTAGCACACAATGGGCTAAATGGCCATCACGAGAATCCCAAAGGCTAGAGAAAGTTGGGAGAGCAATCCACTGGAAAAGCTGTTGAGAGACAGATGATAGTTTCCCGTGAAGTGCCACCCAGAGGTAAAACAGCCCTTGTCATTCTCCTATACTTGCGTCTTTTAAAAAAAATCTACTCCTAGCACGACTATAAAGCTCAAGAAGTCATTCGAAAGGTCATGCACTTTCGAATGACGTACCAGTCATCCAAATCTGCTGAGAAAATTTGGCAATAGTTCATTTTAATAACAAGATATTAGCAACCAATAACTCCAGTAAAATTATCACAACGCTAAAGCCACAAAACACTAAATGGCTCCTTTTACAATTTACGAAAGACACACTTTTACAGCGGTTTGTTTGTCCTTAATTTTCTTCCCAAACTGCTCACAGCGTCAACCATCAACACTTCTTTTTTTCCTATTTCACTTCGCACGTGATGTTCCTCCCGAGTCGTAACATCTTGCATCTACTTCCGACGAAAGCTTCAGCATTCACTACACTTCAGCTTCCTAAAATTAAACGCTGTTCTCCGCATTTTAAAACTTGTAGCATGCAGAAAGTTTAAACAGCTGTTGATCGTAACTGCCTATTACTTACTTTCCCTACACGCATGACTATCAAGGTTTTAATTTGAAATGCTTAATATCCTGCCAAGTTATTCTACATATTCTCACGAACTACCATATATATACCAAAAGTTATTCTTTTTGCGATCCTGTTTGCTCCAACTTTCCTCAAGTACTCAACGTTCTTTGCTGTGGAGTTTCATACTCAGTCTCATTAAAATGCTAATCATTTTAACTCCAGTTTTACAGGTACGAGAAACACTTCAGGTTTATTAAAATTACCCGTGGTTTGAGTATAAAAGAGTTTGTACTTTGGCTTGCTTATTTAGTTACATGCAACGAGCAAGGCTTACTGTTACCATTTTTACCTGAGTATTAATTTTTTTTCTTATCAATATACACAGTCGTATCAGAATAATATGACCACTTACCATGCATATACTATGGTAGGTGGTCATATTATTCTGATACGACTGTGTATATTTACAGTGTATAGTGTGAGTTTGGTGTGACCATAATTTCTTCGTTTCTGAAAGCACAGAATCATGAACACACCGGAGACGAAATTATTTCAGTTGGTATATCGCCAAGTCATTAAGTGATATTTTCAAGTTCTTGTTTTCACTCACTGGCGGGGGTGGCTCAGTCGGTAGCGCGCCAGGCTCGTAATCTGTAATTCCCAGGTTCGAGTCCCAGCTGGATCAGCGTTGATATTTATCTCCGCAAAAATTCCCCGCCCTGCCCACGGACAGTAGGGGACACCGATGGGCTTGGAAAGGCCGCCGTCCGTCGGATGGGACGTTAAGCCGTGGCCCCGTGTGCAGGAGAGCCATAACCCTGTGCACGTTAAAGAAGTGGCCTTGACGCGAGGCTACCATCTGTCTCCCAACAGCTGCTCCAGTGGGTACCCTGCCCCAACCTTCCCTGAGCCTTCGGGGTCCATGTGACCTGGCCATTTAGCCCATGGTGTACAAAAAAGTGCCGCTCAGAGGTAAAACAACCCAACCCAAATCTTGTTTTCACTGTGACTGTTTTCCTGTTTTCTGCAATAACCTCAGCTTTACCCTCGGTGAGAAAGTAGGACATGGCCGATGAACTTGAAATTGATCCCATAAGTCGGGCGAGAATCTGAGTTGAGGTGCTGTTTCCAAGAGAGCATTCTCTGAAAATACTTCGGATCGCTTGACTAGAGGCTTTCATCTGTTTCCTAATAGCCAATTTGTCCCCATTTGCAATAGTCAAATGCTTCCCTGAACATCCTCTGAGCTCTTGGGGTTCTTGTGACCAGCTTATTTAACCCAATGTGTGCAAAAAGGGGACGCTAAGAGGTTAAACAATATAACTCGCCATTAAGGTTGAAACACGACTCTTTCGTAATTAGACCGCATAGATTCGAAGTTGAAACACAAACGTTTCGAAGTTAAAATGCACACACTTCAAGGTTGGACAAATCGATTTCAAATTGTAGCAAAGTGCATTACAGGGGGAACCTTCAACTGAAGGGAACCTGTGGGTTCTGAAGAGAACCCACAGGTTCCCTTCAGAGTCAGAACATACACTCTTCAATGTTGGAACACAGCACGTTCGAACTGGAAACAAAATCCTCTCAAAGTGGAACACAGCTTGTCCAAAATGGATACAAAGCCTCCTCAACGTTGAAACACAGAGAATCCAAAGTCCAAACGAAACCCTCTCAATTTTGGATCATAGCGTGTCCACAACTGAAAAGCAAAAAAAAAAAACCTCTCAACTTTAAAACACAGAGTATTCATAAAGGAAAAAAATTCCTCAACGTTAAAACACAGAGTATCCGTAATGGAAAAAATCCTCAACTTTAAAACACAGAGTACCCGTAATGGAAAAAATTCCTCAACATTAAAACACAGAGTATCCGTAATGAAAAAAATTCCTTAACCTTAAAACACAGAGTATCCGTAATGGAAAAAATCCTTCAACTTTAAAACACAGAGTATCGTAATGGGAAAAATTCCTCAACTTTAAAACACAGAGTATCCGTAATGGAAAATATTCCTCAACCTTAAAACACAGAGTATCCGTAATGGAAAATATTCCTCAACCTTAAAACACAAAGTATCCGTAATGGAAAAAATTATTCAACTTCAAAACACAGAGTATCCGTAATGGAAAAAATTCCTCAACTTTGAAACACAGAGTATCCGTAATGGAAAAAATTCCTCAACCTGAAAACACAGAGTATCCGTAATGGAAAAAATTCCTCAACCTGAAAACACAGAGTATCCGTAATGGAAAAAATCCTCAACTTTAAAACACAGAGTATCCATAAAAGAAAAAATTCCTCAACTTTAAAATACAGAGTACCGGTAATGGAAAAAATTCCTGAACTTTAAAAACCAGAGTATCCGTAATGGAAAAAATTCCTCAACTTTAGAACACAGAGTATCCATAAAGGAAAAAATTCCTCAACTTTAAAACACAGAGTATCCATAATGGAAAAAATTCCTCAACTTTAAAACACAGAGTATCCATAATGAAAAAAATTCCTCAACTTTAAAACACAGAGTATCCATAATGAAAAAAACTCCTCAACTTTAAAACACACAGTATCCGTAATGAAAAAATTCCTCAACCTTAAAACACAGAGTATCCGCAAAGGAAAAAATTCCCCAACTTTAAAACACAGAGTATCCATAATGGAAAAAAATCTTCAACTTTAAAATACAGTGTGTCCAAATTGTACCAAATCCCTCTCAGCGTTGAAACACCCACCTCCTCTTGAAAACTGGAACACACACCGTTTGAGGCTAAAACCCCCTTAAAAAATAAAAACTCTTCAACAACTGGAGAAAGTCGCCAAACCAATCCCCAAGTTCTATTCCTGGAGTAACTATTGCCTTCATTAGATTATGCTCTTCCGAAAATCATCGAATCTGGCCGAAAGAGGTTCGAGCGGAGATGGATTGGAAATTTCAAACTCGATCTTGAAAACTTTTTAAGTAACGAGCTCGATACGTTTCCGAGTGGACTCGATAGACGTTTGTCTACGGATTGTGTGTTAAGTGAAAAGAATAAAAACATTTATAGAATTCGCAAAAGGATTGTACAGTCGCTCAAAAAAGTATCCGAACACTATGGATGATTACAGAATTCAGAAAAAAATCTGGCAACGATTTTTTTAGAAATTTGTGATACGCGAAGGTTGCCAGAACCTTCGTGTCACGTGACACGTGTTTGCAATTTCGTTATTTAGTAAGCGAAGAACTAACAAGAAATAGATGTGCAGTCGCTCAAAAAAGTTTCCGACCACTATGGTTGATTACAGAATTTAGAAAAAATCTGGCAACGATTGTTTTAGAAATTAGTGATCTGGCAACCTTCGTATCACGTTCGTGTCACGTGACACGAAGGTTGCCAGATCACTAATTTCTAAAACAATTGGTGCCAGATATTTTTTCTGAATTCTGTAATCAACCATATGGTCGGAAACTTTTTTGAGCGACTGTACATCTATTCTTGTTAGTTCTTCGCTTACTAAATAACGAAATTGCATTTTCAAAGGAATTATTAAACAGTTGCACATCTGATGACTTAAAGCGTTTTTCATTTACTTACGCTATCAGGAAAAGAATTAATGGATTCTAAGTAATATATTAGTCACCTCGTAATGAAATGACATTTGAAAACTAAATGCGTCGAGGTTTGTTATTCGTTAACTAACATTTCACAGATAAAAAAAGAACATCAGCTTATTTTTTGTGTTAGGAAACAGAGTATTTCCTATTATTTCCATTTAAAGAAAAAAAAGCTCTAAGTGCCATCAGTTAAGTGGAATTAAATCTCTAAAGGAAGGGGAGCGATTTTGCAAATTGAATGCACGATTGTGTAAAAATTTGTCTATTAATGCACAACACTTGATTAGATTTTGCGACGTAAGTTAAGAAAATCGTTAAACCGATTACGTTGTTAGTTTCATAGGAAGAGAATAAGCGATAATTGAATCACACTTAATTCTCTTATTTAGAGTCATTTTGAACGTTACTGACTATTTTTTTTTTCTTCCTCCAATTAAATTTCAGTTTCCTTTTCTTTTTTAAATTAACGATGTTAAAAGAATGTTCTTTTGTAATGTGGCTGTTTCGGGAACAATGAACTTCGTTAGTTTAGAAAGAAAAAAATTAGCGGAAAATCCCAAAGGAAAACGTTTCACGTGCGCGCATGAGAAATATGAAAATAATGGAGATAAAACGAAAATTAAAATTCTTGAAGATGCAGCGTATCCAAAAAAGAATTGAATTTTTCAAAAAATAATATTGGTTTTTTTTTTATTGTTGAGAGAATGCACTGTTCAAAATCAACTTCCGAATTCTTTAAAAGAGCTCTAGTTTCATAATTATTTTAGGCAATGAATTTGTACAGTCGCTCAAAAAAAAAGATATCCGAACATTATGGTTGATTACAGAATTCAGGAAAAATATCTGGAGCGTGTACAGCAACTGTACACGCTCCAATACCATGGAACTGGAGCGTGTGCAGTTACTGCACACGCTCCAGTTTACTGTGAACGGTAACTGCACACGCTCAATATTTCTGTGAGTGGGCCCACACGATCCAGGTTTTTGTGAGCTCACACGATCCAATGTGCTGTGAACATTAACCGCAACCGTTCCAGTTTGCTGTAAACGGTAACTGCACATGCTCCATATTCATTGCATTATATATTCATACGCATTATAGATATTTAAAAAAAACCGAATGCTATGTTTGATTACAGAATTCAGAAAAAAATCTGGCAACGATTTTTTTAGAAATTAGTTATCTGGCAACCTTCGTGTCACGTGACAGTCACGTGACACGAAGGTTGCCAGATCACTAATTTCTAAAAAAAACGTTGCCAGATATTTTTTCTGAATTCTGTAATCAACCATAGCGTTCGGATACTTTTTTGAGCGACTGTACATATCCTATATATGACAAGTTAAATGTCGGGCTGTAAAAAGTAGACTGATTCAATTGCGTATTAACTGTTAATAGCGTAGAATTTGTAAACAGTGGCCGGGTAATAAAAGCAGAATTTGTAAATAATAGCAGGGAAATGAAAAAAAGCAGAATTTGTAAATAATGGTCGGGTAATAGAACAGAATTTGTAAATAATGGTCGGGGTAATAGAACAGAATTTGTAAATAATGGTCGGGTAATAGAACAGAATTTGTAAATAATGGTCGGGGTAATAGAACAGAATTTGTAAATAATGGTCGGGTAATAGAACAGAATTTGTAAATAATGGCCGGGTAATAGAACAGAATTTGTAAATAATGGCCGGGTAATAGAACAGAATTTGTAAATAATGGCCGGGTAATAGAACAGAATTTGTAAATAATGGCCGGGTAATAGAACAGAATTTGTAAATAATGGCCGGGTAATAGAACAGAATTTGTAAATAATGGTCGGGGTAATAGAACAGAATTTGTAAATAGTGGCCGGGTAATATAACAGAATTTGTAAACAGTGGCTGGGTAATAAAAGCAGAATTTGTAAATAATAGCAGGGAAATAAAAAAAAGCAGAATTTGTAAATAATGGTCGGGTAATAGAACAGAATTTGTAAATAGTGGCCTATTAATAGTGAAGAATTTGTAAATAGTGGCCTATTAATAGTGAAGAATTTGTAAATAGTGGTCGGGTCTCAGAGGGGGATGCCAGACATCTGTTTGAATGTGCGATTCCCTTTTCGAGAAAACGGAATTGTACAGTTACTTAAAAAAGTACGTAGAAGGATTTCTAAAGTTTTATATAAAAACTGCCATAGTTTTGTTTACATTTTTCCTGTAATCTAATAATTGCAATAATTCCCTCAAGCAACTACTTGACACAGAGGTCTGAGAGGAGTCTGTCACTTTATACGCTATTGCAGAAGGTCTTTGAGGAAGTCGGGACCACAGCAGACAGAGAACACAAACATATATGCTTTATATGAAGTTCCAACACGGTCCTTTTGATCAGCACCCAAGTACGGTAACCACTCGATCACGGGAATAAAATGTTCATAAGTTAATTGAAAAAATTCCGTACAATAATCGTGCTGGTCTCAGCCAGTTTTCTTTCAATCTGTATCGTGGATTTTTTTAATAATAAATAAAAATAAAAATAAATACCTCCTCAAGCAGCTGCTTGCAACAGAGGTCTGACAGGAGCCTGTCAGTTTATATGCCATAGTAGAAGGTCTGTGAGGATGGCAGGCCTGGTTTCAAATTGTGGTCAAATACAAACAAGATATCGTAGATTGTATACAAATACAAACAAGATATTGTAAGTTGTAGACAAATACAAGTAAGATATTGTAAATTTTAGCCAAATAAAAGCAAGATATTGTAAATTGTAGCCAAATTCAAGAAGATATTGTAAATTGTAGCCAAATTCAAGCAAGATATTGTAAATTGTAGCAAAATTCAAGCAAGATATTGTAAATTGTAACCAAATACAAGCAAGATATTGTAAATTGTACCGAAATACAAGCAAGATATTGTAAATTATAGCCAAATACAAGCAAGATATTGTAAATTGTAGGAAACACAACCAAGCTGTAAATTGTAGCCAAATACAAGCAAGATATTGTATATTGTAGCCTGGGGTGATATTGTAAATTGTAGCTTCCAACATTTATGGATTTAGAATGAGTTAGCTATATTACCAACATTATTTTGAACCAAAGGGGTTAAATGATCAGGCCACCAGGATTGCCAAAGCCCAGGAAAGGTTTGCGAAGGAGATCGAATGCGCAGCTCTTAGGAGAGAATGGAAGCCTCCTGTCAAGGCATTCCATCTTGTTCCTGACCGTAAGGGGGGCGGGGGTGGCTCAGTCGGTAGCGCGCCAGGCTCGTAATCTGTAGTTCCCAGGTTCGAGTCCCAGCTGGGTCAGCGTTGAGATTTATCTCCGCAAAATTCCCCGCCCTACCCACGGTCAGTAGGGGACACCGAAGGGCTTGGAAAGGCCGCCGTCCGTCGGATGGGACGTTAAGCCGTGGTCCGTGTGCGGGAGAGCCATATCCTGTGCACGTTGAAGAACACGCTGGATGGCCTTGACGGGGGGCTACCATCTGTCTCCCAACAGCTGTTCCAGTGGGTCCCCTCCCCCAACCCTCTCTGAGCCTTCGGGGTCCATGTGAACTGGCCATTTAGACCATGATGTGCAAAAAAGTGCCGCTCAGAGGTAAAACAACCCAACCCAACCCTTAAGACACGTGACATTTGTGAACACCATTGGCTAAAACATATTTCATGTAGCTCGAATGATGATTATTTCAATTTTCATCTGTTCTAGAAAAATGAATGTTAATAGCTGCTAAATGTTCAAACTATAATAGCTCTTAAAATTCTAACAGATATTGTTGAAAATAGGAATACGAACAGATGGGATTGAGATAGCCAGTCTTATTTTCCCATTAAACGTGGGGCAGGGGTGGCTCAGTCGGTAGCGCGCCAGGCTCGTAATCTGTAGTTCCCTGGTTCGAGTCTCAGCTGGGTCAGCGTTGAGATTAATCTCCGCAAAATTCCCCGCCCTGCCCACGATCAATAGGGGAGACCGATGGGTTTGGAAAGACCACCGTCCGTCGGATGTGACGTTAAGCCCGCGCCAGGCTCGTAATCTGTAGTTCCCAGGTTCGAGTCCCAGCTGGGTCAGCGTTGAGATTTATCTCCGCAAAATTCCCCGCCCTGCTCACGGTCAGTTGGGGACACCGATGGGCTTGGAAAGACCGCCGTCCGTCGGATGGGACGTTAAGCCGTGACCCCGTGTGCGGGAGAGCCATACCCTGTGCACGTTATAGAACACACTAGATGGCCTTGACGGGAGGCTACCAGCTGTCTCCCAACAGCTGTTCCAGTGGGACCCTCCCCCAACCTTCTCTGAGCATTCGGGGTCCATGTGACCTGGCCATTTAGCCCATGGTGTGCAAAAAAGTACTGCTCAGAGGTAAAACAACCCAACCCTGACCGTAAGGACTACCCAATCCGATGGAATTTCTGAGTCCATCAGTGTCCTCTTTTTCTTCTTTGAGGGCAGGACAGTAGTTAGCGGACAAAATCTCGAAGCTGGCACAGCTCTCTCTCTCTCCTTAGAAAAGAATTTGCTCCTTTCCCCCTCCCCTCCCCCCACTGTTTCAAGTGAAGCAAACGTCGTCAATTGATGCCGTCAAAATTAATCATTTCCAGAAGGTTCGCTCCATTTCTCACTCTGATCAGGTTTTCATTCTGAAAGTCGTCTTAACGATGCGAATGACAATTGACGAATATGAAGAAGTGAAAAAGTATATTTTATCTCAAGTGCTGCAGCTGGTTTGCAGAGTATAATTTTCCTCAAATTACATTTTCGTGTCGCGTCGCGTTTTCGGTGTCGCCATGAATTCTCAACGTTTGACCTGTAACAGTTTATTAGCTGATTTTTATGTGTTGTGTTTTGTGGATTTATTTGATGTACACCATTTTTGTGGCTGAATGACCTATGTTTAATATAATTTATTCATTTTCCTGCAGATAAGCTATTTAGCTTTGCGGGTCAAAGTGCAAATGTATTTGTATTCTTTACTCTTATGATAAAAATTATTTTCTATTCTAAAAAAAAAAAAAAAAACCCGGGGGCGGGGGTGGCTCAGTCGGTAGCGCGCCAGGATCGTAATCTGTAGTTCCCAGGTTCGAGTCCCAGCTAGGTCAGCGTTGAGATTTATCTCCGCAAAATTCCCCCGCCTTGCCCACGGTCAGTAGGGGACACCGATAAGCTTGGAAAGACCCGTCGGATGGGACGTTAAGCCGCGGCCCCGTGTGCGGGAGAGACATACCCTGTGCACGTTAAAGAACACGCTAGATAGCCTTGACAGGAGGCTACCATCTGTCTCCCAACAGCTGTTCCAGTGGGTCCCCTCCCCAATCTTCTCTGAGGCTTTGGGGTCCTTGTGACCTGGCCATTTAGCCCAAGGTGTGCAAAAACTTTGCCGCTCAGAGGTAAAAACAACCAGCCAACTAACCTGGCGGTGTCCATGTAGACAAATTACACTCTATATGAATCTAATATGTGTTATAGTAGGACCAATATTATCCCCTCTCCCACTTAAATGTAAAGGAGGGAAGCTGTGATTGAACTTGGAATTAAGCTCATTATAAAAAGATTAAAATTTAAACCTTCCAACTCGCTTTTATAAATGAAAATATTTTTAACTATTCCCAAATCCTAGGATTGGACAATCAAGACTGCAATTTCAAAGCTGACGAAGAAATCAGCTTTTTATTCTACATCGTCTAATACCTCCTTAAAGCCTTCATTGGTTCAATTTTGTCTCCCTCTCCTCCGAGATCCTTCTCCTCCGCAGAGCATCCCTCTCCTCCGCATCCTTTCGTCCTCTGTCGCGTCGTCGATCAGCATCAACTGATTCTGGACGTCAAGGCGACGAAGACGACTCGACCAAAACGAAGAAATTGAAATCGAAATTGTTGTAATCAGATTTAGTGCACCGAGGCTCGTTAGACATTAATTGCTCCCTCAGCGTCTGATCATTAATTCAGTGATGGCTAACACGAGAAGTTTGCTTCCTGCATCCAGGATTCTCTCTTCCAGAAGAATATTCGAAATGGTCATTAGTCTTTTTTCTTCCTTTTTTTTCGTTTTTTTTCTGTTCGTTTGCTTGAGATCTGAATGGGTAGGCATCTGTTAGGCAACAGACTAATTTTCGTCGAAGTGACAAGGCCCCCGAAGTGCATAATTAGATGGGGGAAAAGAGAAGAAGGAAACAGTTCCTTTTCGAATCTCTCAGTAATATTGCTGACACTTCCATTCGCACTACCCGCTGTCCCCTCCGGGATACAAGCATACGTGACATTATGCTCCCCCCCCCCCTCCGATACACACACACGCGCACCGAAAGTGACATTATCCTCCCCTAGATCCATCTTGCTGAATTCCTCTGCAGGACACAAACACACGCGTACAGTGACATTATGTTGTCTCCCCTAAGCACACACATACACATACACATGCAAAGTAACATTATGTTACTATCGCTTCCCTATTCCAGGAAACACACACACTTACCTTATCAGTTTCGAACAATCGTATCGTGCCTTATCCGTTCTTGAACCATCCCTATCTATGCCTTGTCTTGAACTATCCTTATCCATGTCTTATCCGGTCTCGAACCATCCTCATCTATGGCTCATCCGGTCTCGAATCATCCTTATTCTTACCCATGCCTTATCCGGTCTCGAACCATCCTTATCTGCGCTTTATTCGTTCTTGAACCATCCCTATCATGCCATGTCCGGTCTTGAACTATCCTTAGCCATGCTTTATCCGGTCTCGAACCATCCTTATCTATGCCTCATCCGGTCTCGAACCATTCCTATCCTTACCCATGCCTAATCCGGTCTCGAACAATCGTTATCTATACTTTATTCGTTCTTGAACTATCCCTATCATGCCTTTCTGGTCTTGAACTATCCTAATCCATGCACTCTACTAACTCGAACCATCCTTATACTTATCTATGCCTCATACGGTCTCGAGCCATCCTTATCCTTACCCATGCCTTATCCGGTCTCGAACCATCCTTATCTATGCCTCATCCGGTCTCGAACTATCTTTATCTATGCCTCATTCGGTCTCGAACCATCCTTATCCTTACCCATGCCTTATCCGGTCTTCAACAATCGTTATCTATACTTTATTCGTTCTTGAACCATCCCTATCGTGACTTGTCCGGTCTTGAACTATCCTAATCCATGCACTCTACTATCTCGAACCATCCCTATCCTTTTCCATACCTTATTCGATTTCCAATCATCCTTACCACGCCTTGATCAGACTCGAACAATCCTTATACTTATTCATATCGTCTCCGATCTAAAAACTATCCATTGAGTTATCCGACTCTAACTGTCCATGCTTTATCCGGTTAGAACTATCTTTATCCAAGCCTTATCAGGACTCGAATCCAAGATTGTTTTCTTTCTTTTTTCCTCTTAGTGATACACTAGGCTAAATAGCCTGGTCACAAGGACCCCTAGAGTACACAGAAGATTGGAGAAGGAGACTCACTGAACAACTTTTAATATATCGATGGTAGCCTCCCGTCGAAACCATCTAGTGTGTTCTTTATCGTTCACAGGGTAGGTCTTTTCTTGATCCACGACTTGAAATCAATCCGACGAATGGCTGCGTTTCCATGCCGCATCGGTGTCCCCTTTCTCACAGAAGACAAGGGGGGGGGATCAGCAAAGATAAATCTAAACACCGGCAGAGTTGGGACTCGAACCTGGACACTCGGTCCAAACAAACAGTCTAACACTCAGTCATCGGTACAGTCGCTCAAAAAAGTATCCGAACACTATGGTAGATTACAGAATTCAGAAAAAATTTCTGGAGCGTGTGCAGTAACTGCACACGCTCCAGTTTGCTGTGAACGGTAACTGCACACACTCAATATTTCTGTGAGTGGGCCCACACGATCCAGGTTTTTGCGAGCTCACACGATCCAATGTGCTGTGAACATTAACCGCAACCGCTCCAGTTTGCTGTGAACGGTAACTGCACACGCTCCAGTTTGCTGTGAACGGTAACTGCACACACTCAATATTTCTGTGAGTGGGCCCACACGATCCAGGTTTTTGCGAGCTCACACGATCCAATGTGCTGTGAACATTAACCGCAACCGCTCCAGTTTGCTGTGAACGGTAACTGCACACGCTCCTATTCGTTGCATTATTATAATCATACGCATTATATATATTAAAAAAAATCCGAACACTATGGTTGTTTACAGAATTCATAAAAAATATCTGGCGACGATTTATTTTAGAAATTAGTGATCTGGCAAACTTCGTGTCACGTGACACGAATCGTTGCCAGATAGTTTTTCTGAATTCGTAATCTACCATGGTGTTCGGATCCTTTTTTTTTTGAGCGACTGTACGGCAAAAAGACGTATAAATTGGAGCGTCACATAAAACTTTAACTTCAAAGGGTACAAACATGAGTTAGTCAGGGAAAACTCAACTGCAGGTCACACGACTAACCGAAGCACCTCTGAAGCGTTGACAGACAGGTGATCGTTTTTCAAACAGAGGAAAAAAATTTAGTAACAATGCAGCAAATTCTTGGAAAGATCTTTCGCGTTTCCCAATGAGAGAGAAAATTTGAGAATTATTCTTCTCAGTCCGGGTTTAAACTGTTACAGGTCAAACGTTGAGAATTCATGGCGACACCGAAAACGTGACGCGACACGAAAATGTAATTTCAGGAAAGGTTGGGTTGTTTTACCTCTGAGCGGCACTTTTTTGCACACCATGGGCTAAATGGCCAGGTCACATGGAACCCGAAGGCTCGGAGAAGGTTGGGGGACCCCTCCCCCAACCTTCTCTGAGCCTTCGGAATTCCCACTGGAACAGCTGTTGGGAGACAGATGGTAGCCTCCCGTCAAGGCCATTCAGCGTGTTCTTTAACGTGCACAGGGTATGGCTCTCCCGCACACGGGGCCACGGCTTAACGTCCCATCCGACGGACGGTGGCCTTTCCAAGCCCATCGGTGTCCCCTACTGACCGTGGGCAGGGCGGGGAATTTTGCGGAGATAAATTTCAACCCTGACCCAACTGGGACTCGAACCTGTTGGGTCAGCGTTGAGATTTATCTCCGCAAAATTCTCCGCCCTGCACCAGCTGCAGCACTTGAGATAAAATATATTTTTTCACTTCTTCATATTCGTCAATTGTCATTCGCATCGTTAAGACGACTTTCAGAATGAAAACCTGATCAGAGTGAGAAATGGAGCGAACCTTCTGGAAATGATTAATTTTGACGGCATCAATTGACGACGTTTGCTTCACTTGAAACAGTGGGGGGAGGGGAGGGGGAAAGGAGCAAATTCTTTTCTAAGGAGAGAGAGAGAGCTGTGCCAGCTTCGAGATTTTGTCCGCTAACTACTGTCCTGCCCTCAAAGAAGAAAAAGAGGACACTGATGGACTCAGAAATTCCATCGGATTGGGTAGTCCTTACGGTCAGGGTTGGGTTGTTTTACCTCTGAGCGGCCTTTTTTGCACACCATGGGCTAAATGGCCACGTCACATGGAGCCCGAAGGCTAACAATTTTTAAGCATTTGGTGTTTCTTTATTGTTCTTTTTAATTTTGCTGCATTGATTTCAGAGTTCTGCATTTTCCGATTTATTAGATGACATTTGAAGAGAACGATTAGAACAGTTGTTATGTTGTTTTACCTCTGAGCGGCACTTTTTTGCACACAATGGGCTAAATGACCAAGTCACAAGGCCCACCACGGTTCAGAGGAGTTTGGGGGGAGGAGACACACTGAACATCTGTTGGGAGACAGATGGTAGCCTCCCATAAAGATCATCCAGCATGTTCTTTAAAGTGCACAGGGTACGGCTCTCCCTCACTCGGGTTCATAGCTTAAAGTGCCATCCGACGGACGGCTGCTTTTCCAAGCTCATCCGTGTCCCTTACTGACCGAGGGCAGGGTGGCAGTTCTGAGGAGATAAATCTTAACCTAGTTCAGCTGGATATCGAACCTGGGAACTGCAGATTATGAGCTTGGCGCGCTACCGACTAAGCCACTCCAGCCCCTGATTAGCCGAGTAGCGCCTGACCTAGGACTAACGCTGTGCTTTTAATAAAGAGTTTTTATACTTCTTTTCCCGGGATTTAAGACTGTGATGTAGAGTAGGAGTAACTGCTTAAGTAATATCGTTAATTAAAGATTTATCGGCCCCCTGGAAGAGTCTCCCGATTTTTCCATTGCCTCAATTATGCACGTAGTATATAAATCACGATATTTAAAGAGATAATGTCATTTTTGATTCAACTTATTAGAGGTTGCGAGGATGGATAAACTTTCTTACTCCCTCAGTTGCTCTAATTTATTTATTTTTATTTATTGTTGCATTTTTATTGTATTTTTGTTGTTGTAAATGTTTTTATGTTTTTAGAAAGTGCTATTGTGGGGATGTGACTCATAGATGTTGTTTTCGGATCTCAGCTGGTTGCCTGCTTGAGATGACGGGTCCCAAAAGCTCTTTTATGGCCTTTTACCACCTTCCTGGGTTGGGTTGTTTTACCGCTGAGCAGCACTTTTTTGCAAACTATGGGCTAAATGGCCAGGTCACATGGACCCCGAAGGTTCAGAGAAGGTTGGTGGAGGTGACCCACTGGAACAGCTGTTGGGAGACAGATGGTAGCCTCCCGTCAAGGCCATCCAGCGTGTTCTTTAACGTGCACAGGGTATGGCTCTCCCGCACACGGTGCAACGGCTTAACGTCCCATCCGACGGACGGCGGCCTTTCCAAGCCCATCGGTGTCCCCTACTGACCGTGGACAGGGCGGGGAATTTTGCGGAGATAAATCTCAACGCTGACCCAGCTGGGACTAGAACCTGGGAACTACAGATTACGAGCCTGGCGCGCTACCGACTGAGCCTCCCCCGCCCCCATCTTTCTGGGGCATGAGTGTGAGCGCTAGAGACTAGCCGGGCAATAAGGAAGCAAGAGTCTTGAACGTCTCTGTTAAACGGGAAGGACGTTTGAATACGCGTCAAGCAACGCCGCTCTTAATCAAAGAAAAACACATAAGGAGAGGATTCGATTCTGTGAGAATCAAGATTCTTGGTGAATCAGATACAGTTCTGTGGATTTGGGTTGGGTTGTTTTACCTCTGAGTGGCACTTTTTTTGCACACCATGTGCTAAATGGCCAGGTCACATGGACCCCGAAGGCTCAGAGAAGGTTGGGGGAGGGGACCCACTGGAAGAGCTGTTGGGAGACAGATGGTAGCCTCCCGTCAAGGCCATCCAGCGTGTTCTTTAACGTGCACAGGGTATGGCTCTCCCGCACACGGGGCCACGGCTTAACGTCCCATCCGACAGACGGCGGCCTTTCCAAGCCCATCGGTGTCCCCTACTGACCGTGGGCAGGGCGGGTAATTTTTGCGGAGAAAAATCTCAACGCTGACCCAGCTGGGACTCGAACCTGGGAATTACAGATTACAAGCCTGACGCGCTACCGACTGAGCCACCCCCGCCCCCACCTTCCTGGGACATGAGTGTGAGCGCTAGAGACTAGCCGGACAATAAGGAAGCAAGAGTCTTGAACGTCTCTGTTAAACGGGTCAAGGAACGCCGCTCTTAATTAAAGAAAAACACATAAGGAGAGGATTCGATTCTATGTGAGAATCAAGATTCTTGGTGAATCAGATACAGTTCTGTGGAACTGAAGTGGATTGAGGCAAAGGTTAAATATCCTTTCGCCGAGTTCGAAGTCGGTAAAGCGAGAATCTACAAAGTGCGGTTCTCCACCTCATTGTGTAATTGTTTGCAGCAGCAAAGGCCTACGGAAGTCGAGAGCATCCCCACCACGTGGTTGTATATAGTGTAAATAAAATGTGTCGTCCCTATACAACTCTCGTGCGTGAATTGATGGACATATTTCTATACATCACTCGACGCAGCAATTCTGATGCTTTGCACGTCGGTACGGGTGTAACACCCGCGAACCTGTTATTTCACCGAAATAAGGATGAAGGTAATCAAGGGACTAATTCATCGTCCTCGGGCGCCACGATATTTGGAGCAGTCCATCACATTTGGTGCCACGACAGATACTTAATGAATAGTTTAAAGGAAAAGGAATCTTAGATAGAGACGTGCTTTGTTAGGCAAAGGAGTTTGCAATCTCCTTTAAGCAGCATATTGTGCAGAGAGAGACTCGGTTGGTTTGATCATGTTGCCCTAATGAATAATTATAGATTGGCGAATAGGGTTATGAACAGTGTGCCTAAAGGCCTCAGAAAGAGGGGGAGACCTAGGATGCGGTGGGCAGACAATGTCAAACAGGACCTTGTTAGAATTGGTGTGCAGTGGCCAGATGCAGTAGATGTAGCTCAGGATAGACTTGCTTGGGGAACTAAATTGCACAATCTGGTTGGACCTCCGTAGCCCATGGCTGCTTGAGGATGATGATGATGATGTAAGGAAACTGATTTGGACCACGTGCCAAAAATAATATAAATGATACCGTCATTCTTTCCTCGGCACCTGCTGTAAATGCGGCACACATCCTGTCTGCTACTGCGCATGCTCCCTGCAGTCTTCAGGGACACCCTCAGTTGTGTTGTATTGTTTTACCTCTGAGCGGCACTTTTTTGCACACCATGGGCTAAATGGCCAGGTCACATGGACCCCGAAGGCTCAGAGAAGGTTGGGGGAGGGGACCCACTGGAACAGCTGTTGGGAGACAAATGGTAGCTTCCCGTCAAGGCCATCCAACGTGTTCTTTAACGTGCACAGGGTATGGCTCTCCCGCACACGGGGCCACGGCTTAACGTCCCATCCGACGGACGGCGGCCTTTCCAAGCCCATCGGTGTCCCCTACTGACAGTGGGCAGGGCGGGGAATTTTTGCGGAGATAAATCTCAACGCTGACCCAGCTGGGACTCGAACCTGGGAACTACAGATTACGAGCCTGGCGCGCTACCGACTGAGCCACCCCCGCCCCACACCCTCAGTGAAAAGTGTTTTTCTTTTTATAAACAAATTTCGACCTCTTGTAATTCCCTAAATGCTTGACCCTTCAGTCCAGAATCTCTCCTTCGAATTTTTCCGTGTCACGCCGTTTTGAGTTCAAAATTTTCCAATCTATACCTATGATAGACTTGAGTTCGAGTTAATACATTATATTGCAAAAAGTGTCCGGACACTTTCATGTTAAGTGAACGAATAGCCACATTCAAATCTATCTAACTTAGAAAATAAGTTTTTTAATGGAAAAAAGTCACTAGACATAAATTGAAGATCTCGGTCAGAGCTCTTTAAATCTCTATTTTCTATAATATTAATTTAATATTTAAAGGGTTATGGAAGCTATAATATTTAACAACAGATGTTATCACACCGCACTTCCAAAACATTTCCCCCCCAAAATGGACGAAAACTTCAAAAATCCTTACACAAAATTAAAATATCATATTCATATTGCAAACAACTTGTTATAACAGTTGTGATTTAATTTTTTGAAGTAAATTTTGAAAAATAGCAAAAGTTTCACTTGAATGTTTCATCTTCCATAACTCTTTAAATATTAGATTAAATTATTGAAAATAGAGATTTAGAGAGCTCTGACCGAGATCTTCAATTTATGTCTAGTGACATTTTTCCGTTGGGTTGGATTGTTTTACCTCTGAGCAGCACTTTTTTGCACACCATGGGCTAAATGGCCAGGTCACATGGACCCCGAAGGCTCAGAGAAGGTTGGGGGAGGGGACCCACTGAAACAGCTGTTGGGACACAGATGGTAGCCTCCCGTCAAGGCCATCCAGCGTGTTCTTTAACGTGCACAGGGTATGGCTCTCCCGCACAAGGGGCCACGGCTTAACGTCCCATCCGACGGACGGCGACCTTTCCAAGCCCATCGGCGTCCCCTACTGACCGTGGGCAGGGCGGGGAATTTTGCGGAGATAAATCTCAACGCTGACCCAGCTGGGACTCGAACCTGGGAACTACAGATTACGAGCCTGGCGCGCTACCGACTGAGCCCCCCCCCCCGCCCCCCGACTTTTTTCCTTAAAAGCTTATTTTCAAAGTTAGGTAGATTTGAATGGGACTATTCGTTCACTTAATATGAAAGTGCCCGAACACTTTTTACTATATAGTGTATAATAATAATAGTTTCATTTGTGCCACCCAACAGCGGCTGCTCGTCATTAGGGACTAAAGGGGCCGGTCGAATTGGAATAATTAAAAATAATAATATTTTACATGGATATTTGCTTTCCAAAATATCTTGCCGGTTTCATTTCAATAAGCATTTAGAGAAATAATACACTCGAAACTGTCTTGCTCCCCCTAATTATCAGTGAGAAATATTACAATGTGTATGTATGTAAATTTTATTACTCGTACAAACATATGCTCTTTTCCAATTAAATCGATGTTCCTTTTTTTTCACCGAGAACAGAATTACAGGACTGAGGTTATTCGTTAAAACTCTGTACAGTCGCTCAAAAAAGTATCCGAACACTATGGTTGATTACAGAATTCAGAAAAAATATCTGGCAACGATTTTTTTTAGAAATTAGTGATCTGGCAACCTTCGTGTCACGTGATTACAGAATTCAGGAAAAATATCTGCAGCGTGTACAGCAACTGTACACGCTCCAGTTACCGTTCACAGCAAACTGGAGCGTGTGCAGTTAGTGCACACGCTCCAGTTTGCTGTGAACGGTAACTGCACACGCTCAATATTTCTGTGAGTGGGCCCACACGATCTAGTATCAAAATAATATGACTACCTACAGTCGCTCAAAAAAGTATCCGAACACTATGGTTGATTACAGAATTCAGAAAAAATATCTGGCAATGATTTATTTTAGAAATTAGTGATCTGGCAAACCTTCGTGTCACGTTTATATCAGAGGCTCAACTCATCGAAGAGCCTCTGATATAAACCACATGACACGAAGGTTTGTTAGATCACTAATTTCTAAAATAAATCGTTGCCAGATATTTTTTCTGAATTCTGTAATCAACCATAGTGTTCGGATACTTTTTTTTTGAGCGACTGTACATTCCCGCTGACAAACTTCGGCTTAGTGGGGGGGTTTTTTGTGTATAAAATTATTGTGTATATGATAGACTGGAAATAAATTAGAATTTGAAAAGAAATGAACGTTTCTAGTATAAAGTAATTTTCGAAAAAAACAAGTTCCTATTTTGGAAGAATCATTTGTAAATTCTGCAGACATTACAATCCCGTTTTGAAATTTTCTTTATTTGTTATTGATAAGATGGAAGAGTTGAGAGACTAAAATAACAATGGGAATAACAATTGAAGGCCTGAGTACAACAGAGGGATGGAGTAGAAGTGATAATTGAGGACTCGAGTGCAATAGAGTGGTGGAACAGAAGTGATAATTGAGGACTCGAATACAACAGAGTGATGGAACAGAAGTGATAATTGAGGACTCGAGTGCAAGAGAGTGGTGGAACAGAAGTGATAATTGAGGACTCGAGTGCAAGAGAGTGGTGGAACAGAAGTGATAATTGAGGACTCGAGTGCAAGAGAGTGGTGGAACAGAAGTGATAATTGAGGACTCGAGTGCAAGAGAGTGGTGGAACAGAAGTGATAATTGAGGACTCGAGTGCAACAGAGTGATGGAACAGAAGTGATAATTGAGGACTCGAGTGCAATAGAGTGGTGGAACAGAAGTGATAATTGAGGACTCGAATACAACAGAGTGATGGAACAGAAGTGATAATTGAGGACTCGAGTGCAAGAGAGTGGTGGAACAGAAGTGATAATTGAGGACTCGAGTGCAAGAGAGTGGTGGAACAGAAGTGATAATTGAGGACTCGAGTGCAATAGAGTGGTGGAACAGAAGTGATAATTGAGGACTCGAATACAACAGAGTGATGGAACAGAAGTGATAATTGAGGATTCGAGTGCAAGAGAGTGGTGGAACAGAAGTGATAATTGAGGACTCGAGTGCAAGAGAGTGGTGGAACAGAAGTGATAATTGAGGACTCGAGTGCAAGAGAGTGGTGGAACAGAAGTGATAATTGAGGACTCGAGTGCAAGAGAGTGGTGGAACAGAAGTGATAATTGAGGACTCGAGTGCAACAGAGTGATGGAACAGAAGTGATAATTGAAGACTCGAGTGCAATAGAGTGGTGGAACAGAAGTGATAATTGAGGACTCGAATACAACAGAGTGATGGAACAGAAGTGATAATTGAGGACTCGAGTGCAAGAGAGTGGTGGAACAGAAGTGATAATTGAGGACTCGAGTGCAAGAGAGTGGTGGAACAGAAGTGATAATTGAGGACTCGAGTGCAAGAGAGTGGTGGAACAGAAGTGATAATTGAGGACTCGAGTGCAAGAGAGTGGTGGAACAGAAGTGATAATTGAGGACTCGAGTGCAACAGAGTGATGGACAGAAGTGATAATTGAGGACTCGAGTGCAAGAGAGTGGTGGAACAGAAGTGATAATTGAGGACTCGAGTGCAACAGAGTGATGGAACAGAAGTGATAATTGAGGACTCGAGTGCAAGAGAGTGGTGGAACAGAAGTGATAATTGAGGACTCGAGTGCAACAGAGTGATGGAACAGAAGTGACAATAGAGGACTCGAGTGCAACAGAGTGATGGAACGAAGTGACAATTGAGGACCCGAGCGTAATCCGAGAGCAAAAGGGAATATAAGTGACAAATGAGGACCCGAGTACAACAGAATGATGGAATAGAAGTGACGGTTGAAGAAGAATCTTGTTCAACAGTAAAATGGGTTTGAAAGTAACAATTTAAGACTTCAGCGCAATAGTGGAATAAAAATGGAAGTGACAATTTAAGAATTCAGCGCAATAGTGGAATAAAAATGGAAGTGACAATTTAAGACTTCAGCTTTATTTGATAAGAAATTATATTTCTATCGAAATATAATTTCTTATCAAATAAACAGTTTGGATTTAGAGATAAATTGGGTACAGAACATGCTATGTTACAACTTACCGGCAACATCTATAACAGTGTAAATGAACACAGGAAAACTTTAGCCTTATTTATAGACATAAAAAAAGCTTTCGACACAATAAATTATGAAATTTTAATCCAAAAATTAAGTATAATAGGAATAAGGGGACTTGCTTTCAATTGGTTTAAATCATATTTGGAAAACAGGAAACAATATGTGGCTATACATAAACTGGAAAGTAATATGCTTGTTTTGAATGGTGGTGTACCGCAAGGTTCTATTCTTGGACCAGTGTTGTTTTTAATATATATTAATGATTTTTGCAATTTTAATTTATTTGGCAAAATCACAGCTTATGCGGATGACACAGCGATAGTGTACTCGACTGAAACTAATAATGAGTTAATGTTCAAGATAAACAATGACTTAAAAAGCATAAGAAACTGGTTTAGTAGTAATAAACTGCAAATAAATGTGGAAAAAACTAATTTTATCTATTTCGGCTTATTGAATACAAGTAAAGAGGTTGTCATAAAATACCATAATTCTGGTTGTAATTTGGTAAATGGTTGTGTATGTAAAACTATCGAACAAGTTGAATGTGTTAAATATCTAGGCATTTATGTTGAACAAAATCTAAAATGGAAGAAGAGTAGATACAGTGTGTAAAAAATTAAGATTTATTTTGTACAAGTTATATTATCTTAAATCATGTTCTCATATGAAGTTGTTAATTTTAGTTTATTTCGCTTGGGTTCACTCAATTTTAAGCTATGGAATCACATGTTGTGGGGGGGGGGGAGATTATACATCAAACCTACTCCCTCTAGTGAAATTGCAAAATAAAATTGTAAAACTAGTTTCAAATAGCAATATTAGCAATGCAAATTATCATTACATAAGCAATAATATATTACCCTTGAGAAAGTTATATTTATAGAGAAGTCTTTTGTATCTACATAAAAACAACAATTGGATCGAAAAACGGTTCATCCCATATGATACCAGAAGTTCTACAAACATATTTCATGTTGTGAAATCAAAAAAAGAAATCATGCATAAGCATTTCAATTTTATTGCACCAAAATTATATAATTCTTTACCAAATAGTATAAAAGAAGAAAATAATGATTGTAATTTTAAGAAAAAAACCAAACTTTTTTTGGTAAATACTGAAGATATTGAAGACTCTTTTAATGTAATTTCTTAGTTATTTTATCCATTGCCAAAGATTTTCGTTTACAGTAGAATTTTGTTTTTATAATCTGTAAGAGCTGTTTTGTAACTCCTAGATTACACAGAAATACTTGTAAAATGTATGTTTGTGTGCTTTTTTATTTTTAATCGTTTTTTTTTAATTTTATTTTATGTTATTTCCTTTTGCTATTTTCCATCCAAATTTGATGGTAAATTTTTGTGTGTAATGTTTCTGTAAATGAGAATGGAAAATAAATATTATTTATTTAAAAAAAAATAGTGGAATAAAAATGGAAGTGACAATTTAAGACTTCAGCGCAATAGTGGAATAAAAATGGAAGTGACAATTTAAGACTTCAGCGCAATAGTGGAATAAAAATGGAAGTGACAATTTAAGACTTCAGCGCAATAGTGGAATAAAAATGGAAGTGACAATTTAAGACCTCAGCGCAATAGTGGAATAAAAATGGAAGTGACAATTTAAGACTTCAGCGCAATAGTGGAATAAAAATGGAAGTGACAATTTAAGACTTCAGCGCAATAGTGGAATAAAAATGAAAGTGACAATTTAAGACTTCAGCGCAATAGTGGAATAAAAATGGAAGTGACAATTTAAGACCTCAGCGCAATAGTGGAATAAAAATTGAAGTGACAATTTAAGACTTCAGCGCAATAGTGGAATAAAAATGGAAGTGACAATTTAAGACTTCAGCGCAATAGTGGAATAAAAATGGAAGTGACAATTTAAGACTTCAGCGCAATAGTGGAATAAAAATGGAAGTGACAATTTAAGACTTCAGCGCAATAGTGGAATAAAAATGGAAGTGACAATTTAAGACTTCAGCGCAATAGTGGAATAAAAATGGAAGTGACAATTTAAGACTTCAGCGCAATAGTGGAATAAAAATGGAAGTGACAATTTAAGACTTCAGCGCAATAGTGGAATAAAAATGGAAGTGACAATTTAAGACTTCAGCGCAATAGTGGAATAAAAATGGAAGTGACAATTTAAGACTTCAGCGCAATAGTGGAATAAAAATGGAAGTGACAATTTAAGACCTCAGCGCAATAGTGGAATAAAAATGGAAGTGACAATTTAAGACTTCAGCGCAATAGTGGAATAAAAATGGAAGTGACAATTTAAGACTTCAGCGCAATAGTGGAATAAAAATGGAAGTGACAATTTAAGACTTCAGCGCAATAGTGGAATAAAAATGGAAGTGACAATTTAAGACCTCAGCGCAATAGTGGAATAAAAATTGAAGTGACAATTTAAGACTTCAGCGCAATAGTGGAATAAAAATGGAAGTGACAATTTAAGACTTCAGCGCAATAGTGGAATAAAAATGGAAGTGACAATTTAAGACTTCAGCGCAATAGTGGAATAAAAATGGAAGTGACAATTTAAGACTTCAGCGCAATAGTGGAATAAAAATGGAAGTGACAATTTAAGACTTCAGCGCAATAGTGGAATAAAAATGGAAGTGACAATTTAAGACTTCAGCGCAATAGTGGAATAAAAATGGAAGTGACAATTTAAGACTTCAGCGCAATAGTGGAATAAAAATGGAAGTGACAATTTAAGACCTCAGCGCAATAGTGGAATAAAAATTGAAGTGACAATTTAAGACTTCAGCGCAATAGTGGAATAAAAATGGAAGTGACAATTTAAGACTTCAGCGCAATAGTGGAATAAAAATGGAAGTGACAATTTATTACCTGAATACAACATTGGGTGTGATGAAAATTAAACTTTAAGACTCAAGTGCAGTAGTAGGCTAAACATAATACGTTAAAATTGAATTTTCATGTAAAATAACAGAGTAGTAACTCCCTTTAATTTTTCCACACAGGTGGGATGCAATGTGTGTACTTTTATAGCTTTATATCGATATGGTACCAAAAATAACAAACTCGATTTAGGATTTGTTGTTAAACTTTCCTCTTTAATATCCCATTTCAGTCAGAGGGTGGTTGTTCGATTCTTTTATGCCCACGTCATTAATACTTGGATCTACTCTGAAATGCGTATTTTGCATATTATATACGCAGTAATTGCGGCAGATATTGACAATGTGTGCTGTAGTTCTATGCGTAGGATTCGCAACTTCTATTCACGACTTTAAAATAGAAGTGGGCAACCCAAATCCATCGAAGAGCCTCTGATATAAACCACATTTTGAAATAGATGCACGAAAACATACATTTGTAATGAGTATGAATTGTTTAAAAAAAAACTATATTTTTAAAGAATCAAGAAAATATTTTGATTTAAAGACCTTTTTTTTTTTGAGGGCTTCAGTAACACATATTTTCTATGGGAGTCCCGAAAATAAGATACTCATAAAAGTACGTCAACTCCCCTCCTACACTAGAATCAAATATATTAATCATCCACCCCCCGGCTATTGGAAGTTTCTGTATAGCCACTGGATTGGGCAAATAGAGGGCGGGTTGGGTTGTTTTACCTCTGAGCGGCACTTTTTGCACACCATGGGCTAAATGGCCAGGTTACATGGATCCCAAAGGCTCAGAGAAGGTTGGGGGAGGGACCCACTGGAACAGCTGTTGGGAGACAGATGGTAGCCTCCCGTCAAGGCCATCTAGCGTGTTCTTTAACGTTGGGTTGTTTTACCTCTGAGCGTCACTTTTTTGCACACCATGGGCTAAATGGCCAGGTTACATGGATCCCGAAGGCTCAGAGAAGGTTGGGGGAGGGGACCCACTGGAACAGCTGTTGGGGGACAGATGGTAGCCTCCCGTCAAGGCCATCTAGCGTGTTCTTTAACGTGCACAGGGTATGGTTCTCCATCACACGGTGCCACGGCTTAACGTCCCATCCGACGGACGGCGGCCTTTCAAAGCCCATCGATGTCCCCCTACTGACCGTGGGCAAGGCGGGGAATAGAGGGCGGCAATCTCAGAATATGTATATATGTGGGTGAGTGTGGAGGGTTTTTAAAAAGATTGGAAAGAAAGATTGAAAAAAAAAACATGCAACGGCATTTTTTTTTTTTCAAATCTCCAGAGAGTATTTTTTTAAGAAATTCTAAAAGAATAAGAAAATAATGGACTAAGTAAGAGAAAATTAGCAATAAGAATAACTGAAATACTCTTAAAAGCATCCATATGTTACGGTACGGAGATGGATTTAACAGCGGAATTTTTTTTTTGATCAATTGTTTTTGCGAGTGTTAATTAGACTTTATAGGGGATGCCTTTTTATGAATTTTAGACCATTTCTAGGAATGTATTTTGATAGCTAATTAAATATATATATATGTTTTAAATTAACACCATGTACAACACAGAGTGCTTTACAGGAGATATACTCAAAAAATGATATATATATGTTCATAATTGGAAATTATTGGTTTTCTTGGGGCGTTAAGCCGTGGCCCCGTGTGCGGGAGAGCCATACCTTGTGCATGTTAAAGAACACACTGGATGGCCTTGACGGGAGGCTACCATCTGTCTCCCAACAGCTGTCCAGTCATTACCCTCCCCACAATCTTCTCTGAGCCCTAGGGCTCCTTGAGACCTGACAATTTAGCCCATTGTGTACAAAAAAGGGTTGATTAGAGTAAAACATCCCAACAACCCACTACGTTTAGTATAAAAGTTCGCAAAACAGTACTAAGGGATAATAAAAAACATGATAATATGTATTCGATTATCTACAAACAGATTAACGACATCTTAATCAGAGAAATCCCACAAGGCAACAAAAAAATCCGTAAAAATTCTCAAACGATAATTTTAGCAATGTTTATTATATTATATGTTAACATAGGCATTTTTTATGTGTAAGGTAAAAACCTATTCTTGGAAACGTACACATATAAGCTTTTTCATTTCGTAATTATTCGCATTTTTGCGTCATTCCTTTTTTTTCCTTTATCACGAATCGAGCACAATCTTTTTGTTTCATCGGAATTGATCGGTTTTCTTACAATTTTGGTTTTGCAGTTCGTTTAGACATAAGTCTGGGAAAAGGCGAAATACCGCGCATTACAAATTAATGATTCTCTTTCACAGGCACAAAAATCATTAATTATACACGATAGCTTCTTGGATTCATACCAGTAATAATAAATTATTACTCAATAAGGGAAGGGTTGGGTTATTTTACCTCTGAACGGCACTTTTTGCACACCATGGGCTAAATGGCCAGGTCACAAGGACCCCGAAGGCTCAGAGAAGGTTGGGGGAGGGGACCCACTGGAACAGCTGTTGGGAGACAGATGGTAGCCTCCCGTCAAGGCCATCCAGCGTGTTCTTTAACGTTGGGTTGTTTTACCTCTGAGCGGCACTTTTTTGCACACCATGGGCTAAATGGCCAGGTCACAAGGACCTCGAAGGCTCAGAGAAGGTTGGGGAAGGGGACCCACTGGAACAGCTGTTGGGAGACAGATGGTAACCTCCCGTCAAGGCCATTCAGCGTGTTCTTTAACGTGCACAGGGTATGGCTCTCCCGCACACGGGGCCACGGCTTAACGTCTCATCCGACGGACGGCGGCCTTTCCAAGCCCATCGGTGTCCCCTACTGACCGTGGGCAGGGCGGGGAATTTTGCGGAGATAAATCTCAACGCTGACCCAGCTGGGACTCGAACCTGGGAACTACAGATTACGAGCCTGGCGCGCTACCGAACTGAGCCACCCCCGCTCCAATAATAAGGAAAGGAAACATCTCTATATTATCTCACAGGTTTAAAATCATCTACCGCAATAAGCCCCAGAGAAAATGTAGACAATTGAACTCAACATGTTTCTCAACTGAACAAGACTTCTACAATAAGAAAATGAATGAAAGAGAGCAACTTACAGTGCGAAGAACGGTGTTCAATCTGGGCTCTCTTGTTGTCAGATGATAGACTTCTTTGAACCGAGGAAGAGAACTTACAAAGCTCCCTTTATATGTATCTGATCTGCGGCGCCATGCGCATGCGCTTTCCGAACGAGGTGGTCGATACGCGGGAATCTGGAAGGAAGCCGCGGAAAATGTGGGTGCATGGTCTTGTTGATAAGCCGCAACGCCATGTGATTGTTTTCATAGCAGAAGTGCTAGCTTTGCTGCTTAATTCAGTTTTGGGATTCATCATTAGTTCTCATGTCGGATGCCTTTGGGATTAACTTTGTTGATATATATTTTTGTACGCTTATGTCGGGATTGTTGCGATGGTATGTAATTTTTTTTTTTATTCAGTCTTAGGTCAGAAAAGGTTGTTTTTGTTTTAATAATGCTGGGAAGGGAAAGTGGAAATTGGTATTCGATCGCGACGGGTGTCTTGATGACAACCGTTGAGACGTCTAATTATCTGGGTAGATTTAATTTATTAAATTTGTTTTTGTAGAGATGTTTGCTCTCTAAGCTGGAATGGAATTTTTCTTCAGTAATTGGAGTTTCACAGAGTTGTGAAAATAGCATTGAATTGAATTGAATAAGTTTATTTCACCCAAACATACATGTATTGGTTGAAAAGAGAACCAGAGAAAGGTTGGGGAACAGATGGTAGCACAAAGGTTTGAAAACACAGACAGGTTCACATGTGAAAAAGGAGAACATAATAAGCCGTAGCTTTTGAATAAATGTTTCCTGAAATACACTTAAATTTGAAACAATGCAGGTGACCTTAATTTATACATTTATACATTTATATGAGCACATGAATTTTTGTGGTCTGACTCTATCATTGACTTGATAATAAGTGTAGTTTATATTTATATAATACTACACTTATTTAAAAGTTCTATATTGTTCCATTGCTGCAGTATCCTCTGGTATCTCGTCATTCCAAATCTTAATGCCAATGTACATTGCCATGCCATGCCATTTGTTCATGCATTTGAAGTGAGCTCTCAGAATGAAGACATCATAATTCCCGTTATGATTTTTCTAACTTGCAAAACCTATCTTTTCTTTTCTGAAGGTTTCTGCTCAGAAAGGAATAAATACAAAGAGGAAAATATATCAGAGGAAATTCTAAAAGACCAAAAAATACGCCAAAAAAAAAAATGGTTTTGCTCCTGTACGTCTTCCTTCTTTCAATCATCGTAAGTTGCAGCAAAAGCCGCCTTTACAGGGAATGAAGCATTTTGTTTGCTTTTGAGTGGATTCTTTTTAGTAAGGTGACCATCCGTACTGCTTTGAGATTATTTCTACTGTCAGATTTGGGTTGGGTTGTTTTACCTCTGAGCGGCACTTTTTTGCACACCATGAGCTAAATGGCCAGGTCACATGGACCCCGAAGGCTCAGAGAAGGTTGGGGGAGGGGACCCACTGGAACAGCTGTTGGGAGACAGATGGTAGCCTCCCGTCAAGGCCATCCAGCGTGTTCTTTAACGTTGGGTTGTTTTACCTATGAGCGGCATTTTTTTGTACACCATGGGCTAAATGGCCAGGTCACATGGACCCCGAAGGCTCAGAGAAGGTTGGGGGAGGGGACCCACTGGAACAGCTGTTGGGAGACAGATGGTAGCCTCCCGTCACTGGAGCTCTCCGTCACTGGAGCGTGTGCAGTTACTGCACACGCTCCAGTTTGTTGTGAATGGTAACTGCACACGCTTAATATTTCCGTGAGTGAGCCCACACGATCCAGGTCTTTGTGAGCTCACACGATCCAATGTGCTGTGAACATTAACCGCAACCGCTCCAGTTTGCTGTGAATGGTAACTGCACACGCTCCATATTCATTGCATTATATATTCATAAGCATTATATATATTAAAAAAATATCCGAACACTATGGTTGATTACAGAATTCAGAAAAAATATCTGGCAACGATTTTTTTAGAAATTAGTGATCTGGAACCTTCGTGTCCCGTGACAACGTGACACGAAGGTTGCCAGATTTCGTGTCACGTGACAACGAAGGTTGCCAGATCACTAATTTCTAAAAAAAATCGTTGCCAGATATTTTTTCTGAATTCTGTAATCAAACATAGTGTTCGGATACTTTTTTGAGTGACTGTACTAAGGGGAGCGGGATTTCGCTAGAGTTCAGAAAACATTGCTTTTAAAAATGATTCTTTGATTCTTTAAAAAGTAGACTTTTTTTCTGCTTTTTTTTTAATGCTTTCCTGTTTCGTTGTGATGTTTAGTTACTCATTTTCTCCAACTCCGATTTTTGCTCGATGTTTTCAGGCGACTTTGTTCGAATGCTTACAATGTCCCTAAAAGATTCCGCTAGATGCACTCGGAGACTTTGCAAGCTCCGACAAAGTCCCAAATTGTGTGTTCAGTTTTCTGGAACTGAACTCACGCTGTAAACAATTACGATCTTTTTTTTAGCTTACAGAACGTTTTGCTGGGTGGTACGGTCGCTCAAAAAAGTATCCGAACACTATAAATTAGTGATCTGGCAACCTTCGTGTGGGCTCACAAAAACCTGCATCGTGTGGGCCCACTCATAGAAATATTGAACGTGTGCAGTTACCGTTCACAGCAAACTGGAGCGGTTGCGGTTAATGTTCACAGCACATTGGATCGTGTGAGCTCACAAAAACCTGCATCGTGTGGGCCCACTCATAGAAATATTGAACGTGCGCAGTTACCGTTCACAGCAAACTGGAGCGTGTGCAGTAACTGCACACGCTCCAGTCTGCTGTGAACGGTAACTGGAGCGTGTACAGTTGCTGTACACGCTCCGGATATTTTTCCTGAATTCTGTAATCACGTGACACGAAGGTTGCCAGATCACTAATTTCTAAAAAAAAAATCGTTGCCAGATATTTTTTCTGAATTCTGTAATCGACCATAGTGTTCGGATACTTTTTTTGAGCGACTATAATAGAAATAAAAAATTAAGATCTGCACAGACAGCGTTAAGGATTTTGAATTTTTTTTTATATTATTATTATTTTCCGTCATATACAAATATTTTAAATTGTTAAAGTTTTTTTTAACCTCTCTACTCGGTTAAATATAATAATATTTGTTCTTTTCGCAAAATGTGAGGATTGCATTGAAATATATTTGAAGAGTGGTAAATAAATTAAAGGAATATATTTTTTTTTTGAAATATTGTTTTCAAGGGTCACATGCGAAAGGGCGAGTTTGTCGCTGTTTCCAAGATTCTTATTCATAGATTTCGAATAAGTCACGAAACAACAATGTTACATTAAGATATTAAGAAATAAATAAGCAGAAAATTTTTAAATAATGAAGCTCAAAGAACTTGTTCACCACCTTAAAAAAAATTCGGATACTGCTGGATTTGGGCTGTTTTTCTTCTGAGCGGCATTTTTTTTTAACTCAAAAGTAGCCAAGTTATAAGGACCCCAAGTGCTCAGAATTGTTTTACGGATAAAAAAACCATTGTACAGCTGTTAGGACACAGATGGGAGCCTCCCGTCAAGGCCATTCAATGTGTTTTCTTCAGCGTGTACAGTCGCTCAAAAAAGTATCCGAACACTATGGTTGATTACAGAATTCGGAAAAAATATCTGGAGCCTGTACAGCAACTGTACACGCTCCAATTACCGTTCACAGCAAACTGGAGCGTGTGCAGTTACTGCACACGCTCAATATTTCTGTGAGTGGGCCCACATGATCCAGGTTTTTGTGAGCTCACATGATCCAATGTGCTGTGAATATTAACCGCAACCGCTCCAGTTTGCTGTGAACGGTAACTGCACACGCTCAATATTTCTGTGAGTGGGCCCACATGATCCAGGTTTTTGTGAGTTCACACGATCCAATGTGCTGTGAACATTAACCGCAACCGCTCCAGTTTGCTATGAACGGTAACTGCACACGCTCAATATTTCTGTGAGTGGGCCCACACGATCCAGGTTTTTGTGAGCTCACACGATCCAATGTGCTGTGAACATTAACCGCAACCGCTCCAGTTTGCTGTGAGCGGTAACTGCCCACGCTCCATATTCATTGCATTATATATTCATACGCATTATATATATTAAAAAATATTCGAACACTATGGTTGATTACAGAATTCATAAAAAATATCTGGCAACGATTATTTTTAGAAATTAGTGATCTGGCAACCTTCGTGTCACGTGACACGAAGGTTGCCAGATCACTAATTTCTAAAAAAATCTTTGCCAGGTATCTTTTCTGAATTTTTTTTCACATTCTCCAGGATATATCCTTAAGATATCTAAGATAGCAGATGGATATCCACTGGCCCCTACAGAACCACATTCTCCAGGATATATCCTTAAGATATCTAAGATAGCAAATGGATGTCCACTGGCCCCTACACAACCACATTCTCCAGGATATATCCTTAAGATATCTAAGATAGCAAATGGATATCCACTGGCTCCTACACAACCACATTCTCCAGGATATATCCTTAAGATATCTAAGATAGCAAATGGATATCCACTGGCCGTCTTAGATATGTTAAGGATATATCCTGGAGATTGGGGTTGTGTGGGGGGAGAGCCAAAACTTTTCCTCGATGCGGTTAGATAAGACTAAGTCGCCTATTTCATTTAAATAATGAAACTCCAAAAATTGCCGTCACCTTAAGAAAATTGGATTTCCTGGATTAAGGGGAAATATGAGAAATAAGTTTTAGATCATGATGATAAAAGCTGTTCGTGACATTAACACATTCAGAAAACCACTGCATTAAGGTAATCCGGAAGCAATTTTTTAATCACAGGGAAAAAATAAGTCACATCGGGAAAAAAAAGCTTTTAAGGCACTAGTTAAGGTAAAAATTAAGAACTACTTTTTCAGTAAAACTTACAGATTGTTTCTAGTAAAAAGGAAAGTAAGCCTTGTTTCTTTTTTCTACTAATAAAAGATTAATCTCTGAGGTAAAAATAAATTTCCTCTGTGATAAGTTGTTTTCCCGAGGAATTTCAATGCACATCTTTTAATTTTGAAGGTCTATAAACACTCGGAACTTCATGCAATTATGTGGTGCTACAAACAGATATGGTGGAAACTTTGAGATTCATAAAATACGACGAATCAGCGAAAAACAGATGTTGCACAGAGAAGTGCAACATCTGCACCTGTAATTTTCGTCGGCAATTAAAAAGCGATACGACGAAATATGTGGTAAACAAATTGTTGCATTTACAGCGGAAGGAGTTCTTTATTTGCAAGTTCAGCGATTAAAACTTCACTAAAATCAGGAAGAAAGCAAATATGTAGTTATATTGAAAATGCTAATTATAAATTAGATTTTTTTTATTTAATTAATGTTGTTTTGTTTCATTAATTGGAATGAATTCAGATACGCAAAATAACCACTCTGCCAAGCAATAACAGTGCATTTGTTTTCTATAATTGAGAATCTATAAATTGAGAATAAATGCATAAACATGAAACATTATATAAATATATGAAAATAAGTTTTAAAAGATTTTTAAAGATGAAATAATTCGGGTTCGAATCCCAGTCATGACAAACATTTTTTTTTCTTCAACTAATTATTTTCTAGTGTTTCTCGTCTAGAGGACATTTTCCTCTGATACTTTATTACTGAATTATTTATGGGGCGGTGGTGGCTCAGTCGGTAGCGCGCCAGGCTCGTAATCTGTAGTTCAAAGGTCCGAATCCCAGCTGGGTCAGCGTTGAGATTTATCTCCGCAAAATTCCCCGCCCTGCCCGCGGTCAGTAGGGGACACCGATGGTCTTGGAAAGGCCACCGTCCGTCGGATGGACGTTAAGCCGTGACTCCGTGTGCGGGAGAGCCATACCCTGTGCACGTTAAAGAATACGCTGGATGGCTTTGACAGGAGGCTACCATCTGTCTCCCAACAGCTGTTCCAGTGGGTACCCTCCCCCAACCTTCTCTGAGCCTTCGGGGTCCATGTGACCTGGCCATTTAGCCCATGGTGTGCAAAAAAAGTGCCGCTCAGAGGTAAAACAACCCAACGTTAAAGAACACGCTGGATGGCCTTGACGGGAGGCTACCATCTGTCTCCCAACAGCTGTTCCAGTGGGTCCCGTCCCCCAACCTTCTCTGAGCCTTCGGGGTCCAAGTGACCTGGTCATTTAGCCCATGGTGTGCAAAAAAGTGCCGCTCAGAGGTAAAACAACCCAACGTTAAAGAACACGCTGGATGGCCTTGACAGGAGGCTACCATATGTCTCCCAACAGCTGTTCCAGTGGGTCCCGTCCCCCAACCTTCTCTGAGCCTTCGGGGTCCAAGTGACCTGGCCATTTAACCCATGGTGTGCAAAAAAGTGCCGCTCAGAGGTAAAACAACCCAACCCAACAACTGAATTATTTATATAACGCTGTGAGTGACAAATATTACTACCATCACATTGTGGTACCTTCGCTGCCCGATTCCTGGTAATAGTGGCACCACTGACGGATCAGCAAAAATTGCGGGAATGCTTATATGTCCCTTTGTTGAAGTAATGGTTAGCTTCTGCTGATCTAGAGTTATGGCGCCCGGCAGGTTTCTGGGACACCTGGGTTCGAATCCCAGTCAAGAAAATTAATTATTCTCAAGCGTTTCTTGTCTAGAGGATGCTTTCCTGTGATACTTTATTAATGAAATATAGATATATTTGGAAAGATATTTGTAAAGATATATTGAAAGCTGAAACTTACTCTTGTAGAATTCTTCAACGTTTAAAAGATTACCTGAATTGAATTCTTAATGTTTATTGTCATTGTTCTAACAAGTAAAAAACAAAATTTTTTTGCATAAATCATGAATATGTTTTTAACATTAAACTAAGGATAAATTGAAGCAATTTAAAGAGATAGGGCCTAATGGCAAAGTACAAAACAATTTTGGTTTCCCTTAAGGGTAGCCGAGTGGTTAGCGCTCTTGGCTACTGATCTAAGGGACCTAGGTTCGAGCCCCGGGTAAGGCATGGATGTATGTGTTGTTTTACTGCTGAGGTCCTGTCATCCTCACAGACCTTCTACTATGGCATATAAACTGACAGGCTCCTGTCAGACCTCTGTGGAAAGCAGCTGCTTGAGGGGATATTTATTTTTTATTTATTTATTATGGGAATTTATTCACATAAAATTAAGTACATGTTTCAAGTTATAAAAAGCAAATCCTTAATTAATATCCACAGATTTAATCGTCTTTAATCTTACTTAACGAGCATATTTGATAATCAGTTTTGAAAAGCGTGATGTCATTTGTTTGTTTTGTTTGTTTCATTAAAATCAGTTAAGCCGTAATTTAATCTTTGCTGGAAGAGCATTGGTTTTCCTTAAGGGTAGCCGAGTGGTTAGCGCTCTTGGTTTACTGATCTAAGGGATCTAGGTTCGAGCACCGGTTACAGATTTCAGAAAAAATATCTGGCAACGATTTTTTTTTTTAGAAATTAGTGATCTGGCAACCTTCGTGTCTGAAGTTAGAAATTAGTGTTAGATTAGTGTGTTAAATTAGTGTTAAATTTCGTGTTAGAAATTAGTGATCTGGCAACCTTCGTGTGGTTACAGAATTCAGGAAAAATATCTGGAGCGTGTACAGCAACTGTACACGCTCCAGTTACCGTTCACAGCAAACTGGAGCGTGTAAACTGAATTGTGAATGCTGGAGCGTGCGCAATAACTGCACACGCTACAGTTTGCTGTGAACGGTAACTGGAGCGTGTACAGTTGCTGTACACGCTCCAGATATTTTTCTTGAATTCTGTAATCACGTGACACGAAGGTTGCCAGATCACTAATTTCTAAAAAATGTTGAATTATATTTTTAAGAAATCAATATTTGAAAAATTTACATTAATAAAAATCGTAACAAATTTCGTCAGAACGATACGGAAAAGTTTAAGAAATCAATTCAGCTGTTTATGTAGGTGAGTTACTGAGTTACAAATGAATACAATGAGTCGCCGAGTTTAGAAATGTCCACACAGGGAGAATTAATGAGTTAGAAACGCACACGCTGAGTTATAGAACGCACACAGAGAGATAATGTTGTTGAGCTGGAAATGTGCAGAGTGAGTTGGAGAGTTTTGAAATGCATATAGAGAGTGAGTTCGAGAGTTTTGAAATGCATATAGAGAGTGAGTTGTTCAATGACAAAGGTACACAATTAGTTGACGAGTCAGAAACGCACGGTGAATGTGGGTCCAGTAATATATTTAATTCCTTTGTAATAATCATATTTTGGCGCAAATTAGAATCTGGGCGTCTATAAGTCAAATTTAGAGAATCTACATCTATCATAACTTAGTTCAACTTTAAACGTATATATCTATCATAATTTTAGGCCACATTGGAGTGTGTGCATCTATTATTACTTAGCCAAAGTTGGAGCGGGTATATCTATTATAATTTAGGGCAAAAATTGAAGCTTGTGCATCTATCATAACTGAGGACAAACTTGGAGTATGTACTTATAATTTAGTCAAACTTGGAGCGTGCATATATGTATCATAACTTAATCAAAATTGTAGCGTGTATATCTCTCATAATTTGGGAGAAAATTAGAGCATATGCATCTATATTAATATTGAGGAAACTTGGAACATGCGCCTCTATCATATTTTGAAGCAAAATTGAAGCTTGAGCATCTGAAATAACTTTGGGCTTACTTGGAGAATGTGCATCTGATCATAAATTTAGTCGAATTTGGAGCCTATGCATCTGGCATAAGTTAAGGCCAAATTGGAGCATGTGCGGCAATCATAACTTAGTCAAATATGTAGCTTGTTACAATTATCATAATTTAATTAAAGACTTGGAGCTTGTGTCCGTGTTGTAACTTATGCAAACTTGGTGCATGTGCATCTATCACAATTAAGGCATCTGTCGGGTGGTTAGCGCGCTTGGCTACTGACCTAAGGGACCTGGTTTCGAGCCCCGGGTAAGGCATGGATGCATGTGTCGTTTTTCTGCTGAGGCCCTGCCATCCTCTCAGATCCTTCTACTATGGCATAATAAACTGACAGGCTCCTGTCAGACCTCTGTGGCAAACAGCTGCTTGAGGGGGTATTTATTTATTATTATCATAACCTAGAGTAGTATCGGATCATAACTTACTGAAACTTGGAGTGTGTGCATCCAAATCGTTTTAAAAAAGAGAGCTAAAATTCCTTTCGTGTTGTATAGGAACTATCAGAATTTTACTTTTGACATTTTCCCAATCATTGATTAAATCGAGTTTCTACAGAGTGCTAAAGACAGAAAATAAAAACTTCATTCTCTTTTGAAACATTGCAACTCTCTGTTTTATTCCCCAATGTAACAGAATAATAAAACAAATGATAATGTTAAGTGCAGTACAGTGGCTCAAAAAAAGAAATCCGAACACTATGGTTGGTTACAGATTCAGAAAAAAATATCTGGCAACGATATTTTTTAGAAATTAGTGATCTGGCAACCTTCGTGTCACGTGATTACAGAATTCAGAAAAAAATATCTGGAGCGTGTACAGCAACTGTACACGCTCCAGTTACCGTTCGCAGCAAACTGGAGCGTGTGCAGTTACTGCACACGCTCCAGTTTGCTGTGAACGGTAACTGCACACGCTCAATATTTCCGTGAGTGAGCCCACACGATCTAATATCAAAATAATATGACCACCTACAGTCGCTCAAAAAAGTATCCGAACACTGGTTGATTACAGAATTCAGAAAAAATATCTGGCAACGATTTTTTTTAGAAATTAGTGATCTGGCAACCTTCGTGTCACGTGACACGAAGGTTGCCAGATCACTAATTTCTAAAAAAAATCGTTGCCAGATATTTTTTCTGAATTCTGTAATCAACCAGTGTTCGGATATTTATTTGAGCGACTGTACAATCACAAAGCTAAAAACCTAGAAACTTGCACTAGATTTAGAGTTTAAAACAAGAGACTAAATCATTTTGCAGTTTATCGAAATCTAAAAGTGCCTTGGAGATCTTAAATGAAATTGACCGTAAATGGAAATAATACAGTTTGGATCATTATATTTGGTTCAATTTTGTTCAAAGATAACAAAAATATTCATTAGTTTTGAATTTATTTAAGTCAAAAAGCCAATCTTTTAAAAAAACTCTGACCTTCAACTTTCCAACACTATGGATACAATTTTTTTATAAACTGCTGCAAGGGTTTATTATTAGAAAGAAAAGAATGGACCATCGCGTGTCCGATTTTAGGGAATGAAATAAATCTTTTCCGATCACCAATTGATATAAATGTCCTTTTCGTTAATTCTGATATCATCACAGAAAAGAACAAATTAGGAGATTGAGAAAGTGGACTGCTAAGATTAGCAAAAAATTTGTTTTAGGCCGAGAACTGAAGGTTTGGGTTGTGTTGTTTTACCTCTGAACGGCACTTTTTTGCACACAATGGGCTAAATGGACAGGTCACAAAGACACCGAAGGCTCAGAGAAGGTTAGGGGAGGGGACCCACTGGAACAGCTGTTGGGAGACAGATGGTAGCCTCCCGTCAAGGCCATCTAGCGTGTTCTTTAACGTTGGGTTGTGATTAATTGCACACGCTCAATATTTCCGTGAGTGAGCCCTCACGATCCAGGTTTTTGTGAGTTCACACGATCCAATGTGTTGTGAACATTAACCGCAACCGCTCCAGTTTGCTGTGAACGGTAACTGCACACGCTCAATATTTCTATGAGTGGGCCCATACGATCCAGGTTTTTGTGAGCTCAGACGATCCAATGTGCTGTGAACATTAACCGGAACCGCTCGAGTTTGCTGTGAACGGTAACTGCACACGCTCAATATTTCTGTGAGTGGGCCCACAGGATCCAGGTTTTTGTGAGCTTACACGATCCAATGTGCTGTGAACATTAACCGCAACCGCTCCAGTTTGCTGTGAACAGTAATTGCACGCGCTCAATATTTCCGTGAGTGAGCCCACACGATCCAGGTTTTTGTGAGCTCACACGATCCAATGTGCTGTGAACATTAACCGCAACCGCTCCAGTTTGCTGTGAACGGTAACTGCATACGCTCCATATTCATTGCATTATATATTCATACGCATTATATATATATATATTAAAAAAAATCCGAACACTACGGTTGATTACAGAATTCAGAAAAAATATCTGGCAGCGATTTTTTTAGAAATTAGTGATCTGGCAACCTTCGTGTCACGTGACACGAAGGTTGCCAGGTCACTAATTTCTAAACAAGCGAGTAAAAATTTGCGTACAGAATCATCAACATCTTACCCAAGAGCACACAAAACTGTTCCAGAAAGTTTCAAAGTTGCTTAGAGAAGAAAAACATCCCCAACCCACAAGTGGACGACTTATTTTTCTCTCTCTCCTGCTCTGTTTGCAGAGATCTGTTGACTAAGAGGAACTGCAAGGGAAAAGTTTCTCTCAGGAAACTTCTCTCTTCTCGAGGAAAGAGAAAAATAAATCTTGGAATTTGAAAATCGAGAAATGCTTATTGCGATTCGGATGTTTTGTACATAAATAAACGAATGGTTTGAAGGAAAGGAAGTGGAGGAAAGGAAGTGGAGGATATAGTGGTGGATTGGGAGATATGTTCTGGAATGAGGGTTGGGTTGTTTTACCTCTGAGCGGCGCTTTTTTGTCACCATGGGCTAAATGGCCAGCTCACAAGGACCCAGATGGCTCAGAGAAGGTTGGGAGAGGGACCCACTGGAACAGCTGTTCGGGAGACAGATGGTTGTCTCCCGTCAAGGCCATCCTGCGTGTTCTTTAACGTGCACAGGGTATGTCTCTCCCGCACACGGGGCCACGGCTTAACGACCCATCCGACGGACGGCGGCCTTTCCAAGCACATCTGTGTCCCCTACTGACCGTGGGCAAGGCGGGGAATTTTGCGGAGATAAATCTCAACGCTGACCCAGCTGGGACTCAAACCTAGGAACTACAGATTACGAGCCTGCCGCGCTACCGACTGAGCCATCCCTCGCCCCATTCTGGAATGAGATATTGTGATATTAATAAACTTTATAAATATGATTTTTTTCTGTTAGATGACGAATATTAAAAGTCTACATTAAAATATTACCTTATTTTTTAATGAATTAGTTCTTAGTTTAAATTGAAATCTTGTGTTTTAATTATATATCTTCGATTTTTAATATCCCCCTAGATATGAATTTTCAATTAACAATATTTTTTAAGTTTTCTCCTTCAAGGCCATCCAGTGTGTTCTTTAACATGCAACAGGGTTTGGCTCTGTCATATACACGGACCATGGCTTACTTCCCATACGACGGACGACGGCCTGTCCAAGTCCAAAGGGGTCCCCTTTCTGGGCAAGGGCAGTGTGGAAGTGTAGCTGAGATGAAGTTCAATGATAGGCCAGGTGGGATTCAAACCTGGGAAGTACAGATTACGAGCCAGACGCGCTGCCAACTGAGCCATCCCCGACCCCAAAAAATCACATGTGAAGGTATTAGCAGGACAACAGTTAAAAAAAAAACACGAAAACATTCCGTCAAAGTCATTTAACATTTTTTTATATGCACTGGCTACAATTCTCTTGAACATCGGCTTAAGGTCTCATCCGAGTCCCAGATGGCTCAGCGTAGGTCAGTAGGGGACACCGGATGGGCTTGGAAAGGCCGCCGTCCGTCGGATGGGACGTTTAGCCGTGGCCCCGTGTGCGAGAGAGCCATACCCTGTGCACGTTAAAGAACACGCTGGATGGCCTTGACGGGAGGCTACCATCTGTCTCCCAACAGCTGTTCCAGTGGGTCCCCTCCCCCAACCTTCTCTGAGCCTTCGGGGTCCATGTGACCTGGCCATTTCGCCCATGGTGTGCAAAAAAGTGCCGTTCAGAGGTAAACAACCCAACCCAAATCTCATCCGATAAATGGCGGGTTTTTGGAAACCCATTGGTGTCCGTTTACTTATTGAGCCTGAGATAGATAAGAGAGACATTTAGGACGTCAAAATATGTCTCACTCTCAAACACTGGATCATAATTAAAGGTTTCACTTGATGGACGACATCCTTTGTTCTTCTAAAGCCCACCCATGTCTTCTTAGGGTGCGGGTGGGGGCGGGGGTGGCTCAGTCGGTAGCGCGCCAGGCTCGTAATCTATAGTTCCCAGGTTCGAGTCCCAGCTGGGTAAGCTTTGAGATTTATATCCTCAAAATTCCCCGCCCTGCCCACGGTCAGTAGGGGACACCGATGGGCTTGGAAAGGCCGCCTTCCGTCGGATGGTACGTTAAGCCCTGGCGCCGTGTGCGGGAGAGCCATACCCTGTGCACGTTAAAGAACACGCTGGATGGGCTTGACGACGGCTACCATCTGTCTCCCAACAGCTGTTCCAATTGGTCCCCTCCCCCAATCTTCTCTGAGTCTTCGGGATCCATATGACCTGGCCATTTAGCCCATGGTGTGCAAAAAAGTGCCGCTCAGAGGTAAAACAACCCAACAACCCAACTCTCTAAACCCATCGGTGTCCACTACTGACCAAGGATAGTGGGGGAGTTTTGCGGAGATAAATCTCAACGCTATCCCAGCTGGGACTCTAACCATTTGTTTAGATGGAGAGCTTTGAGAATTTGTGTAAATTGTAGATTACGAGGCTGGCGCGCTACCGACTGTGGCACCCCTCCCCCCCCCAAGGAACGAACGAAAGATTACACGTTTGGCCCCGCAACCGATTCCTGTGTAAAATTGGGATACGCTGCATGGTCAATAGCTGAAAAACAAATGAACTCTATGTTAATAATTATATTGAAAGACTTATGCATTTCCTCTTAATCTGGGGGCGGGGGTGGCTCAGTCGGTAGCGCGCCAGGCTCGTAATCTGTAGTTCCCAGGTTCGAGTCCCAGCTGGATCAGCGTTGAGATTTATCTCCGCAAAATTCCCCGCCCTGCCCACGGTCAGTAGGGGACACCGATGGGCTTGGAAAAGCCGCCGTCCGTCGGATGGGACGTTAAGCCGTGACCCCGTGTGCGGGAGAGCCATACCCTGTGCACGTTAAAGAACACGCTGGATGGCCTTGACGGGGGGCTACTGTCTGTCTCTAAACAGCTATTCCAGTGGGTCGCCTCCCCCAACCTTCTCTGAGCCTTCGGGGTCCATGTGACCTGGCCATTTAGCCAGGTCACATGGACCCCGCAGGTCACACCATTTCATGGTGTGCAAAAAAGTGCCGCTCAGAGGTAAAACAACCCAACACTCTTAATCTGAAAACACAAACACAGGTAACGTGAGAGCTGAGTATGGAGAGCATTCTGAGAATGATAACATTTGTGTTGAAAATCAATCACAAATGCCAGTGTGATGTATCCGTCATAAGTTTGCAATGGTCGATTAGCTTTCAAAAACACCTTTTGTGTTCTGGATTATGTTGCAAGGATTGCTACTTGAGTAAGTTGAACGGAGACAGGGAGATTGAGTTGGTTTAGTTAAGTGAACTTCATGCTGAATAATCGATTGGGTAAAAGAGGATTACCACGGATATTGACAGAGGAGTGTACGAGTAAGAGAAGTTTTCCGCTAATGGAATGGAGTGATTAAAATCAATCGAGATTTGTGAGAAATGCTGCAGAGGTAGACGTCACATCCGATTCTACTTAATTAAGTAAAGTTTGTTTGCTTAGATAGAAAGTACGAAGAGTGATATTTTCAGGAAACTTTGGAAGAGAGATCACATTTTTCACATTTCAACGATGTACTTTGCATTTATAATTTAATTAACGTTTCTTTGTTTGTTGTTATGGATTGGTCGTTTTGACTTCAGGGATGGTGAAGGTTTAAGAGATATTTTCTGAATCTTTCCACTGAAGAAATATGACGCAGTCAGTTTTGATAATTCATTATCGAATCAGCATCCAGAAGAATCCGAGAGATTAAATTATTTATTTATTTTGATAGGGGAAAAAACATCACGGATCTATATTAGCAGTTGGGTTGGGTTGTTTTACCTCTGAGCGGCACTTTTTTGCACACCATGGGCTAAATGTCCAGGTCACATGGATCCCGAAGGCTCAGAGAAGGTTGGGGGAGGGGACCCACTGGAACAGCTGTTGGGAGACAGATGGTAGCCTCCCGTCAAGGCCATCCAGCGTGTTCTTTAACGGGCACAGGGTATGGCTCTCCCGTACACGGGATCACGGCTTAACGTCCCATCCGACGGACGGCGGCCTTTCCAAGCCCATCGGTGTCCCCTACTGACCGTGGGCAGGACGGAGAATTTTGAGGAGATAAATCTCAACGCTGACCCAGCTGGAACTCGAACCTGGGAACTACAGATTACGAGCCTGGCGCGCTACCGACTGTGCCACCCCCGTCCCCTCTATACTAGCAGTTAACGTTGATTTAATTTTTGTAAATGGAAATGGCGTAGCGTCTGAGGTTATGTGGGTTGGGATGTTTTACATCTGAGCGGTACTATTTTTGCACACCATGGGCTAAATATCCTGGTCACAAGGATCCCGAGTCCTCAGAGAAGGCTAGCGGGGGAGGGGACACACTGGACAGTTGTTGAGAGACAGATGGTAGCCTTCCGTTAGGACCATCCAGCATGTTCTTTAACGTGCACAGCGTATGGCTCTCCCACACACGGGGCCACGGCTTAACGTCCCATTCGACGGACGGCGGCCTTTCCATGACTAATGTAGTAAAGAGATATACAACTGAAATAAAAGAATTATCCACTTGAGAATTTGAAACCTTTAATTTTCCCATGAGAGGAGAGTGAAGGGTAGCAAAGACTTATTTTTAAAAGTTAATCCCACATGACGATCAATTCTCTCCATCACAAGTTTCAATTAATTCCATCATATTTCCTTCCACCAGTTTCTTTCCACTCCAGTTTCCAATTCATTCCATCACGTTTCAATCCATTTCACCACTAGCTTCCATCCAAACCATAGAGTAGTTTCTCCCATTCATTTCATCATCAGTTCTCGGGTTCTTTCAGTCAGCAGATTAGTAATCTACTATTTAGTAATACTACTTTAATACATAACCAGTTTCTTCAATTCAAAAACTAGTATCTTTCATTCAATTCCTAACCAGTGTCTTCCATTCTTTTTTTTTTCAGAATTTCTTTCATTATTTTTCATCGCCATTTCTTTCAGTGAATTCATAAATAGGTTCTTTTCATTCAATTCATAACTAGTTTCTTTCATTTCATTAATAACTAGTTTCTTTCATTAAATTCACAACTAGTTTCTTCAATTCATAACTAGATTTTCCATTCATTTTTATCAGCATTTCTTTCATTCCTTTTCATCGCCATTTCTTCCAATCAATTCATAACTAGTTTTCTTTTAATTCAATTCATAACTAGTTTCCTCAATTCAATTGATAACTAGTTCTTCCATTCATTTTTATCAGCATTTATTTTATTCCTTTCCATCGCTATTTCTTTCAGCCAATTCATAACTGGTTTTCTTTTAATTCAATTAATGACTAGTTTCTTTCATTCAATTAATAGCTAATGTCTTTTATTCAATTCACAACTAATTTCTTCTGTTCACTATTCTTCCAGTCAATTCATAACTAGCTTCTTACATTCAATCATAATAATTCCATTCATTTTTATCACCATTTTTTTCATTCCATTTTATCGCTATTTCTTCCAGTCAATTCATAACCATTTTCCATTCAATTCATAACAGATTTCTTCCGATCATTTTATCACCAATCTTTCAGTCAATTCATAACTAGTGTCTTTCATTCAATTCATAACCAGTTTCTTCCATTCAATTCATAACTAGTTTCTTATATTCAATCCATAACCAGTTTCTTCCAGCCATTTCATAACTAGTTTCATCCATTCATTTTTATCATCAGTCCTTTCACTCAACTTACATCTCGTTTCTTCCATTCAACCCATGACCAATTTCTTCCATTCATTTTTATCATCAGTCCTTTCACTCAACTTACATCTCGTTTCTTCCGTTCAACCCATAACCAATTTCTTCCATTCATTTTTATCATCAGTCCTTTCACTCAACTTACATCTCGTTTCTTTCATTCAACCCATAACCAATTTCTTCCATTCATTTTTATCATCAGTCCTTTCACTCAACTTACATCTCGTTTCTTCCGTTCAACCCATAACCAATTTCTTCCATTCATTTTTTTCATCAGTCCTTTCACTCAACTTACATCTCGTTTCTTCCATTCAACCCATAACCAATTTCTTCCATTCATTTTTATCATCAGTCCTTTCACTCAACTTACATCTCGTTTCTTCCATTCAACCCATAACCAATTTCTTCCATTCATTTTTATCATCAGTCCTTTCACTCAACTTACATCTCGTTTCTTCCATTCAACCCATAACCAATTTCTTCCATTCATTTTTATCATCAGTCCTTTCACTCAACTTACATCTCGTTTCTTCCGTTCAACCCATAACCAATTTCTTCCATTTATTTTTATCATCAGTCCTTTCACTCAACTTACATCTCGTTTCTTCCGTTCAACCCATAACCAATTTCTTCCATTCATTTTTATCATCAGTCCTTTCACTCAACTTACATCTCGTTTCTTCCATTCAACCATAACCAATTTCTTCCATTCATTTTTATCATCAGTCCTTTCACTCAACTTACATCTCGTTTCTTCCATTCAACCCATAACCAATTTCTTCCACTCATTTTTATCATCAGTCCTTTCACTCAACTTACATCTCGTTTCTTCCATTCAACCCATAACCAATTTCTTCCATTCAACCCATAACCAATTTCTTCCATTCATTTTTATCATCAGTCCTTTCACTCAACTTATATCTCGTTTCTTCCGTTCAACCCATAACCAATTTCTTCCATTCATTTTTATCATCAGTCCTTTCACTCAACTTACATCTCGTTTCTTCCATTCAACCCATAACCAATTTCTTCCATTCATTTTTATCATCAGTCCTTTCACTCAACTTACATCTCGTTTCTTCCGTTCAACCCATAACCAATTTCTTCCATTCATTTTTATCATCAGTCCTTTCACTCAACTTACATCTCGTTTCTTCCATTCAACCCATAACCTATTTCTTCCATTCCCTCTCGCATCCGCTCCCTCTGCTAACCCACCTCATCATTCTTCCATGGAAGATTCAAAAGCTTGAGAGCTCATCGTAAGAATTCCCCCTGAATAAAAATACCTCATAATGTTCACCTTTTCCTTTCCTTCCACCACCTACTCGACCTCGGAATCGGAAGACCCTTCACCATCGACATCGCCATCTTCCTCGCCATCGGAAAACTTGTTTTGTGCTCTACAGAGAAAGCCGTTGAAGAGAAAGGCCTGTCATTGAAGAAGAACATGTGTCTGCAGCTTCCTAAACGAAGCATATCTTCTCACATTTCAAACGAAGCATATCTTCCCACATTTCAAACGAAGCATATCTTCCCACATTTCAAACGAAGCATATCTTCCCACATTTCAAACGAAGCATATCTTCCCACATTTCAAACGAAGCATATCTTCTCACATTTCAAACGAAGCATATCTTCTCACATTTCAAACGAAGCATATCTTCTCACATTTTCAAACGAAGCATATCTTCTCACATTTCAAACGAAGCATATCTTCTCATATTTTCAAACGAAGCATATCTTCCCACATTTCAAACGAAGCATATCTTCCCACATTTCAAACGAAGCATATCTTCCCACATTTCAAACGAAGCATATCTTCCCACATTTCAAACGAAGCATATCTTCTCACATTTCAAACGAAGCATATCTTCTCACATTTCAAACGAAGCATATCTTCTCATATTTTCAAACGAAGCATATCTTCTCACATTTCAAACGAAGCATATCTTCTCATATTTTCAAACGAAGCATATCTTCCCACATTTCAAACGAAGCATATCTTCCCACATTTTATAATAAGCGAGTTCGCAACTACAAGATAATCTCATACGTTACTAGTATAAGAGATAATTTTTTTTCGGATGCATAATTTCCATTTTTTTGTCACCATTTTATTCATTTAAGTATGCTGTGAGTAATTTCTTTCCTATTTTTTCCAACGATCTAGAGAAAATTTAAATCTCGTTTTGTTTTTGAACATCGACTACTGTGAGTGTTGTTTAATCTTAATAAATGAGGTTTGCAAAAAGTCGAAAGCTTAAGAGCCTTTGAGCTGCAATGCTAAAAAAAGACGAATGTTGTTTTTCAGGTTTTATGGAGAACCGAAATTTTTTTTTTTTTTTCATTTTTGTCTTCGGAGTTATGTTTATTGTTTGTGACATTTCACTTATCTTGTTTTTTCAAAGAGACAAGAGGCGTCCTATAAGAAAAAGGAAAACACAGAAATCGTTTGTAATACGTCAGGGGTGCATTATGGAAAACAAAAAACTCTTTCACAAGATTTTACTTTAAAAACAAAAAGACATATTGGATGATTAGGGAAAAAAAATTAAAGGAAATGAAGAAAAATTATTTATTCTCATTGGGGAATGAGATGGTCGGTTATTTGTTAAAAAACGACAAAACTCTGAATTTGTTGCTTATTTCAACTTTAATTAAAAACGTTTATTTACTTTGCTTTAAAATGCTGATGGTAAGAGGAAGTTGATATGAATGATTGATTGATAAGTCATCAGCATATTAAACTTAAGATTTTTTGGGCTGGGTTGCTTTACCTCTGAGCGGCACTCTTTTGCACACCATGGGCTAAATGGCCAGGTCACATGGACCCCGAAGGCTCAGAAAGGGTTGGGGGAGGAGACCCACTGGAACGGCTGTTGGGAGACAGATGGTAGCCTCCCGTCAAGGCCATCCAGCGTGTTCTTTAACGTGCACAGGGTATGGCTCTCTCGCACACGGGGCCACGGCTTAACGTCCCATCCGACGGACGGCGGCCTTTTCAAGGCCCATCGGTGTCCCCTACTGACCGTGGGCAGGGCGGGGAATTTTGCGGAGATAAATCTCAACGTTGACCCAGCTGGGACTCGAACCTGGGAACTACAGATTACGAGCCTGGCGTGCTACCGACTGAGCCACCCCCGCCCCAAGATTTTTTGGTGGAGAGGCACTAGAGAAAAGGAATACACATGACACTTGGAATGTAATTCCTGAATACTGGGCGTTTAGTAGCTCAGGAGATGCGAGTTGGATCGTCGTTTCAGTGGCACAGGATTTTGAGATGGTTGGCAGCGACATTGCAATTGTCCGGGTCCAGATTCGAGTCCTGGCATGGTTGCTTGTTTCTGCGTTGCTAGCTCTAACTGAGGCAGTGGTCAGCAATGACTTTGTTCTTAGTTGGGTTTGTCCTTCTATGAGACGGATTGTACAAACTAGGAGTAGTTTCTAGTAGTCTACTCTATCCTATATTTTGTAGATCAGTTAATGCTGGTGATTGTCTTCACACGTAACGAGATGGATCACAGTCGTTGTTTGACTCAGAGATAATGATTCAGGTGGCTGAAGGCAGTTCTAGCTTACGGTTGCGGTGCCTACGTAATGGGAATGCCTGCCGATTTAAGGAGCGGGGGTGGCTAAGTCGGTAGCGCGCCACGCTCGTAATCTGTAGTTCCCAGGTTCGAGTCCCAGCTGGGTCAGCGTTGAGATTTATCTCCGCAAAATTCCCCACCCTGCCCACGGTCAGTAGGGGACACCGATGGGTTTAGAAAGGCCGCCGTCCGTCGGATGGGACGTTAAGCCGTGGCCCCGTGTGCGGGAGAGCCATACCCTGTACACGTTAAAGAACACGCTGGATGGCCTTGACGGGAGGCTACCATCTGTCTCCCAACAATTGTTCCAGTGGGTTCCCTCCCACAACCTTCTCTGAGCCTTCGGGGTCCATGTGACCTGGCCATTTAGCCCATGGTGTGCAAAAAAGTGCCGCTCAGAGGTAAAATAACCCAAAATACACTGCCCTAACAAAATATTAGAGAATTTCTGTGTTATGTGAATGGGAATCTTACTATAAATTCAAGATTATAATTTCATCTATTAAAATCTCGTTTTTCAACAGCATTCGTCTAGTATTTAAGAATTCATTATTCCCATTTGTATCTCTGAGAAAGATCTAGTTTACTTGATTAGCCATCTGTCTGATTCTTTACCATATGACTTCGACCAGATCGCTATATACTTACCATTAGCGTAGGCTAGCTTACCGGGAAACGGCGCTGCCCTCATGTGCGCACTTGCTAACACGGAGAATCGCTGAAATCGGCAGGCATTCCCATTACGTAGGCACTGATGATTGCAACCAGTTCTGTCGTTTGGCTCAGAATTAATGAATTGGCTCATCGTCTAGATGGTGTTTGGCTCAGAATTAATGAATTGGCTCATCGTCTAGATGGTGTTTGGCTCACTGGTAGCAAGATGGATCGTAGTTAGTCTGGTTCGATTCAGGGATAGGGAGTTGAGCCGTAACTAGTGTCATTTGAGTCAGAAATAGCGAATTGGGTCGTAGCCTATGTTGCTTGTTTCAGAGAATATGGGTTTTTACCCTAACCAGTGTTTTCATTTGATTCAGAGACACTGGTTGAGTAGTAGTGTTCCTATTTGAGTAAGAAACAGTGATTTGTGTGGTAGTCAGTGTTGTTTGATTCAGAGTTTGAGACTTGCTTCGTAGTATTTTTTTTTTCAGCCAAAGATAGCGAGTTGGATAATAGTTTGTTTCAGTCAGATATAGCGAATTGGGTCATGGTGAGACTGATGTTTGGTTTAGAAGCAGAGGTGTGAGTCGATGTTCACAGTCGACATGAGAAGAAATGGAGAAATTATAAGAGTTTTAAGAGTAGAGGAATGGGCATTAAGAAAAACGAAGGGCATGTGGTTCAGAGATGGTTCATGACCCTGCTGAAGTATGACAGTGCTAATATCTCGCTCAGATGGAGTTGGGTTGGGTTGTTTTACCTCTGAGCGGCACTTTTTTGCACACCATGGGCTAAATGGCCAGGTCACATGGACCCCGAAGGCTCAGAGAAGGTTGGGGGAGGGGACCCACTGGAAGAGCTGTTGGGAGACAGATGGTAGCCTCCCGTCAAGGCCATCCAGCGTGTTCTTTAACGTGCAGAGGGTATGGCTCTCCCGCACACGGGGCCACGGCTTAACGTCCCATCCGACGGACGGCGGCTTTTCCAAGCCCATCGGTGTCCCCTACTGACCGTGGGCAGGGCGGGGAATTTTGCGGAGATAAATCTCAACGCTGACCCAGCTGGGACTCGAACCTGGGAACTATAGATTACGAGCCTGGCGCGCTACCGACTGAGCCCCCCCCCCCCCCGCCCTCGCCCCCCCCCCCCCCCGCCCTCGCCCCCCCCCCCCCCCCTCAGAAAGAGTAAGTTGTATTGTAGCCAGTGCTGGCGTTTGAACAAAAGTAGTGAGGTATATTGTAGAGCGATATGAGGTGAATTTGGAATGGGTAAGAAGGTAGAGCATATTTAAACAGAACTAGAGAAATCCACTCTCCCATTCACCAAATGACGATGATATTCCGGAGTGACTTGTTACTTTCAAAACTAGGAAAAATTAGAGCAATGCAAAAATTTGCATTGCTCTAATTTTTCTGCCTCTGAGCGGCACTGGTCAGGAGAAAGATTAAGTTTCTTTATTAAACGCAGTATCGTAGTGCTTCCATGGAGGAAAGGAGGGTAGATCAGAACAAGGGAGGAAAGCAATAAAAATGTTAAATGAAGTTTCATGGCATAGGAGTATATGGACAAAGGATAAAATGATGATGTTTCATTCAACTATAGAGACTATTCTAATACATGGAGCAGAGATGGATTCTGACAGAAAAATTGAGAAGGTAAAATAAATAAATTACACCTGAAGAAGTTACCTGTTCAACCTGGCAGTTTCATGCGCCATAGAGAGGTTCTGCGAGGGAGGCGAGAATTCAGCAGAAAGGTAAAACACAAAAGAGACATCCATACCTTATCCAGGATTAGAATCAAATTTCCCATTGATCAGTAGCCAAGCACACTAAGCACTTAGTTGTGCTTGGCTACTGATCAATGTACTAAACTAAGCACTTAGTTTACTCTCCGTTGGGTTGGGTTGTTTTACCTCTGAGCGGCACCTTTTTGCACACCATGGGCTAAATGGCCAGGTCACATGGACCCCGAAAGCTCAGAGAAGGTTGGGGGAGGGGACCCACTGGAACAGCTGTTGGGAGACAGATGGTAGCCTCCCGTCAAGGCCATCCAGCGTGTTCTTTAACGTGTATAGGGTATGGCTCTCCCGCACACGGGGCCACGGCTTAACGTTCATCCGACGGACGGCGGCCTTTACAAGCCCATCGGTGTCCCCTACTGACCGTGGGCAGGGCGGGGAATTTTGCGGAGATAAATCTCAACGCTGACCCAGCTGGGACTCGAACCTGGGAACTACAGATTACGAGCCTGGCGCGCTACCGACTGAGCCACCCCGCCCCTCTAAGCCTCTCCGACATTTACATCTAAGGCAAGAGAGGTGGAAATGGACTGATGGAAAAGGTGGGCACCAAATGACAAGAATGGATAGAAGGAGTAATGAGGAAATTAAAAGAACTGAAAAAATACAGGAATGTGCTGGAGAGAATATTGAAAAAAAATGGGAGAGATTGAGAAGATATGAAAATATGAATGGAAGAGAGGATGTAAGATGGTTAAAGAGAATATGGAAATGGGAACCCATTGGATAAAGAAGAGGAAGGCGAAGGATGAAATAGAGATGGCGTGGATGAAATGATGTGAAAAAAGAAGTATCTGAGAGGAAGATTACATGAGGAGAAAGAAACGGAGAGAGATGTCTAGACGAGGACAAACTTTGAAGCGTGGAAAAGAATAAGATATGCCTTAACTGGCATAGTGGTTAGGCAGCTAGCGACTGTTCCAGCAAAACAAACTTTGTGTGTTGTGTTAGCTCTAACTAAGGCAGTGGTCAGCAGTGACTTCGGTCTTAGTAGGACATGTCCTTGTATGAGAAGGCCTGTATTAAGCTAGGAGTAGCTTCTCGGATTCTTCTCTGTCCTATATGTCGCAAATCAATCTTTAACTTTGGATTGTTTTACCTCTGAGCGGCACTTTTTTGCACACCATTGGCTAAATGGCCAGGTCACATGGACCCCGAAGGCGCAAAGAAGGTTGGGGGAGGGGATCCACTGGAACAGATGTTGGTAGATAGATGGTAACCTCCCGTCAAGGCCATCCAGCGTGTTCTTTAACGTTGGGTTGTTTTACCTCTGAGCGGCACTTTTTTTGCACACCATGGGCTAAATGGCCAGGTCACATGGACCCCGAAGGCTCAGAGAAGGTTGGGGGAGGGGATCCACTGGAACAGATGTTGTGAGACAGATGGTAGCCTCCCGTCAAGGCCATCCAGCGTGTTCTTTAACGTGCACAGGGTATGGCTCTCCCGCACATGGGGCCACGGCTTAACGTCCCATCGACGGACGGCGGCCTTTCCAAGCCCATCGGTGTCCCCTACTGACCGTGGGCAGGGCGGGGAATTTTGTGGAGATAAATCTCAACGCTGATTGTTGTAAACAAATTAATAATTGTAAAATTAAGAGAATAAGGAAAGAATGCATTACAGATGATATTATTTTAGCAATTGAAAATAGAGATAAGTTATGGAAAAGATATAAAAATAATGTAAATAATAAACAAAATTATGACTTATATAAAATGGAAAGAAATAAGGTAAACATCATTATAAGGAACCAGAAACGCATATTTTATTCAAATAAATTAGCAATTAATAAAGGTAATAATACTAGAATGTGGGAATTAATTAATGATATTATTGATGAAAAAAAAAGGATGTCAATCGACGAAATTGTCGAAAGACACTTGATTAGAGATAACACTCCAAAAGATATTCGAAACAGTTTTGTTAAGTTTTTTGTAACAATTATTAGTGAGATGCAAGCAGAATATGCGACGATGAATACCAGGTCAGATAAGGTTTACGAATTATGTTACATAAATAAGAATTCTATGCATTTTCCACTAGCTAGTAACTTCGATGTTGCCAATATTACAGATCACTTAAAATATAACACATCTCCTGGATTGACAATATTAAACCAAAATACATAAAGGAAAGTAAATGCAATTTTGTTCATGTAATAACAATTCTTATAAATGAAATTTTTGAAAATTCGCAAATCCCAATAACTATGAAAATTGGAATTATTCGTCCGGTATATAAAAGTGGATCAAAAAAGAATTTTAATAATTATAGACCAATCACTCTACTAACAATTTTTGATAAGATAATGGAAAAATACGTTGGAGATCGCTTGCAAAATGTTTTGAATAAAATTAATTTTTTGTTAAGACAATTTGGGTTCCGTAAAGGTATGGCAACGCAAACTCTTTTGGAAGATCTTATTAATAATAGAAATATTAATTTAAATATAGGAAAGAAATGAGTTGCATTATTTGTGGACTTAAATAAAGCATTTGATTCAGTTGACATTGATATCTTGCTGCAGAAATTATATTTATTTATTATAAGAGGGAATATTTTTGAATGGTTTAAAAACTACTTATTACATAGAGAAATAGTTATGAAAATAAATGATAATTTTAACGATAAATTTCAGATCAATTTTGGAGTTCCACAAGGATATATTCTCGGCCCTATGCTATTCCAAATATACATAAATGATTTGGCTAATATTAATTTCGATAGTAAATTATATATGTGTGCTGATGATACAGTGCTAATCAACTTCCACTCTGATTTAGAATACGCTATTGGCAATCTATAAAATGATTTTAATAAAACAGTTAAATGGTTTGCTCTTAACAAAATGAGTGTAAACGAGAAAAAAAAAACTAAATTTATGTGTATTGGTTCTCAACAACCTACATTTAATAGAAGAATTACTAAGCATCGAATTAGTTGTACTATGCTGGATGGTTTATCACCTGGTATATGCAATTGTCCTAAAATAGAAGAAGTAAACGAAATAATTTACCTAGGCTTGAAAAGGAATTCGAAAATGAAATGGAATAAACGTATTGATTGGATGTGTTCAAGACTACGATTTCTAGCATTTAAAATTAGGAAACTTAACTTGTTTGTTGATACATAGATAACTATTTTAGTATATAAAGCACTTTTTGAATCTATAATTAGGTATGGGATAACAGTTTATGGAACAGCCTATAAGACAGAATTAAATAAAATTAAAAGAATACAAATTAGTCTGCTAAAAGGTTTGTGTAATTCAGAAGTTAAATATTACCTTACAACGAAAGATGATATATTCAGTTTGTTCAAAATTTTACCTATTGAAAGTTTATATGTGTTTGTTTCTGTTATCAATAACTTCTTTGATGACACCTATAAACAAAATATTTGCCACTATAAGTTTACTAGAAAAAAGGCTATTGGTTCTTAGAAACAACCAAAATTTTATAACAATTACGGACGAAATTTCAAAGAATATCAAATTTCCTACCTATTTAACTTGCTTCCTAGAGAAATAGTTAACTTTAAAAAAAATCGTTGCCAGATATTTTTTCTGAATTCTGTAATCAACCATAGTGTTCGGATACTTTTTTGAGCGACTGTACATTCCCGCTGATAAGCTTAGGCTTAGTAGGATTTCTTATGTAAAATAATTATAGATAATACTTATTGAAACTAAATTTGATTTTGACCCAGCTGGGACTCGAACTTAGTAACTACAGATTACGAGGGGGCAGGGTGGCCAGTCGGTAGCGTGCCAGGCTCGTAATCTGTAGTTCCCAGGTTCGAGTCCCAGCTGGGTCAGCGTTGAGATTTATCTCCGCAAAATTTCCCGCCCTGCCCACGGTCAGTAGGGAACACCGATGGGCTTGGAAAGGCCGCCGTCCGCGGAAGGGACATTCAGCCATGGCCCCGTGTGCGGGAGAGCCATACCCTGTGCACGTTAAAGAACACGCTGGATGGCCTTGACGGGAGGCTACCATCTGTCTCCCAACAGCTGTTCTAGTGGGTCCCCTCCCCCAACCTTCTCTGAGCCTTCGGGGTCCTTGTGACCTGGCCATTTAGCCCATGGTGTGCAAAAAAGTGCCGCTCATAGGTGAAACAACCCAACTCAACCAACATATTACGAGTCTGGCGCGCTACCGACTGAGTCACCCCCGCCCCTTTTCATCGGCACGAAGTCACAAAGGGGAACCCGTGTGCGAAATTTGGAACCATTCGGACAAATATCATGGGAATTGCCGGGGACCGAAATCTGTAGAAATAAAACTCGATAATATGCGTAGAAACGTAGCAACGAGCTGTGAGAGCTCGAGCGAACGTCTACATCGACCTGAGCAACGCTGGGCAATTCTTCTAGTCACTAATATACCGGTGTAAAAGAAAATATGCTACAGTGTGCACTTTACAACATTCCGGAATAAAAAACAGCATTTTTTAATTGCTCACTTCCATAACTTTACATAATGACATCATGAATAATGTGCATTAGAAAAAGGATTTATCTCTCGCATAAAGTATGGAACTATTTGCTGTGGAGGGAATTTACATCTGTGAGATGTTCTTGGTAGAACTTACGTGGGTGGGACATTTTTTTCATTGGTTGTTTCTTTGATCTTCAGATTTTGCCGCTCCATTTTTAATTCTAACGGAGAATAAGTCGTCCTACTTTCTTTTCAGTGAATAATGAATGGATCCGTGAATTATGTGAAGGTTGCTTGCTGTGGTCTTCTAGACAGGAGAACGATGCAAAGTAGCAGAACAGTTGTGTGAAGCTAAAAGATTAGAAATAAATTCAAATTAAACGGAACATAAAAGAATGGCTTAAGAAAAATAAAATAACGATGAAGGTATGACTGTATAATACACCACAGTTGGGTTGTTTTACCTCTTAACGGCACTGTTTTGCATACCATTGGCTAAATGGCCAGGTCACTAAGACCCCGAAGGCTCAGAGAAGGTTGGGGGAATGGACCCACTGGAACCGCTGTTGGGAGACAGATGGTAGCCTCCCGTCAAGGCCATCCAGCGTGTTCTTTAACGTTGGGTTGTTTTACCTCTGAGCGGCACTTTTTTGCACACCATGGGCTAAATGGCCAGGTCACTAAGACCCCGAAGGCTCAGAGAAGGTTGGGGGAGGGGACACACTGGAACAGCTGTTAGGAGACAGATGTAGCCTCCCGTCAAGGCCATCCAGCGTGTTCTTTAAAGTGCACAGGGTATGGCTCTCCCGCACACGGGGCCACGGCTTAACGTCCCATCCGACGGATGTCTTTCCAAGCCCATCGGTGTCCCTTACTGACAGTGGGCAGGGTGGGGAATTTTGCGGATATAAATCTCAACGCTGACCCAGCTGGGACTCGAACCTGGGAACTACAGATTACGAGCCTGGCGCGCTACCGACTGAGTCACCCCCACCCCATACACCACAGTGGAAGAACTATTATCAAGACGTGTTCTCAACAGAAAGATACCATACGATAACATAAATTCACCACAAAGGTAACCACGGCCACCGATAGAGAGAACTTAGTTTTAAAAAACACGCTGGATGGTCTTGACTGGAGGTTTCCAGCTGTTTTTTAACAGCCGTCCAGTGGGTCCTTTTACCCTAACGTTCTCTGAGCCATTGGGGTGCTATGACCTGGTCATTTAGCCCATGGTGTACAAAAAAAAGTGTCGTTCGGAGGTGAAAATAATCCAACCATAGAACAGATGCCAGTGGTCTTTCTAGACACATCGCAATAAGCTTTTTCGAAAAAAAAAATACTACCAACAACAGAAAATAAAATGCACTAACTAGAAGTCATTGGTCTGAAATGGTTTGGAACTATTCTATATTAAAGCGACTCTAGGGTTGGGTTGTTTTACCTCTGAGCGGCACTTTTTTGCACACCATGGGCTAAATGGCCAGGTCACATGGACCCCGAAAGCTCAGAGAAGGTTGGGGGAGGGAACCCACTGGAACAGCTGTTGGGAGACAGATGGTAGCCTCCGGTCAAGGCCATCGCGTGTTCTTTAACGTGCACAGAATATGGCTCTCCCGCACACGGGGCCACGGCGTAACGTCCAATCCGACGGACGGCGGCTTTTCGAAGCCCATCGGTGTCCCCTACTGACCGTGGGCAGGACGGGGAACTTTGCGGAGATAAATCTCAACGCTGACCCAGCTGGGACTCGAACCTGGAACTACAGATTACGAGCCTGACGCGCTACCGACTGAGCCACCCCCGCCCCAGCGAATTTAGGTGAAAGTCAGGAAACGACGTCCATTTGCACCAAAACAATGTCTCTCTTATCTTCCAAGATTGGCCCTCTTTCTTGCTTTCTGTGATAAGATAATCGAACAGAAAAATGACTGTTGCCCACTCTAAAAGCCCAATTTTCCGATTTAGGAGTCCGGTCTTTTTCTTTCACTGCTCCTCTGGAAGCCACAAGTGTCTGAGAAAACGTTATCGTACAAAAATCGATTCGCTTCTGACATGGAGGCGATTCGAGCGCTTTCTTAAGCACCGAGTGGAGCAGAATGTCAACCATTGATTTTCTTTTAACTCTCCTTTTCTTTGTGGCGTCAAAGATTTTGTAGGATGCGCATTAAAGTCACTTTTATTTCGGAAACGAACAAGAGGCATTCTTACCTTCTGAAGGATAAGCGAAAGTGTTGGGAAGTTTTGAAGTTTATCCTTTGGGTTTGAAGGCGTGTTGCTCTCAAGTCTACGACTCGCTTTGGAGGGAATTCTTTAGATTTAGGACGATTTAGTTCTAGTAAGTATGGACTAAGAGACTACGAAGATGTTTTTTATGCAAATGCTGTACCTTTTGGGTTCTTTAGAGCTGTTGTTGTCTAACTTGTATACTGGGAATACTCCAGGAAGAAATGTGGGCTAAACTAAATATCTACCAGACACTAAAGGATAATAATGTAACTAGAACTGTTCTTCTATAAAATAGCTTTAATTATCTTTGAGACGGGCGGGGGTGGCTCAGTCGGTAGCGCGCCAGGCTCGTAATCTGTAGTTCCCAGGTTCGAGTCCCAGCTGGGTCAGCGTTGAGATTTATCTCCGCAAAATTCCCCGCCCTGCCCACGGTCAGTAGGGGACACCGATGGGCTTGGAAAGGCCGCCGTCCGTCGGATGGGACGTTAAGCCGTGGCCCCGTGTGCGGGAGAGACATACCCTGTGTACGTTAAAGAACACGCTGGATGGCCTTGACGGGGGGCTACCATCTGTCTACCAACAGCTGTCCCAATGGGTCCCCTTCCCCAACCTTCTCTGAGCCTTCGGGGTCCATGTGACCTGGCCATTTAGCCCATGGTGTGCAAAAAAAGTGCCGCTCAGAGGTAAAACAACCCAACATGAAATCTTTTATCACTACATAGAGTACCTGAGCTCCCTTTCCTACAAACACATTTACTTCCATTATCAGATGCAATTTCTAGAAATATACGAACTCGAGAGAGAGAATTAAGCAACATTGGAGGAAATAATACACTGAAGTACGAGAATATAGCACCTAAAAAAAATATTGAGATGCAGAATAACTGATGAAGGCCACGAAATTAATTCATGATCCAAAGAATAATTTTCCCCAGGCGAAGTAAATTGTTTCTGAGACAATTAGTGAGAGAATATTTATTTGGAAAATGGATTAGGTGGCGCTAAGAAATAATGAAATTCCTAGAACAGTCAGTTTTTCTCAAGGGACAGAGAAGGAGATGATATTTTAATTCTGGGAAGCCTCTGTTTAATGTTTGCTGATGGGGTAAGGAGGAAAACTTTCATTGATATAAGCAGACCAGTAGTTTTTTAGAACCAGTAATTTTTCGTTGCAAATTTTTTATGTGTTTCAAATGATTAGTTACTTTTCTCGATATAATTCTAAGGATTACCCGGGTTTTATGCTTGGTGAAAGAATTTATTAAAACACACAAAAAAACTATTATGTAAATGAATGAATGATACAAGTCCCATCCGACGGACGGAAGCCTTTCGAAACCATCCGTGTTCACTTTCTTACCGAGGCTGAATAAAATAAAATAAATAAATACCCCCTCAAGCAGCTGCTTACCACAGAGGTCTGACAGGAGCCTGTCAGTTTATATGCCAGAGTAGAAGGTTTGAGAGGATGGCAGGACCTCAGCAGAAAACGACACGAACATCCATGCCTTACCCGGGGCTCGAACCCAGGTCCCGTAGATCAGTAGCCAAGCGCGCTAACCACTCGGCCACGGGACGGCTCCGAGGCTGAATAGCGAATATAAATGCAACTCGGGCAAAGTGGGACTCGAACTGGGAACTGCAGATTACGGTATGTCAGTGGAAAGCGTACAGTTAAGCTTCATGACTTTTACACTAAGCATTTCATGATGTTGTTGGGTTGTTTCACCTCTGAGCGGCAATTTTTTGCACACCATGGGCTAAATGGCCAGGTCACAAGGACCCCGAAGGCTCAAAGAAGGTTGGGGGAGGGGACCCACTGGAACAGCTGTTGGGAGACAGATGGTAGCCTCTCGTCAAGGCCATCCAGCGTGTTCTTTAACGTGCACAGGGTATGTCTCTCCCGCACACGGGGCCAGGCTTAACGTCCCATCCGACGGACGGCGGCCTTTTCAAGCCCATCGGTGTCCCCTACTGACCGTTTGGAGGGCGAGGAGTTTTGCGGAGATAAATCTCAACGCTGACCCAGCTGGGACTCGAACCTGGGAACTGCAGATTATGAGTCTGACGCGCTACGGACTGAGCCACCCCCGTCCCTTCGAATCTAGGAACTGCAGATTATGATCCTTGGGTGCTACTACTGATCCAACCCCTGCCCCAATATGTGAATGGTAAAGAGGCTACGTTACCATTCCATCAATAGTAAATGGAAGGTTGGTTATTTTACCCCTGAGCTGCACTTTATTTGCACATAATGGGCTGAATGGCCAGGTCGCAAGAACCCCAAGGATTCAGAGAAGGTTGGGGAGAGGGAACCCCCTTGACAGCTATTAGGAGACAGAGGGTAACTTTCTACCATGGCCATCCTGAGTGTTCTTTAACGTGCACGGCATATGGTTCTCTCTCCCATGAAGCCACGGCTTAATATCCCATCAGACGGACGGCGGCCTTTCCAAGTCCATCGTTGGACCCTATTGTACGAGGGCAGATTGAGGGAGTTTTTCAGAGGTAAACCTCAACACTAGTCCAGGTGGGATTCAAACTTGGGAACTGCAGATTACTAGTCTAGAGCTCTATCGATGAGCGACCCTTGGCCTTTGGCTTGGGTATATTGCGTTGTTTTACCTGGGAGTCACAAGAACCCCAAGAGCTCAGAGTAGGTTGGGGGGGGGGGAGAAGACCCACTGGAATAGCTGTAAGGAGACAGATGGTAGTTTCCCGTCAAGGCCAAGGTTCAAAGTGTTCTTTAATGTGCGCAGGATATGGCTCTCCTTCACACGGGGAGCACGGCTTAACGTCCCTTACGACGGACGGCGGCCTTTTCAAGTCCATCGGTGTCCCCTATTGACCAAGGGCAGGGCACTTGGGGTGGGGGAGGTAACAAATTATTACACTATGGAAAAAGCTTAAAAACCTCTATTGGGGGTGCCTATGTTTGTGTAATAAAAAAGAAGCCGTAGTTGATGATGAATTTACCTTTATATTAGAAAGGACTGGAACTTTGAAATTGCAATTCCCTGACCTCTGACCTAAGCAACGATTTCGATATGTCGATGTATGCGAGCAAACGAAATGTCATCTTTTTGAGTCAAAGTGCGGCAGCTGCGAAACACCAATTCTTCCGAGATGTTCCCGTCACAAATCACGATTCGTGCTTTGTACTCCTTTCAGTCACATTGCCGGATGTTGCCTCGTAGCGCATGGAGACGCTATAAAGCACAGATGACGTAAGATCAACGAAGAACGCGGTTTAAGTTTAAAACAATGCTTTTTTTCCAAACCGATCTCGCATGCAGTTGGTGATTCTGAAATCCTGCGAACCGATTGGAATGACTTTAGTTTGAACCTCGTGTTCTTGAATTTATGTTTCAGGGCAAAGGGTTGGGTTGTTTTACCTCTGAGCGGTACTTTTTTGCACAAATGGGCTAAATGCCCAGATCACAAGGTTGGGTTGTTTTACCCCTGAGCGGCACTTTTTTGCACACAATGGGCTAAATGGTCAGGTCGCAAGGACCCCAAATGCTCAGAAAAGGTTGGGGAGGGAACCTACTGGAGCAGTTATTAGGAGACAGATGGTAACTTCTCGTCAAGGCCATCCAGCGTGTTCTTTAACGTGCAAGGGTATGGCTCACCCGCACACAGCACCACGGCTTAACGTCAATCTGACGGACGGCGGCCTTTTTAAGCCCATTGGTGTACCCTACTGACTGTGGGTAGGGCGTGGAATTTTGCGGATATAAATATCAACGCTGACCCAGCTGGAACTCGAACCTGGAAACTACAGACTACGAGCCTGACGCGCTACCGACTGAGCCACCCCCAATAACAATGGAGTTCTTATCCTACAGGCAAGTTAATTCTTAAGACGACCTCGCCAGCTGTCCAAATGCGATATCTAACCTGAGAAAGGCAGAACTATGAGGTCATTATTGTTATATACCTGGCCACATTTTGTAAGGTAGAGACTTCTGATGCAACCACCTTGGGGAGCCAGATCACAAGCGACAGTGCGGTTGCAGTATTGCCATAGCTGACCTAACATTAATTTGGCATCATGTGTTGCATTGTGTTACGTGGCAAGTAGTATGAAACTGTTTAACACCACGTATGCTTTGTGAGAATAGGCGATCTTATGAATGCATATTATTCAATTACAAAACCTTCTGTGTTGAAGGGTTAACGTGTATTTTCGGTGCTTAGGGGGGCGGGGTGGCTCAGTCGGTAGCGCGCCAGGCTCGTAATCTGTAGTTCCCAGGTTCGAGTCCCAGCTGAGTCAGGGTTGAGATTTATCTCCGCAAAATTTCCCCGCCCTGCCCACGGTCAGTAGGGGACACCTATGGGCTTGAAAAGACCACCGTCCGTCGGATGGGACGTTAAGCAGTGGCCCCGTGGGCGGGAGAGCCATACCCTGTGCACGTTAAAGAACACCTGGATGGCCTTGACGGGAGGCTACCATCTGTCTCCCAACAGCTGTTCCAGTAGGTCTCCTCCCCCAACCTTCTCTGAGCCTTCGGGGTCCTTGTGGCCTGGCCATTTAGCCCATGGTGTGCAAAAAAGTGCCGCACAGAGGTAAAACATTCCAATCCAAAATTCGGTGCTTAGTGGAATTGTATTTTTTCAAGGAAGTCAAAAATGTTTCTGATCATTATAATGTATAGTTTCTGGGTAGTGGCAGGAAAAGACAAGCTATGCAATACTGTAAATTTGAATTTTGAGTGTGTCATGTATTTTAAATTCTTCAATTCTGGAAGCTTAGACTTTCCTAAAACCGTGTTCGTTGCGATGTGTTTACATGCTTTTCTATGAGAGAGTGATGGATCTGGATTTGACATAATCTGTCTTATAATATCTGTATTATGATATTGCCTTTCATCTGTGAAAGTCTGAAATTATTTTGCATTTGTGATACTGTGCTTGGCGTATTTTTTTTTCTTCTGTTTTTTGGTGTATATTTCGAGCATGTGTGTTCCTGTATATATGGCGCTATGTACTTTAAGCATCTCGTGGAAGTGTGTGTGTTTCTCTGAGAGGGGCAGGGGTGGCTTAGTCGGTAGCGCGCTAGGCTCGTAATCTGCAATTCCCTGGTTCGAGTCCCAGCTGGGTCAGCGTTGAGATTTATCTCCGCAAAATTTCCCGCCCTGCCCACAGTCAATAGGGGACACCGATGGGCTTGGAAAGGTCGCCGTCCGTCGGATGGGACGTTAAGCCGTGGCCCCGTGTGCGGGAGAGAGCCATACCCTGTGCACGTTAAAGAACACGCTGGATGGCCTTGACGGGAGGCTACCATCTGTCTCCCAACAGCTGTTCCAGTGGGTCCCCTCCCCCAACCTTCTCTGAGCCTTCGGGGTCCATGTGACCTGGCCATTTAGCCCATGGTGTGCAAAAAAGTGCCGCTCAGAGGTAAAACAACCCAACGTTAAAGAACACGCTGGATGGCCTTGACGGGAGGCTACCATCTGTCTCCCAATAGCTGTTCCAGTGTGTCCCCTCCCCCCACCTTCTCTGAGCCTTCGGGGTCCATGTGAACTGGCCATTTAGCCCATGGTGTGCAAAAAAAGTGCCGCTCAGAGGTAAAACAACCGAACCTACTAAACATACAAAATATACAAAGGTAGCAACACGTCTGCAGCTGGCAATGGGCAAAAACGTTACCTCATACTCTTCCGAATCACGTAACTTTCACACCAATTATTTTAACCATTTCGAAAACGAGTGGTTAACGTTAGAATCAAGTTTTAAATATAATAATTTGCCGAGTGGTTAGCACGCTTGGCTACTGATCTACGGGACCTGGGTTCGAGCCCCGGGTAAGGCATAGATGTGTGTGTTGTTTTTCTGCTGAGGTCCTGCCATCCTCTCAGACCTTCTACTATGGCATATAAACTGACAGACTCCTGTCAGACCTCTGTGGCAAGCAGCTGCTTGAGGGGGTATTTATTTATTAATAATAAAAATAAAATAAATACCCCCCTGCTTGAGAATGAGGGGGTATTTATTTATTAATAATAAAAATAAAATAAATACCCCCCTCAAGCAGCTGCTTGCCACAGAGGTCTGACAGGAGCCTGTCAGTTTATATGCCATAGTAGAAGGTCTGAGAGGATGGCAGGACCTCAGCAGAAAAACGACACATACATCCATGCCTTATCTGGGGCTCGAACCCAGGTCCCTTAGATCGGTAGCCAAGCGTGCTAACCACTGGCTCACGGGACGGCTTATTTATTATTATTATTATTTATAATTTTAAGAGCAAAAGTACTCTAATAAATAATTAAATACGAAATTTTTAAGAGGAAAAATATGCAATAATTTTGTGAAATCTTATCAATCGGCAAGTTTTCTTTACCAGTCTGCGAGGTTTGGTTTCAAGTTAAAAAAAATGAGTAAAGAGCTCTCCTGCTGCATAAAACGAACTGCAGATTGAGAAAATGTCATCAGACGTGACCCACATTTGACGAGTATAGTTAGGAAATTTCCGAAAATTTTCGTTTATTGAAATGCACGAAATAATTTTACTATCCTTTTTTAACTGCTCTTCTTAAAATGATCAAAGGAAAAGAGACGAAATAAAGGAATTCATTTTTTAGCCACTATCAGAGAAAGATTTGCCAACTTTCACTAAATTTTTTTACGTTTATTTATAAAAAGATGAATTGGTTTCGACGAATCCACCAAGAGCTGTTTTTCGCCAATATTTTACGGTAAAATGAGCAGGTGCAATGAAAAAATAATGAAAAAAACTGTTATCGGATGCGTGGGCATCGCAACGGAGGTTTCGTAAAAGCTCAAACGTTTTTCTCTTACACAAGTATCTTCCAGAATTCGACACTCATGGCTATTTTTTATTTCTATCGTTAAACATATTTCTGACTCCTCGTTCTATTTCTTAAGGAACTTATTGCTCTATCGGCTTCGCTTTGAAGAACGACGTCACGAACGAAAGAGATTGCGACACCCTTTCGCAATGGGAGCTTCGGGAGCAGATGCCGCATAAAAATGTAAAGATGGGCGATGCTCCTTTGGAAGAAACGTTGCATGATATTGCAAATGAAAGGAAGATATGAATCTTAATGCTCAAAGGCATCTGCTGAGGAGAAGCAAAAATTCGGAGTTTTTACTCTGTGAGGAAATCTGAATCTAGAAAGCAATGACAGGTGAGAGTCTCTCGTTAAGTAAACATCACGAGTTGGCAAAGGATAGCTATGCACAGAAACAAAGAGCCAGATTTTTTTTTTTGGAGGGGGGGAGAGAATGGAACTAAAGTAAATAAATTGAATAGAATAGACCCCCCTGTATTTGGAATTTCGTCTAATAACTATTTCAATTGCTTTCAGTTTTGACGAAGCTTTTAACTGAAAGAAAGACGCTGCTGTTGGATAATCCAAATTTAAATACTAAAGCATTATTTTTTGAAATTCAAAATTTCAATGCACTTGATTCAACTCTTTTAGTCTCATTTTGACAAAAAGTTTATTCTTCAAGTCAGTTTCTAATCCAGCTTTCTACGGTTCAAAATAAGAATTCTCTTATGATGGGGCGGGGGTGGCTCAGTCGGTAGCGCGCCAGGCTCGTAATCTGTAGTTCCCAGGTTCGAGTCCCAGCTGGGACAAGAAGAGGAAAAACAAACCGACTCCATCACCTTGACGGACGTTGGACTTTTTCCCGATATTCGAGAAAAGTCGAGCGTAGTCTACAGGAGAAAGTCACACTCGAACCCTGAAACCTCAGTTACGACTACATTTACTTTCCTATGAAGTCAATAATCAAATCTTTTTCTTAACTAATGTAGGCCACAGTCAGTATTTACAAGACTTCTTTCTTCTCAATTTTGCAACCAAGGTTTTAGGGAAAGGAAATGCCGCATTTGCTTCAAAGGGATTCGTTCTCCAACCTTTCATTTCTGCAACTTTTCAATTTAATTTTTTCGTATCAGATAACCGAAACCCGTAAATAAAATCATAGAGAACTATGTCGTCGTCAAGGACAAGACTCTGGAGGAGAGCCAAGTTGCAGTCGACATCTAGGCGATCAGCAAATGTGTAAGAACTCTGTTTGGTATCATCCAAATCTTCGTCAGAGTTCTTTTTCTCTTATTTATTCTTTCAAGTGACAGATCTACAACTAACACTTAGTACAAGGACAACAAGAAAAATAAATTAAAAACAACAACAACGGAGGACAAACCATGTAGGTGTTAGAAAGATTTTCCTCGCTACCATTTTTTGGTATATTGATTTGAAATTTTTCTCAAAGCTTGGAAACGATTCTTGAAAGAAAACAGAAATCCAATCATTGAAGTGATTCAAATCTTCTTAAGACAGAGATAAAAATAAAGTTTTCATGTCTTTCAAGGTGAATGTAGTTCCCAGATAATGTTTTATTGATTGAAGTGATTAAGAAACTGCTCTAGAGAGAAACAAGACGGCAAAACTTTGGTTTAAAAGCTGGCAATAAAGAACAACTGCAAAAAGGGGTTCTTTTCATTAGGATTAATTCATGCGGATAAAACGACTCGCCGTTACCATGGAGCATCATCTTTTTCTCATCTTCGGAAGCTGCGCAGATGCAAGACAAATTGAAATAAGATTAGAGTGAGTGATCTGTTCTGCAATGCTGGGCATCCGACCGCTAAATGATTACAGAATTGTCATCTGCTAGTATAAAATAAAGCATTACTTCTAAGATTCAAAGATTTGCTAATGGGAAAAAATACTTATTTTTTGATTCACATATGCTTTCGAAGAGACAGAAATTCTACAATTTTTGCAGGTTTTTTTTTTTATTAAACATTTGGATTGTTTCACTTCTGAGTGGCACTTTTTTCCACACATTGGCTAACGAAGAGTCAGGACAGAAGCATCCCGTCAAAGCCATCCAGCTTATGGGGTGGCTCAGTCGGTAGAGCGCCAGGCTTGTAATCTACGAGGTTCTAGTCCCAAATGGACCAGCGTTGAGATTTATCTCAGCAAAAGCTCTGCCTTGGTCAGCAGGGGCTTGGAAAGGCCGCCGTCCTCCGGATGGGACATTGAGCTGTGGTCCCGTGTGCAGAAGAGACATACCCTATGCACATTAAATAACACGCTGGATGGCCTTGATGAAAGGCAACCATCTGCCTCCTAACAGCTGTCCAGTGGGTCCCCTACCCCAAATCTTCTCTTAGCACTCGCAGTCCTTGTAACCTGGCCATTTAACCCATTGTGTGCAAGAAATGTCGCTAAGGAATAAAACAACCAATCATTCAGCATGTTGTTTAACGTGCACAGGGTATGGCTCTCTTCCAAACGGAGACACGGCTGAACGTTCCATCCGACGGACGGAATCCTTTCCAAGCCCATCGGTGTCCCCTTTCTCACCGATGCCAGAAATGAGTTAATGGGAAAAATTCTTAATCCAGGAAGAATTTGCATTCGAATCTACAAACTGCATATTACGAGCTTGGTGTGCTACCGATCTCGCCAATCCCTGGTCTCTTTATATAAGCGACAGTATTTTATCTGATATTAGGGGCGGGGGTGGCTCAGTCGGTAGCGCGCCAGGCTCGTAATCTGCAGTTCCCAGGTTCGAGTCCCAGTTGGGTCAGCGTTGAGATTTATCTCCGCAAAACTCCCTGCCCATGGTCAGTAGGGGACACCGATTGACTTGGAAAGGCCGCCGTCCGTCGGATGGGATGTTAAGACATGGCCCGTGTGCGGGAGAATCATACCCTGTGCACGTTAAAGAACACTCTGGATGGTCTTGACGGGAGGCTACCATCTGTCTCTCAACAGCTGTTGCAGTGGGTCCCCTTCCCCAACCTTCTCTGAGCCCTCGGGGTCCTTGTGACCTTGCCATTTAGCCCATGGTGTGCAAAAAAGTGCCGCTCAGAGGTAAAACAACCCAACCCTATATCTGATATTAAATGCAGTAATAAATTAACTCTTTGAAATGGAAGTAAGAATTGTTTAAACCCGTTCAATCCGGAATTAATTTGATTCATCTAACAGCGATTGGAAAATTTTATTATTTAGATATATATAAAATAAATACAAAAATCGAAATAATGAAAATAAGGAAAACATAAAAAGAGTAAAATTAAGTATTAAAAAAGTCCTTTATTAATTGCAAATATATTCCAAATCCATACAGCATTCGAGAGCATACTTTATTTGATAGTTTATTATTGACGTAAAATAATTTTTAAGTTAGCGTTCTCCTAAGGGACTCCTGCCACACTAAATTATCCACAGGGACTCCTGCCACACTAAATTATCCACAGGGACTGAAATGATTAAAGCAAAGAGAAAGAACTTAATATATGAAAAATTTCTTCTCTTACTTGCGACGTACGTTAGAACAACTCTTTGAAAATGCAGGCAGAATTCCAGAGAATTCATTACAGCAAGATTCCCACACAGATCATGACGAAATAGCGATGTCCTAAGGCTTTTTATCTATCTACTAATGAAAACAGATATTGAAGGTAATCGAATAAGAAGAGACTGTAATGTCCCCCAGGGAATCGGTTACACTGTTACTGCTTCGTGCGCAAAAATGAGAGTGGTGTTTATTTACAGACAAGACAGATCTAAAGAACGTAAGTCCAGTTTACACAATAATTCTCACGGGAAAATTGGATTCGCACCTCGTCAATTTGTTTGAAATCTCGCTTTTTAAAGAACACAATTAAATGACGCAGAGATTTAACGTGAACAGCCGTTGTAGGATTTAGGAGCTTGATTGTGCTTTATATTTTTTGATAGAGGCATCTTTACTGCAGTGGTAGCAAGGCTCCCGATGTTCAAGATTTTTAGTTGTTGGGAGGATAGAAGGAATTTCCTACCTGTATCGACCATTTCTGAAATTAAGGACTTTCACAGTGCCCTACCAAAAACATTGAAGAATTTTAATGCTATGTCAATGGGAAACTAAAGCCAAAGCTCTGCAATTTCTGGGGGCGGGGGTGGCCCAGTCGGTAGCGCGCCAGACTCGCAATCTGTAGTTCCCAGGTTCGAGTCCCAGCTGGGTCAGCGTTTAGATTTATCTCCGCAAAATTTCCCGCCCTGCCTACGGTCAGTAGGAGATACCGATAGGCTTGGAAAGGCCGCCGTCCGTCTGATGGGACATTAAACCGTGGCCCCGTTAAAGAACCCTGTGCACGTTAAAGAACACTCTGAATGGCCTTGACGAGAGTCTACCATCTGTCTCCCAACAGCTATTCCAGTGGGTCTCCTCCCCCAACCTTCTCTGAGCCTTCGGGGTCCTTGTGACCTGGCCATTTTAGGCCATGGTGTGCAAAAAAGTGACGCTCAGAGGTAAAACAACCCAACTCTGCAATTTATAAGATAAACATTTAATGTGACTGAAACTGATCACAACCAGATCCAATTCGCAATTTGCAAGAATATTAATTAAATATTTAAAGACATATTGAAGTTCGAATATTTAACAACATTAATGCCAGTGATGCGGGGGCGGGGTGGCTCAGTCGGTAGCGCGCCAGGCTCGTAATCTGTAGTTCCCAGGTTCCAGTCCCAGCTGGATCAGCGTTGAGATTTATCTCCGCAAAATTCCCCGCCCTGCCACGCAGTAGGGGACACCGATGGGCTTGGAAAGGCCGCCGTCCGTCGGATAGGACGTTAAGCAGTGGCCCCGTGTGTGGGAGAGCCATACCCTGTGCACGTTAAAGAACACGCTGGATGGCCTTGACGGGAGGTTACCATCTGTCTCCCAACAGCTGTTTCAGTGGGTCCCCTCCCCAAACCTTCTCTGAGCCTTCGGGTCCATGTGACCTGGCCATTTAGCCCATGGTGTGAAAAAAAGTGCCGCTCAGAGGTAAAACAACAAAACCCAGTGATGCGAAATGCGAAGTTACCATAGAAGTAAAATGCAGCATAATTATTAAGTACTTTTAAAAGCGATATAATGCAAACCAGAAGTCTGTGTAAATGGTTCTTTCAACATTTGTCTGTTATATTATAAGGTTCTTAAAGAGGCATCGATCCGTTGGATATTCCAGCTTCCATAGATCTTTAAATACGAAAGAGTATTATTGAAAAATTCAGATTTAAATAAATTTTATTGAGATCTTTATCATTAATCTTAGTGTTTGTCTATAAACAGCTGATTTTAGAAGTTATAGAGCTTCGAAGTTAACTTCTAGATATAATATGAAAAATTCTCTAATAATTTTTCAGGGATCTGTATAATCTACTTACGCACTTCCAAAAGAAAGTTTAATCCTGGACACCGACGGTGAAATACCTTGGTGTCATTCTACATAAAAAACTTTGTTGGAATGCACATATTGATCACGTGCTCCCAAACGCTCAAATCATCAGATGTAAACTTGCACTCCTGATAGGGTGGAGCTCGAAACTGCCTCCAGAAAAGAAATTATTTCTTTATAAGACTGTTCTGTGGCCAGTACTGACATATGCTTCAGCTGTGTGGGGGGTAATACTACCAATACCAATGTCAAGAGGCTTCAGAGCTTTCAAAATAAAATCCTCAAATCTGTGGTCAGTGCACCCTGGTTTGTGAAAAACACACTGATTTGAGCTCTGACCACATATACAACCATATTCGGAAGCTCGCGCAGACCTTTTTAGAGGCAGTGGGTTGGGTTGGGTTGTTTTACCTCTGAGCGGCCCTTTTTTGCACACCATGGGCTAAATGGCCAGGTCACATGGACCCCGAAGGCTCAGAGAAGGTTGGGGGAGGGGACCCACTGGAACAGCTGTTGGGAGACAGATGGTAGTCTCCCGTCAAGGCCATCCAGCGTGTTCTTTAACGTTGGGTTGTTTTACCTCTGTGCGGCCCTTTTTTGCACACCATGGGCTAAATGGCCAGGTCACTTGGACCCCGAAGGCTCAGAGAAGGTTGGGGGAGGGGACCCATTGGAACAGCTGTTGGGAGATAGATAGTAGCCTCCCGTCAAGGCCATCCAGCGTGTTCTTTAACGTTGGGTTGTTTTACCTCTGAGCGGCCCTTTTTTGCACGCCATGGGCCAAATGGCCAGGTCACTTGGACCCCGAAGGCTCAGAGAAGGTTGGGGGAGGGGACCCACTGGAACAGCTGTTGGGAGATAGATGGTAGCCTCCCGTCAAGGCCATCCAGCGTGTTCTTTAACGTTGGGTTGTTTTACCTCTGAGCGGCCCTTTTTTGCACACCATGGGCTAAATGGCCAGGTCACATGGACCCCGAAGGCTCAGAGAAGGTTGGGGGAGGGGACCCACTGGAACAGCTGTTGGGAGATAGATGGTAGCCTCCCGTCAAGGCCATCCAGCGTGTTCTTTAACGTTGGGTTGTTTTACCTCTGAGCGGCCCTTTTTGCACACCATGGGCTAAATGGCCAGGTCACATGGACCCCAAAGGCTCAGAGAAGGTTGGGGGAGGGGACCCACTGGAACAGCTGTTGGGAGACAGATGGCAGTCTCCCGTCAAGGCCATCCAGCGTGTTCTTTAACGTTGGGTTGTTTTACCTCTGAGGGGCACTTTGTTGTACACCATGGGCTAAATGGCCAGGTCACATGGACCCCGAAGGCTCAGAGAAGGTTGGGGGAGGGGACTCACTGGAACAGCTGTTGGGAGATAGATGGTAGCCTCCCGTCAAGGCCATCCAGCGTGTTCTTTAACGTGCACAGGGTATTGCTCTCCCGCACACGGAACCACGGCTTAACGTCCCATCCGACGGACGGCGGCCTTTCCAAGCCCATCGGTGTCCCGTACTGACCGTGGGCAGGGCGGGGAATTTTGTGGAGATAAATCTCAACGCTGACCCAGCTGGGACTGGAACCTGGGAACTACAGATTACGAGCGTGGCGCGCTACCGACTGAGCCACCCGCGCCCCAGAGGCAGTGGGAGATGATTCTTATGATATAATTAGATCTTTGATTGATTATGATCCGTTGTTTTTTAATTAATTCAAATATCCTAAGATTGTGGTGTATGACACACGCATGTTAAACTTTTAGTTGTGCTTCTTTAACAAGTTTGTTTTGCCCGTGTAGCCCCTTTGTGGTTTATGTGTTTGACTTTTGTTATTGCCAATCAGGCACTATTTTAGACGATTGTCTTGGAGCTCTTAATATTAATTAAAGATATCAGATATCAGAGAAGAAAGTTTAATTTCTTGTTTCCAAAACTTATGCAATTGTAAGTTGCCCCTTTTTTTAGTTCATTTTCAAAAAAAATCAAGCCAAAGTTTGCACTTTGTCATCTGTACGTCTGTCCCATAAACACAATATCCATAAAACACCCAGAAGATATCTAAGATGAAAAAAGATACCCCTTTTATCATCTTAGATATCTTATGGATATTCTCTGGATATTGTGGTTGTGTAGGAACACATTGAACTTTTTTTGTTTTAGAGATATTTTTTTGGCTTAGATAGGTATTGATGAAATATTCTGATTCGCATTTTCAGAATCTTCCAATAGCTTTAAATAGCTTCCTCTTAAGGGGGATAAAGTGGGGGGGGAATTGCTAGAATTTAAACGAATACAGCAAACGATCTATTCATGATAGAAATTTGAAATTGATTTGTCCTCTTACCCACAGAAAGAGAGGAGAACGAGGGGAACGCAACTTTTTTTATTTTAAGATATGAGTGAAAATTCCTTTTGTGCTTTATATTACTACTATTTGAATTTTTCTATTTCTCCACTAGTTCAGAGATAAACAGTTAGAGGGTGCTAAAGTCGGAAGATAAATTTCATTCCTTTGTACAGTCGCTCAAAAAATATCCAAACACTATGATTGATTACAGAATTCCAGAAAAAAAATATCTAGCACGTTTTTTTTACAAATTAGTGATCTGGCAACCTTCGTGTCACGTGACACGAAGGTTGCCAGATCACTAATTTGTAAAAAAATCGTTGCCCGATATTTTTTCTGAATTCTGTAATCAAACATAGTGTTCGGATACTTTTTTAATATATATAATGCTTATGAATATATAATGCAATGAATATGGAAGGGTGTGCAGTTACCGTTCACAGCAAACTGGAGCGGTTTGCGGTTAATGTTCACAGCACATTGGATCGTGTGACTCACAAAAACCTGGATCGTGTGGGCCCACTCACAGAAATATTGAGCGTGTGCAGTTACCGTTCACAGCAAACTGGAGCGTGTGCAGTAACTGCACACGCTCCAGTTTGCTAGTGAACGGTAACTGGAGCGTGTACAGTTGCTGTATACGCTCCAGATATTTTTTCTGAATTCTGTAATCAATCATAGTGTTCGGATATTTTTTTTGAGCGACTGTACACGAAATCCTTTATTTATCAGATGTTAGTCTTCTGGTTAAAAATAGTTTTATTTGTTTCTTTTTTTTTCGACATCTTTTATTTATTTTTTCCGCATTTTTTATTTCGCGTTTTTTTTTTTTGCATAACCTAAACTATTGAAAATTTTGCAGCAAACATTTCTGTCGCAAATAATCGGTGAATGAGTTAAATAATCAGTGAATGAGTTACGTGTGAGAAGACTTTGAGATTGCGCAGTTAGCACTTCAACAGATCTTATGAGTCTCCTTCCGCTTCGTAACACTCTGCTAGCTTTATAAGGATGCCACCAAATAAATAACTTTTCAAATCTCAGAGTGCAATTTCAATCTGCGGAGGAGTTTAGCTCAGTCGGTAGAGTGTCAGGCTGGTAACTTGATAGTCCAAGGTTCGAGTCCCAACTGTGACTCCATTGAGATTTATCTCCGCTAACTGCCACCACGCTCTCTGTGGGAAAAGGGACACCGATGGTCTTGGAAAGACCACCATCCATCGGAAGAGATTAAAAGCCGTGGCTCCTTATGCAGAAGAGCCATTCCATGTGAACGTTAAAGAACACGCTGGATGGCCTTGACGGAGGAACTATTTGTCTTCCAACAGCTGTTCCAGTGGGTCGCCTCCCCCAACCTTCTCTGAGCCTTTGGGGTTCTTGTGACCTGGCCATTTAGCTCATTGTGTGCAAAAAAGGTGTCGCCCAGAGGTAAAATAACCCAACGTTAAAGAACATGCTCGATGACCTTGATGGGAGGCTACCATCTGTCTCCCAACAGCTGTTACAGTGGGTCCCCTCCCCCAACCTTCTCTGAGCCCACTGGGTCCTTGTGAGCTGGCCATTTAGCCCATGGTGTGCAAAAAAGTGCCGCTCAGAGGTAAAACAACCTAACCACTTTTTTACCCAATTCATATCCTTTTGGGGCGTTTTAACCTGTTCATTTGGTTCACTATGTACAAAAAAAATGCCTCTAATAAAACAAAGCAATAAGTTTAACTAATTATTATAGCTAACGAGCATTTTCTTTAAATATTATTATAATTTTAATTATAATAATTAAATTTTATCATCACTTGTTAAAGATTGTTTCAAAGAGACTTACCCTCACTGCGTTTTTAAAATAAATATTGCCAACTAAATTAAACTTTACCATTTTCTTTTGGGGTGACTTAGTCTCCCAGTGCATTCCCCCCCCCCCCCCTCCCGTCCTCTTTTGTGATGCGAGGGCTAAGTGAACAAGACAACAGCCTGGAATCAATTCTACTTTTTCGTTTCTTGCAGAAATAAAACAGCAAATTCAGAACACTTCAAACAACCGATTTAACATCAAGAAGTGGGGATGGCTCAGTCGGTAGCGCGCCAAGCTCGTAATCTGCAGTTCTCAGGTTCGAGTCTCAGCTGGGTCAGCGTTGAGATTTATCTCCGCAAAATTCCCCGCCCTTCCTACGGTCAGTAGGGGACACCGATGGGCTTGGAAAGGCCGCCGTCCATCAGGTGGGACGTTAAGCCGTGGCTCCGTGTGCGGGAGAGCCATACCCTGTGCACGTTAAAGAACACGCTGGATGGCCTTGACGGGAGGCTACCATCTGTCTCCCAACAGCTGTTCCAGTGGGTCCCCTCCCCCAACCTTCTCTGAGGCTTCGGGGTCCATGTGACCTGGCCATTTAGCCCATGGTGTGCAAAAAAGTGCCGCTCAGAGGTAAAACAGCCCAACCCATCACTTGTCAAAGATTGTTTCACAGAGACTTACTCTCACTGCGTTTTTAAAATAAATATTGCCAACTAAATTAAACTGTAGCCGTCCCGTGGCCGAGTGGTTAGCGAGCTTGGCTACTGATCTACGGGACCTGGGTTCGAGCCCCGGGTAAGGCATGGATGTTCGTGTTGTTTTCTGCTGAGGTCCTGCCATCCTCTCAGATCTTCTACTGTGGCATATAAACTGACAGGCTCCTGTCAGACCTCTGTGGCAAGCTGCTGCTTGAGGGGGTATTTATTTTTTTTATAAATTAAACTTTACCATTTTCTTTTGGGGTGACTTAGTCTCCCAGTGCATTCCCCCCCCCCCTCCCGTCCTCTTTTGTGATGCGAGGGCTAAGTGAACAAGACAACAGCCTGGAATCAATTCTACTTTTTCGTTTCTTCCAGAAATAAAACAGCAAATTCAGAACACTTCAAACAACCGATTTAACATCAAGTAGTAGGAGTGGCTCAGTCGGTAGCGCGCCAGGCTCGTAATCTGTAGTTCCCAGGTTCGAGTCCCAGCTAGGTCAGCGTTGAGATTTATCTCTGCAAAATTCCCTACCCTGCCCATTGTCAGTAGGGGACACCGATGGGCTTGGAAAGACCGCTGGCCGTCGGATCGGACGTTAAGCCCTGGTTCCGTGTGCAGGAGAGAGAGCCATACCCTGTACACGTTAAAGAACACGCTGGATGGCCTTGATGGAAAGTTACCATCTGTCTCCCAACAGCTGTTCCAGTGAGTCCCCTCCCCCAACCTTCTCTGAGCTTTCGGGGTCCTTGTGACCTGGCAATTTAGCCCATGGTGTGCAAAAAAGTGCCGCTCAGAGGTAAAACAACCCAACGTTAAAGAACACGCTGGATGGCCTTGACGGAAGGCTACCATCTGTCTCCCAACAGCTGTTCCAGTGGGTCCCCTCCCCCAACCTTCTCTGAGCTTTCGGGGTCCTTGTGACCTGGCAATTTAGCCCATGGTGTGCAAAAAAGTGCCGCTCAGAGGTAAAACAACCCAACGTTAAAGAACACGCTGGATGGCCTTGACGGAAAGCTACCATCTGTCTCCCAACAGCTGTTCCAGTGGGTCCCCTTCCCCAACCTTTTCTGATCTTTCGGGGTCCTTGTGACCTGGCAATTTAGCCCATGGTGTGCAAAAAAGTGCCGCTCAGAGGTAAAACAACCCGACGTTAAAGAACACGCTGGATGGCTTTGACGGGAGGCTACCATCTGTCTCCCAACAGCTGTTCCAGTGGGTCCCCTCCTCCAACCTTCTCTGAGCTTTCGGGGTCCTTGTGACCTGTCCATTTAGCCTATAGTGTGCAAAAAAGTGCCGCTCAGAGGTAAAACAACCCAACGTTAAAGAACACGCTGGATGGCCTTGACGGGAGGCTACCATCTGTCTCCCAACAGCTGTTCCAGTGGGTCCCCTCCCCCAACCTTCTCTGAGCTTTCGGGGTCCTTGTGACCTGTCCATTTAGCCCATGGTGTGCAAAAAAGTGCCGCTCAGAGGTAAAACAACCCAACGTTAAAGAACACGCTGGATGGCCTTGACGGGAGGCTACCATCTGTCTCCCAACAGCTGTTCCAGTGGGTCCCCTCCCCCAACCTTCTCTGAGCCTTCGGAGTTCTTGCGACCTGGCCATTTAGCCCATGGTGTGAAAAAAAGTGCAGCTCAGAGATAAAACAACCCAATCCAACATCAAGAAGTGGCAATCGCAACAACGGCAGCGCCTTTAATCCGAGAAGTTGTTTATCTCGCATAGCACCGTCGAGAAAAATAAAACGCAGATTTTTCAGTTTTTTCTTTTCTGTCCAACTCGTGCCGACGGAATTACTGGTTATAAGATTCTGGAGAAGATTAATTTTCTATTCCGTTTCGGATTACTCTCAACCTAGGGATTTCAAAGCAAAAAAAAAACCAGATTTGTTTAAGAAATTCGATTGCAGTTAACGACTTGTTTTTCTCTCTTTCTCTCTAAAGTTCCTTTTAACGCCTAGGTGGCAGACTTCGTGTTTTTTTCTTTTTCATTTTTGCGCGTGAGATTTAAACCCTCGTTTGTTGCACCTCAGTCGCAGAACGCTTTTTTTCGGGCCTTATGGATTAAAACGAGATTCCATCGGCATTCGAGAAATCAGCCGGTAAACCTGATCTGAGCAGAAATTGTAGAAATCTGCGAAAAAAAAGCGAACTTGTAACTTAGTCATGAACGTTCCTGTCACTTTTAGTCTCAGTAAGGGTGCGGACACATAGAAAACGTCTTAAAGTTTCCGACTCTTAAAACTACCGCCAATGATGAAGGTGACCTCAAAGCTCAGATGTCCTGGAGCCATTTCTGAAGTCTTAAAAAAGACGTCAGAATGGTCAGATGGTCATCTCAGATGTCCTGGAGCCATTTCTGAAGTCTTAAAAAAGACGTCAGAATGGTCATCGTTAAAAATGACGTCAGAATGATGAGATGGTCATCTCAGATATCCTGGACCCATTTCTGAAGCCTTAAAAAAGACGTCAGAATGGTCATCGTTAAAAATGACGTCAGAATGGTGAGATGGTCATCTCAGATGTCCTAGAGCCATTTCTGAAGTCTTAAAAAAGACGTCAGAATGGTCATCGTTAAAAATGACGTCAGAATGGTGAGATGGTCATCTCAGATGTCCTAGAGCCATTTCTGAAGTCTTAAAAAAGACGTCAGAATGGTCATCGTTAAAAATGACGTCAGAATGGTGAGATGGTCATCTCAGATGTCCTGGAGCCATTTCTGAAGTCTTAAAAAAGACGTCAGAATTGTCATCGTTAAAAATGACATCAGAATGGTGAGATGGTCATCTTAGATGTCCTGGAGCCATTTCTGAAGTCTTAAGAAAGACGTCAGGATGGTCATCGTTAAAAATGACGTCAGAATGGTCAGATGGTCATCTCAGATGTCCTGGAGCCATTTCTGAAGTCTTAAAAAAGACGTCAGAATGGTCATCGTTAAAAATGACGTCAGAATGATGAGATGGTCATCTCAGATATCCTGGACCCATTTCTGAAATCTTAAAAAAGACGTCAGAATGGGCATCGTTAAAAATGACGTCAGAATGGTGAGATGGTCATCTCAGATGTCCTGGAGCCATTTCTGACGTCTTAAAAAAGACGTCAGAATGGTCATCATTAAAAATGACGTCAGAATGGTCAGTGATCATCTCAGATGTCCTGGAGCCATTTCTGACGTCTTAAAAAAGACGTCAGAAACTTTCGAAACGCTTATAACGATAAAAGAGCCTTCTGTATGGCCGCCCTCTTAAGAGCATGGACATTTACATAGACACGAAGTAGCTGCAGATTTCGCTATTACCGACAGATTAAAAAAACAGAATACTTCTTGTTTGCATTGTTATCGGCAAGGGAGAGATATTTACGGAGACTTCTCATGTTTCTGATTATCGCTACAGTATTATCGAATGACAAATTTTTAGTGTAAACAGAATTCGTGTTAGGTAGAGGCAATGTGATCCGATGAAACTTAATCCTTTCCAAATTATTTTCATATGTAAATACTTTTTTTCCTTTCGAAAAAATCGCGAATTGCTGTTTACGTTAGGCAAACCAATTCTGTTGAAATGTTTGAACGGTATAGTGAGAGTAATTCTATTTTTTGCTCATTGCATGTCATGGGGATTGAATTACATCTGTCTCATCTCAACTACATCTCAGTGCATGCCATGGGGCTCAGTAAATGAGTGGGGATTTTTGTACAAACTTTGGAATTATCTCCACACTTTCTACAGCCAGAAGGGGCGGGGTGGCTCAGTCGGTACCGCGCCAGGCTCGTAACCTGTAGTTCCCAGGTTCGAGTCCCAGCTGGGTCAGCGTTGAGATTTATCTCCGCAAAATTCCCCGCCCTGCCCACGGTCAGTAGGGGACACCGATGGGCTGGGAAAGGCCGCCGTCCGTCGGATGGGACGTTAAGCCGTGGCCCCGTGTGCGGGAGAGCCATACCCTGTGGACGTTAAAGAACACGCTGGATGGCCTTGACGGGGGGGCTACCATCTGTCTCCCAACAGCCGTTCCAGTGGGTCCCCTCCCCCAACCTTCTCTGAGCCTTCGGGGTCCATGTGACCTGGCCATTTAGCCCATGGTGTGCAAAAATGTGCCGCTCAGAGGTAAAACAACCCAAACAACCCAACTCTGTAGCCAGATGGGCTAGGAAAGGCCACAGTCGTCCGGATGGGAAGCAAAACAGTGCAAGGTTGGGTTGTTTTACCTCTGGCAACCTTCGTGTCACGTGACACGAAGTTACCAAATCACTAATTTCTAAAAAATATCGTTGCCAGATATTTTTTCTGAATTCTGCAATCAATCATAGTGTTCGGATACTTTTTTGAGCGACTGTACAATAGAGGACAGTAACGTGAAACGAAAAGCATTTTTTTGCAATGAGAAGTGCCCTGGGTTTTAATCTCTTCCTTGAGTTGACCACTTCGCGAATGTTTAAGAAATTATCTTCGCGCATTCTACGCAATTTTATTAGGAATTTTTCCTAGCTGTATGAAAGGAGAGAGTCAAATTCAAAAACTCTGCAACTTCTTAAAAAGATTCTTATGAAAAAATGTTATTATAATAAAAGATCTCAGTAATATCTTATCTAAATCTCTGTTTAATTCGTTTTCGAGAATAAAAAATAAATAATAAATACCCCCTCAAGCAGCTGTTTTCCACAGAGGTCTGACAGGTGTCAGTCAGTTTATATGCCATAGTAGAAGAACTGTGACAATGGCAGCACTTTAGCAGAAAAATGGCACATACATCCGTGCCTTGTTCCGAGGCTCGAACCCAGGTCCCTAAGATCAGTAGCCAAGAATCAAAATTTCATTTCGTCCACTTGTAAACATTGAAAATTTTTTCATTTTAGAGATAACTATTCTTTTTGAATTGGATAGGTATTGGTGAGAAAATGTTACGACTCACATTTTCGAATCTCTCATACGTTTACAATTTCACACTCTAATGGCTTAAAGCGTCGAAAATTTTAAAACTTTTAAAAGAATTATTGCAAACGGCATATTTATGCTAAAAAGTTTCAACTTCATTAGTGGAGTCTGAAAGTCAATTAACTTTGCAGTGATAACAATAATTATTCACCTTACTCTAGGGCAGTGGTTCTCAGACTTTTATGCTTCACGTACCCCCTGGAAATGTGTATGTAACTGGCATACCACTTGTATAGATAGATAAAACTATAGTTATAGTATAACAATGGGAATAAAATAAAACATATATATCAGTGGTTCTCAACCTTTTATGCTTCACGTACCCCCTGGAAATGTGTATGTAACTGGCATACCACTTGTATAGATAGATAAAACTATAGTTATAGTATAACAATGGGAATAAAATAAAACATATATATCAGTGGTTCTCAACTTTTTATGCTTCACGTACCCCCTGGAAATGTGTATGTAACTGGCATACCACTTGTATAGATAGATAAAACTATAGTTATAGTATAACAATGGGAATAAAATAAAACATATATATCAGTGGTTCTCAACTTTTTATGCTTCACGTACCCCCTGGAAATGTGTATGTAACTGGCATACCACTTGTATAGATAGATAAAACTATAGTTATAGTATAACAATGGGAATAAAATAAAACATATATATCAGTGGTTCTCAACCTTTTATGCTTCACGTACCCCCTGGAAATGTGTATGTAACTGGCATACCACTTGTATAGATAGATAAAACTATAGTTATAGTATAACAATGGGAATAAAATAAAACATATATATCAGTGGTTCTCAACTTTTTATGCTTCACGTACCCCCTGGAAATGTGTATGTAACTGGCATACCACTTGTATAGATAGATAAAACTATAGTTATAGTATAACAATGGGAATAAAATAAAACATATATATCAGTGGTTCTCAACCTTTTATGCTTCACGTACCCCCTGGAAATGTGTATGTAACTGGCATACCACTTGTATAGATAGATAAAACTATAGTTATAGTATAACAATGGGAATAAAATAAAACATATATATCAGTGGTTCTCAACTTTTTATGCTTCACGTACCCCCTGGAAATGTGTATGTAACTGGCCTACCCCTTGTAGAGACAGATAAAACTATAGTTATAGTATAACAATGGGAATAAAATAAAACATATATATCAGTGGTTCTCAACCTTTTATGCTTCACGTACCCCCTGGAAATGTGTATGTAACTGGCCTACCCCTTGTAGAGACAGATAAAACTATAGTTATAGTATAACAATGGGAATAAAATAAAACATATATATCAGTGGTTCTCAACCTTTTATGCTTCACGTACCCCCTGGAAATGTGTATGTAACTGGCCTACCCCTTGTAGAGACAGATAAAACTATAGTTATAGTATAACAATGGGAATAAAATAAAACATATATATCAGTGGTTCTCAACCTTTTATGCTTCACGTACCCCCTGGAAATGTGTATGTAACTGGCGTACCCCTTGTAGAGACAGATAAAACTATAGTTATAGTATAACAATGGGAATAAAATAAAACATATATATCAGTGGTTCTCAACCTTTTATGCTTCACGTACCCCCTGGAAATGTGTATGTAACTGGCGTACCCCTTGTAGAGACAGATAAAACTATAGTTATAGTATAACAATGGGAATAAAATAAAACATATATATCAGTGGTTCTCAACCTTTTATGCTTCACGTACCCCCTGGAAATGTGTATGTAACTGGCGTACCCCTTGTAGAGACAGATAAAACTATAGTTATAGTATAACAATGGGAATAAAATAAAACATATATATCAGTGGTTCTCAACCTTTTATGCTTCACGTACCCCCTGGAAATGTGTATGTAACTGGCGTACCCCTTGTAGAGACAGATAAAACTATAGTTATAGTATAACAATGGGAATAAAATAAAACATATATATCAGTGGTTCTCAACCTTTTATGCTTCACGTACCCCCTGGAAATGTGTATGTAACTGGCATACCACTTGTATAGATAGATAAAACTATAGTTATAGTATAACAATGGGAATAAAATAAAACATATATATCAGTGGTTCTCAACCTTTTATGCTTCACGTACCCCCTGGAAATGTGTATGTAACTGGCGTACCCCTTGTAGAGACAGATAAAACTATAGTTATAGTATAACAATGGGAATAAAATAAAACATATATATCAGTGGTTCTCAACCTTTTATGCTTCACGTACCCCCTGGAAATGTGTATGTAACTGGCATACCACTTGTATAGATAGATAAAACTATAGTTATAGTATAACAATGGGAATAAAATAAAACATATATATCAGTGGTTCTCAACCTTTTATGCTTCACGTACCCCCTGGAAATGTGTATGTAACTGGCGTACCCCTTGTAGAGACAGATAAAACTATAGTTATAACAATGGGAATAAAATAAAACATATATATCAGTGGTTCTCAACCTTTTATGCTTCACGTACCCCCTGGAAATGTGTATGTAACTGGCGTACCCCTTGTAGAGACAGATAAAACTATAGTTATAGTATAACAATGGGAATAAAATAAAACATATATATCAGTGGTTCTCAACCTTTTATGCTTCACGTACCCCCTGGAAATGTGTATGTAACTGGCGTACCCCTTGTAGAGACAGATAAAACTATAGTTATAGTATAACAATGGGAATAAAATAAAACATATATATCAGTGGTTCTCAACCTTTTATGCTTCACGTACCCCCTGGAAATGTGTATGTAACTGGCATACCACTTGTATAGATAGATAAAACTATAGTTATAGTATAACAATGGGAATAAAATAAAACATATATATCAGTGGTTCTCAACCTTTTATGCTTCACGTACCCCCTGGAAATGTGTATGTAACTGGCGTACCCCTTGTAGAGACAGATAAAACTATAGTTATAGTATAACAATGGGAATAAAATAAAACATATATATCAGTGGTTCTCAACCTTTTATGCTTCACGTACCCCCTGGAAATGTGTATGTAACTGGCCTACCCCTTGTATAGATAGATAAAACTATAGTTATAGTATAACAATGGGAATAAAATAAAACATATATATCAGTGGTTCTCAACCTTTTATGCTTCACGTACCCCCTGGAAATGTGTATGTAACTGGCGTACCCCTTGTAGAGACAGATAAAACTATAGTTATAGTATAACAATGGGAATAAAATAAAACATATATATCAGTGGTTCTCAACCTTTTATGCTTCACGTACCCCCTGGAAATGTGTATGTAACTGGCGTACCCCTTGTAGAGACAGATAAAACTATAGTTATAGTATAACAATGGGAATAAAATAAAACATATATATCAGTGGTTCTCAACCTTTTATGCTTCACGTACCCCCTGGAAATGTGTATGTAACTGGCCTACCCCTTGTAGAGACAGATAAAACTATAGTTATAACAATGGGAATAAAATAAAACATATATATCAGTGGTTCTCAACCTTTTATGCTTCACGTACCCCCTGGAAATGTGTATGTAACTGGCGTACCCCTTGTAGAGACAGATAAAACTATAGTTATAGTATAACAATGGGAATAAAATAAAACATATATATCAGTGGTTCTCAACCTTTTATGCTTCACGTACCCCCTGGAAATGTGTATGTAACTGGCCTACCCCTTGTAGAGACAGATAAAACTATAGTTATAACAATGGGAATAAAATAAAACATATATATCAGTGGTTCTCAACCTTTTATGCTTCACGTACCCCCTGGAAATGTGTATGTAACTGGCGTACCCCTTGTAGAGACAGATAAAACTATAGTTATAGTATAACAATGGGAATAAAATAAAACATATATATCAGTGGTTCTCAACCTTTTATGCTTCACGTACCCCCTGGAAATGTGTATGTAACTGGCCTACCCCTTGTAGAGACAGATAAAACTATAGTTATAGTATAACAATGGGAATAAAATAAAACATATATATCAGTGGTTCTCAACCTTTTATGCTTCACGTACCCCCTGGAAATGTGTATGTAACTGGCGTACCCCTTGTAGAGACAGATAAAACTATAGTTATAGTATAACAATGGGAATAAAATAAAACATATATATCAGTGGTTCTCAACCTTTTATGCTTCACGTACCCCCTGGAAATGTGTATGTAACTGGCGTACCCCTTGTAGAGACAGATAAAACTATAGTTATAGTATAACAATGGGAATAAAATAAAACATATATATCAGTGGTTCTCAACCTTTTATGCTTCACGTACCCCCTGGAAATGTGTATGTAACTGGCCTACCCCTTGTAGAGACAGATAAAACTATAGTTATAACAATGGGAATAAAATAAAACATATATATCAGTGGTTCTCAACCTTTTATGCTTCACGTACCCCCTGGAAATGTGTATGTAACTGGCGTACCCCTTGTAGAGACAGATAAAACTATAGTTATAGTATAACAATGGGAATAAAATAAAACATATATATCAGTGGTTCTCAACCTTTTATGCTTCACGTACCCCCTGGAAATGTGTATGTAACTGGCCTACCCCTTGTAGAGACAGATAAAACTATAGTTATAGTATAACAATGGGAATAAAATAAAACATATATATCAGTGGTTCTCAACCTTTTATGCTTCACGTACCCCCTGGAAATGTGTATGTAACTGGCGTACCCCTTGTAGAGACAGATAAAACTATAGTTATAGTATAACAATGGGAATAAAATAAAACATATATATCAGTGGTTCTCAACCTTTTATGCTTCACGTACCCCCTGGAAATGTGTATGTAAATGGCCTACCCCTTGTAGAGACAGATAAAACTATAGTTATAGTATAACAATGGGAATAAAATAAAACATATATATCAGTGGTTCTCAAACTTTTATGCTTCACGTACCCCCTGGAAATGTGTATGTAACTGGCGTACCCCTTGTAGAGACAGATAAAACTATAGTTATAGTATAACAATGGGAATAAAATAAAACATATATATCAGTGGTTCTCAACCTTTTATGCTTCACGTACCCCCTGGAAATGTGTATGTAACTGGCCTACCCCTTGTAGAGACAGATAAAACTATAGTTATAACAATGGGAATAAAATAAAACATATATATCAGTGGTTCTCAACCTTTTATGCTTCACGTACCCCCTGGAAATGTGTATGTAACTGGCGTACCCCTTGTAGAGACAGATAAAACTATAGTTATAGTATAACAATGGGAATAAAATAAAACATATATATCAGTGGTTCTCAACCTTTTATGCTTCACGTACCCCCTGGAAATGTGTATGTAACTGGCCTACCCCTTGTAGAGACAGATAAAACTATAGTTATAGTATAACAATGGGAATAAAATAAAACATATATATCAGTGGTTCTCAACCTTTTATGCTTCACGTATCCCCTGGAAATGTGTATGTAACTGGCGTACCCCTTGTATAGATAGATAAAACTATAGTTATAGTATAACAATGGGAATAAAATAAAACATATATATCAGTGGTTCTCAACCTTTTATGCTTCACGTACCCCCTGGAAATGTGTATGTAACTGGCCTACCCCTTGTAGAGACAGATAAAACTATAGTTATAGTATAACAATGGGAATAAAATAAAACATATATATCAGTGGTTCTCAACCTTTTATGCTTCACGTACCCCCTGGAAATGTGTATGTAACTGGCCTACCCCTTGTAGAGACAGATAAATCTATAGTTATAGTATAACAATGGGAATAAAATAAAACATATATATCAGTGGTTCTCAACCTTTTATGCTTCACGTACCCCCTGGAAATGTGTATGTAACTGGCGTACCCCTTGTAGAGACAGATAAAACTATAGTTATAGTATAACAATGGGAATAAAATAAAACATATATATCAGTGGTTCTCAACCTTTTATGCTTCACGTACCCCCTGGAAATGTGTATGTAACTGGCCTACCCCTTGTAGAGACAGATAAAACTATAGTTATAGTATAACAATGGGAATAAAATAAAACATATATATCAGTGGTTCTCAACCTTTTATGCTTCACGTATCCCCTGGAAATGTGTATGTAACTGGCGTACCCCTTGTATAGATAGATAAAACTATAGTTATAGTATAACAATGGGAATAAAATAAAACATATATATCAGTGGTTCTCAACCTTTTATGCTTCACGTACCCCCTGGAAATGTGTATGTAACTGGCCTACCCCTTGTAGAAACAGATAAAACTATAGTTATAGTATAACAATGGGAATAAAATAAAACATATATATCAGTGGTTCTCAACCTTTTATGCTTCACGTACCCCCTGGAAATGTGTATGTAACTGGCCTACCCCTTGTAGAGACAGATAAATCTATAGTTATAGTATAACAATGGGAATAAAATAAAACATATATATCAGTGGTTCTCAACCTTTTATGCTTCACGTACCCCCTGGAAATGTGTATGTAACTGGCGTACCCCTTGTAGAGACAGATAAAACTATAGTTATAGTATAACAATGGGAATAAAATAAAACATATATATCAGTGGTTCTCAACCTTTTATGCTTCACGTACCCCCTGGAAATGTGTATGTAACTGGCCTACCCCTTGTAGAGACAGATAAAACTATAGTTATAGTATAACAATGGGAATAAAATAAAACATATATATCAGTGGTTCTGAACCTTTTATGCTTCACGTACCCCCTGGAAATGTGTATGTAACTGGCCTACCCCTTGTAGAGACAGATAAAACTATAGTTATAGTATAACAATGGGAATAAAATAAAACATATATATCAGTGGTTCTCAACCTTTTATGCTTCACGTGCCCCCTGGAAATGTGTATGTAACTGGCCTACCCCTTGTAGAGACAGATAAAATTATAGTTATAGTATAACAATTTGAATAAAATAAAACATTTATATCAGTGGTTCTCAACCTTTTATGCTTCACGTACCCCCTGTAAATGTGTATGTAACTGGCCTACCCCTTGTAGAGACAAATAAAACTATAGTTATAATATAAAAATGGGAATAAAATAAAACATATATATCAGTGGTTCTCAACCTTTTATGCTTCACGTATCCCCTGGAAATGTGTATGTAACTGGCCTACCCCTTGTAGAGACAGATAAAACTATAGTTATAGTATAACAATTTGAATAAAATAAAACATATATATCAGTGGTTCTCAACCTTTTATGCTTCACGTACCCCCTGGAAATGTGTATGTAACTGGCCTACCCCTTGTAGAGACAGATAAAACTATAGTTATAGTATAACAATGGGAATAAAATAAAACATATATATCAGTGGTTCTCAACCTTTTATGCTTCACGTACCCCCTGGAAATGTGTATGTAACTGGCCTACCCCTTGTAAAGACAGATAAAATTATAGTTATAGTATAACAATTTGAATAAAATAAAACATATATATCAGTGGTTCTCAACCTTTTATGCTTCATGTACCCCCTGGAAATGTGTATGTAACTGGCCTACCCCTTGTAGAGACAGATAAAACTATAGTTATAGTATAACAATGGGAATAAAATAAAACATTTATATCAGTGGTTCTCAACCTTTTATGCTTCACGTACCCCCTGGAAATGTGTATGTAACTGGCCTACCCCTTGTAGAGACAGATAAAACTAGTTATAATATAACAATGGGAATAAAATAAAACATTTATATCAGTGGTTCTCAACCTTTTATGCTTCACGTACCCACTGGAAATGTGTATGTAACTGGCCTACCCCTTGTAGAGACAGATAAAACTATAGTTATAGTATAACAATGGGAATAAAATAAAACATATATATATCAGTGGTTCTCAACCTTTTATGCTTCACGTACCCCCTGGAAATCTGTATGTAACTGGCCTACCCCTTGTAGAGAGAGATAAAACTATAGTTATAGTATAACAATGGGAATAAAATAAAACATATATATCACTGGTTCTCAACCTTTTATGCTTCACGTACCCCCTGGGAATGTGTATGTAACTGGCGTACCCCTTGTACAGATAGATAAAACTATAGTTATAGTATAACAATGGGAATAAAATAAAACTTATATATCAGTGGTTCTCGACCTTTTATGCTTCACGTACCCACTGGAAATGGGTATGTAACTGGCGTACCCCTTGTACAGATAGATAAATCTATAGTTATAGTATAACAATGGGAATAAAATAAAACATATATATCAGTGGTTCTCAACCTTTTATGCTTCACGTACCCCCTGGAAATGTGTATGTAACTGGTGTACCCCATGTACAGATAGATAAAACTATAGTTATAGTATAACAATGGGAATAAAATAAAACATATATATATCAGTGGTTCTCAACCTTTTATGCTTCACGTACCCCCTGGAAATGTGTATGTAACTGGCGTACCCCTTGTACAGATAGATAAAACTATAGTTATAGTATAACAATGGGAATAAAATAAAACTTATATATCAGTGGTTCTCGACCTTTTATGCTTCACGTACCCACTGGAAATGGGTATGTAACTGGCGTACCCCTTGTACAGATAGATAAATCTATAGTTATAGTATAAAAATGGGAATAAAATAAAACATATATATCAGTGGTTCTCAACATTTTATGCTTCACGTACCCCCTAGAAATGTGTATGTAACTGGCGTACCCCTTGTACATATAGATAAAACTATAGTTATAGTATAACAATGGGAATAAAATAAAACATATATATCAGTGGTTCTCGACCTTTTATGCTTCCCGTACCCACTGGTAATGGGTATGTAACTGGCGTACCCCATGTACAGAGAGATAAAACTATAGTTATAGTATACAAATAGGAATAAAATAAAACATATATATCAGTGGTTCTCAACCTTTTATGCTTCACGTACCCCCTGGAAATGTGTCTGTAACTGGCGTACCCCTTGTACAGATAGATAAAACTATAGTTATAGTATAACAATGGGAATAAAATAAAACATATATATCAGTGGTTCTCAACCTTTTATGCTTCACGTACCCCCTGGAAATGTGTATGTAACTAGCGTACCCCTTGTACAGATAGATAAATCTATAGTTATAGTATAACAATGGGAATAAAATAAAACATATATATCAGTGGTTCTCAACCTTTTATGCTTCACGTACCCCCTGGAAATGTGTATGTAACTGGCGTACCCCTTGTACAGATAGATAAAACTATAGTTATAGTATACAAATGGGAATAAAATAAAACATATATATCAGTGGTTATCAACCTTTTATGCTTCACGTACCCCCTGGAAATGTGTATGTAACTGGCGTACCCCTTGTACAGATAGATAAAACTATAGTTATAGTATAACAATGGGAATAAAATAAAACATATATATCAGTGGTTCTCGACCTTTTATGCTTCCCGTACCCCCTGGAAATGTATATCTAACTGGCGTACCCCATATACAGATAGATAAAACTATAGTTATAGTATACAAATAGGAATAAAATAAAACATATATATCAGTGGTTATCAACCTTTTATGCTTCACGTACCCCCTGGAAATGTGTATGTAACTGGCGTACCCCTTGTACAGATAGATAAAACTATAGTTATAGTATACAAATGGGAATAAAATAAAACATATATATCAGTGGTTATCAACCATTTTATGCTTCACGTACCCCCTGGAAATGTGTATGTAACTGGCGTACCCCTTGTACAGATAGATAAAACTATAGTTATAGTATACAAATGGGAATAAAATAAAACATATATATCAGTGGTTATCAACCATTTTATGCTTCACGTACCCCCTGGAAATGTGTATGTAACTGGCGTACCCCTTGTACAGATAGATAAAACTATAGTTATAGTATAACAATGGGAATAAAATAAAACATATATATCAGTGGTTATCAACCTTTTATGCTTCACGTACCCCCTGGAAATGTGTATGTAACTGGCGTACCCCTTGTACAGATAGATAAAACTATAGTTATAGTATAACAATGGGAATAAAATAAAACATATATATCAGTGGTTCTCGACCTTTTATGCTTCCCGTACCCACTGGAAATGGGTATGTAACTGGCGTACCCCTTGTACAGATAGATAAATCTATAGTTATAGTATAACAATGGGAATAAAATAAAACATATATATCAGTGGTTCTCAACCTTTTATGCTTCACGTACCCCCTGGAAATGTATATGTAACTGGCGTACCCCATATACAGATAGATAAAACTATAGTTATAGTATACAAATAGGAATAAAATAAAACATATATATCAGTGGTTCTCAACCATTTTATGCTTCACGTACCCCCTGGAAATGTGTATGTAACTGGCGTACCCCTTGTACAGATAGATAAAACTATAGTTATAGTATAACAATGGGAATAAAATAAAACATATATATCAGTGGTTCTCAACCTTTTATGCTTCACGTACCCCCTGGAAATGTGTATGTAACTGGCGTACCCCTTGTACAGATAGATAAAACTATAGTTATAGTATAACAATGGGAATAAAATAAAACATATATATCAGTGGTTCTCAACCTTTAATGCTTCACGTACCTCCTGGAAATGTGAATGTAACTGGCGTACCCCTTGTACAGATAGATAAAACTATATTTATAGTATAACAATGGGAATAAAATAAAACATATATATATATATCAGTGGTTCTCGACCTTTTATGCTTCCCGTACCCACTGGAAATGGGTATGTAACTGGCGTACCCCTTGTACAGATAGATAAAACTATAGTTATAGTATAACAATGGGAATAAAATAAAACTTATATATCAGTGGTTCTCGACTTTTTATGCTTCCCGTACCCACTGGAAATGGGTATGTAACTGGCGTACCCCTTGTACAGATAGATAAATCTATAGTTATAGTATAACAATGGGAATAAAATAAAACATATATATCAGTGGTTCTCAACCTTTTATGCTTCACGTACCCCCTGGAAATGTGTATGTAACTGGCGTATCCCATGTACAGATAGATAAAACTATAGTTATAGTATAACATGGGAATAAAATATAACATATATATCAGTGGTTCTCAACCTTTTATGCTTCCCGTACCCCCGCGAAATGTGTATGTAACTTACGTACCCCTTGTACAGATAGATAAAACTATAGTTATAGTATACAAATGGGAATAAAATAAAACATATATATCAGTGGTTCTCAACCTTTTATGCTTCACGTACCCACTGGAAATGGGTATGTAACTGGCGTACCCCTTGTACAGATAGATAAATCTATATTTATAGTATAACAATGGGAATAAAATAAAACATATATATCAGTGGTTCTCAACCTTTTATGCTTCACGTACCCCCTGGAAATGTGTATGTAACTGGCGTACCCCTTGTACAGATAGATAAAACTATAGTTGTAGTATAACAATGGGAATAAAATAAAATATATATATCAGTGGTTCTCAACCTTTTATGCTTCACGTACCCCCTGGGAATGTGTATGTAACTGGCGTACCCCTTGTATAGATAGATAAAACTATAGTTATAGTATACAAATGGGAATAAAATAAAACATATATATATCAGTGGTTCTCAACCTTTTATGCTTCACGTACCCCCTGGAAATGTGTATGTAACTGGCGTACCCCTTGTACATATAGATAAAACTATAGTTATAGTATAAAATGGGAATAAAATAAAACATATATATCAGTGGTTCTCGACCTTTTATGCTTCACGTACCCACTGGAAATGGGTATGTAAGTGGCGTATCCCTTGTATAGATAGATAAAACTATAGTTATAATATAACAATGGGAATAAAATAAAACATATATATCAGTGGTCTCAACCTTTTATGCTTCACGTACCCCCTGGAAATGTGTATGCAACTGGCGTACCCATTGTATAGATAGATAAAACTATAGTTATAGTATAACAATGGGAATAAAATAAAACATATATATATCAGTGGTTCTCAACCTTTTATGCTTCATGTACCTCCTGGAAATGTGTATTTTAATGGCGTATCCCTTGTATAGATAGATAAAACTATATATTCGCCGTGCAGAAGAAAAAGCTATAAATTTGTCTAATATTTAAATAAACATTACACAAATTGCTAAAAATAAGGTGACTAATATCATAGAAGTTTTAATTTTACAAAGTTACAATCATATATATATTTATAAAACTTTCAATTTTAAAAAGTTACAGTTTTATGTTTTTACGAGTTTTAATTTTACAAAGGTAAGATTTCATATTTTTTAAAAGTTAAAATTTTATATAAATGTTTCTATAAAAGTAAATTTTTCCAAAATTTGCATTTTTATTAAAGTTTAACAGCAAATTCTGTCTAAAAACTCGCTTGAATTTGCATTTTTAAACAATAATTTTAACTGGCGCTGTTGCCACTAAAAATTTGATATTCAAAAATCTTTAAACACTGAACGAGTATTACTAAAAATCGATATTTAGACAAATTTGATTTAAATCTTATCTTCGGCAGCAATTTTGTACAAAAAATATAATTTAACAGGTAAAACTCTCTATTGATATAATTTGAACATTTTCCTAATAAAGAAACCTATGAATATTGATTAGATTTCAAAAGTCCTTATTCCAATTTCAAAAGTCCTTATTCCAAAAGTCCTTATTCCAATTTCAAAAGTCCTTATTCCAAAAGTCCTTATTCCAATTTCAAAGTCCTTATTAATATTCAAAAGTCCTTATTCAAAAAGTCCTTATTCCAATTTCAAAGTCCTTATTAATATTCAAAAGTCCTTATTCCAAAAGTCCTTATTAATATTCAAAAGTCCTTATTCCAAAAGTTCTTATTAATATTCAAAAGTCCTCATTATTATTATTAAAAATATGTGCAAGATGAACTTTTAAGAGTATCTTGCACATATTTTTAGAGATAAGTTTGAAATGTAGGCCCTTGAGTTTCTATGAAACGACCGTTATAAAGCTATGTGTGAATAAGTTGTAATATAAAGTGTTATTCTTAGTTTCGTGTGAGTGATGTGTCTGAACCTTGTTTGCCCATCGTGAAAGTGTTTTGAATGTAAGCAGCGAGGATTCTGATCTTCTCAGCAAGCTTAGCGATGGATAAAACTATAATGGGAATAAAATGCCCAAGAGACATATTGCTGGCACTGCGAATGTAAGAGACGCTGTTTCTGCCTCAAGATGCCTGTAAACATTCCTGCTTATTGTTCCATTTCGGTAACAAATCACGAAACGTTATCTCTACCATGCATCGTGTGACAAGATTACGTTGGTATGGTGAATTTATTTATATTTGTACTTATATTCAAAGCAGCGGAACAGAATGGAAATTCTTCTGTCGACCTCATATTAAAGTTTTCTGATGCATCCAGTAATTCAAGTTTTAACTGCGCCATCATTGGCCAAGTGGTAGAGCGTTCGGCTGTGAGGCAAAAGATTCCGTTGGATAGTGTTATCTATGAGGGGCATTTTTTACGACACAATGGGCAGGTAAGAAATACCCCACTTTCTTGCACACAATAGACTAAATGGGCAGGTCACAAGGACCCCGAAGCTCAGAGAAGGTTGGGGGAGGGGACCCACTGGAAGCTTTTCGGAGACAGATGGTAGCCTCCCGTCAAGGCCATCCAGCGTGTTCTTTAATGTGCACAGGAATTACTTAAGATCACGTGGACTAAATGGGCAGGTCACAAGGACCTCGAAGCTCAGAGAAGGTTGGGGGAGGGGACCCACTGGAAGCTTTTCGGAGACAGATGGTAGCCTCCCGTCAAGGCCATCCAGCATGTTCTTTAATGTGCACAGGAATTACTAAAGATCACGTTTTATGGCTGTCACGGCTAAAAGTCCCACCCCATCGACGGGGGGCTTTCCAGCCCCATCGGTGTCCCCTGCTGACCATAGGCAGGACGGGGCAGTTTTGCGGAGATAAATCTCAACGCTGGCCAGCTGGGACTCAAACCCGGGAACTGTATATTACAAGCCTGGCGCGCTACCGAATGAACTACCCCCCCCCTTTAGGGTTGGGTTGTTTTACCTCTGAGCGGCACTTTTTTTGCACACCATGGGCTAAATGGCCAGGTCACAAGGACTCCGAAGGCTCAGAGAAGGTTGGGGGAGGGGACCCACTGGTACAGCCGTTGGGAGACAGATGGTAGCCTCCCGGCAAGGCCATCCAGCGTGTTCTTTAACGTGCACAGGGTATGGCTCTCCCGTACACGGGGCCAAGGCTTAACGTCCCATCCGACGGACGGCGGTCTTTCCAAGCCCATCGGTGTCCCCTACTGACCGTGGGCAGGGCGGGGAATTTTGCGGAGATAAATCTCAACGCTGACCCAGCTGGGACTCGAACCTGGGAACTACAGATTACGAGGCTGGCGCGCTACCGACTGAGCCAATCCCCCCCCCCCTTTAGGGAAGTTAACCCACTGTTAGAAAACAACGGAAGCCTATCGTCAAAGGTGTTCAGCATGTTCTTTAACACGATACGGCTGTCTTGACGCGTGTCCACGGCTTAACCTCCCACCCTACGGACGGCGGCCTTTCGAAGCTCGTCGGTGTTTCCTTTCTGGCCGAGAGCAAGGTGGAGGTTTAACGGAGATAAATCTCAACACTGGCACAGGTGGGATACGAACCTATAAAGTACCGATTGCGAACCTGGCGCACTACCGACTGAGCTATCTCTCTTCCACGAGAGAAAAGGAACTGGGTACAAATGCCGCGCAAAGTCTTGATTTGTTGGGGCGGGGGTGGCTCAGTCGGTAGCGCGCCAGGCTCGTAATCTGTACTTCCCAGGTTCGAGGTTATCTTCCCAGGTTGCGGAGATTTATCTCCGCAAAATTCCCCGCCCTGCCCACGATCAGTAGGGGACACCGATGGGCTTGGAAAGGCCGCCGTCCGTCGGATGGGACCTTAAACCGTGGCTCCGTGTGCGGGAGAGCCATACCCTGTGCACGTTAAAGAACACGCTGGATGGCCTTGACGGGGGACTACCATCTGTCTCCCAACAGCTGTTCCAGTGGGTCCCCTCCCCCAACCTTTTCTGAGCCTTCGGGGTCCATGTGACCTGGCCATTTAGCCCATGGTGTGCAAAATAAGTGCCGCTCAGAGGTAAAACAACCCAACCCTTGATTTGTTTGTGTTGTTTTCTTTTTTTTCTCGCCATCCTCACAAATGTTCTTTTTGGTGAGTTGCAATGAAACACTCGTGTGAAAATGGACGTATCCAACGAAAATTCTTGAGGTGGACAGCGCCATCTAGGGGAAAAAAACGTGATCTTTAATAATTCCTTTTTATTAAATTTTCATTTTACTTGGACGGTTGGAACTTCCAATCATAATAGTTAAAATGCTTAGCGTGCTTTGTTGTGGATATCTGGGTTCGAATCCTGATTCTCCTGGATAATGATGCATCTTTTCTTCCAGCTGACAGATGCCTACCCAGGATTTAGTTTCGGGAGGGGGGGAAGCGAGAATTTAGTTTCTCGGGGTGGGAGTCTGAGAATAAGACTTGAGTCCCATTTTCTATAATATTCCACCAGAAGGAAAGGTTAAAATAATATTCTACATGGAATAAAATTTTAAATTTGTTTTTCAAATATATTTTAAGTATCGGACAAATGCTATGGGGTTAAAATAAAATTATACAATGACATAAGTTTGTTTTCAAAGCAAATTTGTGATTTAGTATAAGATGACTGCATTTTCGGGGGGAGTCCTAATTCCCCGCATCCCGGGTACGTCCCTGCCTGCTGATATCTAGCTTTCCTTATACATTTTTTCCATGGCTTATTTATTTCCTTTCCTACAAAAACATCTCCTTTCTCAAAATTACTCTTTTTTGATAGATATTCTTTTCTTCACAGGTATTCTCTCGATATTATTCTGACAGATTTTCTTGTGCGTAAAATGGCCCTGTCTTACTCACATCGATGCTGTAATATGTCACATCGAGAATGTAATATGGGTAAGGCAAGATCGATAATGCCTTAATCACATCGATGCTGTATGTGATTTTCAGATCGATGATGCATTAATGACATCGATGCTGTATGTGATTTTCAGATCGATGATGCCTTAATCACATCGATGCTGTATGTGATTTTCAGATCGATGATGCCTTAATCACATCGATGCTGTATGTGATTTTCAGATCGATGATGCCTTAATCACATCGATGCTGTATGTGATTTTCAGATCGATGATGCCTTAATCACATCGATGCTGTATGTGATTTTCAGATCGATGATGCATTAATGACATCGATGCTGTATGTGATTTTCAGATCGATGATGCCTTAATCACATCGATGGTGTATGTGATTTTCAGATCGATGATGCCTTAATCACATCGATGCTGTATGTGATTTTCAGATCGATGATGCCTTAATCACATCGATGCTGTATGTGATTTTCAGATCGATGATGCCTTAATCACATCGATGGTGTATGTGATTTTCAGATCGATGATGCCTTAATCACATCGATGCTGTATGTGATTTTCAGATCGATGATGCATTAATGACATCGATGCTGTATGTGATTTTCAGATCGATGATGCCTTAATCACATCGATGGTGTATGTGATTTTCAGATCGATGATGCCTTAATCACATCGATGCTGTATGTGATTTTCAGATCGATGATGCCTTAATCACATCGATGCTGTATGTGATTTTCAGATCGATGATGCCTTAATCACATCGATGCTGTATGTGATTTTCAGATCGATGATGCCTTAATCACATCGATGCTGTATGTGATTTTCAGATCGATGATGCCTTAATGACATCGATGCTGTATGTGATTTTCAGATCGATGATGCCTTAATCACATCGATGGTGTATGTGATTTTCAGATCGATGATGCCTTAATCACATCGATGCTGTATGTGATTTTCAGATCGATGATGCCTTAATCACATCGATGCTGTATGTGATTTTCAGATCGATGATGCCTTAATCACATCGATGGTGTATGTGATTTTCAGATCGATGATGCCTTAATCACATCGATGCTGTATGTGATTTTCAGATCGATGATGCATTAATGACATCGATGCTGTATGTGATTTTCAGATCGATGATGCCTTAATCACATCGATGGTGTATGTGATTTTCAGATCGATGATGCCTTAATCACATCGATGCTGTATGTGATTTTCAGATCGATGATGCCTTAATCACATCGATGCTGTATGTGATTTTCAGATCGATGATGCATTAATGACATCGATGCTGTATGTGATTTTCAGATCGATGATGCCTTAATCACATCGATGGTGTATGTGATTTTCAGATCGATGATGCCTTAATCACATCGATGCTGTATGTGATTTTCAGATCGATGATGCCTTAATCACATCGATGCTGTATGTGATTTTCAGATCGATGATGCCTTAATCACATCGATGGTGTATGTGATTTTCAGATCGATGATGCCTTAATCACATCGATGCTGTATGTGATTTTCAGATCGATGATGCATTAATGACATCGATGCTGTATGTGATTTTCAGATCGATGATGCCTTAATCACATCGATGGTGTATGTGATTTTCAGATCGATGATGCCTTAATCACATCGATGCTGTATGTGATTTTCAGATCGATGATGCCTTAATCACATCGATGCTGTATGTGATTTTCAGATCGATGATGCCTTAATCACATCGATGCTGTATGTGATTTTCAGATCGATGATGCCTTAATCACATCGATGCTGTATGTGATTTTCAGATCGATGATGCCTTAATCACATCGATGCTGTATGTGATTTTCAGATCGATGATGCCTTAATCACATCGATGCTGTATGTGATTTTCAGATCGATGATGCCTTAATCACATCGATGCTGTATGTGATTTTCAGATCGATGATGCCTTAATCACATCGATGCTGTATGTGATTTTCAGATCGATGATGCATTAATGACATCGATGCTGTATGTGATTTTCAGATCGATGATGCCTTAATCACATCGATGGTGTATGTGATTTTCAGATCGATGATGCCTTAATCACATCGATGCTGTATGTGATTTTCAGATCGATGATGCCTTAATCACATCGATGCTGTATGTGATTTTCAGATCGATGATGCCTTAATCACATCGATGGTGTATGTGATTTTCAGATCGATGATGCCTTAATCACATCGATGCTGTATGTGATTTTCAGATCGATGATGCATTAATGACATCGATGCTGTATGTGATTTTCAGATCGATGATGCCTTAATCACATCGATGGTGTATGTGATTTTCAGATCGATGATGCCTTAATCACATCGATGCTGTATGTGATTTTCAGATCGATGATGCCTTAATCACATCGATGCTGTATGTGATTTTCAGATCGATGATGCCTTAATCACATCGATGCTGTATGTGATTTTCAGATCGATGATGCCTTAATCACATCGATGCTGTATGTGATTTTCAGATCGATGATGCCTTAATCACATCGATGCTGTATGTGATTTTCAGATCGATGATGCCTTAATCACATCGATGCTGTATGTGATTTTCAGATCGATGATGCCTTAATCACATCGATGCTGTATGTGATTTTCAGATCGATGATGCCTTAATCACATCGATGCTGTATGTGATTTTCAGATCGATGATGCCTTAATCACATCGATGCTGTATGTGATTTTCAGATCGATGATGCCTTAATCACATCGATGTCGTATGTGATTTTCAGATCGATGATGCCTTAATAACATCGATTGCTGTATGTGATTTTCAGATCGATGATGTGAAAAGCATGTTTTCTCTACTGAGCATTACAATGAAAGACTTCTGTCCGATTCCGTGGCAATAAATTGATTGAAGTGTCATATATATATACGCAGTGGTATCAGAATAATATGACCACCTACCATACATATACTATGGTAGGTGATCATATTATTCTGATACAACTGTGTATATACGTGTTGCATGTGTATAAAATGATACTTTGGACTCTGAAATATTAAAATATTCCCCTCTCGAAAACCGTTAGATCATAATAACGTCGCTGTCTGTCATATCTTGTGAAAAGCGTTTTTCACATTGGATTGGATTGTTTTACCTCTGAGAGGCACCTTTTTGCACACCATGGGCTAAATGGCGAGGCCACAGGGACTCCGAAGGCTCAGAGAAAGTTGGGGGAGGGGACCCACTGGAACAACTGTTGGGAGACAGATGGTAGCCTCCCGTCAAGGCCATCCAGCGTGTTCTTTAACGTGCACAGGGTATGGCTCTCCCGCACGCGGAGCCACGGCTTAACGTCCCATCCGACGGACGGCGGCCTTTCCAAGCCCATCGGTGTCCCCTACTGACCGTGGGCAGGGCGGGGAATTTTGCGGAGATAAATCTCAACGCTGACCCAGCTGGGACTCGAACCTGGGAACTACAGATTACGAGCCTGGCGCGCTACCGACTGAGCCACCCCCGCCCCAAATAAAACTCGTCCTGAGAGAGGGATGTGACCCCGCAAGAAAGCTATGCTCCATAACATTCCTTCAGCCGTTTTGCACAAAGACTATTATTCTGAAAAAATAAATTTTGCTTTTAATCTTCACCATGTAGAAACATATTGCACCAAGACGCAGCAATTAGTCTTACCATCTATTACGGCTAATAATACGAAAATTTATAGCCAGAAAGGTCAGTTTTAATTGTTCAGGTTGACAAAATTAAGGTAACACAGTGTTTTTGATCAATATTTTAATTTCATCAACATTCGGAAGATGAAAATAAACTGTTGTGGGCAACACTACATGAAAATTTCGAATATCCAATCGAAATTCATCTACGATCCCACAATTCCTTGCAACGCGAGAATTACTAATTTCCATAAAAATACAGGCTGCTACCAGATCACTACATTTCAGAATTATTTCTCTAAGGATGGTTATTCTCATTATTTCCACTGAAGATGACAAGCCATCGTCCATTTGGATGGTTCCTTCAGATCGATTTCCGTGATTTACATTAGGTCTCGGGATTTCTGTGGCCACAGGGTTTCTAACAGAACAGTGTCTCGAAGACTTAATGCCAGGAGGCCATTGATTCACCTCGGAATATTCGTGTCTTGTATAGTTTCATAGAACCTTGTAATGCTAAAAAAAATTGACACTGCCCTCACAAAATATTAGAGAATTTGCATGCTATGTGAATATATATATATATATTGAAGGTCTGTAACTCCTAAACTAGGGGTGGCTCAGTCGGTAGCGCGCCAGGCTCGTAATCTGTAGTTCACAGGTTCGAGTCCCAACTGGGTCAGCGTTGAGATTTATCTCCGCAAAACTCCCTGGCCACGGTCAGTAGGGGACACCGATGGGCTTGGAAAGGTCGCCGTCCGTCGGATGGGACGTTAAGCCGTGGCCCCGTGTGCGGGAGAGCCATACCCTGTGCACGTTAAAGAACACGCTGGATGGACTTGACGGGAGGCTACCCTCTATCTCCCAACAGCTGTTCCAGTGGGTCCCCCCCCAACCTTCTCTGAGCCTTCGGGGTTCATATGACCTGGCCATTTAGCCCATGGGTTGGGTTGTTTTACCTCTGAGCGGCACTTTTTTGCACACCATGGGCTAAATGGCCAGGTCACATGGACCCCGAAGGCTCAGAGAAGGTTGGGGGAGGGGACCCACTGGAACAGCTGTTGGGAGAAAGATGGTAGCCTCCCGTCAAGGCCATCCAGCGTATTCTTTAAGGTGCACAGGGTATGGCTCTCCCGCACACGGGACCATGGCTTAACGTCCCATCCGACGGACGGCGCCTTTCCAAGCCCATCGGTGTCCCCTACTGACCGTGGGCAGGGCAGGGAGTTTTGCGGAGATAAATCTCAACGCTGACCCAGCTGGGACTCGAACCTGGGAACTACAGATTACGAGCCTGGCGCACTACCGACTGAGCCACCCCCGCCCCACCCATGGTGTGCAAAAAAATTCCGCTCAGAGGTAAAACAACACAACCCAAAAACTTCAAACTATGCATTTAATGGAAAACTGTGACTGAATATAAAGATCATAATCAAATCTATTTAAATCTTGATTTTCAAACAATAATCTTTGGGTATTTAAAGAATTATGGAAGTAGGAGTATTTAAGAACAGTAATGGGTTTTAAAAATTTAGCTCAATAGTTAATTAAAATGTAATAAGTATTGTTTCTAACCACTTAATAAAGTATATACATGTTTTATATCAGAGGTTCCCAAACTTATTTGTCCTATCGCCCCCTTTTCAAAAGTAGCGCGCCAGGCTCGTAATCTGTAGTTCCCAGGTTCGAGTCCCAGCTGGGTCAGCGTTGAGATTTATCTCCGCAAAATTCCCCGCCCTGCCCACGGTCAGTAGGGGACACCGATGGGCTTGGAAAGGCCGCCGTCCGTCGGATGGGACGTTAAGCCGTGGCCCGTGTGCGGGAGAGACATACCCTGTGCACGTTAAAGAATACGCTGGATGGCCTTGACGGGAGGCTATCATCTGTCTCCTAACAGCTGTTCCAGTGGGTCCCCTCCCCCAACCTTCTCTGAGCCTTCGGGGTCCATGTGACCTGGCCATTTAGCCCATGGTGTGCAAAAAAGTGCCGCTCAGAGGTAAAACAACCCAACCCAAACAACTCTTTTCAAAAAAAAAATTACTCAGCGCCCCCTTGTAAATCTACCTTCTTTAAGAGAACAAACAGAAAGATGCAGTGACAAATTTGCGTTCTTTAATGTATCTATATTTCTACCTACGTGCTACAACATAGTAAAGAAAGATGTTGTTGCAAATAAGACACCTTGAAGCTCGAAATTATAAAATTATTTATTAAAATCAACCATAGTAAGATTCGCATTACACACAGAAAATGAAGATAACGAAGGATAATTTTATGTGTTTATTTGGAAAATAAAGTAATCACTACGACTTTAACTCTATGTTACACAACAGGTGAAACATGTACGAACGGTTTTTCAAAATTTTCTTATCTTCCCTTCTTTCTTTATGCTTCCATCGCCCCCCAATTGCACCCGAGGCTACTACTGACCCCCTGGATCATTCCAGCGCCCCCAGGGGGCGGTATCGCCCACTTTGGGAAACATTGTTTTAGATGTTTGCGTAATAATTATTCGAATATTAGACAATTATGAATGATTTTTTTTAAAAAAACAAGATAATTTATTAAATATTCTAACTCCCATAATTCTTTAAATATTGAACGAATATTGTTGAAAATCGAGAACTGAATAGATTTAATTATGATCTTTGATTTATATTTGTTTTCATTTAAATGCATATTTTATAAGTTATAGAGCTTCGAAACTAGATTCCCGTTCAAACAACATGGAAATTCTGAAATGGTTTAGTAGGAAAGTGTAGTTTGTCCAAAAAATCAAAACTCTTTTTTATTGGTAGCAAAAAGGAAAACAAGAAAAAAAAGATCAATCACTCTTTTTTTTCCTAAATCCGAGAGATTTACTATTATTTGCGACACAAACAAGACGAAAAGAAACTGGAGGAAAAGAAAAGATTGAAGCCAATTAAATAATGTTTTGTAAAATCTATTGAGTGGCACTTTTTTTCGTCGCAGGGAAATATCGGAAAAGAAGGGATTTTGTCGGATGTATCAAGCAGGGGGGACAAAGTTGGGGGAAGAAAAAAAGCAGTTTTCAAGAACATCGTCGCAGCGTCGTAATAAAATAATGTCGCCATTACTTTGACGGAGTTGTTTTTGTATCCCAAATTCCAAAGCTGCTCTGGTGCATTGGTTCTGTATTACTTTTATCCCCAGTACTTCAAGATGCTAATTTTACAAAGTGTAGAAGGAAAAAAGATTGGATTTTTTTCTTCCGAAAACTCTCACGCAGAGTAAAAACAAACAGAAACTCTCGAAATCTCTTTTCTCACTTTTATGTCTTAAACACCATCCTGAACATTTAACTCCTTTTACAAGCTCTCGAGAAAATGTAGTCCTTTAGAGCAACAAACATGTTTTGTTGTTCACTTTGCACAGAGCAAACAAAAGTATTGTAAGCTTCCTGAGATTTTTATTTTCCCTTCTTTGTAATTATTCAATATTTTTTTTTTCCAATTTAATCGGCGGGTGGCTTCTTTAGTAGTGTTCTATGCATCTGTCATATATTTCGAAAAAAGAGTTTATTGACGAAAATGGTGTGTTTTGTTTGCTGATAAAGTAATAAAGTAGGATGGAAATTAATAGGGAATTTATTTCTACAATGGAATTAAATGAAAATAATGAACAGGGTGTCCAGGAATTTTGTATACACACTTTATGCACGGATATCATTAACATTAAAGTACGCAAACTTAAGTAAATGACTAGGCAATTTACGTGAAAGTCATAAACGCTTAAAATGCCCACCGTCAGTATTAATGCACTTTTGATGCTCGCGGGCACGTGGCTGGTGAATTACGGTTTGTTTGTTTTACCTCTGACCTACACAATGGGCGAAATAGCCAGGTCAAAGACTCAGAGAGAATTGGTGTAGGAGATCCATCGTACATCTGTTAACCCTTTCAGGACCATAAGGTTTCTAAGAGTAAATATTAGTATGTAACTGTTTATTTTAGTTTGTTTAGACGTAAAATAAATAAAAATCATAAGAAAAATACATAACAATGTGTAGTTTTTTTGGAATTTTATGGGAAATATTTTTCCCAATGGACTATAAAGGTAACACAAATTATAATTAGGCTTATTATGCAATATCTTTTATTTATTGGTTTATTATAACAAAATGTTAACTAAAATAATACAAAATTATGAAATAAAATTACTATACAAAATGATGTGCTAATTATGATATTCTGCGAAGCAATTTCTTTTGGTAGTGAGGCAAAGATGGACATTGCATATAGTACATATATTATGCGTCTTGACAGTCCTGTTTTTGTTTTCTAAACGTTCCCGTTTACGTAATTGCGTTCGGCATACGTTCTATTTTGACATTCTGTATAAAAAATGCAGATAAGGTTAAAATTAAATACGACAATCACCAATTTTAAAATGTGGAAAAATGTTTCCCTTAGTCGTGAAAGGTTTAAGAGACAGATGGATCACCCTGTCAAAGCCATCCGTCGTGTTCTTTAACGTCCAAAAGATATATCTCCTGCACACGAGGTCATGACTTAACGTTCCAAACGATGGACGGCGGCTTTTCCAACGTTTATGACTTTCACGCAAATTCCCCAGTCATTTACTTACGTTTGAGTACCTTAATGATACACGTGGATAAAGTGTGTATATCCGTTAGATATTTTTTCATTACATGTTTTACCATTACATATTTTATCATATCCATTACATGTTTTATGAATGTTCGAAGTGTGTATGCATTATTTTCGAATATACCTGATGGTGAGCATTTTGCACATTTGTTACTTTCAGATAAATTTCACACAGTTCCCAGTTCCCAAATAATTAAAAATATTACAATTGCATTTTGTTCCCCACCTCCAGTTCCAACGAAAGTTGGAAAAAATTGGGAAAAAGGTTTTAAACTGGTGTTCTGCTAAAACTCTTGAGAACTTGCACCAAATCAAATAAGCCACAGAAAAAATTTATATTTCTGCTGAAGGTAACAAAGGGAATGTAGCTCTCACACCCCAAAAGCAGAGGGCGGATTGATGCTTTAGTGATAACGTCCCTTGAGAAACTTCACTAAAAACTATGAATGCAATAAATTTAAAAACTCCTATATATATGCTTTTAAAAGTAAAAAATAAAAGTCAAATAAGTAGCCAATGTTTTTCTGACATAATTCATATTAATTTCAGAAATAGATTATGCTAACAATTTTTTTCCAGTAATGAAATAAACCAGTTTTGGCACCTTATCTATCTTCTAAATTAATAGTAACATTAAAAAAGAGACATTAAAACAGAAACCTCTCTTCATCAGAGAAAACATTTCTTTAAAACAAAAAAAAAACACATGTTCATCATATATTTGACTGAAACAAAATAAAACAAAAAAGGATACTTCATCAGAGAGTGTATTTAATTAAAATAAAAACACCACATCTTCATCAGATAGCATATTTGACTAAACAAAAATCATCAAATAGCATATTTGACTAAAAAAAATCTTCGTCAGAGAGCATATTTGACTAAACTAAAAAAACAACATCTTCATCAGAGAGATGGGTTGGGTTGTTTTACCTCTGAGCGGAGGGCGGGGGTGGCTCAGTCGGTAGCGCGCCAGGCTCGTAATCTGTAGTTCCCAGGTTCGAGTCCCAGCTGGGTCAGCGTTGAGATTTATCTCCGCAAAATTTCCCGCCCTGCCCACGGTCAGAAGGGGACACCGATGGGCTTGGAAAGGCCGCGGTCCGTCGGATGGGACGTTAAGCCGTGGCCCCGTGTGCGGGAGAGCCATACCCTGTGCACGTAAAAGAACACGCTGGATGGCCTTGACAGGAGGCTACCATCTGTCTCCCAACAGCTGTTCCAGTGGGTCCCCTCCCCCAACCTTCTCTGAGCCTTCGGGGTCATTGTGACCTGGCCATTTAGCCCATTGTGTGCAAAAAAGTGCCGCTCAGAGGTAAAACAACCCAACCTCTGAGCGGCACTTTTTTGCACACCATGGGCTAAATTGCCAGTTCACATGGACCCGGATGGATCGGAGAAGGTTGGAGGAGGGTGCCCACTGGAACAGCTGTTGGAAGACAGATGGTAGCCTCCCGTCAAGTCCACCCAGCGTGCTCTTTAAGGTGCACATGGTATGATTCTCCCGCACACGGACCACGTCTTAACGTCCCATCCGACGGACGGCGGCCTTTTCAAGCCCATCGGTCTCCCCTACTGACCGTGGACAGGGCGGGGAGTTTTGCGGAGATAAATCTCAACGCTGACCCAGCTGGGACTCGAACCTGGGAACTGTAGATTACGAGCCTGGCGCGCTACCGACTGAGTCATTTCCGCCCCTCATCAGAGAGTATATTTGACTAAAATAAGAAACCACATCTTCATCAAATACTATATTTGACTAAGAAAATTCATCAGAGAGTATATTTGAATAAAACTGAAATGATATCACTCTATAACAAAAAGAATAGCACGTAAACAATCCGTTAAAAGAAAAAAGTTTCAGCGATGTCATATTTCATGTTTTGCTTCCTGGAATGATTCGTGGCGTCCATAAAACAACCTGGTCCAGAAGAAGGTCATCAGATATCTTAGCGTATTCAGAGAATGCTGCATCTCACATCACACAAGACGTCACCCCTGGGCAGCGGCTTACACTGCAAATCCCTGTTATCTGTTAAGGAGGCCCAAGATCTCGCTCGCTTTTGTGTAACTTAGACTGATGACCTCAGTGGCCTCCCAGCGTCAAGGGATTCGGGCATCGAATCTCTTTCCTCATATCCCTTTCCTGCTGGGCTACGTCGTAACCAAGGCAACAAGAAAAACAACTCGGACCGAGCAGAACGAGATGTGGTTGGCTGTTATGAATTATGACTCTGGCTCAAGGAGGTGTTTTGAAGATCAGTAAAGGATACGACCCCAGTGAGGGCGATATTGACTTGTGAAAGAATCTCCCAGATTGCAGATATTTGGGTTTGTGACCTGTATATTTTTACCTCAATTCGCTGGTTGCCATTTAGAAGTTTTGCGCGTTTTCCAGAATCTTCATCATTTTTCTATAATGTTTCTTTTTAACTCTACGCCATTTGTATTGAAATAAAAGCTTTACTCCTCCAACAGCCCGCTCGCTTTGGAGGTGTTGTAGAAGTCTGTCTCTACAGTCAACCCTCCCAAATCCTGAAAACTTGCATCACACAGGATTTAGGATGAAGGTTTCAAAACACATATTATGCAGCTTATAAAAACGATGATTATATAGTGATACGACTATATATATTATACGTATAAACACAAAAATCCTTAAGAAATATAAAGTTAAAACAGTTCTTTGTGAAATGAGTGGGCATAATTTAAAATTTGACATCAGTATACAAATGAAAATCAAATAATCTTCACTTCAATAAGCTTCAATTGAATTCCTATTTGAATTAAGTTCAAATGTTCTTCGTTTCGTTAAACTTCAACTGAATTTATGTTCGAAGCGAATGCTCTTCGTTTCGTTAAGCTTCAACTGAATTCATGTTCGAAGCGAATGTTCTTCATTTCATTAAGCTTCAACGTTGAGATTTATCCCGGTCCTACCCACGATCAGTAGGGGACACCGATGGACTTGAAAAGATTGCCGTACGTCAGATGGGGCGTAAAGCTGTGTCCTTTTGTGCAGTAGAGTCATACTGTGCGCACGTTAAAGAACAGGCTGGATGGCCTTCACGGGAGGCTACCATCTGCCTGCTGTCCAGTGGATCCCTCCAGTCAACTTTCTCTGAGACCTCGAGGTCTTTTTGACCTGGCCATTTAGTTCACTGTGGGTTAAAACGTGCCACTCAGAAGTAAATACAACTGAACCCTAATGAGGACAGTAAGATGGAAGAGGAGGTTTACGCCCCATCTGACGGACGGCGATCTTTTCAAGTCCATCGGTGTCCCCTACTGACCGTGGGTAGGACCGGGATAAATCTCAACGTTGAAGCTTAATGAAATGAAGAACATTCGCTTCGAACATGAATTCAGTTGAAGCTTAACGAAACGAAGAGCATTCGCTTCGAACATGAATTTAGTTGAAGCCTAAACAAATGAAGAACATTCAATTCAAGCATAAATTCAGTTGAAGCTTAATGAAATGAAGAGCAGCAATGGCTACTCTCAACTTCGAAGAATAAATGAAATAATAAACCTGTAGCTGGAGTTGATAGACAAGAAGGATATCTTGGCTTCATCCCGTACCTACATTGAGATTGAAATGAACTTCAGAAATCAACAAAGCAAATGACCATTGCAGAATTTTTTTCATCCTGAATCCTCTGCTTTTGCCACCAACAGATAGTTTCAATTGCCCTCCTTGGAGAATACGGATTGACCTTTCAGTATACTCTATGAATTATATCCTTATTTACTGATTTTTGTCTATGTTCTCATATATATTTACCTCTTTATTCTCTATTACGTTTAATGTTGCCATCAACAACGTTTTCGTATTGAATAATGATCTCAACATTCAGGAGAGTTTACAGAATTTTGTGAAGCAACAGTCAACTTCTCTGGTTTCTACGAAATATAGCAATATTTACGTTAGAGAAATTTTATATCAACGCAAGTAGACCTGGTCTAGAGGAGGAAGTACAGTCGCTCAAAGAAGTATCCGAACACTACGGTTGATTTCAGAATTCAGAAAAAATATCTGGAGCGTGTACAGCAACTGTACACGCTCCAGTTACCGTTCACAGCAAACTGGAGCGTGTGCAGTTACTGCACACGCTCCAGTTTGCTGTGGAAGGTAACTGCACACGCTCAATATTTCTGTGAGTGGGCCCACACGATCCAGGTTTTTGTGAGCTCACACGATCCAATGTGCTGTGAACATTAACCGCAACCGCTCCAGTTTGCTGTGAACGGTAACTGCACACGCTCCATATTCATTGCATTATATATTCATAAGCATTATATATATTAAAAAAACATCCGAACACTATGGTTGGTTACAGAATTCAAAAAAAATATCTGGCAACGATTTTTTATAGAAATTAGTGATCAGGCAACCTTCGTTGTCACGTGGCACGAAGTTTGCCAGACACTAATTTCTAAAAAAACGTTGCCAGTATTTTTTTCTGAATTCTGAAATCAACCGTAGTGTTCGGATACTTCTTTGAGCGACTGTACATGTTCCCCCTCTTTGAATATACTAGTAAGTGTAATGAAGGCAAAAAAAAAATATTAAACTTATGTATATTTTACGTTAATTTCAGGAATTTTTTTAAAGACATCTAAAACTGAGGAATAATCCTCTTATTATTTTTCTAGATCTGGGCCTGAACGCAGGTATTTTTTTTTAGTTGCATAAATAAAACTAATTTTCCTTCATTTTATACATCACAGCTGTTCTGAGATTGCATCTTTCACATTTAATTCGAAATCTTATTTATTCACATTATTCTTGATTAACTGTACTTTTAATTCTTGTTCTTTTACGGGGCAATTTTGTATTTCGTGAAACTACTTTAACTGAACCAAAATTAGTTATCCTTTCATTTGGGCTCCATCACCAAACCATTTATCCTTTTTTTATAGTTAAGAACATTTTCTTTTTTCATACACGTAACTGCTATTTATTGCACCTGCTGTGACGTCAAAAAACGAGGAACTGTAACAAAAATTATTATTCTCCTATTGCAAACCAGTTCATAGCATCATAAAAAACGATCTTTTAATTTCTGAGTAAGATATGTCTAGTATATCATTTCTCTCGTGGCAAAAATAATTATATTTTTACGTATGTTTAAATACCTGAAGATGTTCTGATTTTTTCCCCTCAAAAACTCTCTTTTAACATTAACAGCAAATTTATTACAGTTATTATTAAACACGGGAAAATAGGGGGGGGGGGAGGTAGGGGGATTTAAAAGCCAGAAAGTTATACCAGAGTCGAAAATAAATGTGAAAAAAAAAGATTTGAAATATTAACTCAATAATTTAACGCATATTTCGATGTTTTTTAACCTCAATTAAAGTTCTACATGAAAGCATGTAGTTGAGACGAATGCAATGAAACAAGCTGAAGAAGATGGCTGTAAAGAAAAATAATCATTTTTGTTTGTAGATTGTTTATACAGCTATTTCAATGAGCAATGCAGACATTGCAATCTGCGCCAGGAGTGGGACTAACGGTGCACTCGCTCGAAAAAAATATCCAAACTCTATGGTTGACTACAGAATTTAGAAAAAATATCTGGCAACGATGTTTTTAGAAATTAGTGATCTGGCAAACTTCGTGTCACGTGACACGAATTTTTATTACCATTGTGCCGATCAGGCACAATGGTAATAAAAATAGAATACGATTAAGCCCAATGGAAATTAGGATCCGATTAAGCACAATGGAAATAAGAATGGGATCCGATCAAGCACAATGGAAATAAGAATGGGATTTGATCAAGCACAATGGGAATAAGAATGGGATCCGATCAAGTACAGTGGAAATAAAAATAGGATGCAATCGGGCACAATGGGAATATGAATAGGATCCGATCAGGCACAATGGGAATATGAATAGGATCCGTCAGGCACAGTGGGAATAAGAATAGGATCCGATCAAGCACAATGAAAATAACAATAGGATCCGACCAGGCACAATGGTAATTAGAATAGGATCCGATCAAACACAATGGAAATAATAATAGGATCCGACCAGGCACAACGGTAATAAGAATAGGATCCGATCAAGCACAATGGGAATAAGAATAGGATCCGATCAAACACAATGGAAATAATAATAGGATCCGACCAGGCACAATGGTAATAAGAATAGGATCCGATCAAACACAATGGAAATAATAATAGGATCCGACCAGGCACAACGGTAATAAGAATAGGATCCGATCAAGCACAATGGGAATAAGAATAGAATGCGATTAAGCACAATGGAAATTAGGATCCGATTAAGCACAATGGAAATAAGAATGGGATCTGATTAAGCACAATGGAAATAAGAATGGGATTTGATCAAGCACAATGGAAATAAGAATGGGATTTGATCAAGCACAATGGGAATAAGAATGGGATCCGATCAAGTACAGTGGAAATAAAAATAGGATGCAATCAGGCACAATGGGAATATGAATAGGATCCGATCAGGCACAATGGGAATATGAATAGGATCCGTCAGGCACAGTGGGAATAAGAATAGGATCCGATCAAGCACAATGAAAATAACAATAGGATCCGACCAGGCACAATGGTAATAAGAATAGGATCCGATCAAACACAATGGAAATAATAATAGGATCCGACCAGGCACAACGGTAATAAGAATAGGATCCGATCAAGCACAATGGGAATAAGAATAGAATACGATTAAGCACAATGGAAATTAGGATCCGATTAAGCACAATGGAAATAAGAATGGGATCTGATTAAGCACAATGGAAATAAGAATGGGATTTGATCAAGCACAATGGAAATAAGAATGGGATTTGATCAAGCACAATGGGAATAAGAATGGGATCCGATCAAGTACAGTGGAAATAAAAATAGGATGCAATCAGGCACAATGGGAATATGAATAGGATCCGATCAAGCACAATGGGAATAAGAATAGAATACGATTAAGCACAATGGAAATTAGGATCCGATTAAGCACAATGGAAATAAGAATGGGAATAAGAATGGAATCCGATCAAACACAATGAAAATAACAATAGGATCCGACCAGGCACAATGGTAATAAGAATAGGATCCGATCAAACACAATGGAAATAATAATAGGATCCGACCAGGCACAACGGTAATAAGAATAGGATCCGATCAAGCACAATGGGAATAAGAATAGAATACGATCAAGCACAATGGGATCCGATCAAGCATAATGGAAATAATAGGATCCGATCAGGCACAGTGGAAATAAGAATAAGATCCGATCAAGCACAATGGGAATAAGAATGGGATCCGATCAAGCACAATGGGAAAAAGAATAGGATCCGATCAAGCACAATGGGAATAAGAATAGGATCCGATCAGGTAGATGGGAATAAAAATAGATTAAGATCAAACATAGTGGAAATAAAAATAGGATGCGATCAAGCACAATGGGAACAGGAATAGGATTAAATCAAGCACAATGGAAATAAGAATTGGATCCGATCGAGTACAATGAAGAGAGAAGTAGGATCCGATGAAGCACAATTGAGACAACAAAGGATACGATCATTCACAGTGAAGACAATAATAGGATACGATCAAATACAATGGAGACAACAGTAGATTCGATTAAGCACAATTGAGACACCAATAGAATCCGATCAAATACAATGGAGAGAACGTTAGGATCCAATCAAGCAGAATGGAGACAACAATAGGATCCCATCAAGCACAATGGATATAACAGTTGATCCGATTAAGTACAATGCAGACAACAATAGGATACGTCAAGCACAATGAGACACCAATAGAATCATATCAAGTACAATGGAGACAACAATGGGATTCAATCAAGAACAATGTCTCTATGCGAAACTGCTAAGTCGTGATATTTCGTGCAGCAAATTTTGTTAATTGTCAAGAACTATTAATAATTCCCACAAGGTTCAAAATGTGTCTTTTTTAAGCCGTAAAGATATTAATTATCAACAGCATTAAAAAGTTCCTTGAGGTTTCGCTTAAGATCGTTTGCTAATTGCCACAAACTTTTTAAGCATTCTTCGCTTAAGTTCTTTTTCTACACAAAAAAAAGTAGTTTCCAAAAAAGAAGCTACATAAGATAAGTTATTAAAACGATACATAGTTAAAAAAATACTTGGTTTTTCACGAACAGATAATATCACGTTGTCTTTTACTTTCCGCATACTACAAGCTCCCCTGTCCTTTTCTCTCCGTAGAAAGGGGTGCACGCGCTCCATTCGCCTTGAGGAACTTGAAACTTCAATGTACGACCAACCAAATGACTTCATCGTTCCCAACACTCGCTTTTCGTCTTCGTTAAAAGCCAGTCTCTCGGCAAGGCACTTAAAAAAAACATCTCCGGTAATGACAAAATAATAATGGCGCATCTCCGTCGCCTGCCAATCTATAAGCGTTGTTTAAATCGCTGGCGGCCACGTTCTGATCGTCTTTAGCGAGCTTTGTCGCGGAAAATATTCCAGTTAAGTTTTGTTTACCAAAGAAACTATTTAAATTTCTGCCGAATGATTCGCGTTTCGTTGTTTGATAAAGAGCGAAAAAATGGTTAGTCTTGTTATTTCTTGTTTAAGGGAGATATTACAATCAGTAAAAAAACAAATGATAAGAATGATAAGAACAAATGATACTATCTTCCGGAGACTTTTTTTTTTATTTCACTTTATATCTGTAAGACTACGCACGAAATATTGAAGGAGTTTTTATCGTGAGGGAATGTTTTTATATTAAATGCGAAACGATGATGACATCGATTTTGGAGGTGGATTGTTTGAAAAAGTTACTAAGAATATTAAATGGGCACTTTCAGTACATCAAAATAATAGCTATGACCTTCGTTAAAAGGCGATTTTTTGGATCACCACTGAAATAAACGATATGCATCATTACTGTTTGTCGTTTTTTTTAGTAGATACGAAACTCAAATATGGGGTTCTTTCTATTCAATATATTTCAAACTGCCGACCAGAAACTAATGATACAGAAGTTATTTTATTTTAATGGAGGGCAAGACCCAATGTAACAGAGAGAGAAGAAAGGGGGTGAAGGGTTGGAGGGGGGGAGAGCTTGGCTTCGCCTGCGTAGAAATTTCAATAGCAAGAATTGAGGCGAAAAAATAAATATGTACAGTCGCGCAAAGAAATATCCGAACACTATGGTTGATTACAGAATTCAGAAAAAATATCTGGAGCGTGTACAGCAACTGTACACGCTCCAATTACCGTTCACAGCAAACTGGAGCGTGTGCAGTTACTGCACACGCTCCAGTTTGCTGTGGAAGGTAACTGCACACGCTCAATATTTCTGTGAGTGGGCCCACACGATCCAGGTTTTTGTGGGCTCACACGATCCAATGTGCTGTGAACATTAACCGCAACCGCTCCAGTTTGCTGTGAACGGAAACTGCACACGCTCAATATTTCTATCAGTGGGCCCACACGATCCAGGTTTTTGTGAGCTCACACGATCCAATGTGCTGTGAACATTAACCGCAACCGCTCCAGTTTGCTGTGAACGGTAACTGCACACGCTCAATATTTCTATCAGTGGGCCCACACGATCCAGGTTTTTGTGAGCTCACACGATCCAATGTGCTGTGAACATTAACTGCAACCGCTCCAGTTTGCTGTGAACGGTAACTGCACAGCTCCATATTCATTGCATTATATATTCATACGCATTATATATATTAAAAAATTATCCGAACAATGGTTGATTTCAGAATTCAGAAAAAAAACTGCCAACGATTTTTTTTTGAAATTAGTGATCTGGCAACCTTCGTGCCACGTGACACGAAGGTTGCCAGATCACTAATTTCTAAAAAAATCGTTGTCAGATATTTTTTCTGAATTCTGTAATCAACCATAGTGTTCGGATACTTTTTTTGAGTGACTGTACTTGTCATTTCAATTTCCCACGTCGTTAACATTTTTAAAATACGAAAGGTTTTTCAGGAGAAAAAGATACTTGTCAGAATGATTAGATTGAAATCGATGGAAGCGAAATTTAACCTCGGTAGTTTCTTTCCGGGGCAATTATTAATTGAAAAGTCTGACAGGAACTCCAAGTCCAATATTTCGTGTTTCATAAGTCGCTCATTGTTCAATGAACTGTTTTCCTAATTCATTTATTCCGGTTCACAAAGCGGATCAAAGCAAAAAAAAAGTTCCAGGTTTTTTTTTTTCTAACTTTACGCTTTTTTTAGAGAAAGACAATTTATTAGTGTTCAGGTAGAGCTCTAATTTTAAGCACAATAAGTTTCGTGAATAGTAATTAAGAATGAACTTTGCAGAAATTCTGTTGGTATTATACTTTAAATTAGAAGTGAACACAAGAATGCTATGATGTCGAAGGAAAAAAAAGGCTTAGCGAATTAATTAATGTTTGTTGTAGTCATTCGCCATTAAGGCTTTTTCTCTTATACCTGTTTTAGATTAAAGAAGTTTGAGTTTTGTTATTTTTACAGTCGTTCACACTAAAATATAATAATTACAACAAACGTATTAGATGCAAAAAAAAGAACATACTGATTTAGCAGTGAAAGAAACAGCTGTTGGATTAACGAAGCCAACATGAGAGAAAATTTCAATGTAACTGCAGCATTAGAGTGGAAAGTAATGTTAATTAAAATGAAAGTGTTTACTTTTCAAAGGCGGAGGGATTTCTTAATTAGGCGCGATTCGTTCAGGTATGATTTTTTTAGCAGATGCCTACATTTACGATATTTTGATCAGAGTTATTTTTGCTTGGTTTTCTCTCAAGGAACTTAATAAAGGGAATTTCGCACATAAGAAAATTATCGTCATTGAAAAATTTATCTCGTTTTTTTTCAGGAGGGTTGGGAAAGTTGTTATTTTTTTACTTGTGAGCGCATCTTTTTTTTGCGCACACGGAATAATTGGCCAGGTCACAAGGATCCCAAGGGCTCAGAGAAGATTGGGGTGGGAAGCCTACTGAACAGTTGTTACCAGAAAGATGAAAGTTTCACATCAAAGCTTGGATTGTTTTACCTCTGAGCAGCAGTTTTTTGCACACAGTGGGTTAAAATGACAGGTCACAAGGACTCCTAGAACTCGGAGAAAGTTGGAGGGAGGAGATCCACTGGATAACCGTTAGGAGACAGATGGTAGCCTCCAGTCAAGGCCGTCCAGCGTATTCTTTAACGTGCACACGGGACGATTCGCCTGCGCACGGAACTGCGGCTTAACGTCGCATCACGACGGACGGTGGTTTTTCCAAGACCAGCATTGTCCTCTTTTCTCACCGAGGGCAGAACGGGGGTAAGGGGAGAAAATTCTCAAAGCAGGGACAGTTGGTACTCGAATACATCTCCCCTTTCTAAATTTATTTCTAGATCTGTCCTGATTGTAGTTTGACATTCAACTTCTTAACCCGAAATAAAACATTAAATGATGCAACAAACAACAATATGAGCAAAGGAATTAAAAGAGTCCGTTTTAATTAAGAGCCAATGAAAATGCACAGAAGAGGAGAAAAGTCGTCTCTCCCCTACGCTTAATCTTGAATCCTACACAGAGACCAATCTCAATGAAAACAGCCAAGATATTCCTGAACAGAACAATAACAACAACAGACAAGTCTCTCGTGTTATTTGCATAATGGTTTATTACTAATATTAAAAGCGGTTAATAATGCAAATGACGTCCACACACAGTGCAACTTTAGAGTGTTAGATAGAGAGTTGATTGTATGGAAATAATAAAAGTGGAGGTTTACGGTCTGTTGGCTTCCTGAGACGCGCAAACATTGTGTCGAGCAGATAAAGTGTATCTGGAGCTCGTAAATTACTCGCGAAACGTCCCCATTAACACATGTTTCGTGTCACTTCCGCCGCAATGTGCTTCCTGCTTAGAACAGTGGCAGAAGTGAAAAAGGGAACCGATTAAAATGTATTTCACCACTAACATGAGTTTTTACTACTAGTGTAACAAAACCAAATGTATAAAGCGCTTCGGTTATGTATTATAACGGATTAGGTACGTGTCACGTTGGGGCGGGGGTGGCTCAGTCGGTAGCGCGCCAGGCTCGTAATCTGTAGTTTCCAGGTTCGAGTCCCAGCTGAGTCAGCGTTGAGATTTATCTCCGCAAAATTCCCCGCCCTGCCCACGGTCAGTAGGGGACACCGATGGGCTTGGAAAGGCCGCCGTCCGTCGGATGGGACGTTAAGCCGTGGCCCAGTGTGCGGGAGAGCCATACCCTGTGCACGTTAAAGAACACGCTGGATGGCCTTGACGGGAGGCTACCATCTGTCTCCCAACAGCTGTTCCAGTGGGTCCCCTCCCCCAACCTTCTCTGAGCCTTCGGGGTCCATGTGACCTGGCCATTTAGCCCATGGTGTGCAAAAAAGTGCCGCTCAGAGGTAAAACAACCCAACGTGTCACGTTACTCGGGAAGCAAAAATAGAGTTAAAATGAAATACATATACCCCAGGAGTTTTTGGGATCATTTCCTGCTAAAAAAGATGCTGTTGCATTACACTACTTTTGTAGAAAATACCAAGACCCAGATAATGAATATATTATAAAATATATAACGAAACACAGGTCACAATTCAATCCTGTGTATATTACACACACATTATAAAATACCAAGACCCAGATAATGAATATATTATAAAATACATAACGAATTAAAACCTGAAATGCAACTGTCATTCTCAGAGCACAATTCCATTGCTTTATTCACTTACAACCGACCATGCTTTTCCACCATAAAACACATTCATCAGGAGTTGGATCAGAGAACGAAAGTTTGCCATTGACACAAGAGACAGCACTTGGTTCCCAGAGAGCAAAGCAATTTCCTCGAGTCTACAGCAGACTATCGCATTGACCTCTTGGGTCATTTTTATGAGTCTTTTGACCCGTGGATCAACAGCCATCCATCATCGCCAAGGGACAATAAATACCTGTACGGAAGAGAGCACATTGATTCTTGACGTATGACATCACTGGAGATGCTGTTGTGCCACGACGCTGTCTGTCATCACAATCGACCCAGGGCTCAGCGGAGGATGATGCAAAGGCTTTGTCTCCGTCTAAGGCAATCGCTGCTTCTGCTGACGCGGAAAATCTTAGACGAGATGACAAACAAGAGGACCTACGTTTCCTATTGCAGTTTGAGATGCGGGAATTTGGTAGGATGCTGCAAGTTTAGTTTTCCGGGTTGCTTGGTTGTTTTACCTATGAGCGACATTTCTTTGCGCACAGTGGGTTAAATGGCCAGGTCACAAGGACCCCAAGTGTTCAGAGACGGTTGGGGAAGGTGATCCGCTGCAGTTCGAGATGGGGGAATTAGGTAGGTTGCGAGAAAGTTTAGTTTTCGGAGTTGCTTGGTTGATTTGCCTCTGAGCGACATTTCTTTGCGCACAGTGGGTTAAATGGCCAGGTCATAAGGACCCAAAGTGCTCAGAGACGGTTGGGGAAGGATGATCCGCTGCAGTTCGAGATGGGGGAATTAGATAGGTTGCGAAAAAGTTTAGTTTTTGGAGTTGCTTGGTTGTTTTGCTTCTGAGTGACATTTCTTTGCGCACAGTGGGTTAAATGGCCAGGTCACAAGGACCCCAAGTGTTCAGAGACGGTTGGGGAAGGATGATCCGCTGCAGTTCGAGATGGGGGAATTAAGTAGGTTGCGAGAAAGTTTAGTTTTCGGAGTTGCTTGGTTGATTTGCCTCTGAACGACATTTCTTTGCGCACAGTGGGTTAAATGACCAGGTCACAAGGACCCCAAGTGCTCAGAGACGGTTGGGGAAGGATGATCCGCTGCAGTTCGAGATGGGGGAATTAAGTAGGTTGCGAGAAAATTTAGTTTTCGGAGTTGCTTGGTTGTTTTGCTTCTGAGTGACATTTCTTTGCGCACAGTGGGTTAAATGGCCAGGTCATAAGGACCCCAAGTGTTCAGAGACGGTTGGGGAAGGATGATCCGCTGCAGTTCGAGATGGGGGAATTAGGTAGGTTGCGAGAAAGTTTAGTTTTCGGAGTTGCTTGGTTGATTTTCCTCTGAGCGACATTTCTTTGCGCACAGTGGGTTAAATGGCCAGGTCATAAGGACCCAAAGTGCTCAGAGACGGTTGGGGAAGGATGATCCGCTGCAGTTCGAGATGGGGGAATTAGATAGGATGCGAAAAAGTTTAGTTTTTGGAGTTGCTTGGTTGTTTTGCTTCTGAGTGACATTTCTTTGCGCACAGTGGGTTAAATGGCCAGGTCACAAGGACCCCAAGTGTTCAGAGACGGTTGGGGAAGGATGATCCGCTGCAGTTCGAGATGGGGGAATTAAGTAGGTTGCGAGAAAGTTTAGTTTTCGGAGTTGCTTGGTTGATTTGCCTCTGAACGACGTTTCTTTGCGCACAGTGGGTTAAATGACCAGGTCACAAGGACCCCAAGTGCTCAGAGACGGTTGGGGAAGGATGATCCGCTGCAGTTCGAGATGGGGGAATTAAGTAGGTTGCGAGAAAATTTAGTTTTCGGAGTTGCTTGGTTGTTTTGCTTCTGAGTGACATTTCTTTGCGCACAGTGGGTTAAATGGCCAGGTCACAAGGACCCCAAGTGTTCAGAGACGGTTGGGGAAGGATGATCCGCTGCAGTTCGAGATGGGGGAATTAGATAGGTTGCGAGAAAGTTTAGTTTTTGGAGTTGCTTGGTTGTTTTGCTTCTGAGTGACATTTCTTTGCGCACAGTGGGTTAAATGGCCAGGTCACAAGGACCCCAAGTGTTCAGAGACGGTTGGGGAAGGATGATCCGCTGCAGTTCGAGATGGGGGAATTAGATAGGTTGCGAAAAAGTTTAGTTTTTGGAGTTGCTTGGTTGTTTTGCTTCTGAGTGACATTTCTTTGCGCACAGTGGGTTAAATGGCCAGGTCACAAGGACCCCAAGTGTTCAGAGACGGTTGGGGAAGGATGATCCGCTGCAGTTCGAGATGGGGGAATTAAGTAGGTTGCGAGGAAGTTTAGTTTTCGGAGTTGCTTGGTTGTTTTGCTTCTGAGCGACATTTCTTTGCGCACAGTGGGCAAAGTGTCAGGCAGTGAACAGACGGTTGGGGAAAGATGATCCGCTGGGAGAAGAGATGAAAGCTTCCTCTCAAACCATCCAATGGCTGCGAGAGTTGGCTGAGGCGGTAGCGCGCCAGGATCTGAGCGTACAGTTTCCAAGGTCGAATCTCACTTGTGCCTTGCTATCCGTCAGAAAAAAAACACTGATGGGTTTGGAAAGACTGCCGTCCGTTGGATAGGACGCTAAGCCGTGGGTCCTTGTGCAGAAAAGCCATACGCTGTGCACGTTAAAGAATACATTGGATAGCATTGACGGGAGAATTCCAGGGGTCCCTTAACAATTACCCAATGGATTCCCTTCGCCCAATATTTCTGATCTCTTGGCGACCTCTTGGCGATCGTGTCTTTTTTACCAGGACTTTTTTTACTAGACTGGAGGAAGATGAAAAAGAAATGTACTGTAAAATAAATGTACTTAACTCACTGTGAGGAAAAAAAGTGCTGCCCAGAGGTAAAACAACTCATGACCATTCAGCCTGTTCTTTTTAACGTTCACATGGTATAGCTTTCCTTCACACAGGGTCACTGCTTAACGTCCCATCTGTCGGACGGCAAGCTTAACGAAATCCAATTTAGTTCCCTTTGTTGCCGAGGGCAGAAGGGAACTAAAAAGGCGGGGGGGGGGGGGTAAGCGTTAGCGGAGGTGGAATGCATATTACGAGTCTGGCGCACTCTCGACTGAGTCACATCTCTTTGCTAACTCCGCAAAATTCCTCGCCCTGCCCACGGTCAGTAGGGACACCGATGAGCTTGGAAAGGCCGCCGTCCGTCGGATGGGACGTTAAGCCGTGGCCACGTGTGCGGGAGAGCCATACCCTGTGCACATTAAAGAACACGCTGGATGGCCTTTACGGGAGACTACCATCTGTCTCCCAACAGCTGTTCCAGTGGGTCCCCTCCCCCAACCTTCTCTGAACCTTCGGGGTCCATGTGACCTGGCCATTTAGCCCATGGTGTGCAAAAATGTGCCGCTCCGAGGTAAAACAACCAAACAACCCAAGTCTTTTCTAATTTCGGGATGCCATTCGTGCAATTTTTATTTCATATAGGCGGCAAACCCTCGGCAAGAAAAGGGAGATTAATGGGCTTGAGAAGATCTTTACGTTAAACCGTGGTTAGGTGTGCAGAAAAAAGTCATATGTTGTGTACGAAGATGGTTGGATCCTTCTGTAATGCTGCAGACTCACAAAACAATTTTCTGAGGTTTCGAATCCAGGTTTGTTTCGTTTTATCATGCTGAAAAGGACCGAAGCCTGATAAGTAAGCTATTTGGTGCAATATTCACAGAATTCATCAAACTTCCAGAAATATTCATAAACGAATAGATAATTAAGGCACTTAGTAATTAATTTCTTGGCCTTAAATTATTTTTTTAAATGTAACAAAAATCTTTAAACTTAAGCATCATATAAAATTAATTTACCCATAAATTTTCTTTAAAAAAGCAACATAAATTAAAATTCACCTAACAGTTCTGAACCAAAAGCGGGGATGGGTTGTTTAACCTCTGAGCGGCACTTTTTTGCACACCATGGGCTAAATTGCCAGGTCACATGGACCCCGAAGGCTCAGAGAAGGTTGGGGGAGGGGACCCACTGGAACAGCTGTTGGGAGACAGATGGTAGCCTCCCGTCAAGGCCATCCAGCGTGTTCCTTAACGTGCACAGGGTATGGCTCTCCAGCAAACGGAGCCACTGCTTAACGTCATATCCGACGGACGGCGGACTTTCCAAGCCTATCGGTGGGGAATTTTGAGGAGATAAATCTCAACGCTGACCCAGCTGGGACTCGAACCTGGGAACTACAGATTACGAGTCTGGCGCGCTGCCGACTGAGCACCCCCGCCCCCAAAGGCGGGGAAAAAATCAATTAAGAAGCTGTGCGCGATACAAAGTTAAAAGTTTCAAGACGCTACTCGCCTCAATTACAATACGGAAACAAATTACAGATGAAAATAACTTAAAGGCAATCGAGCTTATAGATTATTACATCAGTTTTCTTTAATATTTAAGATAACATTTTCTTCCTTCTTTCTCCATTAGGGGCGGGGGTGGCTTAGTCGGTAGCGCGCCAGGCTCGTAATCTGTAGTTCCCAGGTTCGAGTCCCTGCTGGGTCAGCGTTGAGATTTATCTCCACAAAATTCCCCGCCCTGCCCACGGTCAGTAGGGGACACCGATGGGCTTGGAAAGGCCGCCGTCCGTCGGATGGGACGTTAAGCCGTGGCCCCGTGTGCGGGAGAGCCATACCCTGTGCACGTTAAAGAACACGCTGGATGGCCTTGACGGGAGGCTACCATCTGTCTCCCAACAGCTGTTCCAGTGGGTCCCCTCCCCCAACCTTCTCTGAGCCTTCGGGGTCCATGTGATCGGGCCATTTAGCACATGGTGTGCAAAAAAGTGCCGCTCAGAGGTAAAACAACCCAATTTTCTCCATTAAAGAATAAAATGAGATAAAAATTCGATGTAATAAGATCAAGATATTTTAATAAGATTTCATACCCTGTTTAAATTGCTTATTTAAATATATATTTGTTTCCATAAAGAGCAAAATTCAATCGTGTCTTTTTCTATTAAAGAAGAAAGCTAGAGTAAATATTTTTAAGCCGTGTCTAGATTTTATTAGTAAATTTGATTTTCGGAGTGTTAATAGTGATATGAGGAAATAACATACTTTTCTCTTTAAAGGATTCTGTTAAGTAGACTAGCAAATTAGTAGTGTGTTCCAAACACATATTTACCTTCGATAAATTTCACGTTAATATTTTTTTTATTTCGCTTCGATGCTTTTTTTTTTTATTTACAAATTCTCGTTTTCAAGAGGGAAAAATCTTATCATTTTCAACATTTATCACCTTCTAACGCTGAAAATTGAAACCAGTGGAAAACTGGAAAAATATAAATGGTAATATTTTTAATTAGTATCTATCGAAAACATTTTTTGTCTCATTTGTGTCTTAAAAGGTTTTTTTTTTTGGTTTTTCATTCCTCTTGACGTAAATGGTGAATTACTTCACTTAATGTAAACCACTACACTCTATTTCATATAAGAACATGTATGAATAGATAGATATAAGAAAAATATAAATTTATTTCGATAATATCATAAGGAAGACTGGCAACTGAAAAAAATCTTGCTTACGTGGGGCTGGGTTGACTCAGTCTGTAGCGTGCCAGGCTCGTAATTTGAAGTTCCCAGGTTCGAGTCCACTTGAACCAGCTCTGATATTTATCTCCGAAAACCTCCCTGCCCACGGTCAGAAGGGCACACCGATGGGCTTGGAAAGACCGCCGTCCGTAGGATGGGACGTTAAGCCGTGGCCCCGTGTGCAGGAGAATCATACCCCATGCACGTCAAAGAGCACGCTGGATGGCCTTGACGAGAGGCTACCATCTGTGTTCCAACAGCTGTCCAGTGGGTCCCCTCTCCCAACCTTCTAGAGCCTTTGGGGTCCTTGTGACCTACTATTTACCACATTGTATGCAAATAAAGTGCCGCTCAGAGGTAAAACAATCCAACAACAAGATTGTTGCTTACGAAAAATGAATAAACATTCAATGGTTTGAATTCGTAAGTCGTAAAGAAGACTGAATATATTTTTCATTTCACTAGTGATCTTAAAAGATGTATATATTATTATTTTTAGTAAGGTGTAATACCTTTAAAAGACATCGCTGCACATTGGTAGAGAAGCCCTGGTATGTAGAAAGTGTAGTTCCCAGCTTCGAGTCCCAGCTGGGTCAGCGTTCAGATTTATCTCCGCAAAATTCCCCGCCTTGCCCAAGGTCAGTAGGGGACACCGATGGGCTTGGAAAGGCCGCCGTCCGTCGGATGGACGTTAAGCCGTGGTCCCATGTGCGAGAGAACCATACCCTGTGTACGTTAAAGAACACGCTGATTGGCCTTGACGGGAGGCTACCATCTGTCTCCCAACAGCTGTTCCAGTGGGTCCCCTCCCCCAACCTTCTCTGAGCCTTCGGGGTCCATGTGACCTGGCCATTTAGCCCATGGTGTGCAAAAAAGTGCCGCTCATAGGTAAAACAGCCCAACCCAACCTCCTACGCAAGATTGCCTACATGGGTTGTGTTCGCTTTGCCCTGTTACTATTTAAACGCCGTCGCCTCTTCGATTTTAAGGTCTATATCTTCCCAGGCTTTTGTTCGCCATTAATTCACCAAGTGTCACACGGCTGATACTGCGGACGTTGTTCAGATATGAAACCTTAATTTATGAACTCTCCGTGAACCTTCAACTCGTCGGGGTAGGTGGTTTCGGTTGGAATCTTTTTAACTGTGTGCGACATATTTTGGTACAAAATACAAAATGGGTTAAGTGTCCAAGTCACAAAAGCTCAGAGTTCGTCAGAAAGTATTTTCCGCAATGTCACACTTTTTTTTACCATAAGGTCATCTCCAGAATGTCACACTTCTTTTTACCATAAGGTCATCTCTGGAATGTCACACTTTTTTACCCTACGATCATCTTCGGAATGTCACACTTTTTTACCCTAAGATCATCTTCAGAATGTCACACTTTTTTACCATAAGGTCATCTCCAGAATGTCACACTTTTTTTACCATAAGGTCATCTCAGAAATATCACGCTTTTTTTTACCATAAAGTCGCTCCGAAATGTCACACTTTTACTCTAAGGTCAACTCTTGGATGTCACACTTTTTTTAACTATAAGTTCATCTGAATGTCACAATGTTTTACTATAAGGTAATCTTCTGGAATGTCACATTTTTTTTTACCATAAGGTCATCTCTGGAATGTCACACTTTTTTTACCCTAAGATCATCTTCGGAATGTCACACTTTTTTACCATAAGGCCGTCTCCAAAATGTCACATTTTTTTTACCATAAGGTCATCTCCAAAATGTGACCCTTTTTTTTACCATAAGGTCATCTCCAAAATGTCACCCTTTTTTTTACCATAAGGTCATCTCAGAAATATCACGCTTTTTTTTTACCATAAAGTCGCTCCGAAATGTCACACTTTTACTCTAAGGTCAACTTTTCAATGTCACACTTTTACTCTAAGGTCAACTCTTTAATGTCACACTTTTTTTTAACTATAAGTTCATCTGAATGTCACAGTGTTTTACTATAAGGTAATCTTCTGGAATGTCACACTTTTTTACCCTAAGACCATCTTCGGAATGTCACACTTTTTTACCATAAGGTCATCTCCAAAATGTCACACTTTTTTTACCATAAGGTCATCTCAGAAATATCACCCCTTTTTACCATAACGTCGTTCCGAAATGTCACACTTTTACTCTAAGGTCAACTTTTCAATGTCACACTTTTACTCTAAGGTCAACTTTTCAATGTCACACTTTTACTCTAAGGTCAACTCTTGAATGTCACACTTTTTTAACTATAAGTTCATCTCCTGAATGTCACAATATTTTACCATAAGGTAATCTTCCGGAATGTCACACTTTTTTTTACCATAAGGTCATCTCCAGAATGTCACTTTTTTTACCATAAGGTCATCTCTGGAATGTCACACTTTTTTACCCTAAGATCATCTTCGGTTGTCACACTTTTTTACCATAAGGTCATCTCAGAAATATCACGCTTTTTTTTACCATAAAGTCGCTCCGAAATGTCACACTTTTACTCTAAGGTCAACTTTTCAATGTCACACTTTTATTCTAAGGTCAACTCTTGAATGTCACACTTTTTTAACTATAAGTTCATCTCCTGAATGTCACAATGTTTTACCATAAGGTAATCTCCCGGAATGTCACACTTTTTTTACCATAAGGTCGTCACTATTTTTTACCATAAGGTCATCTCTAGAATGCCACACTTTTTTACCCTACGATCATCTTCGGAATGTCACACTTTTTACCATAAGATCATCTCCAGAATGTCACACCTTTTTTACCATAAGGTCATCTCAGAAATATCACGCTTTTTTTTACCATAAAGTCGCTCCGAAATGTCACACTTTTACTCTAAAGGTAAACTCTTGAATGGCACACTTTTTTTTAACTATAAGTTCATCTCCTGAATGTCACAATGTTTTACTATAAGGTAATCTTCTGGAATGTCACACTTTTTTTTTACCATAAGGTCATCTCTGGAATGTCACATTTTTTTACCCTAAGGTCATCTTCGGAATGTCACACTTTTTTATCATAAGGTCATCTCCAAAATGTCACACTTTTTTTACCATAAGGTCATCTCTAAAATGTCACACTTTTTTTTTACCATAAGGTCATCTCAGAAATATCACACTTTTTTTACCATAAAGTCGCTCCGAAATGTCACACTTTTACTCTAAGGTCAACTTTTGAATGTCACACTTTTACTCTAAGGTCAACTCTTGAATGTCACACTTTTTTAACTATAAGTTCATCTCCTGAATGTCACAATATTTTACCATAAGGTAATCTTCCGGAATGTCACACTTTTTTTTACCATAAGGTCATCTCCAGAATGTCACTTTTTTTACCATAAGGTCATCTCTGGAATGTCACACTTTTTTTTTACCATAAGGTCATCTCAGAAATATCACACTTTTTTTTACCATAAAGTCGCTCCGAAATGTCACACTTTTACTCTAAGGTCAACTTTTGAATGTCACACTTTTACTCTAAGGTCAACTCTTGAATGTCACACTTTTTTAACTATAAGTTCATCTCCTGAATGTCACAATATTTTACCATAAGGTAATCTTCCGGAATGTCACACTTTTTTTTACCATAAGGTCATCTCCAGAATGTCACTTTTTTTACCATAAGGTCATCTCTAAAATGTCACACTTTTTTTTTACCATAAGGTCATCTCAGAAATATCACACTTTTTTTTACCATAAAGTCGCTCCGAAATGTCACACTTTTACTCTAAGGTCAACTTTTGAATGTCACACTTTTACTCTAAGGTCAACTCTTGAATGTCACACTTTTTTAACTATAAGTTCATCTCCTGAATGTCACAATATTTTACCATAAGGTAATCTTCCGGAATGTCACACTTTTTTTTACCATAAGGTCATCTCCAGAATGTCACACTTTTTTACCCTAAGATCATCTTCGGAATGTCACACTTTTTTACCATAAGGTCATCTCCAGAATGTCACACCTTTTTTACCATAAGGTCATCTTAGAAATATCACGCTTTTTTTACTATAAGTTCGTCTCCTGAATGTCACAATGTTTTACTATAAGGTAATCTTCTGGAATGTCACACTTTTTTTTTACCATAAGGTCATCTCTGGAATGTCACATTTTTTTACCCTAAGGTCATCTTCGGAATGTCACACTTTTTTATCATAAGGTCATCTCCAAAATGTCACACTTTTTTACCATAAGGTCATCTGCAAAATATCACACTCTTTTTTACCATAAGGTCATCTCAGAAATATCATGTTTTTTTTTTACTATAAAGTCGCTCCGAAATGTCACACTTTTACTCTAAGGTCAACTTTTGAATGTCACACTTTTACTCTAAGGTCAACTCTTGAATGTCACACTTTTTTAACTATAAGTTCATCTCCTGAATGTCACAATATTTTACCATAAGGTAATCTTCCGGAATGTCACACTTTTTTTTACCATAAGGTCATCTCCAGAATGTCACTTTTTTTACCATAAGGTCATCTCTGGAATGTCACACTTTTTTTTTACCATAAGGTCATCTCAGAAATATCACACTTTTTTTTACCATAAAGTCGCTCCGAAATGTCACACTTTTACTCTAAGGTCAACTTTTGAATGTCACACTTTTACTCTAAGGTCAACTCTTGAATGTCACACTTTTTTAACTATAAGTTCATCTCCTGAATGTCACAATATTTTACCATAAGGTAATCTTCCGGAATGTCACACTTTTTTTTACCATAAGGTCATCTCCAGAATGTCACTTTTTTACCATAAGGTCATCTCTGGAATGTCACACTTTTTCACCCTAAGATCATCTTTGGAATGTCACACTTTTTTACCATAAGGTCATCTCAGAAATATCACGCTTTTTTTACCATAAAGTCGCTCCGAAATGTCACACTTTACTCTAAGGTCAACTTTTGAATGTCACACTTTTACTCTAAGGTCAACTGTTGAATGTCACACTTTTTTAACTATAAGTTCATCTCCTGAATATCACAATGTTTTACCATAAGGTAATCTTCCGGAATGTCACACTTTTATTACCATAACATCATCTCCGGAATGTCACACTTTTTTACCATAAGGTCAACTCCGGAATGTTACACTTTTTTTTACCAAAAGGTCATCTCCGAACTATTGCACTGTCTTATCATAAAGCGATCTCCGGAATATCACACTTTTTTCATCGTTTTTATCATAAGCCGAGTGGTTAGCGCGCTTGGCTATTGATCTAAGGGACCTGGGTTCGATCCCCGGGTAAGGCATGGCTGTTTGTGTCGTTTTTCTGGAGGGCCTGCCATCCTCTCAGACCTTCTACTATGGCATATAAACTGACAGGCTCCTGTCAGACCTCTGTGGCAAGCAGCTGCTTGAGGGGGTATTTATTTTTATTTTATTTATCATAAGGACATCTCCGAAATATCACACTTTTATATTTTTTATCACAAGACCATCTCGTGATAACTAGATTGCCTAATAACTTTATTTTTATAACTATACACAACTTTAACAGATTTAACTAGCAATCATTTTATATTACACAAACCACAACTTGTCAGTAGTCTCTCGTAAAATCCTTACAAGGTCACAATCCTCGTTTTCCAAACTCCACGCTACTCGTCTTATTTTGGGGCGGGGGTGGCTCAGTCGGTAGCGCGCCAGGCTCGTAATCTGTAGTTCCCAGGTTCGAGTCCCAGCTGTGTCAGCGTTGAGATTTATCTCCACAAAAATTCCCCGCCCTGCCCGCTGTCAGTAGGGGACACCGATGGGCTTGGAAAGGCCGCCGTCCGTCGGATGGGATGTTAAGCCGTGGCCCCGTGTGTGGGAGAGACATACCCTGTGCACGTTAAAGAACACGCTGGATGGCCTTGACGGGAGGCTACCATCTGTCTCCCAATAGCTGGTCCAGTGGGTTCCCTCCCCCAACCTTCTCTGAGCCTTCGGGGTCCATGTGACCTGGCCATTTAGCCCATGGTGTACAAAAAAGTGCCTCTCAGATGTAAAAACAACCCAACTCGTCTTATTAAGAAAGCATATCCTCGTCGAAAAGAAAAAAACCCTCCATGACATGAATCGCAGGTGACATAAAAAGCGAGCGATGATGAGATGCAGCTCTTTCGGTAATGGACCTTCATCATTAACATTCAAAAGTGCGTCCTCTAGATAGCCCGGTGACTCTGCGACGACGAACAGAAGGACGCGTTGTTGTGAGTTGCATAAAACATCAGCGACGTGTTCGATGTCAGCGATGACCTTCTGTTGACATCTGGGGTTGGCAGAAATGACATCTTTCTTTTCGGGAAAAGGATCAATGGATGTCATTTCTAATTTGCTTCGCTGATAATCTCTTCCTTTGAGGCACCGAGAATCGACGCCGCTGCGATCGTCTTCAATCGCTGCATTCGCTTCAAGAAGTTAAACCTGACATTTAAGGTTTGTTGTCTTTTTTAATTCTTAAAATTTCCAAAGTCATTTTTTTTTAATTACGCTTCGATCGCCTTCACTTCAATTTCTGTTTCCTATTATTAGGTTGGGTTGGGTTGTTTTACCTCTGAGCGGCAATTTTTTGCACACCATGGGCTAAATGGCCAGGTCACATGGACCCCGAAGGCTCAGAGAAGGTTGGGGAAGGGGACCCACTGGAACAGCTGTTGGGAGACAGATGGTAGCCTCCCGTCAAGGCCATCCAGCGTGTTCTTTAACGTGCACAGTGTATGGCTCTCCCGCACACAGGTTGTTTTACCTCTGAGGGGCACTTTTTTGCACACCATGGGCTAAATGGCCAGGTCACATGGACCCAGAAGGCTCAGAGAAGGTTGGGGGAGGGAACCCACTGGAACAGCTGTTGGGAGACAGATGGTAGCCTCCCGTCAAGGCCATCCAGCGCGTTCTTTAACGTGCACAGGGTATGGCTCTCCTGTAAACGCGGCCACGGCTTAACGTCTCATCCGACGGACGGTGGCCTTTTCAAGCCCATCGGTGTCCCCTATTGACCGTGGGCAGGGCGGGGAATTTTGCAGAGATAAATCTCAACGCTGACCCAGCTGGGATTCGAACCTGGGAACTACAGATTACAAGCCTGGCACGCTACAGAGTGAGCCCCCCCCCCCCTCCGGCCCCAGAATGCACCGGGACAGAACCTTAGTTATTGCATAAAATACTCTAACCCCTGCCCTCTCTTCACTTTAGACATCCCTGTCCAATACCCTACATATTTTTATGCTCAAAGTAATTAAAAATGTTGATTGATAAATGTAAAATATAAGCAATTAAAATTCTACATCTACATGTTTATTACGAAAAGGAACAGGAGGAAAAATTTAAAAATGATTTTGTAGTAAAGCTGCCCCTGCCTGATCTAATTATGTGGTTCCTAACATGGGACTTTTTTTCTTTTGTGGGGGAGTATAGGAATCAGGTTTTCGGTAGAAATAGATTAAAAAGAATAGTTTTTAGATAATGAAAGATTAGGCTGTTTTTGGCAGCAAATACGTTAGAAAGTCGTGGCTATATTATCAAACAGATTCAGATCTTCGGAAGCGGGAGAGCAAACCCCCCCCACCCTTCAGAATGTTTAGAAAGGGTAATGGAGGGAAAAAAATATTAAACTTGTGCATATTTCACGCATTTTCGAGAATTTTTTTAAAGATCTCTAAAACTGAGGAGGACATATATAATGGAAATGCAGTATCTTGCCGCCACCCACATCTTCTCTCGATCCCCCTTATTTTTACGTCCGGACTGGATATCAAAATATTCGTAAATTTTATACACGGTTAATATTAGTTCAACTTGCTTTATACGGGAAAAAATAATTTAAATCCGTGGAGATTTATGTCTTTAGGAGGAATAAAGGGGTTGTTAGAAAGAGTAAAGGGCGTTTTAGGAAGTAAAGGGAGCGTTAGAAAGAATAAAGGGGGGTGTTAGAAAGGGTGAAGGGTGAGTTAGAAAGATAAATGATGAATTAGAAAGCAAAGAGGCGTTAGAAAGAGTAAGAGGGCGTTAGAAAGGGTGAAGGATGAGCAATAAAGAGTAAATAGTGAGTTTGAAAGTAAAGAGGGTGTTAGAAAGGATAAAAAGGGCTTTAGAAAAAGTAAAGACCGAGACAGAAAACAAAGAGGGCGTTAGAAAGGGTAAAGAGAGCGTTAGAAAGGGTGAAGGGTGAGTTAGACAGGGTAAATGGTGAGTTAGAAAGTAAGAAGGCGTTAGAAAGAGTAAAGGGCGAGTTAGTAAGTAAAGGGAGCGTTAGAAAGAATAAAGGGGTGTTAGAATGGGTGAAGGGTGAGTTATAAAGAGCAAAGGTGAGTTAGAAAGTAAAGAGAGCATTAGAGAGAGTAAAGGGGTGTTAGAAAGGGTGAAGGTGAGTTAGAAAGATAAATGATGAGTTAGAAAGCAAAGAGGCGTTAGAAAGAGTAAGAGGGCGTTAGAAAGGGTGAAGGATGAGCAATAAAGAGTAAAGAGTGAGTTTGAAAGTAAAGAGGGTGTTAGAAAGGATAAAAAGGGAGTTAGAAAGAGTAAAGAAGACGTTAGAAAGGGTGAAGGGTGAATCAGAAAGTAAAGAGAGTCTTAGAAAGAGCAAAAGGGCCGTTAGAAAGAGCAAAAGGGCCGTTAGAAAGAGTAAAAGAGGCGTTAGGAAGGCCGAAGGGGGCGCTGTGCTCAAACAGGTTGCGAACCACTGATCTAAGTGAATGACTTGAGAATTTAATTATATCAAAGCTGTTAAATGTATCAAAGAAAAGAGGCCATCGTCCCTCTGTGGAAAGCATTCGCTGCAAAATTCTTATCGCTGCGGCAGAAATGCTTTCAGATAAAACTAATGACAAAACACCGAAACCAAGACAAAATTTAATCTTCTTAGCAGGAGTTATTTTTATGAGCGTCCTAAAGGTAACGCAAAAATCAACAAATTCTGTTTCTTTCTGTTATCGTTATGAATAAGTGCCCATTAATTTTCTTCATCATGGCTTTGATTAAGTCACTGCGTCAAACTTTAGCTTTAAAATTGATTATTCTCATGACTAAGATTAATTGGACCACTTAATGAAACATTTTTTTATCCTCTCTAATGATAACGAGGAAAACGTCTAGTTTCAAATGGAAGCACTTAAGTAGAAAAAGATGAGCCAAAATAAGTATGCCTGAGTAACCTTTAAAGTTTCCCCCGAGAGAAGTTTTTCAGTTTTCGAACTAGGAAAAGTAACTCAACAACGTTAATACTTTTTTTTTGTCGGCTTCGAACGGTGTAGAAATTTTATCAAATGCTTTAAGATTAATTTCCAAAATGAACTAAAGTTTTGTTGTTACAATAATAGAATCTCTCAGACATGCACTTGGGAGTTGGGTTGTTTTACCTCTGAGCGGCACTTTTTTGCACACCATGGGCTAAATGGCCAGGTCACAAGGACCCCGAAGGCTCAGAGAAGGTTGGGGGAGGGACCCACTGTGTGTCACGTGACACGAAGGTTGCCAGATCACTAATTTCTAAAAAAAAATCGTTGCCAGATATTTTTCTGAATTCTGTAATCAACCATAGTGTTCGGATACTTTTTTGAGCGACTGTACATTTACAATGACTATTCCAAAGTATAATGCTTAAAGCCACTAAGAGAGGATGATTGTCTACTTTCCGGTAGCTCAGTGGTCAGAACACCTGACGTGTTATCAGGAGATCGTGGATTCAGATCCCATCTGGCTAATGACAATTTTTCATCTCTATTATTCTAAAGTTTTGTTGTTTGAATCAAAGCCGATGCTAATGGGGGGATATTTTTATTTGAATTTGCTTTGAATCTGGTTGTTTTACATCTGAGAAGCATCTTTATGCAATAGACTATACAGACAGATTACGAGTATACGAAAGGTTCACAGTAGGGAACATTAACCCCCCCCCCCCTCGGGGCAGGGTTGGCTCAGTCGGTAGCGCACCAGGCTCGTAATCTGAAGTTCCTAGGTTCGAGTCCCAGCTGGGTCAGCGTTGAGATTTATCTCCCCAAAATTTCCCCGCCCTGCCGACGGTCAGTAGGGGACACCGATGGGCTTGGAAAGGCCGCCGTCCGTCGGATGGGACGTTAAGTCGTGGCCCCGTGTGCGGGAGAGAGTCATACCCTGTGCACGTTAAAGAACATGCTGGATGGCCTTGACGGGAGGCTACCATCTGTCTCCCAACAGCTGTTCCAGTGGGTCCCCTCCCCCAACCTTCTCTGAGCCTTCGGGGTCCTTGTGGCCTGGCCATTTAATCCATGGTGTGCAAAAAAGTGCCGCTCAGAGGTAAAACAACCCAACGTTAAAGAACACGCTGGATGGCCTTGACGGGAGGCTACCATCTGTCTCCCAACAGCTGTTCCAGTGGGTCCCCTCCCCCAACCTTCTCTGAGCCTTCGGGGTCCTTGTGGCCTAGCCATTTAGCCCATGGTGTGCAAAAAAGTGCCTCTCAGAGGTAAAACAATCCAATCCCCCCCCCCTCCCTTTTGGAAAACTGTTAGGAGACAGATAGAGGCTTCTCCTTAAGGCTTCCAGCTTGTTCTTAAATGTTTACAGAGTATGGCTCTCCTGAATTTCGTGTCGCTGCAGCAAGGGGACGAAGAAATATGTGCAGATAAAACTAACGCCGAACACAGAAACCAAAACAAAATTAAATATTCTTAGCACGAGTTATTGTTATGAACGTCCTAAAGCTAACATAAATTCAATAAACTATTTTCTTTTCTGCCGCGCGTAGATAGGCCACCTTTTTGCCACTACTAATAAGACATTAAGCCACGGCTTGATGTCCTATCAGACGGACGGTATCCTTTCCAAACCCATCGGTGTCTCTTTTTTGACCAAAGGCAGAACAGGAGTTAGCGGTTGATCTTTATTTCGTTAATTAGAGTTTGGCAAAAAATAGGGGATAATCTGAAAATTTGCACAACTCATATATTTAGTTTTGGATTGGATTGTTTTACCTCTGAGCGGCACTTTTTTGCCCACCATGGGCTAAATGGCCAGGTCACATGGACCCCGAAGGCTCAGAGAAGGTTGGGGGAGGAGACCCACTGGAACAGCTGTTGGGAGACAGATGGTAGCCTCCCGTCAAGGCCATCCAGCGTGTTCTTTAACGTACACAGGGTAGGCTCTCTCCCGTACACGGGACCACGGCTTAACGTCCCATCCGACGGACGGCGGCCTTTCCAAGCCCATCGGTGTCCCCTACTGACCGTGGGCAGGGCGGAGAATTTTGCGGAGATAAATCTCAACGCTGACCCAGCTGGGACTCGAACCTGGGAACTACAGATTACGAGCCTGGCGCGCTACCGACTGAGCCACCCGGCCCCTATTTTTTTTTTTTTTTATATTTAATGTAAAAAAATACTCATTTATTTTGAACGGAATGAAATAAATATCTCAATTAATAACTCCTTACACGTGGCTGATTAACTTGGTCTCTCGTTACAAATTGGTGCAATGAAAAGGATAAATCTAAAGGTTTTTTCCTCTCAGAGAAGACCATTCTCAATGGAGAAATACAAAAAAAAAGTTAACATCAATGATAGGTTTTCCATTTCCATTCATTCTATTTAAAGGCACTCTATTACTTTGGAGGAATTTATTGTAGAATGCACAACGTCATATATATATTATTGTTGTGACCACCCCCGTGTATATTTAGGGCGGTACAAACACTTAGGCGGTGATGCGTTACTTGCCGCCAAATCCAAGGCAAATTCCCGGACCCACAACCAAATTAACAGACATTTGCAATAATGAGAACTGAGATAATTTTACAGTTAACAAAAACACAACATTTATTAACAAAATTTACTGCGACATTTCACACATAACTAGTTCCCACTTTTGGGACAAGTTCAACAGCGCCTCTGGCACGGCCCTTTTCAGTCAAGGGAAACTTTATGGTGGTGGAGATCAGTTCATTAAAAGTCCACGATGAAGGAGCTACTTGCTCGCGACTCTAATAGTCCTTAACAGTTATGAAGGTCCCACTCGGGACAACGTGACGGCAGTTCACAGAAACACATTCAGGTGGAAAAGCGAAACCAGATTCAATAAATGTTCCCTCTACCTTATCAAGTTAGACGTCTCTAGGAAAGACATCGCTCAGCTGTTCACCGCTGGCAAGCTGAAGGCACGGGCTGTGTAGCGCTCTCTCCGCACATTCATTGTTCACACTTCAGGACTCCGCGGGGCGGGGGTGGCTCAGTCGGTAGCGCGCCAGGCTCATAATCTGTAGTTCCCAGGTTCGAGTCCCAGCTAGGTCAGAATTGAGATTTATCTCCGCAAAATTCTCCGCCCTGCCCACGGTCAGTAGGGGACACCGATGGGCGTGGAAAGGCCGCTGTCCGTCGGATGCGACGTTAAGCCGTGCCCCGTGTGCGGGAGAGCCATACCCTGTGCACGTTAAAGAACACGCTGGATGGCCTTGACGGGAGGCTACCATCTGTCTCCCAACAGCTGTTCTAGTGGGTCACCTCCCCCAACCTTCTCTGAGCCTTCGGGGTCCATGTGACCTGGCCATTTAGCCCATGGTGTGCAAAAAAGTGTCGCTCAGAGGTAAAACAACCCAACGTTAAAGAACATGCTGGATGGCCTTGACGGGAGACTACCATCTGTCTCCCAACAGCTGTTCCAGTGGGTCCCCTCCCCCAACTTTCTCTGAGCCTTCGGGGTCCATGTGACCTGGCCCATGGTGTGCAAAAAAGTGCCGCTCAGAGGTTAAACAACCCAACCTAACTCGGGACTCTGCTCACTGAAGAGGATCATTGCTGTCGACCACAGCCCGGACGAGGAGAAGAGACTGAACTTTTTAAAATATTTTTCTTGTTCCTTTTCGCTGGGCCCCTCGTGGAGGTCGCCTTGCTGACCCGGCGTGGACGATGCCCATTGGTCGGGCTGGCCGAGGTGCGAAACATGCACCCTAGCTGTTGTTTTGCTGTTTTCCACGCCGAGTCACGTAACTCCAGTTCTGATACCTGAGGGGATCAACGGATCCATCGCGAATGGCAAAGGCAGTGGCAAAGGCTTTCCTCAGCAAGAGCTGAACGCAGAAAAAGTCACCATATGGAGGTCAGTCCAAAATGTCACTATTAAAATGGAAGGCGATGTTTGCGGCCAGTCCTCCCATTCATAAAGTCTTGTCCACGGGATAAAATTACGTGGGCATGACATTATTCTGTTTTCCACATTCTGCATTTTGAGTCCAGTGTTCTCTGTCTCTCAAAGAAGTATCCGAACGCTATAGTTGATTATAGAAGTCAGAAAAAATATCTGCAACGATTTTTTTAGAAATCAGTGATCTGGCAACCTTCGTGTTTACAGAATTCAGAAAAAATATCTGGCAACGTTTTTTTTTTAGAAATCAGCTCACGATTCATTTTCATTCAATTCTGATTCGATTTCATTCAATCAGATCGCTGATTTCGATCCAATATGGGATGGTTCGTAAACTGCGTAACACCTCGAGGTATGCATTAGACTCTGTATTATACGGGGAATACAGCGTAGCGATAAAATATATATTTATTTCTGTAATTAGAATATTTCCATTTTTACGATGACAGTTGGGTTGTTTTACCTCTGAGCGGCACTTTTTTGCACACCATGGGCTAAATGGCCATTTCACATGGACCCCGAAGGCTCGGAGAAGGTTGGGGCAGGGAACCCACTGGAATAGCTGTTGGGAGACAGATGGTAGCCTCCCGTCAAGGCCATCCAGCGTGTTCTTTAACGTGCACAGGGTATGGCTCTCCCGTACACGGGGCCACGGCTTAACGTCCCATCCGATGGACGGCGGCCTTTCCAAGCCCATCGGTGTCCCCTATTGACCGTTGGCAGGGCGGGGAATTTTTGCGGAGATAAATTTCAACGCTGACCCAGCTGGGACTCGAACCTGGAAACTACAGATTACGAGCCTGGCGCGCTACCGACTGAGCCACCCCCGCCCTACGATTACAGTAATCAGCCAACTGATTACATTGTCAGTTATAATTAACTCCTATTAAATTGAATGAAGCTTGCTTAAAGTGAAGATCCTTAAAAAAGGGAAGTGTTACACAAAGAGGGATGCGGTTAAGGATTATGTGATGTTACAAAGTGGGTAAATTTAAACTCGGCTGAAGCAGGCATTATAGAATTTATGAAAACTCCTGTTTTAAATTCTTTGTTTAAATTTAAGTGTTTTGAAATTTACTGCGTTAATAGTGGCTCGTTATGGAATAAAATGTGAAAGTTTATTTTCTACAATGAGAATAACTTTATTTGTATTTGTTACCTGTAGCACTTATGTGTTAAAATATGCTATAAGAATTTTTTTTCTACAATTTAAAACAGCACGAATAGAATACGCTTCAAACTTCCTGGAAAGAATGAACACGACAGAAATCCAAAAGCAAACCATGCGGGACTACAAAATGTTACATTTGACATTCGAGGAAATCCAATGTTTACCATCAGTAGAGAGCGCTGACGTGCCCTGTCACATTGGTTACCAACGGCTCGTACATAATAGTTTCCGTTTCTCGAATAATTTTGACAGTGTGACGCGATTTCAATTGAAAGCGTCGAAACTCATTGGAAGGCAAATTTATTTCTTGGAATTTTGAAGTTAGTTCGTTGCTTAAACAAAGGAACGACATCGGGTTCCTCAGAGTTATGAATAATTAATGATTATTGCAGCGGGAACGAAAATTAAATTTTTTCGCCAAAACATTCCTAAATGTAAAAACCAAACGTCGGTATCCATTCGAATTGGTGCTGAATTAAATAGCTGGAACTAAAAACAAATTGTGAAGTCAGTCGAAATAAGAATGAATGGAGCTTTCTGCAATTATTGAACGATACATTTTCATAAAACTTTGCTCAAATGTCGCGATAAAAAAAACATTTTTTATTTAAATATCAAACAAATGCAGTTTAATGTTTGGTTTGAAAATCAATGATACTTATAATTGAAAAGAAACGAAATAAAATTAAGGAAAGTAATTTATGATTCAGTCTGTGGAATAAACAGAAATTTGTCGACAAATATCAGAGCATCAAACATCAGAAGTTTTATCTCCTCGTAATGGTTAGTTTTAATATTCTTAAGTTACTTGGGTAAAATAATTATTACGTAAATATTTCCCAAATGCCTTCTAAAATATAATGATGCAAGCAAGGTTATTTATTCAAGTTAGGATGTTTTAAGACACAAAATGCAATATGTACGTTCTTCGATAACATTTTTAAAACCGAATTTTTGTTTCCTGCGTTCTCATTATTTTCGCTCAAATGATATTTCGAAAGTTTCAGAAATTTACCATCGTTTACAATAATTGATTTGCAAAGCACATCAAAATGGCATCAAAACGGAATATGCATCAAATAAATGTTAATCAGCCAAAGATTATAACAAAGGCTTAGCTTGATCGTCGCATTCATCACATATTTTGATATATCCATCCATCCCAGACGTTCAAATCAAAAAAGGAAAATTGAACAAATTGCCGTATTTCAAATCAAATAAAATGCACGGATATATAGATAAGTGATTCAAAATTCGCGCAACCTATATTAGAAAATAAAAAAAATAAATACCCCCTCAAGCAGCTGCTTGCCACAGAGGTCTGACAGGAGCCTGTCAGTTTATATGCCAGAGTAGAATGTCTGAGAGGATGGCAGGACCTCAGCAGAAAAACGACACGAACATCCATGCCTTATTCGGGGCTCGAACCCAGGTCCCGTAGATCAGTAGCCACTTATTCTCAATTGTCGGTTACCAATTATTAACAAAGGGTTGCAATAGATATTTAAAGTGTTTGTTAATAATTCTCTTCTTGAATCCTTAAGTTTTTCCTCAATAGATGTTGAAAGTGTCCTCCCTCTTCTTGAATCCTTAAGTTTTTTCTGCAATAGATGTTGAAAGTGTCCTCCCTCTTCTTGAATCCTTAAGTTTTTTCTGCAATAGATATTGAAAGTGTCCTCCCTCTTCTTCAATCCTTAAGTTTTTTCTGCAATAGATGTTGAAAGTGTCCTCCCTCTTCTTGAATCCTTAAGTTTTTTCTGCAATAGATGTTGAAAGTGTCCTCTCTCTTCTTGAATCCTCTAGTTTTTTCCCACTTAATAGAGAAGGCCGACCAGTATGTTTCTTATGTTGAAAGTGTCCTCCCTCTTCTTAAATCCTTAAGTTTTTTCTGCAATAGATATTGAAAGTTTCCTCCCTCTTCTTCAATCCTTAAGTTTTTTCTGCAATAGATGTTGAAAGTGTCCTTCCTCTTCTTGAATCCTTAAGTTTTTTCTGCAGTAGATGTTGAAAGTGTCCTCCCTCTTCTTCAATCCTTAAGTTTTTTCTGAAATAGATATTGAAAGTGTCCTCCCTCTTCTTCAATCCTTAAGTTTTTTCTGCAATAGATGTTGAAAGTGTCCTCCCTCTTCTGGAATCCTTAAGTTTTTTCTGCAATAGTTGTTGAAAGTGTCCTCCCTCTTCTTGAATCCTTAAGTTTTTTCGGCAATAGATGTTGAAAGTGTCCTCCCTCTTCTTGAATCCTTAAGATTTTTCTGCAATAGATGTTGAAAGTGTCCTCCCTCTTCTTGAATCCTTACTTTTTTTCTGCAATAGATGTTGAAAGTTTCCTCCCTCTTCTTCAATCCTTAAGTTTTTTCTGCAATAGATGTTGAAAGTGTCCTCCCTCTTCTTGAATCCTTAAGATTTTTCTGCAATAGATGTTGAAAGTGTCCTCCCTCTTCTTGAATCCTTACTTTTTTTCTGCAATAGTTGTTGAAAGTTTCCTCCCTCTTCTTCAATCCTTAAGTTTTTTCTGCAATAGATGTTGAAAGTGTCCTCCCTCTTCTTGAATCCTTACTTTTTTTCTGCAATAGATGTTGAAAGTTTCCTCCCTCTTCTTGAATCCTTATGTTTTTTCTGCAACAGATTTCGAAAGTGTCCTCCCTCTTCTGGAATCCTTAAGTTTTTTCTGCAATAGTTGTTGAAAGTGTCCTCCCTCTTCTTGAATCCTTAAGTTTTTTCCGCAATAGATGTTGAAAGTGTCCTCCCCCTTCTTGAATCCTCAAGTTTTTTCTGCAATAGATGTTGAAAGTGTCCTCCCTCTTCTTGAATCCTTAAGTTTTTTCTGCAATAGATGTTGAAAGTATCCTCTCTCTTCTTGAATCCTCTAGTTTTTTCCTACTTAATAGAGAAGGCCGACCAGTATGTTTCTTATCATTATACGCTTCCAGTGTCTTCGCGGAATCGCGCAATTAAAAGTGACATTGTAGACTTCTTGGATGCCGGAGAATCAGTAAACTGTTCATTCAAGTCAGCTTGAACAGTTAAAAATGATTTGGTTGTTAAATAATGTCGACTATGTATACATGTTCGGTCTGGGAAAACTTCATTATGGAGCAACTAGTACAATACACGCCACCAACAAAGAACTGACAGCGGTGAGAACTAAACAGTGTTGCATATGTCAATGGCTGCAGGGTTGCCATCATTAGAATCACTATTTAATTCAATTCAGTTGGCGCGAAATAATAAGCGTTTATGTTTGGGTTTGCGCGAATTTTGAATCAGTCTCTATAGGACGCTCCCCCCCCCTTTTTTTAATCTACCCCCAGAATTTTTTCAAAAAAACTTTTTAACGTATTTAAGTGTTTAATGTTTGTTTTGGATGACATATTTTTGACAAACTCAAGAACCCTCTCCCCATTATAAAACATTGGATTCGCACCCGATATCTCACTGCTTTTTAAATATAAACTATAAAAAAGTTAATTACAGTGCTTTTCAAACCAGTGCGTGACATATTCCCCATAATCCAGATTCAGTTTTCTTTCAACATAAATATCAAGCATTAATTACATTATTAATTTAAATTATTAATTTTATTGAAAAAACTCATTAACGTATATACATCTGTGGCAAAGTCCACAAGAGAAGACGAACTCGCTAGTAGACAACTTATATAATCAGAATTCAAATTTTCCTGCTTGTAGATAATTTTATGCAAAATATGCACTCAGTGAATACAGTCGCTCAAAAAATTATCCGAACACTATGGTTGATTACAGAATTCAGAAAAAATATTTCCAACGATTTTTTTTTTAGAAATTAGTGATATGGCAACCTTCGTGTCACGTGACACGAAGGTTGTGAAATCACTAATTTCAAAAAAAAAATCGTTGCCAGATATTTTTTCTGAATTCTGTAATCAACCATAGTGTTCGGACACGTTTTTGAGCGACTGTACAGCTAGGATTTATCATTAACACATCAAAGGTTAATGTTAGAAATTCGTGGTGAATTCCAGTGGCAATGCCCCCTTTAAGATTCTCATAAACAGAAAAAGAAAGAAAAAATAGATAAACTACGCATATTGAAACGTTTTGACGTAAAAATAAAAGTATTTTCATAACTTTAATAAGTTTATTATAACATAAATTTTACATAGATAGATAGATAGATAGATTTATTCTCAGAATCTATAGTTACATTTACTTTCACATGTTTTTACATTACAATTAAAATTATAACGAAATATATACAATCTTGCATATTCTATATACACAAATTTACAGCATTACATCTTATAATATTCTTCCGTACATTCATATAATATTCTTCGAATTTCCCTGTTATATATTACCTGGGTTCGAGCCCCGGGTAAGGCATGGAATGTATGTGTCCTTTTTCTGCTGAGGTCCTGCCATCCTCTCAGATCTTCTACTCTGGCATATAAACTGACAGGCTCCTGTCAGACCTCTGTGGCAAGCAGCTGCTTGAGGGAGTAGTTATTTATTATTTTTTTATTTATATTACCCTATATAAAAAATAGAAACACCAGTTTGGCAGACGAGTAGAGCTAGGAGTGCATAAGAATCCGCATTTCATAATTACTGCACTGGTCGTCACATCGCACAGCAAAACTCCAAGTTCCATATTCAGCAAGCATAAATATATCTCATGGAAGCAACATAATTAGGCGCTTTGTAAAAATGCATTATGTTTCTCACTCTTTTCGCTAACTGCTAAAAGCAGCGAGGGAGAGACTGTTTGCTCTGTTATTGGTATCAATTAGCGTTACTGAAGATGCAAGCTGCATCAATCGTTCGTCGATTGTAGGAGTAATCATTTGCGCTATCTTTGGGACAACGAGATGTAATCCTTCTTTTTCCTTTACTTTTCTATGTCCTGCTTTCACATTATGGGTTGGGTTGTTTTACCTCTGAGCGGCACTTTTTTGCACACCATGGGCTAAATGGCCAGGTCACATGGACCCCGAAGGCTCAGAGAAGGTTGGGGGAGGGGACTCACTGAAACAGCTGTTGGGAGACAGATGGTAGCATCCCGTCAAGGCCATCCAGCGTGTTCTTTAACGTTGGGTTGTTTTACCTCTGAGCGGCACTTTTTTGCACACCATGGATTAAATGGCCAGGTCACATGGACCCCGAAGGCTCAGAGCAGGTTGGGGGAAGGGACCCACTAGAACAGCTGTTGGGAGACAGATGGTAGCCTCCCGTCAAGGCCATCCAGCGTGTTCTTTAACGTGCACAGGGTATGGCTCTCCCGCACACGGGGCCACGGCTTAACGTCCCATCCGACGGACGTCGGCCTTTCCAAATCCATCGGTGTCCCCTACTGACAATGGGCAGGGCGGGGGAAGTTTTGCGGAGATAAATCTCAACTCTGACCCAGCTGGGACTCGAACCTGGGAACTACAGATTACGAGCCTGGCGCGCTACCGACTGAGCCACCCCCGATCCTTTTCACATTATGAATTATGTACCAATATTTTATGTAGCATTGCTGTGCGGACGAACATAATCATACCCCTTTAACGTTCAGATACCTTTAAGCCTGACTGCTCCCATTGAACATTTACTAAGTGATTTGTAACTTCTTCACTATACCTTAAGAAAAAATACCCACTTCACCAATCAAACGAATTAAACCTGGTTATAAAAAATCTCTCTTATTTTCGAATCGGGTAAATAGTGTCTATTCTATGGCCATTTGTGTAAGTCTTGTGTTATCGCCCTTGCCTGACGATGCGTAAACGAACAAGAAGAAGCGTTGTGATATGAGCAACGTGCTCATATGACAACGAGTCTCCGCCTCCCTTAGCACTAACAGTGAAGTACTTTTTGACTCAAAATCAAATCACAACGGTGTAACACCCAACTTATTGAAAAGGGATCCAGTTTGAGGACGACGGGAACGTAAAGAGGCTTGAGTCCTATTTTTGCACATCGCATTGCACATCTTTAAGCTGTTCTTCGGTTCTAAGAGAGAAAAACAGTTCTTATAAGACAAACGAAACAGAGAGGAAAAATAACTATCGATAGTTTTTTTCTTTTTCGCCATTCCCTAAAGATTACAGTCTTGTAGGAAAGAGATTTTCTTTCCCATTCAGCTCTGAGGAACCAAAGCAGGAATGAGAAAGAAGGGTCTTGTCCTTACCACTGACCTCAGGTGCATTTCATGACGTCTTTTAGGGCGTAAGGGAAGACTGAATTGTGTCTCACCTGTTTGAAACACGTCAAATCCGAGGAGGATAAAACTTCGACCAAACCTTTCTGGATGGAAAATGCAGATTAGAAGCGAAGGCGTTGTCATAGCAACTGTCGATGCTGCAACAGTTTCACTCACAAGAGATGTAAACAGATTTCGGAATCTTTACTGAGGTGCTATTTGTATTTTGTTATCCTACTACCTACAAAACAGATGTTCTAAAATTTCATTCTCGGCTTTGTATGTTCTGTGCGTTGGAAGTCGTTTCTTATTTATTTAAAAGGAACTGAGTTGTTTTTTGCATTATTCACGAAACAAGCGCAAAGTAAATATTAATCTTTCACGGAAATAAAGTAGAATATATGGTCGTAGCACAACAAGTTTCTTACAGTTAATTTTTGTTGATTTGGAATTTTAAGCGCTCGGAGTGGCATTATTTCCTTAACAACAATCAGGAAAAGTTTGGAGGAATATTATTTCCTTCGAAAGAAGTAATGTCACTAAAAACTTTTCCTGATAACAACCAGGAAAAGTTTGGAGTGACATTACGTTTTTAACAACAATAAAAAAAAAACATTTGGAGGAACATTATTTACTTAAAAACAATCAGAAAATGTGTGGAGTGACATTATTTACTTAACAACAATCAGAAAAAGCTTGGAGCGACATTATCTCATTAACAACAATCATAAAACGTTTGGAGTGACATTATTCTTTTAACAAAAGCAACAATCATAAACACTAATCTGTGGATGAAATATATAGGAGAAAACATAACAATATCTCAAAAACACATGCGTTTCGAATTGTGTCGTTAAGGCATTGCGAATTGTGATGAATTTAATTCATCATAATTCGTAATGATGAGATGATTATGAGATGAATATAATTCATCTTAGACTGAAGATTACTTTTCCAAATTTAAGTATAGTTTGGCATTAAAAATACCGGTGAGAGAAGATTCATTATTTGTTGGTTGTTAGAAGTCGCTTTGTCGATTTTCGTTGTCTTTTCGGATTTAAAAAGCAGATTTGATTCGTCTTCGAAATTGAGACGTAATTTCTAGGAAAACAAATTAGTCAGAACAAGATATTCTCCTGGTTTAGGCAAGATGTTGATGCCACAGTTTTGAAGCCTTTCTGAATCAAATGGAGACAAGAAAGTCATTAGACATTCAGCGAACTATGCTCACCTTCTGAACCAAATGGAGACAAGAAAGTCATTAGACATTCAGCGAACTATGCTCACCTTCTGAATCAAATGGAGACAAGAAAGTCATTAGACATTCAGCGAACTATGCTCACCTTCTGAACCAAATGGAGACAAGAAAGTCATTAGACATTCAGCGAACTATGCTCGCCTTCTGAACCAAATGGAGACAAGAAAGTCATTAGACATTCAGCGAACTATGCTCACCTTCTGAACCAAATGGAGACAAGAAAGTCATTAGACATTCAGCGAACTATGCTCACCTTCTGAATCAAATGGAGACAAGAAAGTCATTAGACATTCAGCGAACTATGCTCACCTTCTGAACCAAATGGAGACAAGAAAGTCATTAGACATTCAGCGAACTATGCTCACCTTCTGAACCAAATGGAGACAAGAAAGTCATTAGACATTCAGCGAACTATGCTCACCTTCTGAACCAAATGGAGACAAGAAAGTCATTAGACATTCAGCGAACTATGCTCACCTCTCACTTTCTCTCCTTTTGTTTCGGGGGCGGGGGCGGCTCAGTCGGTAGCGCGCCAGGCTCGTAATCTGTAGTTACCAGGTTCGAGTCCCAGTTGGGTCAGCGTTGAGATTTATCTCCGAAAAATTTCCCGCCCTGCCCACGGTCAGTAGGGGACACCGATGGGCTTGGAAATGCCGCCGTCCTTCGGATGGGACGTAAAGCAGTTGCACTATGTAAGGGAGAGCCATACCCTGTGCACGATAAAAAAAACACGATGAATTACCTTGACGGGAGGCTACCATCTGTCTCCTAACATCTGTTCCAGTGGGTCCCCTCCCCCAACCTTCTCTGAGCCTTCGAGGTCCATGTGACCTGACCATTTAGCCCATGGTGTGCAAAAAAGTGCCGCTCAGAGGTAAAACAACCCAACCCTCCTTTTGCTTATCACTTTTGGTCAATCTCTGTGTATATGATTTTGCAACTAATCCCGATCCTCAAACCTTCAAAGAACCCTAAAAGCTTCCCTTTTTACAAAATTTGTTTAAAAAAAAAAATCACAAATCCATTCGAGGATTAATTTAAAACAAACAAACGCCAAATACCAAAAGATTCATCATAATTGATCAACAATTTTTTTTTTACTCTCTTAACAAAGATTGCTTTGGTTGTGTTTCGTTTGAGCAGACAGAAATACTAGCCTTAAACAACTCTTAAAAGCTTCTGTTTAAAACAGTGCGCAATAGCACACTGTTTTAAACTAGAATATTCCTATTACATACAAACATCGTATTTTTACTCTCCGTCTTTGAAATGATCCTTGCCTACAGAGACTCAATGTTCTTTTTTTGCGAAAAAACGAAAATGTTTATTTTAGACTTTTGAACATGATTATTAACCCTTCTATATCCGACGAATAGAGATGCAAATGCCCAATTAACATGGTTCGAATTTCTCGCAAAAGAGGACATTGTGGCAGATCTTAACGAACGCGTTGCGAAATTCTCTTTATGCATATTCATTTCCGGTTTCCTTAGCTGAGGGATTCACTGACAGATCATTAATTCTGTTTACGCTATTCTCGTTTTTTGCAATGTGAAGTTAAAGAAATCTGCTCTCTCCTCCCGATGGACTGGAAGCATAAATTACACCTACGCGGTATTGGGAATCATCTTTCATCTCTGAATTTTCGACGATTACGATTGTTCACTTTTGTGAGCACCATCGTACAGCAAAGAAATGATTTGAGTTCGGTTGTTTTACCTCTGAGCTGAACGTTTTTGCACACCATGGACTAAATGACTAGGTCACAAGGACCCCAAAGGCTCAGAGAAGGTTGGGACCCACTGGAACAGCTGTTGGGAGACAGATGGTAGCCTCCCGTCAAGGCCATACAGCGTGTTCTTTAACGTGCACCACGGCTTAACGTCCCATCCGACGGACGGCGGCCTATTCCAAGCCCATCGGTGTCCCCTACTGACCGTGGGCAGGGCGGGGAATTTTGCGGAGATAAATCTCAACGCTGATCCAGCTGGGACTCGAACCTGGGAACTACAGATTACGAGCCTGGCGCGCTACCGACTGAGCCACCTTCGCCCCAAAAAAGAAATGACCCACCTTCTCAATATACCAGGAAATGATTCTCCTTACAATATAATTCTCAATATACTAAATAGCTCAAAAGTAATTGAGCTGTTTTTCTTCTGAGGTGTATTTTTTTCTACACAATGGGTTAAATGGCCAGGTTACAAACACCCCAACGACTCGGGGAGGGGGGAACCACTGGATAGCTGTTAGGAGACAGATGGTAACCTCCCGTCAAGACCGTCATCGCTTTCTTTAACGTGAAACAGGGTATGACTCTCTTGCGCACGGGAGCCACGGCTTAGCGTCCCATCTGACGGACGACGGTCTTTCCAAGCCCAGTGATGTCCTCTTTCACACCGAGGGCAGAGTGGAAGGTTAGCGGAAATAAATCTCAACGCTAACACGGTTGGGATTCGAACCTAGGAACTGCAGATTACGAGTCTGGCGCTATGCAGGTTGATGTAGCCCCGTTCCCTAAAGGAATTGAGATATGATAGCTAATGTGAAAGAGAACAGTGAGATGGAGATGCCACCTTAGTGGAATTTAAAATTGCCTTGTATTTTGATTGTGCCTTTCATCTTAGATCTGAATGAGATGAATGTGCGTTGATCAATTCAACCATTTTTGAGAGCTTATAATTAGAATTTTGCGCGGATGCAGATATCTCCGGATAAAACTGCGGAAATGCGGATATCCGCATTTGAAAGCTCTAGGCGCATAAACAATTTACCTGATCGCGGATAAAACTGCGGATTTGGGTTGGATTGAGCGGAACATTTTTTGCACACCATCGGCTAAATGACCAGGTCACATGGACCCCGAAGGCTCAGAGAAGGTTTGGGGAGGGGACCCACTGCAACAGCTGTTGGGAGACAGATGGTAGCCTCCTATCAAGGCCATGCAGTGTGTTCTTCAACTTGCACAGGGTATGGCTCATAGGCCCACGGCTTAACCTTCCCATCGGACGAACAGCGGCCTTTCCAAGCCCATCGGTGTCCCTACTGACCGTGGGCAGAGAGTTTTTGCGGAGATAAATCTCAACGTTGACCCAGCTGGGACTCGAACCTGGGATCTGCAGATTACGAGTCTAGCGCGCTACCGAGTGAGCTACCCCCGACCCTAAAACTGCGGATAAAAATATTGATGTTAACGCGAATGGCGGATAAAAGTCTCGCATTTGATAAGATATGCAGAAACATGACGAAATATTATTTCATTATTGATGCTGACATGAGTGAAAAAAAACTACTTGAGATAATGTTAAAATAAACCCAATTTGCAAATTCAATGATAATATTCACTCTAAAAAATAGAAAATAAAAAATCCATTGGGACAAAACCACAAGTTAAAAAAAATATTCTATATGAAAGACGCGATTTTTTTGCAGACAAAGCAGAATATAAATTCAAGAAATTACTGGGATGTTACGTGTAGAAAACGTGAATTAAATATCAGGCGAATGAAATTTTCAGTCGAGGAGATCACGAAGTTTTAAAGGAGAGTTACTGGATAATGAAAAACAGTGTCTTCCCTAATTGCCGATAACCTGCATTTGAAAGAGCAAATTCTGGAGAATTGGCAAAATTAGAATTAAGTAAATTTTTGTCTAAATTTAGCAAGAATATTTTTTATGAACAAAAGGCTTTTTATTTCTCATAGTATATTTTTTCTGTTATCGATTAGTCATAATAAACCAATTAGACCGATTTACTCGCAAACGTATATCGGACTTAAAGCATTTGCAAAATCTCGACGGTTATTAAGTAGGCAATATAAGGATGAGACCTTGAGAATGCGGATGAGACCTTGAGAATGCGGATGAGACCTTGAGAATGCGTTTGAGATCTTGTGGATGCGGATGAGACCTTGAAGATGCGAATGAGACCTTGTGGATGCGGATGAGACCTTGAGAATGCGTTTGAGACCTTGTAAATGCGGATGAAACCTTGAGAATGCGGATGAGACCTTTAGAATGCGTTTGAGACCTTGTAAATGCGGATGAAACCTTGAGAATGCGGATGAGACCTTTAGAATGCGGATAAAACCTTGAGGATGCGGATAAGACCTTGAAGATGCGGATGAGACCTTGAGGATGCGGATGAGACCTCGAGAATGCGTTTGAGACCTTGTGGATGCGGATGAGACCTTTAGAATGAGGATAAAACCTTGAGGATGCGGACGAGACCTTGAGGATGCAGATGAGACCTTGAGGATGTGGATGAGACTTGTGGATGCAGATGAGACCTTTTGGATGCAGATGAGACCTTGTGGATGCGGATGAGACCTTGTGGATGCGGATGAGACCTTGAGAATGTGTTTGAGACCTAGTGGATGGGGATGAGACCTTTAGAATGCGGATGAGACCTTGAGAATGCGGATGAGACCTTTAGAATGCGGATGAAACCTTGAGAATGCGGATGAGACCTTGAGGATGCGGATGAGACCTCGAGAATGCGTTTGAGACTTTGTGGATGCGGATGAGACCTTTAGAATGCGGATAAAACCTTAAGGATGCGGATGAGACCTTGAGGATGCAGATGAGACCTTGAGAATGCGTTTGAGACCTTGTGGATGCGGACGAGATCTTGAATATGCGGATGAGAACTTTTGGTTGCAGATGAGACCTTTTAGTTGCGGATGAGACCTTGAAGATGCGGATGATACCTTGAGGATGTGGATGAGACCTTGTGGATGCAGATGAGACCTTGTGGATGCAGATGAGACTTTGTGGATGCAGATGAGACCTTGTGGATGCGGATGAGACCTTGTGGATGCGGATGAGACCTTGAGAATGTGTTTGAGACCTTGTGGATGTGGATGAGACCTTCAGAATGCGTTTGAGACCTTGAGAATGCGTTTGAGACCTTGTGGATGCGGATGAGACCTTTAGAATGCGGCTAAAACCTTGAGAATACGGATGAAACCTTGAGGATGCGGATAAGACCTCGAGGATGCTGATGAGACCTTGAGAATGCCTTTAAGACCTTGTGGATGCGGATGAGATCTTGAATATGCGGATGAGACCTTGTGGATGCGGATGAAACCTTGAAGATGCGTTTGAGACCTTGTGGATGCGGATGAAACCTTGAAGATGCAGATGAGACCTTGAGAATGCGGATGAGACCTTGTGGATGCGGATGAGACCTTGAAGATGCAGTTGAGACCTTGTGGATGTGGATGAGACCTTGAGAATGTGTTTGAGATCTTGAGGATGCGGATGAGACCTTCAGAATGCGGATAAGACCTTGAGGATGCGGATGAGACTTTTAGAATGCGGATAAGACCCTGAGAATGCGGATGAGACCTTGAGGATGCGGATGAGACATTGAAGATGCGGATAAGACCTCGAGGATGCGGATAAGACCTCGAGAATGCGGGTGCCGATAGGAATTTTGCTATCACCGCAGTGTTTTATTTTAATAGTTTAAAATAACAAGGATAAAAAAATGTTTCGCAGTGTGCATTTCTTTAAATGGATGGGTGCAAACGTTTTTAAACAACCACCCTTTTTTTAAATATTAACGTGATGTTACCCATCAAATATTTTTAGTATTTATATTGTGTTCGTGTAATAAGGGCTTTATTATTTTGAAATATTTAATTTAAATTTTCCGCGACTCCCAGAATTATTTGCGCAACCCCCAATTTGCTCATCACTGATATATATGATTCTATCAGATTATTATTTTTGTCTGACTGGTCTTGAGTTGAGTAATTAATTATAGAAAGATTATTATTATTTAGTATTATTTAGTATATAATACTAACTACTAAGTTAGTATTATTTAGTAGTTATGCTGGATGGAAAATTGTAACCTAAACGTGAATCCCGACTCGAAGAACAAGAAGGATTATATTAAGTTCCTATTAAACAATGGAACTAAACCATTTATATCAAATCCACACATTTTACCTGCCCTCCGTTAGAAAGGGAACACGGTTCGACTTCAAAAGGCTGCCGTCCTTCGGATGGGACGTTAAGCCGTGTCCCATGTGCGTAAGAGTCATACTCCGGATATTTTAAAGGACACGCTGGATGGCCTTGACGGGAGACTTCTATTTGGATCATAATAGCTGTCTAGTGGATCTCTTTCTTCATCCTTCTCTGGGGTTTTAAAGAATTTGTGACTTGGTAATTTAGCCCGTTGTATGCAAAACAATGAGCTCTGAGGGAAACAACCCACCTTTAACCCATAAACAAGTTTTCAGAGACCCTGTACAGTCGCTCAAAAAAGTATCCGAACACTGTGGGTGATTACGGAATTCAGAAAAAATACCTGGCAACGATTGTTTTTAGAAATTAGTGATCTGGCAACCTTCGTGTCACGTGACACGAAGGTTGCCAGATCACTAATTTCTACAAAAAAAAATCGTTGCCGGATATTTTTTCTGAATTCTTTAATCAACCATAGTGTTCGGATACTTTTTTGAGCGACTGTACATTGCCCAGAGTTGAGAGTTATCTCCACAAAATTCACCGTCCTTCTCACGATCAGTAGGAGACACAAATGGGTTTGGAAAGGTAGCCGTCCGTCAGATAGGACCTTAAGACTTGGTCCTGTGTTCGACAGAGCCCATATACTGTGCACGTCAAAGAACAAGCTGTAAGAGTTTTGATGGAAGGCTACCATCTTTCTCCCAACAGCTATCCAGTGGGTCCCCTCCCCCAACCATCTCTGAGCCTTCGGGGTCCTTGTGACCTGGCCATTTAGACCACTGTGTGTGGGGCGGGTGGGGCTCAGTCGGTAGCGCGCCAGGCTCGTAATCTGTAGTTCCCAGGTTCGAGTCCCAGCTGGGTCAGCGTTGAGATTTATCTCCGCAAAATTCCCCGCCCTGCCCACGGTCAGTAGGGGACACCGATGGGCTTGGAAAGGCCGTCGTCCGTCGGATGGGACGTTAAGCCGTGGCCCCGTGTGCTGGAGAGCCATATCCTGTGCACGTTAAAGAACACGCTGGATGGCCTTGACGGGAGGCTACCATCTGTCTCCCAACAGCTGTTCCACTGGGTCCCCTCCCCCAACCTTCTCTGAGCCTTCGGGGTCCATGTGACCTGGCCATTTAGCCCATGGTGTGCAAAAAAGTGCCGCTCAAAGGTAAAACAACCCAACCCACTGTGTGTAAAAAAGTGCCGATAAGAGGTAAAACAACCCAACAATATTGTCCAGAATTGAAACCAAAAGTGGATGCGTTTTGGGTCTAGTAATTGTATGCTCGAATATTAAAATGTCTACAGATTCCTTCATCATAATTAAACCAACATTCTCTTTACTTTTATCCCCGCTATTATTTAAATTAGCTCAAGAGAAAAGAGCATATATTTCGTAGCTGAAGCTTAATAACCTAATTTCCGAAACTTTGTTTGCACTTTTCTTCGCATAGACTTATCAGCTAGACTGTCAATGAAGGAACGGAAAAAAAATTTCGCTGATAACGAAGCTTGAGTTGGGATAAAGTTATCTGGAGGTTAATACGTCAACAGGTCTCTGCCGGATAAAGGAGACAGGTTTAGGAGCTATTTCAGGAAACAAGATGATGGATGAATCACTGGAGCATCCACTCCAGTCTCAGCTGGATAACTAATAAATCTTCAGTAGCCGCGCGAGAGGATTTTCTGAAAATGCTATCCGTACTTCAAGCGATATGAGGAGAGTTATGACTACAGGGTTGGGTTGTTTTACCTCTGAGCGGCACTTTTTTGCACACCATGGGCTAAATGGCCAGGTCACATGGACCCCGTAGGCTCAGAGAAGGTTGGGGGAGGGGACACTGGAACAGCTGTTGGAAGACATATGGTAGCCTCCCGTCAAGGCCATCCAGCGTGTTCTTTAACGTGCACACGGTATGGCTCTCCCGCACACGGGGTCACTGCTTAACGTCCCATTCGGCGGACGGCGGCCTTTTCAAGCTCCTCGGTGTCCCCTACTGACCGAGGGCAGGGCGGGGAATTTTGCGGAGATAAATCTCAATGCTGACCCAGCTGGGACTCGAACCTGGGAACTACATATTACGAGCCTGGCGCGCTACCGACTGAGCCACCCCCGCCCCACAGGATAATGCGGTAGAATCGCTCTTAAGAAATATTGCAAGTCAGATGAATGAAAGGTTCATTTTTTTTTTTCAGATTTTTTCCTCTTGATTAACATGATCCATCAGCCATTAAGAGCCATAGAGAGAACATTCGGAAGTTGTTTCATAACAATGGATGTTTAATAAGCTCACCGGACAAAAAATGAGTCATCTTCCGCCTTAAGAGGGTTATATCCGTTGGACAGCAACAGAGGGCGCACCAGTAATAAACGGGTACTACAAATAGCTGTGCCGTGCGCTACGGGGTTCATACAGTGACAAGAAGTGATTGTGTGCCACGTGTGTGTTAGCCGCTCCGTGAAACATGGGGCGCGCCAAAGATGGGAATGTGTGGTAAAAAGGTGTTATTGCGTTTGGCCGAGCCAAAGGGCATAGTGTACAAGAAGTTGCTGCCTTTGCAGTTGTGTCGAAACGTACTGTCCAAAGGGTCTTCCAACAGTGGAGTACATCACAGTCCACTGCTAATCGTCGCTAGAACTACGGCAGAAAGACTGCGCTAGAACTACGGCAGAAAGAGGGACCGCCGTAGAGTGTCACGCACTGTTAGGGCAAACCACTTTGCAACGAGGCAGGAATTGCTCCATTCAGTCAATGCAGGCCTACAACGAGCTGTTTTTGAACGCACACTCTGAAGGGAACTGCATGCCATGGATATCTGGAGCAGAGTACTGTGGAAGAGACCCATGCTAACAGCTCTGAACAAGGCTGCACGGCTACAGTGGGCGCAGCGCCACAAAGACTGGAGTGTCGACTCTTGTGTGTGATCTGGTCGGATGAGTCACGTTTTTGCTTGTACTCGAATGATGCGAGGCGACGGGTGCTTCGTAAGCCGCATGAAGCCTTCCACGCGGACTGTGCAAGGTTCTTTTCAAGCCGGAGGAGGCTGTGTGATGTTCTGGGGGTGTTTCGTGTACGAAGAAATAGGTCATTTGGTTGTGATGACGTCACACTTGAACCAGAAGGGATGTATGGAGCTACTGGATGACCACATGTTGCCTTTTGTGCAGCATCTCCACAGTGAACACCAGAAGGATACTCCAGTCTTCCAAGACGCCAATTGTCGCATGCACAGGGCTCGAAGTGTGTCGGATTGGCACGACGAGCGTTCTGAAGCCTTTGAACATCTCGACTGGCCCGCCAAATCCCCGGATTTGAATCCCATAGAAAACTTGTGGGACTATTTGTGGCAATGACGGAAGCGCTGTCCCAGCCATCCAGCCAACCTGGCCGAACTGTGGCATTTGCTGCTGGAAGAGTGAATGAATATTGATGTGCACTACATCCGCACACTGGTGGCATTCATGTCAGACAGGATTTCGGCTGTTCTTTGGTTGCACGGATGCGTTACGCGCTCTTAGGTGACATTCAGACAGGGGTGACTAATTTTTTGTCCGGTGAGCTTATTACAGGAGTTTTTCCTTTTCCGCTTCTAACTAAAACCTGCTTCTTCTCTCAGTTTGCCGACAGTGTTTTCGTGGGTTGTTTTACGTCTGTGTTACATTTACATATTTCCCCTCACAGAATGAGCTAAAGGCATCGAGAGGAATGAACTCCCCACTCCTCCTCCTCCTCCTCCTCCTCCCGATGTATTTGAAGCACTGGATGTAGTCAAAGAGTCTTTCCTTGTATCTGTCTTCCATTTCTTTTCAATTACTGATAGAATATTATTGAAAATTATTTTTAAATATCGTTTACCTATAAATAAATTTTATTACTAATTTTACAGAGCTTCGAATACTTTTTTTTTCGTTCGCATCATATAAACATTAATCACTAACTGCCCAATTGTGTCTGCATAGAGAGGGTCAACGTCGAGATTTATCTCCGCAAAATTCCCCGCCCTGCCCACGGTCAGTAGGGGATACCGATGGATTTGGAAACACCGCCGTCCATCAGATGGGACGTTAAACCATGGCCCCGTGTGCGGGAGAGCCATACCCTGTGCACGTTGAAGAACACACTGGATGGCCTTGACGGGAAGCTACCATCTGTCTCCCAACAGCTGTCCAGTGGGTCCCCTCCCCCAACCTTCTCTGAGCCTTCGGGATCCATGTGACCTGGCCATTTAGCTCATGGTGTGCAAAAAAGTGCCACTCAGAGGTAAAACAACCCAACCCAATCTGCATAGAGATTTTCTCCGCTAATCCATACCTTGTCCTCAGTGAGAAAGAACAAGGCCCTCTCAAAGTCCCGTTCAATAGAACAAGACCTCAGTGAGAAAGAACAAGGTCCCGGAAAGAACTTTCCGGGACCAGTGGGCGCCGGAAAGGATCTCCGTCTGCAAGATCGGGCATATAGCAGTGGCTCTGGTGCATATAGAGTCGTATCCTCTTCTTATCAAAGAACACACTGGAAGATTTTAACGCGAAACTTCCATCGGACATCTAATAGATATGCAGTAGATTACCTTTCCAACTTTCTTTGACTTGTGACCTGGCCACATGGCTAAATAGTCACTATGTGCACATCGCATCTCATTTCACAGATGAGCTAATAATTATTGGGTGCTAAATGGACTCTCAGAGGTCAAACCTAATAACCCTAATTTCAATGTAATACAGTGTACATAGGGCAGATGTTGGGTTGGGCTGGGTTGTTTTACCTCTGAGCGGCACTTTTTTGCACACCATGGGCTAAATGGCCAGGTCACAAGGACTCCGAAGGCTCAGAGAAGGTTGGGGGAGGGGACCCACTGCAACAGCTGTTGGGAGACAGATGGTAGCCTCCCGTCAAGGCCATCCAGCGTGTTCTTTAACGTGCACAGGGTATGGCTCTCCCGCACACGGGGCTACGGCTTAACGTCCCATCCGACGGACGGCGGCCTTTCCAAGCCCATCGGTGTCCCCTACTACTGACCGTGGGCAGGGCGGAGAATTTTGCGGAGATAAATCTCAACGCTGACCCAGCTGGGACTCGAACCTGGGAACTACAGATTACGAGCCTGGCGCGCTACCGACTGAGCCACCCTCGCCCCCTAGAGCAGATGTAAACGAAAACATAGAAGTATGTAAGAAGAAAAAGAAAATGAGACAAAACAGAGATTCAGAAAAACAGAGACAGGTGTTTCAGAAACAGGGTTGGTTCACCTCTGAGTGGCACTTTTTTTGCACAAAATGGGCAGGTCACAAAGGACCCTGAAGACTCAGAGAAGGTTGGAGGAGGGGACCCACAGGGAGAGCTGTTGGGAGACAGAGCTGATGGTAGACGTAGACAAGACAATACAGCGGTTCTTTAACGTGCACAGAGTATGGCTCTCTCCCGTACACGGGGCCATGGCTTATCGTTCCTTTTAATGGACGGCAGTCTTATCTAAACCCATCGGTATCCCCTGATTGTGGTCAGGGCGACAAATTTTGCGGAGATAAATCCCAACGCTGACTCGAACCTGGCGCGTTACCGACTGAGCCCCCCCCCCCCCCCTCCATTCAAGAGAGGCTCCTATCAGCTGTCCAATGTATACTCTTTACCAGTGGCGTACTGACGGCCCCCGCGCTTTTGGGAGGACCCACTATTAGGGTGGGAGACTCTGCAAAAACAGTGTTTACAAAACTGATGGTGAAACTTATGTGATGACCTCTCTCCATTGGTGGTTTCCCGAAGTTTCTTTTTAATTTTCTCCTTTAATTAATCTTCAGCAGCGATTTTAGGTGAATCCAATGATTCCAGGCGATTCCAGGTGAATCCACACATCCCCAGATTATCCTAAAACCGTATAAATCCTAAAACATCACCAAATGTGATGTTCTTCTCTGTCTAAAATAGCTATGATGGCTGCGCTTTGGATGAAAGAAGTAAATGTTCAATGCACTAGGTAGAGGATAACACACCTTTTTTTTTTACTTTCACACGTATGTACAGTCGCTCAAAAAAGTATCTGAACAGTATGGTTGATTACAGAATTCGGAAAAAATATCTGGAGCGTGTACAGCAACTGTACACGCTCCAGTTACCGTTCACAGCAAACTGGAGCGTGTACAGTAACTGCACACGCTCCAGTTTGCTGTGAACGGTAACTGCACACGCTCAATATTTCTGTGAATGGGCCCACACGATCCAGGTTTTTGTGAGCTCACACGATCCAATGTGCTGTGAACATTAACCGCAACCGCTCCAGTTTGCTGTGAACGGTAACTGCACACACTCAATATTTCTGTGAGTGGGCCCACACGATCCAGGTTTTTGTGAGCTCACACGATCCAATGTGCTGTGAACATTAACCGCAACCGCTCCAGTTTGCTGTGAACGGTAACTGCACACGCTCAATATTTCTGTGAGTGGGCCCACACGATCCAGGTTTTTGTGAGATCACACGTTCCAATGTGCTGTGAACATTAACCGCAACCGCTCCAGTTTGCTGTGAACGGTAACTGCACACGCTCAATATTTCTGTGAGTGGGCCCACACGATCCAGGTTTTTGTGAGCTCACACGATCCAATGTGCTGTGAACATTAACCGCAACCGCTCCAGTTTGCTGTGAACGGTAACTGCACACGCTCCATATTCATTGCATTATATATTCATACGCATTATATATATTCAAAAAAGTATCCGAACAGTATGGTTGATTACAGAATTCAGAAAAAATATCTGGCAACGATTTTTTTTTAGAAATTAGCGATCTGGCAACCTTCGTGTCACGTGACACGTCACATGGATCCCGAAGGCTCAGAGAAGGTTGGGGGAAGGGACCCACTGGAACAGCTGTTGGGAGACAGATGGTAGCCTCCCGTCAAGGCCATCCAGCGTGTTCTTTAACGTTGGGTTGTTTTACCTCTGAGCGGCACTTTTTTGCACACCGTGGGTTAAATGACCAGGTCACATGGATCCCGAAGGCTCAAAGAAGGTTGGGGGAAGGGACCCACTGGAACAGCTGTTGGGAAACAGATGGTAGCCTACCGTCAAGGCCATCCAGCGTGTTCTTTAATGTGCACAGGGTATGGCTCTCCCGCACACGGGGCCACGGCTTAACGTCCCATCCGACGGACGGCGGTCTTTCCAAACCCATCGGTGTCCCCTACTGACCGTGGGCAGGGCGGGGAATTTTGCGGAGATAAATCTCAACGCTGACCCAGCTGGGACTCGAACCTGGGAACTACAGATTACGAGCCTGGCGTGCTACCGACTGAGCCACCCCCGCCCCAGAAAGGAGAGAATTCGATAAACAGAAAGAAAGGTTTCAGGCGCAGTGACTATCACAACGTGGCGAGAGAAGTAGAAGAAGCAAACAAATCCCGTCTCTTGTTCTAGGCAGCCAAATAACTGGCAATTCAATCCTCTGGCGGGCATCGGGTCCCCAGGGACGGCTTCTCGTGCAAGAAGCCCCGCGACTACTTTGGTTCTCACCTGTCTCGCCGGATGACCTTTGCGGAGAGCGGGGTAGAGTCGGTACTTCCCACTCAGCTAGTTCCTTAGAAACTTTCTTCCATTCTGCGTTAACCGAAGTACTCAACCTAAATAATGATCACTAGTTGGGCTTTGCTCTCGTGAAGCTTTTCTTCTCTACGACGCTGAAGAAGATATCGTTTAAGTGGTCTTTTATGGAAACCAATGGTCAAGGAACATCGAGCAAATCACAGAACTTTTCTACAGAGAGGAGTTTAGTTGTTTTACTCTGAGTACCATTTTTGTAAAGAAAATTATGTTCCATAATAAAATTTAATATTTTCAATTAAAAAGAGAAAAAAATTATTTTTCCTACACCAAAGAGAGGTCACTTATGCATGTCTTGGTTTCTCATACAACCACATACACAGCGTTGCTGGGTTGTTTTACCTCTGAGCGGCACTTTTTTGCATACAATGGGCTAAATGGCCAGGTCACAAGGACTTCGATAAGGTTGGGGTAGGATTTGGGTTGTTTTACCTCTGAGCGGCACTTTTTTGCATAAAAATAAAAAAATAAATACCCCCTCAAGCAGCTGCTTGCCACAGAGGTCTGACAGGAGCCTGTCAGTTTATATGCCAGAGTAGAAGATCTGAGAGGATGGCAGGACCTCAGCAGAAAAACGACACACACAACCATGCCTTACCCGGGGCTCGAACCCAGGTCCCTTAGATCAGAAGACATGGCCAGGTCACTAGGACTTCGCGAAGGTTGGGGTAGGATTTGGGTTGGGTTGTTTTACCTCTGAGCGGTACTTTTTTGCATACAATGGGCTAAATGGCCAGGTCACTAGGACTTCGCGAAGGTTGGGGTAGGATTTGGGTTGGGTTGTTTTACCTCTGAGCGGTACTTTTTTGCATACAATGGGCTAAATGGCCAGGTCACAAGGACTTCGAGAAAGTTGGGGTAGGATTTGGGTTGTTTTACCTCTGAGCGGCATTATTATGCATACAATGGGCTAAATAGCCAGGTCACAAGGACTTCGATAAGGTTGGGGTAGGATTTGGGTTGTTTTACCTCTGAGCGGCACTTTTTTGATACAATGGGCTAAATGGCCAGGTCACAAGGACTTCGCGAAAGTTGGGGTAGGATTTGGGTTAGGTTATTTTACCTCTGAGCGGTACTTTTTTGCATACAATGGGCTAAATGGCCAGGTCACAAGGACTTCGAGAAGGTTGGGGTAGGATTTGGGTTGGGTTGTTTTACCTCTGAGCGGCAGTTTTTTGCATACAATGGGCTAAATGGCCAGGTCACAAGGACTTCGATAAGGTTGGGGTAGGATTTTGGTTGGGTTGTTTTACTTCTGAGCGGCACTTTTTTGCATACAATGGGCTAAATGGCCAGGTCACAAGGACTTCGCGAAGGTTGGAGTAGGATTTGGGTTGGGTTGTTTTACCTCTGAGCGGCACTTTTTTTGCATACAATGGGCTAAATGGCCAGGTCACAAGGACTTCGCGAAGGTTGCGGTAGGATTTGGGTTGGGTTGTTTTACCTCTGAGCGGTACTTTTTTGCATACAATGGGCTAAATGGTCAGGTCACAAGGACTTCGATAAGGTTGGTGTAGGATTTTGGTTGGGTTGTTTTACCTCTGAGCGGCAGTTTTTTTCCACATAATGGGCTAAACGTCCAGGTCACAAGGACTTCGAGAAGGTTGGGGTAGGATTTGGGTTGGGTTGTTTTACCTCTGAGCGGCACTTTTGTTTTGCATGCAACGGACTAAATGGCCAGGTCAGAAGGACTTCGAGAAGGTTGGGGTAGGATTTGGGTTGTTTTACCTCTGAGCGGCACTTCTATTCATACAATGGCTAAATGGAAAGAGATAGGTAAAATTATGCTATCCTTAGGAATTTATCATGCAATTTTTATTTAATACATTGTAGCTCCAAAAAAATGTGCAAGAACAATTAGTTCAAGAAAAAAGAAAGCGTTCTAAGATGTAAAATAATTCGTTGTTTAAAGTTTGGCGTTTCCTTCTGATTAAGCTGTCGCCATGGCGAAAGCGATGACAACTGCTAATTAAACTTTTGAATTTCTTTTAAAATTGATTTATTTTTTTCCCGTTTTTAAATTATTTCTAGATGCTGGAGAAATGGGAGAGAAAAGAAATGGAAGCTTGAAAGATGTAAAGGAGTGCACCGAAGAGAAGCAATATTTAAAAAAAAATACGAAATTAATTTTCCCATCAATTGGTTTTTTATTTTGATAAAATGTTTCATAAAGGTAGTTTCGTATTTTAATCTTTAATTATTTATGTTTCAGTTATTAATCATATTTCAGAAGTATCTTGATAAAAAAGGAAAATATATGATGTGAAGTGTTATTTTATAGTAAAGAAGAATTTTTGATATTTGCTTATAAACTTTCATATTGCCAGATTTGTCCTCAGTTGACTTCGGTTTCGCTTTAATTTATGGCTGAAGAGAAATTTGTTTTTAAGCTTTGTCGTTTAATATCTGAGCAATATTTTTTGCCCTACAATGGACTAGGCAGTTTGGAAGATGTCAAGGATCGCAAGAGCTCGGAGATAATTATAGAGATGGTTACTTTGTCTCTGAGAATAATTGTTTTCTGCAGAATGGTTTAATGACCAGGTCATAAGGACCCCAAGGAAAAACGGCTGTTAAAGAAGTTGCAAGTTGGCTTGTTTCAGCTAAGAAATTTTTTTTTTTAACACTAAACTCAATAACCCGATCAAAAGGACCTCAAGGGTTGGGTTGGGTTGTTTTACCTCTGAGCGGCACTTTTTTGCCCACCATGGGCTAAATGGCCAGGTCACATGGACCCCGAAGGCTCAGAGAAGGTTGGGGGAGGGGACCCACTGGAACAGCTGTTGGGAGACAGATGGTAGCCTCCCGTCAAGGCCATCCAGCGTGTTCTTTAACGTGCAGGGTATGTCTCTCCCGCACACGGGGCGACGGCTTAACGTCCCATCCGACGGACGGCGGCCTTTCCAAGCCCATCGGTGTCCCCTACTGACCTTGGGCAGGGTGGGGAATTTTGCGGAGATAAATCTCAACGCTGACCCAGCTGGGACTCGAACCTGGGAACTACAGATTACGAGCCTGGCGCGCTACCGACTGAGCCAACCCCGCCCCCGGGAGCTCAAGAGGTCAGTGTTTGGTAATGGAACTAGGCTCCGACAAAGTCGGGGGAAGTTGAATTCACTGAACACTGTTAGAAGACAGATGGAAACCTCCGGTCAAGGTCATCCAGCCTGTTTTTTTAACATCAGAGTATGACTCTTCCTCACGTGGACCACGGCTTTATGTCCCATCGGACGGACGGTGGCCTTTCCAAGCCCAAATGAATTCCCTTTCTCACCGAGGGCAGGAGATCAGTCAGTCGGGTCAGCAGAGATAAATCTGAACTCTGGGACAGGTGAGATTCGAACTTGGAATTTCAGATTACGAGCCTGGCTCGCTACCGACTGTAATAAGGACAGACAGACATGTTCGTTTCAATGTTACGATTACTAACAAGCAAATACAGGGCCTAGAGAACTGTTATTCATTCTTAAGTTATCATCCAATATCTGGTCTAGTGGTTAAGGTACCTGACTACTAAACCAGGTAGCATGTTCCTGTTTGGGCGGGGGTGGCTCAGTCGGTAGTGCGCCAGGCTCGTAATCTGTAGTTCCCAGGTTCGAGTCCCAGCTGGGTCAGCGTTCAGATTTATCTCCGCAAAATTCCCCGCCCTGCCCACGGTCAGTAGGGGACACCGATGGGCTTGGAAAGGCCGCCGTCCGTCGGATGGAACGTTACGCCGTGGCAAAGTGTGCGGAAGAGCCATACCATGTGCACGTTAAAGAACACGCTGGATGGCCTTGACGGGAGACTACCATCTCCCAACAGCTATTCCAGTGGTTCCCCTCCCTCAATCTTCTCTGAGCCTTCGGGGTCCATGTGATCTGGCCATTTAGCCCGTGGTGTGCAAAAAAGTGCCACTCAGAGGTAAAACAACCCAACCCAACTTAAGTTATCAAAACTTATATCTGATATCAAAAAACGGCTTTTAAAAAGTTAAGAGTATAAAAATGCTTCTTTCCTAACTTAATTATCAATTGTAATTATATATCAGGACTTCTTATGTTTGAATGTTAATATGTAACCGATCGTATAGCAACTATTTTTAACTGTACATAGTTAACGTTTCCTGCGGATAAGCTACGCTGGGATTTTACTAGCATTGCTACTCTAATTAGTGTTTCTTGAATTTCTCGATTATGATTTATGTATGAGATATTTGTAAGGGTTGGGTTGTTTTACCTCTGAGTGGCACTTTTTTTGCACACCATGGGCTAAATGGCCAGGTCACAAGGACCCCGAAGGCTCCGAGAAGGTTGGGGGAGGGTACCCACTGGAACAGGGAGACAGATGGTAGCCTCCCGTCAAGGCCATCCAGCGTGTTCTTTAGCGTTGGATTGTTTTACCTCTGAGCGACACTTTTTTGCATACCATGGGCTAAATGGCCAGGTCACATGGACCTCGAAGGCTCAGAGAAGGTTGGGGGAGGGGACCCACTGGAACAGCTGTTAAGAGACAGATGATAGCCTCCCGTTAAGACCACCCAGCGTGTTCTTTAACATGCACAGGGTAAGGGCTCTCCCGCAAACGGGACCACGACTTAACGTCCCATCCGACGGTCGGCGTCCTATTCCAAGCCCAGTGGTGTCTCCTACTGACCGTGGGCAGGGCGGAGAATTTTGGGGAGATAAATCTCAACGCTGACCCAGCTGGGACTCGAACCTGGGAACTGCAGATTACGAGACTAGCGAGCTACCGACTGAGCCACCCCATAAGAGATAGGTAAAATTATGCTATCCTTAGGAATTTATCATGCAATTTTTATTTAAAACGTTGTAGCTCCAAAAAAATGTGCAAGAACAATTAGTTCAAGGAAAAAGCGTTCTAAGATGTAAAATAATTCGTTGTTTAAAGTTTGGCGTTTCCTTCTGATTAAGCTGTCGCCATGGCGAAAGCGATGACAACTGCTAATTAAACTTTTGAATTTCTTTTAAAATTGATTTATTTTTTTCCCGTTTTTAAATTATTTCTAGATGCTGGAGAAATGGGAGAGAAAAGAAATGGAAGCTTGAAAGATGTAAAGGAGTGCACCGAAGAGAAGCAATGTTTTAAAAAAATGCGAAATTAATTTTCCCATCAATTGGTTTTTTATTTTGATAAAATGTTTCATAAAGGTAGTTTCGTATTTTAATCTTTAATTATTTATGTTTCAGTTATTAATCATATTTCAGAAGTATCTTGATAAAAAAAGGAAAATGTATGATGTGAAGTGTTATTTTATAGTAAAGAAGAATTTTTGATATTTGCTTATAAACTTTCAAATTGCCAGATTTGTTCTCAGTTGACTTCGGTTTCGCTTTAATTTATGGCTGAAGAGAAATTTGTTTTTAAGCTTTGTCGTTTAATATCTGAGCAATATTTTTTGCCCTACAATGAACTAGGCAGTTTGGAAGATGTCAAGGATCGCAAGAGCTCGGAGATAATTATAGAGATGGTTACTTTGTCTCTGAGAATAATTTTTTTCTGCAGAATGGTTTAATGACCAGGTCATAAGGACCCCAAGGAAAAACGGCTGTTAAAGAAGTTGCAAGTTGGCTTGTTTCAGCTAAGAAATTTTTTTTTTAACACTAAACTCAATAACCCGATCAAAAGGACCTCAAGGGTTGGGTTGGGTTGTTTTACCTCTGAGCGGCACTTTTTTGCCCACATGGGCAAAATGGCCAGGTCACATGGACCCCGAAGGCTCAGAGAAGGTTGGGGGAGGGGGACCTACTGGAACAGCTGTTGGGAGGCAGATGGTAGCCTCCCGTCAAGGCCATCCAGCGTGTTCTTTAACGTGCACAGGGTATGTCTCTCCCGCACACGGGGCGACGGCTTAACGTCCCATCCGACGGACGGCGGCCTTTCCAAGCCCATCGGTGTCCCCTACTGACCTTGGGCAGGGCGGGGAATTTTGCGGAGATAAATCTCAACGCTGACCCAGCTGGGACTCGAACCTGGGAACTACAGATTACGAGCCTGGCACGCTACCGACTGAGCCAACCCCGCCCCGGGAGCTCAAGAGGTCAGTGTTTGGTAATGGAACTAGGCTCCGACAAAGTCGGGGGAAGTTGAATTCACTGAACACTGTTAGAAGACGGATGGAAACCTCCCGTCAAGGTCATCCAGCCTGTTTTTTTAACATCAGAGTATGACTCTTCCTCACGTGGACCACGGCTTTATGTCCCATCGGACGGACGGTGGCCTTTCCAAGCCCAAATGAATTCCCTTTCTCACCGAGGGCAGGAGATCAGTCAGTCGAGTCAGCAGAGATAAATCTGAACTCTGGGACAGGTGGGATTCGAACCTGGAATTTCAGATTACGAGCCTGGCGCGCTACCGACTGTAATAAGGACAGACAGACATGTTCGTTTCAATGTTACGATTACTAACAAGCAAATACAGGGCCTAGATCATCCAATATCTGGTCTAGTGGTTAAGGTACCTGACTACTAAACCAGGTAGCATGTTCCTGTTTGGAGCGGGGGTGGCTCAGTCGGTAGTGCGCCAGGCTCGTAATCTGTAGTTCCCAGGTTCGAGTCCCAGCTGGGTCAGCGTTTAGATTTATCTCCGCAAAATTCCCCGCCCTGCCCACGGTCAGTAGGGGACACCGATGGGCTTGGAAAGGCCGCCGTCCGTCGGATGGAACGTTACGCCTTGGCCCCGTGTGCGGGAGAGCCATACCCTGTGCACGTTAAAGAACACGCTGGATGGCCTTGACGGGAGGCTACCATCTGTCTCCCAACAGCTGTTCCAGTGGTTCCCCTCCCCCAACCTTCTCTGAGCCTTCGGGGTCCATGTGATCTGGCCATTTAGCCCATGGTGTGCAAAAAAAGTGCCGCTCAGAGGTAAAACAACCCAACCCAACTTAAGTTATCAAAACTTATATCTGATATCAAAAAACGGCTTTTAAAAAGTTAAGAGTATAAAATTGCTTCTTTCCTAACTTAATTATCAATTGTAATTATATATCAATAACACTGAGTCGTGTGTGAGAGTTGGTAAGGCTTGTAGCAATTGGTTTAGCATTACTTCTGGTGTTCGACAAGGGTGCATTTTGTCTCCTTTTCTCTTTAGTTTGGTTGTTGATTATGTTATGCGAAATTCACTTCCAGGGAAAGATTTTGGCCTTAAATGGGCTGGAGATACGAAAATTTCTCATTTAGATTATGCTCATGATTTAGCCCTTTTGGCAAATGATGTTGATGAGATGAACTCTTTCATTCGAGCTATTGATGAGACTGGTAGTAGAGTAGGTTTGGTTATAAACAGAGAGAAAACTAAAGTGATGAAAATTGGTCAGGCAGGCTGTGATTCAGTTAATCTGAATGGTTGCAGTCTTGAGCAGGTGTCACAGTTTAATTATCTTGGGAGCTATGTAACAGATAATGATGATGTGCGGCATGAGATTAACAGACGAATAGGGATTGCTGCCGGGACTTTTAAGAATCTATGGAGAGTGTGGAGAAATAGGCGTATACACCTAAAGACTAAAATTAGGCTGTATAATAGTTTGGTTCTTTCTAGGGTTAGTTATGGTAGTGAAACGTGGACACTTTGTAAACAAGATAACAGGAACCTAGATGCTTTTGATTCCAGATGCTTACGCAGTATCTTGGGCATTAGGTGGTTTAACTTTGTAACTAATGATGAGATTAGGCAAAGGAGTTTGCAACCTCCTTTAAGCAGCATATTGTGCAGAGAGAGACTCCGTTGGTTTGGTCATGTTGCCCGTATGAATAATTATAGATTGGCGAATAAGGTTATGAACACTGCGCCTAAAGGCCTCAGAAAGAAGGGGAGACCTAGGATGCGGTGGGCAGACAATGTCAAACAGGACCTTGTTAAAATTGGTGTGCAGTGGCCAGATGCAGTAGATGTAGCTCAGGATAGACTTGCTTGGAGAACTAAATTGCACGGTCTGGTTGGACCTCCGTAGCCCATGGCTGCTTGAGGATGATGATGATGATGATGAATTATATATCAGGACTTCTTATGTTTGAATGTTAATATATAACCGATCGTATAGCAACTATTTTTAACTGTACATATTTAACGTTTCCTACGGATAAGCTACGCTGGGATTTTACTAGCACTGCTACTCTAATTAGTGTTTCTTGTATTTCTCGATTATGATTTATGTATGAGATATTTGTAAGGGTTGGGTTGTTTTACCTCTGAGTGGCACTTTTTTTGCACACCATGGACTAAATGGCCAGGTCACAAGGACCCCGAAGGCTCAGAGAAGGTTGGGGGAGGGGACCCACTGGAACAGCTGTTGGGAGACAGATGGCAGCCCCCCGTCAAGGCCATCCAACGTGTTCTTTAACGTGCACAGGGTATGGCTCTCCCGCACACGGTCCACGGCTTAACGTCCCATCCGACGGACGGCGGTCTTTTCCAAGCCCATCGGTGTCCCCTACTGACCGTGGGCAGGGCGGGGAATTTTGCGGAGATAAATCTCAACGCTGACCCAGCTGGGACTCGAACCTGGGAACTACAGAATACGAGCCTGGCGCTCTACCGACTGAGCCACCCCCGCCCCTTATTTGTAAGGAGCATGCATGTATGTAGCATTTATTCTTACAATCAAGCTCTTAGAGCTTGCTACGATCAACTCTATATGAGTAAATGCAAAGGTAATAAAGAATTATTATTATTGTATGAAACTAAAATTAAATGTTAAGATCTTGACCAGTCACCAGTTTTTTTGCCGCCTCTTTAAGACACTATATGCAAGAATTCGCCCCTATAATTTTTCTTCATTTGTCGGAGTTCTTCTGGGTAATGAGTGCATCTCCCTCTCTCCCAAGTAGGAAATAGAATACGGGGAACTTCCTCTAAAATTATATTTAAATTTAACATAAAATGTATTTTTTTTTTATTTATTAAAGATTGGATTTATTTTTTGCACAATTTCTCAAATAATGTCCCTTAATTAAAAAACGACCGAAATATGTTGTTGTTTTTATTTCGACTTCATATTGAGAAACTCAAAAATTGTAAAAAGACAAACAAATTTGCGGTATATTTTTGCATTTACTAGTATTTGGTGGCCAAAGTCTAGTACAGTCGCTCAAAAGGGTATCCGAACATTATGGTTGATTATAGAATTAAAAAAAATATCTGGCAACTATTTTTTTAGAAATTAGTGATTTTTTTAGAATTTAGTGATTTTTTTAGAATTTAGTGATTTTTGGAATTAGTGATCTGGTTTTTTAGAAATTAGTGATCATACGTATCTGGCAGCCTTCGTGTCACGTGACATGAAGGTTGCCAGATCACTAATTTCTAAAAAAGTCGTTGCCAGATATTTTTTCTGAATTCTGTAATCAACCATAGTTTTCGGATATTTTTTAATATATATAATCCGTATGAATATATAATGCAATGAATATGGAGCGTGTGCAGTTACCGTTCACAGCAAACTGCAGCGGTTGCGGTTAATGTTCACAGCACATTGGATCGTGTGAGCTCACAAAAACCTGGATCGTGTGGGCCCACTACAGAAATATTGAGCGTGTGCAGTTACCGTTCACAACAAACTGGAGCGGTTGCAGTAACTGCACACGCTCCAGTTTGTTGTGAACGGTAACTGGAGCGTGTACAGTTGCTGTACACGCTCCAGATCTTTTTTCTGAATTCTGTAATCAACCATGGTGTTCGGATACTTTTTTGAGCGACTGTACCTCACGGACTCGCCCCACCAGCCGGCTCTGTTAAGATCTAAACTAACATCACTAGTAAAGAAGACAGAGGAAGATTTTAGTGCCTCTTTACGATCATCAGTCATTTGGTTTGGTGTTTTTAGCCACCCGAGTAACTAAGGCTACATTGCACCAAACAGCGCTGAAACAGGGGGGAGGGGAGCAAAGAGTACCACCCCCTTGAGAATGCTAGTAAGGGTAATTAGAGGCAAAAATTATGAAATTTTGTATAAATTTCTCGAAAAATGTGTGAAATATTTAAAGGCCTATAAAAGGGAGGGGAAATGATATACTGCAATGGAAATCCAATCCTTCCCCCCCCCTTTTTCTATATTTTTATGGATAGATAAAGTGTTCCCCCCTCCCTCTTTTTCGCTGGGCTTGGAAAAGCTGCCGTCCGTCGGATGGGACGTTAAGCCGTGGCCCCTTGTGCGGGAGAGTCATACCCTGTTCACGTTAAAGAACACACTGGATGGCCTTGACGAGAGGCTACCATCTGTCTCCCAACAGTGTTCAAGTGGGTCTCTTCCCCCAACCTTCTCTGAGCCTTCGGGTTCCTTGTGACCTGGCCATTTAGCCCATGGTGTGCAAAAAAGTGCCGCTCAGAGGTAAAACAACCCAACGTTAAAGAACACGCTGGATGGCCTTGACGGGAGGCTACCATTTGTCTCCCAAGAGCTGTTCCAGAGGATCCACTCCCCCAACCTTCTCTGAACCTTCGAGTTCTATGTGATCTGGCCATTTAGCCCATGGTGTGCAAAAAAGTGCCGCTCAGCGGTAAAACAACACAACCCCCCTCTTTGATTTAGATTCTGCCTGGTTCGAAACAAGTGATCAGTAGTCTACAAGTGGAATCAAACTTTTAAGCATTACACCGACATTAACCTAAGGAGTTGAACTAACGTAGACAAACTAACACAGTATCAAACTTCCCTATTGCTTGCGTAGTACAGTAGGGGGCGGAGGTGGCTCAGTCGGTAGCGCGCCATGCTCGTAATCTGTAGTTCTCAGGTTCGAGTCCCAGCTGGGTCAGCGTTGAGATTTATCTCCGCAAAAATTCCCCGCCCTGCCCACGGTCAGTAGGGGACACCGATGGGCTTGGAAAGGCCGCCGTCCGTCGGATGGGACGTTAAGCCGTGGCCCCGTGTGCGGGAGAGCCATACTCTGTGCACGTTAAAGAACACGCTGGATGGCCTTGACGGGAGGCTACCATCTGTCTCCCAACAGCTGTTCCAGTGGGTCCCGTCCCCCAACCTTCTCTGAGCCTTCGGGGTCCATGTGACCTGGCCATTTAGCCCATGGTGTGCAAAAAAGTGCCGCTCAGAGGTAAAACAACCCAACCCAACGTAGTACAGTAGCACGTGCGCTGGCAGATAATTTTCGAAAATACAGGAGAATATGCGTGAGGGAGGAATGGGAAATAATATTCCTAATATCCTCTGTAAAGACATAGACGAACTAACATTATTATCAAACACAATTTCTCTTCGAACAATATTTCAAATAATAATTTTCAATTACTTTTATACAAACTATACACTCATTCAGAACCACAGCCTGCATCGATCATAAAATTCTACTCGTTACATTTATTAGTAAGATTCATGACTAACGGAAATCATCCACGTCTGACTAATCACCCTTCTTCGTCCGTGTTGTTGCTTCTAGCATTCCTATTAGTCTGCATTGTATCACTCTATTTTCCCTTTAATGGCAGAGATAAATGCAGTAAACAAAACTCTTTGCTGCAACTAATACCGAACTTGTAACGTGCTCACTTCTAAATGGCTGGATTTGATGTTTGTTTGTAACAGCTATCTTAATATGCAGTAGTCGCTAATTTAATTTCCCCCTAACATAGCACACAGGAGGGATAGTTTATGTTTATAACGTCAGAGAAATAGTTCTGCGACTACAGATTGTTGGGATATTTCCTTTCTGATATTGTTGTCCTTTACTAAAGCATGTGTAAGTGCTTTGTATGGGAAATGTTTTGATAGCTTTATGGACATGAAATGTTTTTTTTTTGTTTTACGGAGAAAATATTGGATGTTTTTTTAAATTAGTAGTTTATTTTAATTTCCAGGCTTCTTCCGACGAATAATAGAAAAAAGGTTACTGCTAAAATTGGATTACATTTTTGCACGTCATTCATTTTATATTCACTGCAAAATGTATTTTAGTATTGAAATATGCCTTTTAGATAAATTAAAACACATAATGCGAAAAGGGATAAAAAATTTCATTCACCATGTTAAATACAAAAGGACAACTTTTTTTCTAGTTGAGAGTCATCTAAACGTACAGTCGCTCAAAAAAGTATCCGAACACTATGGTTGATTACAGAATTCAGAAAAAATATCTGGCAACGATTTTTTTAGAAAACAGTGATCTAGAATACTTCGTGTCACGTGACACGAAGGTTGGCAGATCACTATTTTCTAAAAAAAATCGTTGCCAGATATTTTTTCTGAATTCTGTAATCAACCATAGTGTTCGGATACTTTTTTGAGCGACTGTACTTGTAGTCAAAAATCGTGATTTTTTTTCCCTGATTACACCACCTTTCGCCACAAAAATAATAATACCCCCTCAAGCAGCTGCTTGCCACAGAGGTCTAACTAGAGCTTGTCAGTTTATGTGCCACAGTAGAAGGTCTGTGAGGATGACAGGACCTCAGCAGAAAAACAACACACACGCCTTACCCGGGGCTCGAACCCAGGTTCCTTAGATCAGTAGGAAAGCATGCTAACCACTCGGCCCTGGTACGGCGGTACTCCGAATTAAAAAAGCAAACTAATGTTGTTTAGCGCGAATTATTTTTTAACCGCTGAGAGACATTTTTTGAGAAACTTTTAATAAGAAATCATTCCATCATATTGCAAATTTTTGTCAGGTGATTTTTTGACAAAATTATTTTGTAAAACAAACCTAAATATGCAGCGCACGTTGAATAAACTTTCACAAACCCTTAAATCATTAACATAAAACCCACAGGGGTGAGGGTATCTCAGTTCGTAGCGCGCCAGATTTTTTAAGATTTTGCCAGTCTCCGGCGACTGGCATGTAGGAGATCTGCAATTCCCAGGTTCGAGTCCCAGCTGGGTCAGCGTTGAGACTTATCTCCGCAAAACTCCCCGCCCTGCCCACGGTCAGTAGGGGACACCGATGGGCTTCGAAAGACCGCCGTCCGTCGGATGGGACGTTAATCCGTGGCCCCTGTGCCCGTTAAAGAACACGCTGGATGGCCTTGACGGGAGGCTACCATTTGTCTCCCAACAGCAATTCCAGTGAGTCCCCTCCCCCAACATTCTCTGAGCCTTCGGGGTCCTTGTGACCTGGCCATTTTAGTCCATTGTGCGCAAAAAAGTGACGCTCAGAGGTAAAACAACCGGACAATGACACACATTTGCTGAGAAACTTGAAATAAGAAATGATTCATCCGTATCTTTACGATTTTAGTTAGAGTGAATTTTTTTTCTTCTGAAGGGCACTTTTTTTTCACACAATATGCTAAATGACCAGGTCACAAGGACCCCAAAGAATGAGAGAAGCCTGTGGAAGGGGATCCACTGGGCATCTGTTAACAAACAAATGGAACACTCCCATGAAGGACATCCGGGTTCCAGTGTTCTTTAACATGCAAAAGTATGACTTTCCTGCACACGGACTCATGGCTAAATGTTCCATCCTACGGACGGCGGCCTTTTCAAGCCTATCGGTGACTCCTTTCTGACAGAGGGTAGAGTGAAGTGTTAGCGGAGAAAAATCTCAATGCAAGAACATTTTTAACTTGAAACTGAGAACAACAGATTATGAGCATGGCGCGAATCCGGTTGATTTTACAGGTCTATTGTAAAGCATAAAATCTTATCGTTGACCTATGACCCAAATATTTTTTTAATCCCTGTACTTTAGACAACACATAACCTTTGTAAAAAAACATGAGAAAAATTTTCAATGATGATATCTTTAAAAGTTATGATTCATAGAATATGTTATAGATAGACACTGACAGTAATATAATTATAGAGTAGTGGAAAGTTTTGCTTTTCTCATTCCCTTTAATTTTTTGAGTGGTCTTTTTTGATTAAAGCTTTTCAGTTTTTTGTAATTAGCTACTAGACTTTCTTTTTATTTGCTTTTATATTTTACGTTAACTTCCTGCTCTCTTTTTTGTTCTTTCAATTTTCTTCCCGTTAACCTGTTTATTTTCTTCGCTTGCTTCATTTTTACTCTTTTCAAAACACATTGATTTATCCGTCCTTCGCAACTTTTTTTTTAATTACTAATTACCTTTTGTTTATGCACCCTTCCTCTCTTATTTCCCCTTCTGTCCCCTCTCTGCTTTTGTTTATTGCCTATTAACTCTTCATCGGAGCAATAAAAGTTCAACGGTAAACAATTAGAAATAAACACCTGAGGGGAAATTCTCTCAGTGAGAATGAACTTCAAACTCTTTAGAATTTCTTCTATTGTGAAATTTCCTTTTCTTCTGAAAAAGCTCAAAGAAAACAAAAACAATCCGAATTCCTTTTGCTTTCATTTCTTACAATTCCCTTCACTTTTTTATCATTAAAGGAAAAGAAATTCAATAATCATCATTTTCTTTTTGACTCATCTCCTTATCTTGTTTTTCATTATTTTTTTTCTTTTTCATGTTTTTTTATCTTGTTTCTTTTTATTTTGTCCATTTTATCTGCTACGTTTAATTTTGTTTTCTTTATCTTGTTTCTTTTTTATTTTGTTTTCTTTATCTTGTTTCTTTTTATTTTGTTTCTTTATCTTGTTTCCTTTTTATTTTGTTTTCTTTATATTGTTTCTTTTCATTTTGTTTTCTTCATTTGTTTCTTTTATTTTCTTTGTCTTGTTTCTTTTTTATTTTGTTTTCTTTATCTTGTTTCCTTTTTATTTTGTTTTCTTTATCTTGTTTCTTTTCATTTTGTTTTCTTCATTTGTTTCTTTTATTTTCTTTGTCTTGTTTCTTTTTTATTTTGTTTTCTTTATCTTGTTTCTTTTTTATTTTGTTTTCTTTATCTTGTTTCTTTTTATTTTGTTTTCTTTATCTTGTTTCCTTTTTATTTTGTTCTCTTTATATTGTTTCTTTTTTATTTTACCTTTTTCATCTTGTTTCTTTTTATTTTGTTTTCTTTATCTTGTTTCTTTTCATTTTGTTTTCTTCATTTGTTTCTTTTATTTTCTTTGTCTTGTTTTTTTTATTTTATTTTCTTTATATTGTTTCTTTTTTCTTTTGTTTTTCTTTACATTGTTTCTTTTTTATTTTCCCCTTTTCCATCTTGTTTCGTTTATTTTGTTTTCTTTATCTTGTTCCTTTTTTATTTTGTTTCCTCTATCTCGTTGTTTTTTAAATCTTATCTTCATCTTGTTTCTTTCATCTTATTGTCTTTATCTGGTTTCTTTTTTTTGTAAAATCTTCAGCGGATAATCGTCATCTTCTTTTTGACTCTTGTATTTTTTCTTGTTTCTTTTTATCTTGAGTTCTTTAACTTGTTTCTTTTCTTTTGAAATCTTTCAGCGAGAGAGAGAGAAAAAAAATTACCGAATTTCTTTTTTTGCTTCACTTTTCAAATTTTAATTTCCTACGTTTCTTTTCACTTCTTCATCATTAAATAAAAATAAATTCCATCATCGTCATCTTCTTTTCTGAAGCGCTGTCTTTAAATTTTGCCGAATTTCTTTCTAAGAGAAGAAGACGAAAAAGCGAATCTAGCTTCTCATTTCCCAAGATAAAAGCAATTAATATCCTCGAATATTTCCTCTCCTAGAGCTGATAATTTGCGCAACTGAATTTATCTCCGGCAACCAACCTCTCTGCTCATAAGGTGCCTTCAAACTAGAGAGCCAGCAGAATTAAAGAGCTAATGCGGTTTCCAAGCAGGCAGCTATGTGCTTGGCAACGCCGAATGGATGAAGCTTTGGCAGGGAACACTTGCTTCTCGAAACAGTCTGCCGAGCGAATCAATCATCCTCTCCAATCCCACCGATTAATGATTCGCTTGACACTCTGATCGCTTCAGGTGGCAAAATATTGTGCATCGCGAAGAAATTAATAATTCCGCTCTTGAAATGATGCAGGATAATCGATGTGCAACTCGATCGTCGGAAAGAGTGGCCGATGATCAACTTTACAAACGCAATTAACTGGTAAGCAATTTGGGTTGGGTTGTTTTACCTCTGAGCGGCATTTTTTTTGCACACCATGGGCTAAATGGCCAGGTCACAAGGACCCCGAAGGTTGGGGAAGAGGGTTGGGTTGTTTAACCTCTGAGCGGCATTTTTTGCACACCATGGGCTAAATGGCCAGGTCACAAGGACCCCGAAGGTTCAGAGAAGGTTCGGGAAGAGGGTTGGGTTGTTTTACCTCTGAGCGGCATTTTTTTTGCACACCATGGGCTAAATGGCGAGGTCACAAAGACCCCGAAGGTTGGGGAAGAGGGTTGGGTTGTTTTACCTCTGAGCGGCACTTTTTTGCACACCATGGGCTAAATGGCCAGGTCACAAGGACCCCGAAGGTTCAGAGAAGGTTGGGGAAGAGGGTTGGGTTGTTTTACCTGTGAGCGGCACTTTTTTTCACACCATGGGCTAAATGGCCAGGTCACAAAGACCCCGAGAAGGTTGAGGGAGGGGACCCACTGGAGCAGCTGTTGGGAGACAGATGGTAGCCTCCCGTCAAGGCCATCCAACGTGTTCTTTAACGTTGGGTTGTTTTACCTCTGAGCGGCACTTTTTTGCACACCATGGGCTAAATGGCCAGGTCACATGGACCCCGAAGGCTCAGAGAAGGTTGGAGGAGGGGACCCACTGGAACAGCTGTTGGGAGACAGATGGTAGCCTCCCGTCAAGGCTATCCAGCGTGTTCTTTAACGTTGGGTTGTTTTACCTCTGAGCGGCACTTTTTTGCACACCATGGGCTAAATGGCCAGGTCACAAGGACCCCGAAGGTTCAGAGAAGGTTGGGGAAGAGGGTTGGGTTGTTTTACCTGTGAGCGGCACTTTTTTTCACACCATGGGCTAAATGGCCAGGTCACAAAGACCCCGAGAAGGTTGAGGGAGGGGACCCACTGGAGCAGCTGTTGGGAGACAGATGGTAGTCTCTCGTCAAGGTCATCCAGCGTGTTCTTTAACGTGCACAGGGTATGTCTCTCCCGCACACGGGGCCACGGCTTAGCGTCGCATCCGACGGACGACTACCTTTCCAAGACCATCGGTGTCCCCTACTGACCGTGGGCAGGGCGGGGAATTTTGCGGAGATAAATCTCAACGTTGACTCAGCTGGGACTCGAACCTGGGAACTACAGATTACGAGCCTGGCGCGCTACCGACTGAGACACCCCGCTACTGGTAAGCAAATATAACTCTGTACTCTAGAAGGAAATGATATCGGGGAAAAAAAATGGATGTTTCTCGTGATCTACATTTTAATTGCTGATACCAAGTATGGATAAAGCATTGCTAACATGAAAACAAAAATTGATCACATTTTTTTTTTTAGTTTAGGAAAATATTTTGGATGACCCTAAACTCGAAAGGGTGATTTCTGCAATTCTCTGTGCTTATGTTTGCAAGAGATCAAGAATTCTTGAGGATGAATGGCGCCACTGTGCGAATCAAATAAAAAAAGTCCGAAAAGTTTATAGGGTCCCACAAGCTGATAAAAGGTTAGCCATTGGTGGTGTAGTGGTAGCGTAACAAGCACGTTTCCTGGAGAGGTTGGTTCGAATCCCACGAGTGGTTTCTGTAATTCCCTCTGCAAGAAATTAGTGATCTGGCAACCCACGTCACACGAAGGTTGCCAGATCACTAATTTCTAAAAAAAATCGTTGCCAGATATTTTTTCTGAATTCTGTAATCAACTGTAGTGTTCGGATATTTTTTTGAGCGACTGTAGGTGGTCATATTATTTTGATACTAGATCGTGTGGGCTCACTCACGGAAATATTGAGCGTGTGCAGTTACCTTCACAGCAAACTGGAGCGTGTGCAGTTACTGCACACGCTCTGTATCTTGGAAACGCTCCAGTTTGCTGTGAACGGTAACTGGAGCGTGTACAGTTGCTGTACACGCTCCAGATATTTTTCCTGAATTCTGTAATCACGTGACACGAAGGTTGCCAGATTACTAATTTCTAAAAAAATCGTTGCCAGATATTTTTTCCGAATTCTGCAATCAACAAACACAGTTTTAACTTCGAAATCTTTAAAACACTTAACTAACGGATTAACTAATTGATTTCAGACTCAATTTGTTGTTGATACGTAATTTACAAGCGAGTGCCTTGAAGTTTAAAGACTACAGACGTCGTCATTATTTTGCATTTACCCTTCTTTGCTTCGAAAAAAAAAAACACCTCTAAACGCTCTTCTGAAATTTACGTCATTTCTGCGCAATTAAAGTGAAACAAAAGCCAGTGATGCAGGACAAGCAAATTGACCTAATTACAAGCACCAGTTTATGCAGGTTTTATTAAGCAGAGTCATTAGACTAAAGGGGAATAGGAGTGACAGCTTGGACAAGGAGGTCTCAGACAACTTCACTAAAGGGGCACTGACAACAGCCAGTGTAGATTATTAATTATATTTGAAGCCGAAATTAATTTCCATCTGAGACGTTGTTTAACCAAGATGTGAAGCCTACAAGACTTAGACAGAAATTCAATTGGCTAGGATTTACAATGGATTCAATTATTACAGAATTAGAAATGCCCCTTGAGTGCTTGTAAAGGGGAGACAAGGAGGTGGAGACGCAATTTTTAAAACCTCGCAAAAAAAATAAAAAATATATGACCATTCACGTATTATCTACTTCGTAAATTCACGTATTATCTACTTTTAAATCTCGCTCACGTTTTTACTCATGGACACATCTATGTATATTACTCAATACATAGATGTTAAATAAATAAGACTTAGTGGTTAGAGCACTCTCATGTAACTGGGAGGAGTGGGTTCGAATCCCACTCATAGACGAATCATTTTATCCACAAAGTTATTCCTTGAAAACTGATAAGTTTGAGAAAACTTATCAGTTTTCAAGGACCATCACCACCTCACCACCACCATCACCACTCCCCTCACCTCCGGTCACCATCACCCTCACCACCACCATCACCACTCCCCAACGGCAAATATCAAACGATGAATTCGACTTTTGCCAGGGTGTTATATGGTGATACGAACCCAGGAACCACAAACATGGTTCCACAAAGAGAGTGCTTGTAAAGGAGAGACAAGGAGGTGGAGACGCAATTTTTAAAACCTCGCAAAAAAAATTAAAAAATATGACCATTCACGTATTATCTACTTTTAAATCTCGCTCACGTTGTCACTCATGGAATATAGTTATGGTATCCTAGTTAACAATCTACCTCATTAAAACAATCAATATATTGTAGCACACAATAAGGAACCATAATACTATTGTAGCACATAATACGGAACCATGGGATCTAGAACCAAGGAAACGCTAATAAAAAATAAGAAATACTCTCTTAGCAGTTGCACAGGGGTGACAGGAGGCTGTCAGTTTAATACGGAAGAGTAGAAGAAGGGCTGTGAGGATGACAGGACCTCAGCAGAAAAACGACACATGCATCCATGCCTTGCCCAGGTCCCTCGATTAGTAGCCAAGGGCGCTAACCACTCGCGTTTGGGACGGTTAGTAGCTGGAATTTCTGATGGTAAGCGTATTGTAGCACACACTAAAGAACCAACAGTATTGCAGTGAACCTATTTCAGTACACAATAAAGAGCCAGTGGATTCAAGAATTAACCTATTTCAGCACGTAATAAAGGTCGGGTTGTTTTACCTCTGAGTGGCACTTTTTTGCACACCATGTGCTAAATGGCCAGTTCACATGGACCCCGAAGGCTCGGAGAAGGTTGGGGGAGGGGACCCACTGGAATAGCTGTTGGGAGACAGATGGTAGCCTCCCGTCAAGGTCATCCAGCGTGTTCTTTAACGTTGGGTTGTTTTACCTCTGAGCGACACTTTTTTGCACACCATGGGCTAAATGGCCAGGTCACATGGACCCCGAAGGCTCAGAGAAGGTTGGGGTAGGGGACCCACTGGAACAGCTGTTGGGAGACAGATGGTAGCCTCCCGTCAAGGCCATCCAGCGTGTTCTTTAACGTGCACAGGGTATGTCTCTCCCGCACACGGGGCTACGGCTTAACGTCCCATCCGACGGACTGCGGCCTTTCCAAGTCCATCGGTGTCCCCTACTGACCGTGGGCAGGGCGGAGAATTTTGCGGAGATAAATCTCAACGCTGACCCAGCTGGGACTCGAACCTGGGAACTACAGATTACGAGCCCTGCGCGCTACAGACTGAGCCACCCCCGTCCCCATAATAATAAGAAAAAAGAAAATTGAGAGTTGGGCGTATTGACTCACACAATAAGGAATCAGACAGAGAATCTAATAATAGGTGCATTACAGTGTACAATAATTACCAGAAAATAAAGCACTGAACTTGTTGCAGCACATAGTAAGGGACCACAGGATGCGGTTGCGAACCCGTAACCAAAGATGCTCAACTGAAAAAGATATCAAGTCGCTTTGTTTAATAATATTGGATTGGTCTAACTCCAAACAGCACTTTGTTTTGAACACAATAGGCCAAATCTTCAGGTCACAAGTACAGTCGCTCAAAAAAGTATCCGAACACTATGGTTGACTACAGAATTCAGAAAAACTATCTGGCAACGATTTCTTTTAGAAATTAGTGATCTGGCAACCTTCGTGTCACGTGACAACTGGAGTCACTTTCAGTCACGTGACAACTGGAGCGGTTGCGGTTAATGTTCACAGCACATTGGATCGTGTGAGCTCACAAAATCCTGGATCGTGTGGGCCCACTCACGGAAATATTAAGCGTGTGCAGTTACCGTTCACAGCAAACTGGAGCGTGTGCAGTAACTGCACACGCTCCAGTTTGCTGTGAACGGTATCTGGAGCGTGTACAGTTGCTGTACACACTCCAGATATTTTTTCTGAATTCTGTAGTCAACCATAGTGTTCGGATACTTTTTTGAGCGACTGTACCCCGAGGGCTCGAGAGTGTTTGGGGAATGGGACCCACTGGACAGCTGCTAGAAGACAGATTGAAGCTCCCGTCAAGGCCATCCAGCATGTCGTTTAATATGCACGGAGCCGAATAGTTAGCTCGCTTGGCTACTGTTCTAAGGGACCTGGGTTCGAACCCCGGGTAAGGCATGTATGTGTGTTTCGTTTTTCTGCTGAGGTCCCGCCATCCTCACAGACCTTCTTCTATGGCGTATTAAACTGATAGGCTCCTGTCAGACCTCTGCGGCAAGCAGCTATTTGAGAGGTTATTTATTTTTTATTTATTTATTTATATGGCTCTCTTGCACACGGAACCACGTCTTTGCATCCCATCCGACGGACGGCGGTCTTTAAAAGCTCATCGGCGTCCCTTTCTGACCGAGGGCAAGGCAGGGAGTTTTGAGGAAATTATCTCAACGCTACCCCAGACCGGACTCGAACCTGGAAAAGAAAGATTACGAGCCTGGCGCACTACCAACTGAGCCAACCCCCTCCCCTCATTAAAAGAGGAGGGGGGGGGGAACTATAGTTATACCACCTTAACGGTTTGGGTTGGGTTGTTTTACTTCTGAGCGGCACTTTTTTGCACACCATAGGCTAAATGGCCAGGTCACATGGATCCCGAAGGCCCAGAGAAGGTTGGGGGAGGGGACCCACTGGAACAGCTGTTGGGACACAGATGGTAGCCTCCCTTCAAGGCCATCCAGCGTGTTCTTTAACGTGCACAGGGTATGGCTCTCTCGCACACGGAGCCACGGATTAACGTCCAATCCGACCGACGGCGGCCTTTCCAAACCCATCGGTGTCCCTACTGACCGTGGGCAGGGCGGGGAATTTTGCGGAGATAAATCTCAACGCTGACCCAGCTGGGACTCGAACCTGAGAACTACAGTTTACGAGCCTGGCACGCTACCGACTGAGCTACCCCCTCCCCTACCACCTTAACGGAGTAGAGTTAAAAACTTGAAGTAATAAATAAGATATATAAATATAGCGAAAAGTTTTGTGAAAAAATTCCAAGACTAAGCGAATAGGATTACAGCAGCGAATACGATTTTTGTTTGATGAACAGCGCAGATGTCTCCTCACCGATTCGCAATCCCCATTTTCCATTTTAGAGTTCTCTTCCCCCCCCCCCCCCCCCTCAGCATACATCATCATCGTCTGGGCTTCATTTTTTTTCCATCTTCCGATTTATGCTTCCATCTGCCGACCTCATTCGATCCTTTTCTGATCGTCGTTTCATCCCCAAAAGCAATCTTAGCAGTTACCCAAAAGAAGAAAGAAAAAAAAAAATCCCTCTCTTTCGCAAAATAAGATTCTTGGTTTGAAAAAAATTGAGCTTCCACTACCTGATTTCTCTTTTCCAAGTCCTGCAGATATCTCTTCTCGTTTTCCCTTTCGGCGTCTCGGTGTGCTCTTGCCTCTCATATTCCGCATCCGTGAATCAGCAAGATCGGGGTGAAATTCTCATCTCTCATCGGATCGTAGTGACACCAGAGATGAATTTAGATGCGGGAGAGGAGGATGCTATTCGATTTTGGAGAGAATCAGAAATGCTTTTTAGTATTCAGTTGCAATTAGTGCATTGAGTACAAAAGAGTAAGGTGCTGGGGCGGTTCAGTCGGTAGTGTGCCAGGCTCGTACTCTGCAGTTCCCGGGTTCGACTCCCATCTGGCCCAGCGTTGAGATTTATCTCCGCAAAATCTGCCATCGGTCAGTAGGGGACATCGATGGGCTTGGTAAGTACAATCGCTCAAAAAAGCATCCGAACACTATGGTTGATTACAGAATTCAGAAAAAATATCTGGAGCATGTACAGCAACTGTACACGCTCCAATTACCGTTCACAGCAAACTGGAGCGTGTGCAGTTACTGCACATAAGATTCTTGGTAACAGCGTGTGCAGTAACAGCGTGTGCAGTTACTGCACACGCTCCAGTTTGCTGTGAACGGTAGCTGCACACGCTCAATATTTCTGTGAGTGGGCCCACACGATCCAGGTCTTTGTGAGCTCACACGATCCAATGTGCTGTGAACATTAACCGCAACCGCTCCAGTTTGCTGTGAACGGTAACTGCACACGCTCAATATTTCTGTGAGTGGGCCCACACGATCCAATGTGCTGTGAACATTAACCGCAACCGCTCCAGTTTGCTGTGAACGGTAACTGCACACGCTCCATATTCATTGCATTATATATTCATACGCATTATATATATTAAAAAATATCCGAACACTATGGTTGATTACAAAATTCAGAAAAAATATCTGGCAACGATTTTTTTAGAAATTAGTGATCTGGCAACCTTCGTGTCACGTGACACGAAGGTTGCCAGATCACTAATTTCTAAAAAAAAAATGGTTGCCAGATATTTTTTCTGAATTTTGTAATCAACCGTAGTGTTCGGATACTTTTTTGAGCGACAGTAACATAAAAAAATAAAACGTTCATGTCTTTATCCGGAGCAATACTATATTATTCAAAAGTAGCCATTTCGTATCAATGCATGAGATGTTTATTTTACAGTCTTCGAAAATAAATAAGCATAAAGCACAGTCCTTAAGAAAATCCAGAAACTTCAATTTAAGCAACGAAATATTCCATTACCTTATTGGCAAGTTGTGCCCGCCTACAGTCTTTGTAACAATGGGTTGGGTTGTTGTACCTCTGAGCGGCACTTTTTTGCACACAATTTTTTCATCACAATGGGCTAAAGGCCAGGTCACATGGACCTCGAAGGCTCAGAGAAGGTTGGGGGAGGGGACCACTGGAACAGCTGTTGGGAGATAGATGGTAGTCTCACGTCAAGACCACCCAGCGTGTTCTTTAACGTGCACAGGGTATAGCTCTCCCGCACACGGGGCTACGGCTTAACGTCCCATCCGACGGACGGCGGCCTTTCCAAGCCCATCGGTGTCCCCTACTGACCGTGGGCAGGGCGGGGAATTTTGCGGAGATAAATCTCAACGCTGACCCAGCTGGGACTCGAACCTGGGAACTACAGATTACGAACCTGGCGCGCTACCGACTGAGATACCCCCGCCCCCTTTGTAACAATGACCCTCTCTTTCATATAACCCAAATTACCTTTGTGATTTTTAATGCAATAAACTCCATTCCCAAACACAATTATAGAGTAAGGCTTACTCATAAAAGAGACCGTCTCTGTCTCTCCTCAAAGCTCGGTTATCTCTGTGGGCTTTTAGCTTCGTACGAAGCCGAAAATAGTTCCACAGTTACTTCCCCTCCCCCCCCAATGAAAATAAAACAGAACGCCAGGGATAATTAATTTCCTTTTGGACGACATAAGATGAAAAAGTGTGTGAGTAATTTTTCCATAATGTAAGACACACAAAACTGAAGTTTAAAGTGCTCTTCGTATCGTCATGGGAACAAGAAGAGAATCATTTTGGAGTTGGATGTTGATAAAACAAAAGGCGGTAATTTAACTTTCAGAGATTTATTTAAGTAATTCAAGATAAAAAATTATATTAAATATTTTTTCTTCGTTTCTTGAGCTGGACGTTGGGTTGGGTTGTTTTACTTCTGAGCGGCACTTTTTTGCACACCATGGGCTAAATGGCCAGGTCACATGGACCCCGAAGGATCAGAGAAGGTTGGGGAGGGGACCAACTGGAATAGCTGTTGGGAGACAGATGGTAGCCTCCCGTTAAGGCCATCCAGCGTGTTCTTTATCGTGCACAGGGTATGGCTCTCCCACACACGGAGCCACAGCTTAACGTCCCATCCGACGGACGGCGGTCTTTTCCAAGCCCATCGATGTCCCCTACTGACCGTGGGCAGGGCGGGAAATTTTGCGGAGATAAATCTCAATGCTGACCCAGCTGGGACTCGAACCTGGGAACTGCAGATTACGAGCCTGGCGCGCTACCGACTGAGCCACCCCCGCCCCTGAGCTGGACGAATTAATTTCTTTGGCTCAGATACTATATCACATAAAAATGTGACTAGAATTAGAACTAATCATGCTTTAAACTGTCATTTCAAGAAATAATTATGCATAATTGAAAGCTAGAAAATATACATAAGGGAATTTTCTTAACGTCTTATTAATGCAAGAAATCGTAGGAAAGTATATATGTTAACGCTAAAGTGCAGAAATCAGTTATTCTACAGATTATCTAGGTATTGTGCAGATTAACTAGGGTGATCCGTTAACGTGCGGAAAATTGTTTCATTTCTCAAATTACCTAGGTAATCTGCAAATTACCTGGATAATCTGCACATTACCTACTAGGCACTCGTTAAAGTGAAAATAAGATCTTTGCTGGAACAACAGGAACGTTTCTGTACGCTTAAATTAACATAATGTTATTTATCTAGTGTCCGAGGGTAGAGTTGAAACAAGGGTCATCCTCTGTCAACATGAATCAGTCGTCCGAATTATAAAAATCGCCCCCAAAATGAGCAGGCTAAGTGAGAACGAATCATTTTAGTGATTCATTATCAAGAATGAATCACTTTACCGATTCGTTCTCACTTGGCCTCCGCTCATCCGGGGCGTTTTTTTTATAATGCGTACGAGTGAATCACGTGACACGAAGATTCATATTCAAGAGATTCACCACTATGAGAGAAACAAACTTTTGAACTTTAACGATACGGAAGCCGTTAATGTGCACATTACTTAGGTAAAATGCGGAAAACTCTTGATTCCGCACGTTAACGGAGCAAATCAGTTAATCTGCAGATTAGCCAGGTAATGTGCACATTAACGGCTTTCGAGCTTTAGCGGTAACATATATATATACACACTGGTATGCGAAAGTTAAGCATAATCATTGTTAAATATCTTAGAAACTATTGGAATTCGTATGGCTGCTTTTACTCGTTGTAAGGCCAATCAGTACGTTCGAGTAGGGCCGATTCTAGTTCAATGTAACTAGGATTGTAAATGTCCCCCAGTCAATGCTTTCAAGGCTTTGGACACGGTTCCAAAAGACAGGTGACGTTAGCATCGCAGAATAGCAGCAATTTTGCGCTAAAAGCCCTGAAGTCATAGGGTGATGTCAGCCAGACAACTCTCTTTGGAGCTTTCTGTAGCCATTGGGAGCACAACTTCGAAGCAAAACTGATTGCAGAAGGCTTCATCAAAGGGGGATTTATGACAGACGACAGACTGTATTCCCTTCAATCCCACCCACAGGAGAACGCAACTAAAATGATAACAACATTGTGACTGGACTCCAGAACAATGAGCACATATGTTCTTCACCGATGAATCGCTATCTTCTTTTCAGACTGATTCTCGACGCACTTAAATATATAAAAAATGTTTTGATTAAAAATTGGAATGTTCCTTTGACATTCAGAATTATGGCTGACAAATGTATGAAACAAACTACAGTTGGTACAGTCGCTCAAAAAAGTATCCGAACACTATGGTTGGTTACAGAATTCAGAAAAAATATCTGGCAATGATTTTTTTTAGAAATTAGTGATCTGGCAACCTTCGTGTCACGTGATTACAGAATTCAGGAAAAATATCTGGAGCGTGTACAGCAACTGTACACGCTCCAGTTACCGTTCACAGCAAACTGGAGCGTTTCCAAGATACAGAGCGTGTGCAGTAACTGCACACGCTCCAGTTTGCTGTGAACGGTAACTGCACACGCTCAATATTTCCGTGAGTGAGCCCACACGATCTAGTATCAAAATAATATGACCACCTACAGTCGCTCAAAAAAGTATCCGAACATTATGGGTGGTTACAGAATTCAGAAAAAATATCTGGGAATGATTTTTTTTAGAAATTAGTGATCTGGCAACCTTCGTGTCACGTGATTACAGAATTCAGGAAAAATATCTGGAGCGTGTACAGCAACTGTACACGCTCCAGTTACCGTTCACAGCAAACTGGAGCGTTTCCAAGATACAGAGCGTGTGCAGTAACTGCACACGCTCCAGTTTGCTGTGAACGGTAACTGCACACGCTCAATATTTCCGTGAGTGAGCCCACACGATCTAGTATCAAAATAATATGACCACCTACAGTCGCTCAAAAAAGTATCCGAACATTATGGGTGGTTACAGAATTCAGAAAAAATATCTGGGAATGATTTTTTTTAGAAATTAGTGATCTGGCAACCTTCGTGTCACGTGACACGAAGGTTGCCAGATCACTAATTTCTAAAAAAAATCGTTGCCAGATATTTTTCCTGAATTCTGTAATCAACTAGAATGTTCGGATACTTTTTTGAGCGACTGTACACGTAGAATCAGTCTTCGATCATGTTATTGTTGAAATTGTTCAACAAAAGGATTTATTTTTATCTCTTCTATTTATCTTACACACAAGAAGCACTTAATGTGCTTAAATCAGTTTTTGTTCTTTGCACTATATCAATCGCAAATACTTGTCTGCCCCATTTTAGTTGGGCTCTCCTGTGGGAGCGATTGAGGGGGAAATACAGTCAGTCAGTCTTCTGGCATAGATCCCCCTTTGATGAAGCCTTCTATAAACAATTTGCCTCGAATTTGTCTTACTAATGGCTGTAGAAAGCTTGAGAGAGAGTTGCCTGGCTGACATTGCCCTGAGACTCAGGGCTGTTATCGCAAGATATCTGTTAGAAGGAAAAATCCGTTGGTGCAAAACTTATCACGTGGGACAACACCAACCCACTTTTTGGCAAATGGAACTCTATGTGCTTGGGCGGGAACTGACTTTATCGGTAACTCGCCAGGTTCGAAATAATCACCTCGCTTCCGTTTTGATTTTCTCCGCTAATCACAGCTCTGCAATCGATGAGAAAGGACTGATATCGATGGAATTGTGAAGGGCACCATCCATCAGAAAAGATGTTTAAGAAGCAGTCCGATGTGAAGGAGAAAGCTACCCTGTGCAAGTAAAAGAACAAAACTGCAAGACAGCCTTAAAGGGAGACTACCATATGGTCTCTAACAATGGATTCACTTCCGTTTCCCAGTGGGGCGAGGGTGGCTCAGTCGGTAGCGCGCCAGGCTCGTAATCTGTAGTTCCCAGGTTCGAGTCCCAGCTGGGTCAGCGTTGAGATTTATCTCCGCAAAATTCCACGCCCTGCCCACTGTCAGTAGGGGACACCGATGGGCTTGGAAATGCCGCCGTCCGTCGGATGGGACGTTAAGCCGTGGCCCCGTGTGCGAGAGAGTAATACCCTGTGCACGTTAATGAACACGCTGGATGGCCTTGACGGGAGGCTATATCTGTCTCCCAACAGCTGTTCCAGTGGTTCCCCTCCCCCAACCTTCTCTGAGCCTTCGGGGTCCATGTGACCTTGCCATTTAGCCCATGGTGTGCAAAAAAGTGCCGCTCAGAGGTAAAACAACCCAACCCGTTTCCCAGCTCTAAGCATCTGGGGTCCTTGGGACTTGACTAGCTCATCTTGTGAACGAAAGTCCTGTCCAGAAGTAAAACAACCTAGTTGAACAAAACATCTTCGCTTTAAACAATCACCGCAACAAATTAAACAAAGAAAAGTATTTATTTTTCTGTCTTAATTGATTACTTATCTTACATCAATGCGATTAATTCCATTTTCTGTAATCCGGAATCCGTTAGAACCGAAACCCAACATGAGAGGTAACGATAATCCATACAATCGAAAACAGAACGCCAACATGCCTTATTCCACTCGAGACCTTGTTGCTCAACATGTGACCTTATTCCAACGCCCCCCCCCCCTCCCCTTCTCTTTCACCCTCACCCTGAAGAGCTTACTAATGTACACGAAACCAGAGCAGAAGAAGACCAGAAGAGAAACAGCAGAACATGGCAGAGCAACAGTCCTGCATTGAATGCTTTCCCCCCCTCCCCTTCTGTATATAAGATGCGATTGTTATGCAGAATTTCATTGAAATGGCCCCCTCTTCCTCTCCTTAGGCTGAGTGTTTACTCCTGCTGTTCCTTTGTTAGTAAGCTACCTCATGAATTATTCACCAAAGGAAATTCACCAAAGGAATGGATCTCAGATGCATATACACGTGAAGAGCAGACAGGCGATGGGTTGGTGACTGAGAATTGCGCCAGAATCAATTGTTCTACTTATCAACGAAACAGAAAAGATAGATGGAGTCTCGGCGCCTTTCTCTTCCTTCTTATTCTCTCTGCTCATCAATAGTTTTAGGATAATCGTGGAGGGAATTATCGTTGTGCATTAAGCGATTTCAATAAGTACGACCCCGTTTCCAGAGAAGTTCTTGTAGGACTTCTATTGTCACTTATTCAAAAGAGGAGAATTCCATTTTTCATTAATGGCATTCTGTAGTAGAGAATTATTTTAAACATTTTAAACTAAAGTTTGTAATCCGTGATGGCATTGAAAGAATTAAGAAAAAAATGCATTTTCTGTGGATTGAACGAAGACGTCGCGCACTAGAAGAAAAAAGGTTGAAGTAACTATTGCAAATATAAATATAATGATATGGATTTTTTATTTAATATATTTTAATAAAGTCAGTGACAGATTTCTAACAAAAGGGATGGATATATCTAAAAGTTTTTTAGATTGAAGTGTTTTTTTTGTAAAAAGTTTCACATTGCAGAAACTTACACAAGGACATCTCATATCACAGTCATCCAGTTGGGTTGGGTTGTTTTACCTCTGAGCGGCACTTTTTTGCACACCATGGCTAAATGGCCAGGTCACATGGACCCCGTAGACTCAGAGAAGGTTGGGGGAGGGGACCCACTGGAACAGCTGTTAGGAGACAGATGGTAGCCTCCCGTCAAGGCCATCCAGCGTGTTCTTTAACGTGCACAGGGTATGGCTCTCCCACACACGGAGACACGGCTTAACGTCCCATCCGACGGACGGCGGCCTTTCCAAGCCCATCGGTGTCCCCTACTGACCGTGGGCAGGGCGGGGAATCTTGCGGAGATAAATCTCAACGCTGACCCAGCTGGGACTCGAACCTGGGAACTACAGATTACGAGCCTGGCGCGCTACCGACTGAGCCACCCCCGCCCCAGCAGTCATCCAGTCATCATAAGTCATCTCATATCGCAAACGCTTGCAAAATTAAGTTTGATATTGCCAGTACTTATATAAGCCAGTACTTATCAAAGAAAGTCTCATATATATATTTTTTTCATATCATATTTGCCATTCAACATACAAAGACGTCTCATATAGAAGTACTTATGCAAGGGAGTCTCATATAACAATGAACTTTCATGCAAAAATGTTACTGGAAATAAATTTGAAAATCTCACACAAATCTCTCTAAATATCTATTTTCCTCAATATTCGTTTAATATTTAAATAATTATGAAAACAGTTTAATCGTAACTTTTGCTATTCCTGAAAATTTACTTCAAAAGATAAAACACAACTATTCTAGCAAATCTTTCAGTAACACAAATATGATATTTGAAGTTTGTGTGACGATTTTTTTTGCGTTTTCCTCAATTTGGGAGAAAAAAATATTTGGGAAGAGTGGTGACAGCGGCGTCTGTTGTTAAATGCTACAGCTTCATTTATTCTTTAAATATCAAACTAATATTGTTAAAAATGAACATTTAGAGAGATATTAATCACATCTCCAATTTATGTGTACAGACATTTTTTGTAGTAAGCTTATTTCAAAGTTAGCGAAATTTGAATGTGGTTTCCCATTCCTGTAACGTTGACGCGTCCAGTTACTTTTTCCAGTATAGTGTATATTCAAAAATATATCCGAACACTATGGTTAATTACAGAATTCAGAAAAAAATATCTGGCAACGTTTTTTTTTAGAAATTAGTGATCTGGCAACCTTCGTGTCATGACACGAAGGTTGCCAGATCACTAATTCAGATCACTAATTAATTGCCAGATCACTTCACTAATTACCAGATCACTTCGTGGCACGACACGAAGGTTGCCAGATCACTAATTTCTAAAAAAATCGTTGCCAGATATTTTTTCTGAATTCTGTAATCAACCATAGTGTTCAGATATTTTTTTGAGCGACTGTACACATTAAATTTTGCTTCTTATCATCTTTTTGAATCCTGTACTAGTTCCAATCTGAAATTAATCAGCATCTTCAGTATAAAGTTTTACAAAACTGAATAACTGAACAGTTTCGTGACGTCATAATGATGAAAACGGAGTTGTACTCCGAACTCTCCTCCTCCAGCATGCAGAGCGTTTAATTAAGTCATCCGAGTTTTAGAATTCCTTTAATTAACAAACCTCCTTTCAGCAGAATCACCAGGTGAAAATATTTTGTGTCAACACGTGTTAGAATAGCGTTGATGATGGGGATTCGTGCGTTGGACTCTGCTACTGTTAGATCTCGGCAGAATACATTATCTATGTCTTCCGAGTGTTCCTAAATTAAAGGTTGCTAGGTCCATAGGTTTGAATACGAAGCCCTAAGTTCGGTGATTATAGAGCATATAACCATTCATTATATTTTGCCATGTAGTTAATGTAAATCAACCACTGAAATGTTAGATTATCCATTTTATTATCTATTTCCTTTGGGATCTGCTGACATACAATCAAGATTTATTTAAGAGGCATGAATTTGCGATTTAACGAGTACAACAATTTTTATTTTTACTTTTTTGCCTATAGGTATTTAGTGTTCAACTCTTGGACAATAGGTATGTTACGACGATGCCGAAGTGGGTTGGGTTGTTTTACCTCTGAGCGGCACTTTTTTGCACACCGTGGGCTAAATGGCCAGATCACATGGACCCCGAAGGCTCAGAGAAGGTTGGGGGAGGGGACCCACTGGAACAGCTGTTGGGAGACAGATGTTAGCCTCCCGTCAAGGCCATCCAGTGTGTTCTTTAATGTGCACAGGGTATAGCTCTCCCACACACGGGGCCACGGCTTAACGTCCCATCCGACGGACGGTGGCCTTTCCAAGCCCATCGGTGTCCCCTACTGACCGTGGGCAGGGCGGGGAGTTATGCGGAGATAAATCTCAACGCTGACTCAACTGGGACTCGAACCTGGGAACTGCAGATTACGAACTTGGCGCGCTACCGACTGAGCCACCCTCACCCCTGCCGAAGTGGAATTAATTTCGTTCATAGTGACGCTACAATCGCTGGAATCCTAGTTCGAGTCCCAAAATGAGGGACAGGTTACTTTGTTCATGTCATAATCTGCAGGTATGGATTTGAAAATCTAGTCTCTATGTCGATGGAGGAGGTTGATTCAGTCGGTAGCCCTAAAAGGGTCATAATGTAGTTCCCAGGTTCGAGTCCCACCTGGGTCAACATTGAAATTAATCTCCGCAAACCTCCCCGCCTTCAGTCAGTAGGAGACACCGATGGGCTTGGAAAGGCAACCGTCCGTCGGATGGGACGCTAAGTGTGCGAGAGAGCCATACCCAGTATACGTTAAAGAACACGCTGGATGGCTTTGACAAGAGGTTACCATCTATACAAAAGAAAGAAGTTCCAACAAGGCTGCAACCTCCTCGGATGACGACCCCACTCAGGGGTCGAAATATTAGGATATTTACTCACAAGTGAATTTATTTGTCTTAAGTTGCTACGTATATTAATCTATATATTCTTATTTTCACTGCACTAAAGTTAAGTTTTGTATTACTACCCCCCCCCCCTCCCCCGAAACTCTAGCACAGATTCAACACGAAGAAAATTTCGCGGCGTTTGCTTGGGTCATTTCTGACGTCAGTTGGGTTGGGTTGTTTTACCTCTGGGAGGCACATTTTTGCACACCATGGGCTAAATGGCCAGGTCACATGGACCCCGAAGGCTCAGAGAAGGTTGGGGGAGGGGACCCACTGGAACAGCTGTTGGGAGACAGATGGTAGCCTCCCGTCAAGGCCAAGTGCACAGGGTATGGATCTCCCATACACGGGGCCACGGCTTAACGTCCCATCAGACGGACGGCGGCCTTTCCAAGCCCATGCGTGTCCCCTACTGACCGTGAGCAGGGCGGGGAATTATTGCGGAGATAAATCTCAACGCTGACCCAGCTGGGACTCGAACCTGCGAACTACAGATTACGAGCCTGGCGCGCTACCGACTGAGCCACCCCCGCCCCTCTGACGTCAGCCTGCTCTCCCATAGCTCGTGGCTTAGTTTCTTCCTAAACTATCTATATTTTTTTTCCGTCACGACAGATTTTGCTGCACTATGGCTTCCGTGATACTTGACCTCAGGGTCTAAATTTCCTGCATGGCTTCCCCCGTGTACAGTCGCTCAAAAAAAAAATATCTGAACACTATGGTTGATTGCAGAATTCGGAAAAAATATCCGGCAAGGATTTTTTTTAGAAATTAGTTGAGACAATTTCAAAATTTTTTTTAGATTTTTTTAGATTTTTTAGATTTTTATAGAATTAGTAAAACAACTTTCGTGTCACGTGACACGAAGATTGTTTTAGGTTAATTGTTATATCTTGGCAAGTCAATGTTTAATATCCCAGGTTTCATAAGACTTTACTGAATCTGAATCACTGGAAAACGAAGATTTTAGTCTTAGGAGTCCTACTTTCATCCTTGAAATTTTAGTTTCAAAATTTCTTCTTAACTTTTAAAAACTTTGAATCCTTATTCTCTCAAGATAATGTTGCAAAACGATTTTCAGTTGTACTCCAAGCTGCATTAGCTTCATCTGCAGGAAATATAATAATAATAAGAATCTTCAATGGTTATAAAAATCTATTAATATGCAGAATATTTATTAATACATCTGTAACCATAAGTAAGATTCACAGATGGTCCTCGGTAGCGCGCCAGGCTCGTAATCTGTAGTTCCCAGGTTCGAGTCCAAGCTGGATCAGCGTTGAGATTTATCTCCGCAAAAATTCCCCGCCCTGCCCACGGTCAGTAGGGGACACCGATGGGCTTGGATGGGCCACCGTCCGTCGGATGGGACGTTAAGCCGTGGCCCGTGTGCGGGAGAGCCATACCCTGTGCACGTTAAAGAACACGCTGGATGGCCTTGACGGGAGGCTACCATCTGTCTCCCAACAGCTGTTCCAGTGGGTCCCCTCCCCCAACCTTCTCTGAGCCTTCGGGGTCCATGTGACCTGGCCATTTAGCCCATGGTGTGCAAAAAAGTGCCGCTGAGAGGTAAAACAACCCAACCCAACCCAAAAGATGGTCCTTGGCTATATTCGGTTGCTTCTAGTGATCGTCTTCATGAGAAAATATCAGGAATCTTTTCTTATCGACTCCGACATCTCATGATCAGCGTTCGCCGTAAAATTCAAAGTGATTGCAGCTTCCCAAAGCGTTATCTTTTGAATCCTCCACCGCATCTTTAACGCTGAACGAGCGAAGAACATGAGAAGCTTTTTACGAAACAATTGTATTAAGTAGCTCAAGAGATAGAGCGAGCTTAATGTCGCAGTTTCCGCTTCCTGTTAAAAAGAGGATGGAAACAGGAACGCCTGAGTTATGGCCACACAAGAAGCGGTTTAGAGTTATCAGCGTCTGAAGCTTTCTGACGTTTCAAACCAAAACCATTATTGACAACAAAAATGGCCCCGCGAGACCAAAAAAAGGACATCCAGTTATGAGGTCTCCCTTTCGTGTTCCTAATAATTTTCGCTTCAGGACCACAGAAAAATTTGTTAATTATACAAATCGCTAAACCCCTTAAACCGCATTCTGTGTGACCGTATACTAAGGCGCCATCAAGCTACTCCACGTGGATGCGAAGGCTGAACCGCTTCGTACGCCTTTGGGAGAGATTTCTCAGGGGGAAATTCCGTTAAGAGGAATTCCCAAAACAGGAAACTTTAATATCGTTTTAAGCGGCATTCCCCAAAATCAAACAGATAGGAATAAAGAAGAGAGACGTGCGTGCAGTCTCTCTTTTTTTTTTATAACCCGACCTACTTTGAAGTTTTATCTCTTCGAATTTTTAAACGAAAGAAAGGATTTATGCTTGCGAGAAAATAAGCTCAATTTTTTTTCCTATCTATTTATCTCAGAAAATTTGTTTTTGCTAGAATAAGATTTTATCCGTGTTCTTTTATACTCTGTGTTTTAATAATAATAGCGAAAAAAAGAAACAGTTTTTCGAAATCCCATTAGGATTTTCCAGATCTCGAATTATTTTTTTCTCTAAATAAAAAGATCTCCAACAAACGTTTCATTAAAGCGCGCAAAGGACTTTCAAAAGTAAGAGTTGATGGATTGAAAACAATGGCTGCTTCGACTGAGTTTTGTGACCTTTAAGATAAAGTTTGAATCAATCTGCTTAACTGTCATCTCTCTCTAATTTATTTAATTTTATTTACAATTAATATTTTTATTGTTGTAAATATATATGTATTAACTGTGTTTTTGGAAGTGCTGAGATGGGGATGTGACTTATGAGCTGTTGTTTTCGGGTCTGAGCTGTCTCACATGCTCACAAGTCGAAAAGGACTTTTACGACTATTTACGACTAGTTGGGTTGTTTTACCTCTGAGCGGCAGTTTTTTGCACACCATGGGCTAAATGGCCAGGTCACATGGACCCCGAAGGCTCAGAGAAGGTTGGGGGAGGGGACCCACTGGAACAGCTGATGGGAGACAGATAGCCTCCCGTCAAGGCCATCCAGCGTGTTCTTTAACGTGCACAGCGTATGTCTCTCCTGCACACGGGGCCACGTCTTAACGTCCCATCCGACGGACGGAGGCCTTTCCAAGCCCATCGGTGTCCCCTACTGACCGTGGGCAGGGCGGGGAGTTTTGTGGAGATAAATCTCAACGCTGACCCATCTGGGACTCGAACCTGGGAACTACAGATTACGAGCCTGGCGCGCTACCGACTGAGCCATCCCCGCCCCGATCTGACGAAGAAGAATCTGCGTCGTTACTTACCATGGTCCACCACATTCATACACCTTGTAAAATGCCAATTAACTCTTGCTTAAAATGACAACCACGTGATTTAGCCTTTTATTCGTAATGTTATTTGTTTGCATACCATGCAAAGAAGTGACGGACAAATATTTTCTGCACAGTGCCACGTATTGCGTTGGAATTGTGTCTCATGTTACTCAGGGTCGGACCCAGAAGCGGGGGCGGGGGTGGCTCAGTCGGTAGCGCGCCAGGCTCGTAATCTGTAGTTCCCAGGTTCGAGTCCCAGCTGGGTCAGCGTTCAGATTTATCTCCGCAAAATTTCCCGCCCTGCCCACGGTCAGTAGGGGACACCGATGGGCTTGGAAAGGCCGCCGTCCGTCGGATGGGACGTTAAGCCGTGGTCCTGTGTGCGGGAGAGCCATACCCTGTGCACGTTAAAGAACACGCTGGATGGCCTTGACGGGAGGCTACCATTTGTCTCCCAACAGCTGTTCCAGTGGGTCCCCTACCCCAACCTTCTCTGAGCCTTCGGGGTCCATGTGACCTGGCCATTTAGCCCATGGTGTGCAAAAAAAGTGCCGCTCAGAGGTAAAACAACCCAACCCAACCCAGAAGCAATCAAGGGTGATGCTAACCACTCTTTCGAGTAGTTATCACGCTTGGCTTCTGATCTAAGGAATCTGGGTTCGAGCCACGGGTAAGCATGGATGTTTGTGTTGTTTTTCTGCTGAGTTCCCGCCAGCCTCACAGTCCTACTATGGTCCCCCCCGATAGGGGACCACCTTGTCGTGGTGGGGGGGGCCTAGGGCCCAGCAACCCGGCTGAAGGCTGTGCCGACCGGGTTGGGCGCCGGTTGGACATGGCCAAGGCCAACCGAGGTTGAAGACGCTGCTGGCCGGCTTGATTGCCGGTCGGGTGGTGACGGCGTCGGAGACCTCACTTTCAGGGACCTTGGGTGGTCAGTTCGACGGCTCGGTCGAAAGGTTCCTCCTGCCTAGTAGGCACGAGCCGTCCAAAAAGTCTGGGTCCTACTAACCCGGGTGCCAGTCGAGCTTGGATCTTTATATCCTTGCACATTTGCAAACCGGGGAATAGATTAAAGTTAGGTTTCTTCCGGTGGTTAGCTTTCCTTCTATAGGACTGCTGCCATGTGAGGCCGGGGTTGAGGTGCGCCTATAGGGCGTATTCCTTGCCCCCGGCTCTAGATAGTCATGGTTTTTCTTTAACTAGGTAGTGCTGTCAGGCGGAACCGGGAATTGCCGTGGTTGCACAAGATCGCAACATAGAGATCAAGTCCTACTATGGTCCTGTCAGACCTTTGTGGCAAGAGGCTCTTGAGGGGTATTTATTTTTATTTATTTGACGGGCGATTATTCCACTATCTGTTAATACATTTCTAAGGCGATTGAAAAAGTGTAATAATTAATCAAATAAGTTTAAACCTTTAAGAGAATAATTAATTAATAATAGAATTAACAATAGGGGGTTCAATCGATAACTGTAAGATATTTCAAAACGAGGTAATGTAACAGTCTGATTACACCGTTAAAAATGGTTTCTTTTCTGATTTTTACCTCATTACATTCACATCAATCAGTTCGGGGATTATTTGGCGGGCTCTTATTCATCTCCGTTCCACAGTCAGTGGCTCTTTCTTTACACACCCTTTCTTTGTAATTCTTCTCTTTAACTACACAATGTACACTCTCCGTTCGTCACGGAATGATTTGGAAAGATCGTGTCCTTTTATGGGTTTAAAAACCTACACACGTTAGTGAACCCGACGGATGGCTTAAACAGCAAGAACTCATTTGTGTGGCGGAATGTTCACTGGATAACCTTATTCGATTGAACTTTGAAGATTTTATGACCTGTCAACAAACAGAGCTGCTGCGAACACTCATTTCGAGCGAAAACTGCGGTGAAAAATTCATTCACAGTAAAACACTCATTCCGTTTAGAAAATTTGCAAGCACAAGTTTTCCTAGAGAGAGCTTCTGTGAACAGATTCCTTCCGTGATAGAACTTCTGTAAACAGAATCTTTCCGAGAGAGAACGTCTGTGAACAGATTCCTTCCGGGATAGAACTTCTGTAAACAGAATCCTCCGAGAAAGAACATCTGTGAACAGATTCCTTCCGTGATAGAACTTCTGCAAACAGAATCCTTCCGAAAGAGAACTTCTGTGAACAGATTCCTTCCGAAAGAGAACTTCTGTGAACAGATTCCTTCCGTGATAGAACTTCTGTAAACAGAATCTTTCCGAGAGAGAACTTCTGTGAACGGATTCCTTGCGTGATAGAACTTCTGCAAACAGAATACTTCCGAGAGAGAACTTCTGTGAACAGATTCCTTCCGTGATAGAACTTCTGCAAACAGAATCCTTCCGAGAGAGAAGTTCTGTGAAGAGATTCCTTCCGTGATAGAACTTCTGCAAACAGAATCTTTCCGAGAACTTCTGTGACCAGATTCCTTCCGTGATAGAACTTCTGCAAACAGAATCTTTTCGAGAGAGAACTTCTGTGAACAGATTCCTTCCGTGATAGAACTTCTGTCAACCGAATCCTTCCGAGAGAGAACTGCTGTGAGCAGATTCCTTCCGTGATAGAACTTCTCTAAACAGAATCCTTCCCAGAGAGAACTGCTGTGAACAGATTCCTTCGGTAATAGAACTTCGGTAAACAGAATCCTTCCGAGAGAGAACTTCTGTGAACAGATTTCTTCTGTGATAGAACTTCTGTAAAAAGAATCTTTCCGAGAGAGAACTTCTGTACATTTTTGAACAGAATCCTTCTGAGATATTTATTTTGTGAACATAATTCTTCAGAGATAGAACATCTGTGAACAGAATCATTCTAATAGATAAGATCTGTGAACAGAATTATTCTGTGAGAAAACATCTGTGAACAGAATCCCTCTGAAAAAGAACTTCTGTGAACATAACACTTCCTAGAGGGAACTTCTGTGAACAGAATCTTTCAGAGAAAGAACTCTCTAAACAGAATCCTCCAAGGAAAGAATTTCTGTGTACAAAATTCATCCAAGAGAGAACTTCTGGGATCAGATTTCTTCTAATAGAGAACTTCTTTGAACAGAATCCTTCTAATAGAGAACTTTTGTGAATGTAATCTTTTCTATAGAGATCTTCTCTGAACGAAATCCTTTCTAGAGAGAACTACTGTGAACAACGTTCCACACAGAACTACTGAAAGCAGAATAGAATGGATCTCCTTACTTCGCCAGTCTTTCACCTTTTAGGGCGAGGCGGGGGTGGCTCAGTCGGTAGCGCGCCAGGCTCGTAATCTGTAGTTCCTAGGTTTGAGTCCCAGCTGAGTCAACGTTGAGATTTATCTCCTCAAAACTCCCCGCCCTGACCACGGTCAGTAGGGGACACCGATGGGCTTGGAAAGGCCGCCGTCCGTCGGATGGGACATTAAGCCGTGACCCCGTGTGCGGGAGAGCAATACCCTGTGCACGTTAAAGAACACGCTGTATGGCCTTGACGGGAGGCTACCATCTGTCTCCCAACAGCTGTTCCAGTGGGTCCCCTCCCCCAACCTTCTCTGAGCCTTCGGGGTCCATGTGACCTGGCCATTTAGCCCATGGTGTGCAAAAAAGTGCCGCTCAGAGGAAAAACAACCTAACCCAACCTTTTAGGGTCCCGTGACCAGTCCCCTTATTCCATTCTGAAGTTAAAAAGTTCTAAGAGATAATGAACGACAGAAGCATGTCTTTTGTTAGGATATTAACAATTGAAGGTGAAGCCCCAAACCTTCGCTATATTTTCATCACTTGAGAAATTAATATTTAGTGTCAAAATCAAAGTCATTCAAACTCAAAGCCAAAAAAAACCAAGTTAATTAGAAAAATTCAAACGCATTATTCGGGATAACTGCAAAGTTTTGTTCCCGAGTCTCAGAACTGAAAAGAAACAGAAATATAAACGTTTTGCGGAATGTTTTGTTGCTACTGACAAATTCTTCTGACCGCCGAACAAACGGTCATTATCCCACAGACGGAATAATCTTCTACCAACTTTATTCAAATTAAACAATTTGAAAAGGATTTTTCTCTCGTGTGTGATTATTACTCATGAATATTTCAACAATTTGCATCTTTTAACATTCGCATTATCCAAAGTATCGATGCCGTTTTCAAATTGAAACATCGGTGCAGAAAAATCTTAATTAAATGTGCCGAGATACAATGACTTCTGATTAGCATAAAGTCTGTGATGCAGATGATGATGATGAATCCTTTAAATGAACTGAGCTCAACTATTTCAAAAGTGTAAAATGAATAATTATCGCTCCTCTGAACTTTTCTCTATCGCTATAGTCTCGATATTTCAGCTCATTTCTCTCTGGATTTCACACTCTTAACGTTAATTAGACAGAAATTGTGTGATCTTACGATATGAAAGAACTAGAGTTAATAACGAAGTATAATTTAGGACACTTTCACGTTATGCAAGGGGGAGGCCACATTAAAATAGCTCTAACTTTGCAAATAAAACTTTTCACAGGAAAATATATCATTATCATCATCCTCAAGCAGCCATGGGCTACGGAGGTCCAACCAGACCGTGCAATTTAGTTCTCCAAGCAAGTCTGTCCTGAGCCACATCTACTGCATCTGGCCACTGCACATCAATTCTAACAAGGTCCTGTTTGACACTGTCTGCCCACCGCATCCTAAGTCTCCCCCTCTTTCTGAGGCTTTTAAGCACACTGTTCATAACCCTATTAGCCAATCTATAATTATTCATACGGGCAACATGGCCAAACCAGAGGAGTCTCTCTCTGCACAATATGCTGCTTAAAGGAGGTTGCCGATTCCTTTGCCTAACCTCATCATTAGTTACAAAATTAAACCACCTAATACCCAAGATACTACGTAAGCATCTAGAATCAAAAGCATCTAGTTTCCTGTTATCCTGCTTACAAAGCGTCCACGTTTCACTACCATAATTAATCCTAGAAAGAACCAAAATATTATACAGTCTAATTTTAGTATTTAGGTGTATACGCCTATTTTTCCACACTCTCCAAAGATCCTATTATCCCTATTCGCTTGTTAATCTGATGCCGCACATCACCAGTATCTGTTACATAGCTGCCAAGATAATTAAACTGTGACACCTGCTCAAGACTGCAACCATTCAGATTAACTGAATCACAGCCTGCTTGACCAATTTTCATCATTTTAGTTTTCTCTCTGTTTATAACCAAACCTACTGTATTACCAGTTTCATAAACAGCCCTAATGAAAGAGTTCATCTCATCAACATCATTTGCCAAAAGGGTTAAATCATCAGCATAATCTAAATCATAAATTTTCGTATCTCCAGCCCATTTAAGGCCAAAATCTTTCCCTTGAAGTGAATTTCGCAAACAAAATCAATAACCAAGCTAAAGAGAAAAGGAGACAAAATGCACCCTTGTCGAACACCAGAAATAATGCTAAGCCAATTGCTACAAGACTTACCAATTCTCACATACGACTCAGTGTTATTATAGAGAGCTTTCATTATGTTAACTAACTTGTCTGGTATACCATATGATCTCACAATCAACCACAAATTATGACGATCAACAGAGTCGAAAGTCTTTTTGAAATCAACAAAGCTAGCAACCAAAGGTTTCTGAAACTCTAAACATTTCTCAAGAATCTGCCTAATTGAAAATATCTGATCCACACATCCCCTACCACTTCTGAATCCACATTGCTCATCACGCAATTGACTGTCAACCAGATTCTTAATTCTATTACGCACTATCATGGAAAGAACTTAATATTAAGGGATAACAATAGCTATAAGGATATTAAGGGATAAATATTAGGGATAACAATAGCTCTGGTAAAATCCTTAGGAACCATGCCTTTATCATAAATTATATTCAGAATTTCAGTCATCCAAGTGGTAACCGAAACATTCCCAGCTCTAAGCATTTTCGTAGTAAGTTCATCTACCCCTCGGGATTTATGTAGTTTAAGTTTAGAAACAGCCAAAATAACTTCAGATTGTGTTATAGGGACAACATTAAAGCCACCAATGCATCTATCATCATTGCAAACAATGGGAATAAAACTAACCGCATTGTTTAGAATATCACTGAAATGCTCAGCTCACCTAGCCATGACAGAATCCTCACCTTCTATAACCTTACCTTGTTTATCCTTCAATCCCTGTTACCTGTCCGTTTTCTACCACATTAAACATTAACTATCTGGTACAGCTCTCTGTTGTTGTGCTGCCTAACTGCTTTCTCAGCTTTGTCAGCCAAGCCATCAAGCCAAAAATTCTTATCAGTAGCTAACTGATCCTTTACACGTTTATTAAGCTCTCTGTAATGCTTTCTATTAAGAGTAGTAGGGTACTGATTAAGGACATTCCTGCAGTTCCTTCTTTCTGAAATAAGCTCAAGTGCCTTATCACTCAGATAATTCTGTCTCCTCTGCTCCTTTTTCCCTAAAAGAGTATTGTTAGTGTCCAAAAAAGCCTGTTTAAAATGGCCCCATTCTTCTTCAACTTCAGTAGTAAGCAAACCATGACTGTCATAATGGTAACCTATCATGGTAAAACCTATCATGGTAAGCTTTAGCTATAACAGGATTTTTTAGAGCTTCAGTATTAAAGGTAAGTTTTTTAACTTTAGCACAACACTTTTTAAGTTTAAGTTGCAAGACACTTTTAGCAAGGTAATGGTCAGATCCAATTTCAGCTCCCATATATGCCCTGGTATTCCTAACAGAACTAGCCCATTTGCTGTTAATTAATATGTAATCAATCATATTCTTATGCAGCCCTTCAGGTGAAACCCATGTGTATTTATGTATGTCGTGGTGTTTGTAATATATGTTAGTTATTCTGAAACCATTGAGTTTACTTACATGTAGGAGATGTTGCCCATTTTAGCTACCAATATAGGGTTTATCACTTCTCCCCAAAAGTCAGAGTCAGTACCAACTTTGGCATTAAAGTCACCTATAACAAGGGTAATATCTCCTTTCTTGACAGAATTAAAAATATCCTGAAGTTGTCCGTAAAACCTATCCTTCTCATCCTCATCAGCATCTCCAGTGGGGGCATAACAGCAGATAACTTTCAAGACTTTAATGCTTGTCTGAAATTATTGCTGTAAGAAACCTTTCATTAATGCACTCATATCCTAGAAGAGCATCACTAGCATGTCTGCTGAGCCGCAGACCTACGCCTTGGTGATGCTTTCCATCCTCCCTCCCTGTAAAGAGAAATTTAAAGTATTTTAAGTATCTCACCTTTACCTGTCCATCTGGTCTCTTGCAAGCCTAGAATATCTAGGTTATAGCGCTGGAATTCCTGCGTGAAAACATCAAGAGAATAATCTCCATGTAATGTCCTCACGTTCCACGTTCCTGCAGAGAGAAAATGATTAGTAGGATTTTGAAAGAAATTAGGTTTATTGAGATTGGTAGGGCCAACAATATCAAACAGCCCCCTGATCGCAGGCATGGGGCAAAGATCTGTTCCTCCTCCGATAAAGGCTGAAGTCACCGATGCTGGTAGGAACTTCAGGCACCACCTTTTGAAGTGGACTTTTTCAAGAGCCATGTGGCCTGTCTGAGACACATTACTCCAGTTTAGGCTTGACGGTGCCCAAGTAGCTAAGTGAGGTTCAGATACCTGCGATGACCTATGATTAGGATTATCCACCAGCTGATATAAGGTATCCCATGCCTCTGTTCACTTAGGGCTGGCAACCCAGAAGCAAACAGAAAACACAGCGGCAGATTCTCCCTCAACAGAGGCCCACCAGTGCAGCGTCCGGGATCCATAATCAAGCTCAAATCCATAAACAAGTCCAGTCTAGTAGGTATAAATGGTCAGCACCAGGACCCTGTGAAGTTGACCACTCCTCAGCAGGGTTTGAAAAAAAAAGAAAAAAGTGGCCATAGATGACCAGATCAGTAGCCCAAACTGAACTGGCAGCCCTCCCCTTCCGTTCCCTTCCAAAAGAGAATATCTCTTTTGAAAGATTCTAAAGGCCTGCACCACGAGAAGACGGGGTCGGACATAAGGTGCTAGACCTGGTCGATTCTGTGCATCATCAGCTCTCCTTCCAGTTTACGCCTAGCAACCATTTACAGACCGAATATATCACTGAGGAAAAATTCAAGATCTCTATCAGGTTTATCTAAATCTCGATTTTTGAATATTAATCATTTAATGTTTAAAGAATTGCGAAGGAGTTAGTTATTGTAGCTAGACATTAGTCATATTACTGCTGTTTAACAATTTGCATCA